>CM053026.1:302040330-303240330 GCA_028564925.1 Lithobates sylvaticus | reverse complement strand
CAGCATTTGCCTATTTCTTATACATCTATTTACAAAGCATTGAATGTGACTTTCACCAAACATTCTCTGGTGGAGAATCAGTAACTGTCATTTGAACACAAGGACAAGGAGGACCTTGAAAGTCATATTTACTACTTTATAAATACTGTAGATCATTGGGTGTCCCAGCGGTTTTGTTTACTAAAAGTGAACATGTATATATCTCTACTCTTATGCCGCGTATACACGATCGGACTTTCCGCCAACAAAACCGTGGATTTTTGTTCGAAGGATGTTGGCTCAAACTTTTCTTGCATACACACACGGTCAGACAAATGTTGGCCAACAATTCCGAACGTGCGAACGCGGTAACGTACAAGGCGTACTACGAGCCGAGAAAAAGGAAGTTCAATAGTCAGTGCAGCTCCTTCTGCTTGATTCCGAGCATTTGAACACAAGGACAAGGAGGACCTTGAAAGTCATATTTACATGCAAAGTTTTGTTGGCGGAAAATTTGAGAACCTACTCTCAAAAATTTGTTGGCGGAAAGTCCGACAGCAAATGTTTGATGGAGCATTCACACGATTGGACTTTCCAACAACAAGCTCACATCCAACATTTCCCGTCGGAAAGTCTGACCGTGTGTACGTGGCATTAGATGTAAGATGACAGTCACCCAATTTGGTAAATTTCAGCTGGATCAACCAACAATCCTGTGCCTCTGAGTTACATGCAAACACTACCAAGTGAGGCTTTTGCATGTTCTAAAAACTCTTCCATGTTTCAGGTAGTTTTTCTCTTGTTAGGCTGATGCCAGAGGTGCCTATGGTATGCCTTCTCTACCTTGCTCCTCAGGCTAAACATGATTGGTTGTTGAAGGCGGTTCTTATTTAAATTCCTGACAGAAGGTTAAAATCCATATGTCCTCTACTGTTTAAAGTCATCTTTAGACACGTTTTTGCTTGAATCATTAAAATATCTCATTAAGTTGACCCAAATGGCAAAATACAGGTTCATAAATGTCAGCCACAATATGTGTTTAATGCAATTCAGTGAAGTGTATTGATGTGAACACAACCAATTGGTAAATACACCAAGATACCTCTGGAACAAAAAAAGCCCAGAAAAGTATGTTTGCATCTGCTGTGTGCTTGCATTTCTAACACTTTAATCCCAGAAATGTGTGATTTCTAGTATGTGACAGGCTAAGTAACCTATAGAATACTGGGGAATTTTCCCTATAGAATACTGGGGAATGGGTAGACAGCGTGAATGTGTGTGTCCATCAAAAATATATACATATATGATCATTATTCAACCAATTACACATTTCAAAAGTTCCCTAAAAAACAGCTTACCCCTCGTGCTACATTTTTGGCAAGATTGTAATGCTAATGTTTGTGAGTGTTTAAACTAAAATGAAGATTACTGAGAAGTGGGGCACACTTCATAATCACTTTTTATATAAACATCTAGATTATGTTCAGTTTACTGAGCTTAAAGTAATTTAAATGGGATTGTTCTTTTGTCAGCACTTACCTCTAAAAATTAGAATTGTTATAGCAGTTAAGGATAATTTTTATTGTAAAGCGCTGCAACAACTGTTGGCACTATATAAGCTCTGCATAATAATTATAAAACAATAACATAATAGACTGTATGTGATCAGTTGTGCTTTGCCCAACACTTGTCCATAGTGGATGCAGGAAGATTTGAAGTAATGAGACATCTTCCACCAGTGATGTACCTTGTTCTCTGTGAAAGGATAAAAGCTCTAATGCAAAATTCTCATCATGTCATGATGCACTACACAGCTAGACAGTCCCTCCAGCTTTTGATGAGCTAAAATGACTGACTTATGTTTTTATTAGCTGGCTGTCAAGGTATGATGGAACTTGTTGCCCCACAAGGGTCCATAAAGCAGAAGGAGTTTCACTCTGTTGTTCTTAACAGCTGTCACATCCTCCTCCAACCCCACTGTTTATGGCGAGTGCACTTACACAGAACTGAACCCTGACAGTCTGATATGCACCAGTACAAACTAAGCCAATGTGAGTTGCAATTTTTGATTTATAAAGTAAATGTTACATTTTTTATTGCATGAGATCCTGGGGCTTTTCTTTGCTTTTTTCACCACCTCTTTCATTTCTTTTTTCTTTTATTTAGTGAAAAAAATTACAAGGCATTCTTTTATTGGCAGCTGTGTTAAGTATGCAGTGGGTCAGCTGCTCATATAGAATCTATGCAGGACTTTGAAGATTGTTGCTATCACTGTAGTAACACCTTCTGCAACAGTGATCTCCAGCTTTCCCACAATCCATCAGGCAAGAGATATGCATAATTACTTACTTGGGCCATGCTGGACTAATGTAAGTATGCCATACTTATTGTACATTGCTGGAGTTCAGCTTTAAACAAGAAAGAATGTGAGATTTGGAGACCTGTTTACCAGTGGGATTAACTTGGATAGCCTTATGCCACGTACACACGACCAGACTTTTTGACAGCAAAGGTCTGACGGAACGAATCTGTTGGACAATTCGATCGTGTATGGGCTTCATCGGACCTTTGCTGTCCAAAAATCCGATGGACTTTAGAAAAAAACATGTTTTAAATTTTCCCGCTGGAATTCCGCCGGACCCAGTTCCTATCGGGAAACCCGTTCGTCTGTATGCTGGTCCGACGGACCAAATACGACACAAGGGCAGCTACAGCACCTGCCCACGAGAATGTTTCCGGCGCCATCCTATCGCACTGGTTCTCGGCTGCAGGGTACTGTACATCTCGTGCTCGCTGCAATAGGAAAAACACGTTTTCCTATTGCAGCGAGCGCGAGAGAGAGGCGACAATGTCCCTTAGGTCTGGTATGGATTTTAAGGTGAACCCCCTACGCTGAAAAAACGGTGTGGGGGTCCCCCCAAAGTCCATACCAGACCCTTATCCGAGCATGCAGCCCGGCCAGTCAGGAAACCCCAAAGCACCTTATCCCCATGTTGATGAGGACAAGGGCCTCTTCCCGACAACCCTGGCCGTTGGTTGTCGGGGTCTGCGGGCGTGGGGCTTATCGGAATTCGGGAGCCCCCTTTAATAAGAGGCGCCCCCAGATCCCGGCCCCCACCCTATGTGAATGAGTATGGGGTACATCGTACCCCTATCCATTCACCTGGGGAAAAAAAGTGTCAATAAAAAAAAAAAACACACTAGACAGGTTTTTAAAGTAATTTATTAGGCAGCTCTGGGGGTCTTCTTCCGACTTCGGGGGTCTCTTCCGACTTCTCTGCGCTTTCCAGTTCTTCTCCTTCTCTATGGCCTCTTCTCCGCGCTCTCCGGCCTCTTCCCCAGCTCTTCGGCTCTTCTCTGCGCTCTCCGGTATCTTCTGCCGGGCTCCTCCACTATCTGCTTCCAGCTCTTTTACTAGCGTTGGCCCGGTCTTTGCCTTCGTCGTCTTCGTGATGTCACCCAGTGTCCCTGCCCCTTATGACGGCACAGTCCCAGCATGCCCTGGGGACCCCAGCACTTATGGCGTCACCACCCGGGGCATGCTGGGACTGTGCCGTCATAAGCGGCGAGGTCACCCCGCCCCATGCCTATATAAGTCATCACGGACCATGTACACAGCATTACAGAGGGAGAGAGCATCGTGTCAACATCGGAAGAACAGAAGAGGGAAGAAGAAGACGACGAAGGCGAAGACCGGGCCAACGCTAGTAAAAGAGCTGGAAGAAGATAGCGGAGGAGCCCGGCAGAAGATACCGGAGAGCGTGGAGAAAAACCAGAGAGCGGGAGAAGAGGCCGGAGAGCGGGAGAAGGAGCGGAGAGTGGGAGAAGAAGCGGAAGTCGGAAGAGACCCCCGAAGTCGGAAGAAGATCCCCGGTGCTGCCTAATAAATTACTTTAACAACCTGTCTAGTGTGTTTTTTTATGGACACTTTTTCCCCCAGGTGAATGGGTAGGGGTATGATGTACACCATACTAATTCACTTAGGGTGGGGGGCCCCCTTATTAAAGGTGGCTCCCGGATTCCGATAAGCCCCCTGCCCGCAGACCCCAACAACCAACGACCAGGGTTGTCGGGGTCTGCGGGCGGGGGGCTTATCGGAATTCGGGAGCCCCCTTTAATAAGAGGGGCCCCCAGATCCCGGCCCCCACCCTATGTGAATGAGTATGGGGTACATCGTACCCCTACACATTCACCTGGGGAAAAAAAGTGTCAATAAATAAAAAACACACTAGACTTATTAAAGGTGGCTCCCGGATTCCGATAAGCCCCCTGCCCGCAGACCCCAACAACCAACGACCAGGGTTGTCAGAAGAGGCCCTTGTCCTCATCAACATGGGGACAAGGTGCTTTGGAGTGGCAGGGCGCCCCCCTTCCCCAAAGTACCCACCCCCCATGTTGAGGGCATGCGGCCTGGTAAGGTTCAGGAGGGGGGGCGCTCGCTCGTCCCCACCCCCTTTCCTGACCAGACAGGCTGCGTGCTCGGATAAGGGTCTGGTATGGACTTTGGGGGGTCCCCCACGCCGTGGGGCTCACAAGGTGTCAATCTCGACGATAAAAGCGGCGAGATTGACTGTTGAGAAGCATTTTTGCCACTTGTCAACTGCCCCCTTAAGATGCAATAGGCACGGGATGGGGGTGTTTACATGCCATGGCCGGAATGCTTCACAGCTGTGGCAAAGTTCACACGGCTTGTAGTGTTTGGCAGGTAACAAGCCCACTGAATGCTACACATTCAAATAAATTGAAATGCGATGCATCGCAACCATGTGCGCTCGTCAGCAAAAATGGGGTTAAAATAGGCAGTGAGGAGGTGTCGCATCGCTTCCTAACCAACTTTCAATAGCCTCTAGAGTATGATCAGAATGGGCTTCAGGGGGGTAGATTTAAACCAACCATTGATGTCAGTTTTGATAGGGGAATCCCTCCTGTGTAGCCATTCTCGTGGCAAGAGGGGAAACAATCCCCACCCGAAAGAGCATAGTGATAAGTGCTAGCAGCTATAATAACTGCTAGCAATAATCGCATGTAAAATCCGACAGGCTGTTTGCACCCCAGTTGGTCGAGTTGATTCAGCCTGCTCATACATGGTTTGAAAGATTTGAACTGTCTATTGCCGGCCTTAGACTAATCCACAATTAGACTCTTGGTCAGTTCAGCAGCAACCCGGCCAAGATTCGTACCGTGTATGGGCAGGCTGAATGTACCAAGTTGATCGATTAACTTGGGTACAACCAGCATGATGGGTTTTACCTGCGATTATGGATAGCAGCTGCTATAGCCTCCAGCAATAGTCACTGTCTTCTCCCAGCAGGAGATGGCTGCCCCCCCCCCCCCCTCCCTCACCAGAAACAGACAATGACTTGGCAGGAGGGATTCCTGCATAAGCAGGAATTAAGCAGTTGCAGGAAAGATATTCGCCCCATGTATGGCCAGCCTGAAGCCTAGTACACATGGGCCAAATGTCAGGCAACATTCAGCCTGTGTGTACTGGAGTTGGTACGACAGAAGCCAGCCGTAGGGCCGATTTCTGTCCAAGGGGCGTGACTGAAAAAGGTCTGCCAATCAGCGCCCCCTGTCAGTACACCATAGAACAGCAGGAGATCGCTGTTCTAACGTTGGATAGTACAGTGGCTCCTCCTGAGCTGTCAGCTTTATTTTCCTTTAGCCCTGCTGGGTTGAAAAAAAAATACTGGTGTGTGTACAAGCCTTTATTCTACCCAAAAAGGTGAAAAGTATCATCAGACCTTGTATCCTGCCTTGAAGGTGTGAAGTCAGATGCAGAAAGTATTGTTTAAATGAGTTGCTTCCATTGTCAAGCACATAATGAATACTAGTTCCACATGCACTCCAGTACGTTTTTTTTTTTTGTCTGCATCAAAAACAAATGGATAGTAGGCTATATGGTTTTCAATGGCATAGTTCACACCAGTGCGATCAGTTCCAGTGCATTCTAGTTCCAGAAAAAAAAAGCAGAACATTTATTTTTTTTTTGCACTGAACTGTACTGGAACATAGTAAAACGCACCAAAAACGCACTGTAACACACATGATCTTATTTAACCGGTTTCCGACCAGCGCACGACGATGTACGTCGGCAGAATGGCACGGCTGGGCAAATGGGCATACCTGTACGTCCCTTTAAATTTGCTGCCGTGCCATCGCGTGCGGGAGCGCGGCCGGGAGTCGCGGGTCCCGCGGACTCGATCGCCGCGGGGATACCCGCGGTCATCTCACGGAGAGGAAGAGCAGGGAGAGGCTAATGTAAACAAGCATCTCCCCGTTCTGCCTAGTGACAGTGTCACTGATCAGCTCTCCCTGTGATGAGTGCTGATCAGTAATGTGTCACAGCTAGCCCATCCCCCTACAGTTAGAAACACTCCCCAGGACACAATTTTTTCCTTACAGCGCCACCTAGTGTTAACCCCTTCACTGCCAGTCACATTTACACAGTAATCAATGCAATTCTAATCGCACTGATAGCTGTATGAATGTGAATGGTCCCAAAATCACGCCAAAATTGTCCGACGTGTCTGCCCTAATGTCGCAGTCACGATAAAAATCGCTGATCGGCGCCATTACTAATAAAAAAAATATTAATAAAAATGCCATAAAACTATCACTTAATCAATAAACACGTATTGCGATTTTTTTTTATACCAAAAATATGTAGAAGAATACATATCGGCCTAAACTGAGGAGAAAAATTTTTTTTTTTTATATATATTTTTGGGGGATATTTATTATAGCAAAAAGCAAAAAAATAATGCGTTTTTTTTTTTCAAAATTGACGCTCTTTTTTTCTTTATAGCACAAAAAATTAAAACCGCAGAGGTGATCAAATACCACCAAAAGAAAGCTCTTTTTGTGGGAAAAAAAAGACGTTAATTTTGTTTGGGAGCCACGTCGCACGACCGCACAATTGTCAGTCAAAGCGACGCAGTGCCGAATCGCAAAAAGTGCTCTGGTCTTTGGCCAGCAAAATGGTCCGGGGCTTAAGTGGTTAAAGTGAATAGAAAAAGAGGGAGGAGAAAATGCACCGGGAAGCGCCAAAATGCATCCGGAACGCATCCGGACTCCGTTTCTGTGGCCCGAAAAGGAAACTTGGTTCTGAGACCCCTGTTTCTTTTCAGGAAACAGCAAAAATATCAATAGTTTATAATATTATGTATTTATATATTATATGAACACATTTCAGTTTGCTCATATGTGTAACCTAAAAGCATTACTGATGAATTCTCTGCATGTTTAAAGTGTCAGCAGTTGCCCGTTATTAATTGCATCAGTTTACTGTCTGTCGAGTTGCAAAAAAAATGCTTTAGCTTAAGTTGCATACAATCTAATGCATACACATCTATGTACATAGAAACATAATAGAATTACCATGGTTGCTAGAGGGATTGGCATGCAAGCATACATAATATGAGTGATACACACATTATAAAGCTGTGTGCCGCTGCATCCAGGGTAAAAGTGCTTCTCCCTAACACTAATGTACTCATCTTTGTTTATGTTTCTATCAAATGTTTATAACCCTTTCATTAATAGTTGCATTTAAGTATGATTGTTGTTTCCTTTTAGTAGGTGTGAAGACAGCACTTTCACTAAATGTTTAAAACACAGCATTCAGGAATAATACTACCAACAAATAGTATAAACATATCAATCAATGTGAGTATATAAGCACTTTATGGACAGGGCGGATTTCGAAATGGCTTACGAGCATGAGGCGATAATGTATCTTTGGTGAGATAATTGATGAAATGTTCATTTTTCTGTTGTAATTTGAAGCTCAAACGTAAAAATGGCTACATACATAGCTGTGTCTGATTTGTAATCATGTTATCTCTTGTAGCTGAAAGCTTTTAGGAGCCCCTGTATTGTTTGTGTTGTTGATGGTACCCTTAGCCTCTGAGGTTGCCACCCACACAGTCTCCTCTTGTACCTCACATTGAGCTGTTAGATAGGTGAGGGCATCTGTCTGCACTGTGTGTGTGTGAGTAGCAGGAGGAGGGGATAGCATATTAGAAGGAGTAGGAGGGACAATAAGCTTGCAGCCTCCGCCTTTCTATTACATCTGGGTACTGTTGGTTTTCGGACGGGAGGAGAGCTGAAGGGGGGCAGTCATTTATGCAGAGAGGGAGAGGGAGAGGGAGAAAGAGAGATCTGCTTTTTTCACTCCCACTCCACATTCATATACTAAGAGAGACTAAGAGGAAGATACAGGGAAGTAAAAAGACCGTGTGAGGACTGTGAATTGTCAGCACTCTTAACCCTGGCATAGGTTATCCCAAAACAAGACCCAGGACTGAAGAGGAGGATCTGCAGAAAGAGGACATCCAGATTAACACTTGGCAGCAGGAGACACTAGAGTCAAAGTGCAGGGTAATCCCTAAGTGAGATCACAAGCAGAGGGTTATACAAGTCCCTTTTTTCAGCAACTGGGAACTTTCTTAGTATATGCTTGGCTCATTTTGGATTTAAACAGTTCTGGCGTGTATCTTCTTCACCTGCCTGAGCTTGGAGCCCCCGCTTTGAGGAGCAGGGGGACTTTTCTTTTAGGGGACAGCAGGGCATATCATGGCTTTTAAGTTGCAGTTTGCCTGGTCTGTGTCCTTCCTCCTGACTGCGCTGCTGGGAATCCCTTTACCTACATGCTGGGCTCGCACATACACCAACCACTGGGCTGTGAGGATATCAGGGGATGCCCAAGAAGCCGACAGGATAGCTAGCAAATACGGATACATCAACATGGGACCGGTAAATGACTCCCCAACCAGGGGTTAGAGTGCTTTATTTTCATGTGTAATGCTCTGCTTTGCTATTCAGGGTCATAGTCCATTTTGTAGCATGTTTTTTTTTTTACTTTTCACCTTTCCACTATATACCTCTCTGTCTTTGTGATGTCCACATGCAGCACAATACACACATATTTCTAAAATCTGATTCATTATGCTTAGCTGTATGTATTAAATAACATGGAGAGTTTTCTTACTGGGTATCCTGATACATTAATTACATGTATTTATTAATGTATCAGGACACCCAGTAAGGAAACTGTGTATGTAGTCCCGAGGCTTAATCACTGCTTGTACTATGAACTTAAGCACAGATGTCAAACAAGTTGGCTGCAAAATCCACAGGTTATAGATAAGCCATTGAGTTCCTATTTAGAAATGAATCGTTTACCAGAGAGAGCCGCTATAAACATATCCCAGGAACAATTATCTTTGCTTGTTCATGATGTTGCAGTTTGTACTTGTAGCCGATGTTGCACAAGAGTCCCAGCATTCCTGTAAATTGTTCTGGGACTTGTAGTTCCAGCACAGCTGGGGAGCGTCAAGCTGTCCTCTTTGACGGCATTGTAATACATGAATACAAGCTACTTTTGTGTCCCTTAAGGAAAAGGTAATTGTGATTGAGAGGACTACTTGTCATCTATCCTGGAACAGCATCGGTCATGTATTATGCAGGACATATTGTCAAGAACCAGTTGTTACCAGGAGATATGGGCTCCCTCTTAGGTTATAATAGATCAAAACCCTGATAAATGTTTAGCTGTTGGTGATGGTATACCGGCATTGCCTTATGCCGCGTACACACGACCGGACTTTCCGGCAAACTAGGTCCGACGGACTTTCGGTGGAGTTTGGACGGACTTTACAAACGAATGGACCTGGCCACATACGAACGTTCGTACGTGGTGACGTAAACGGGACAAAAAAATAGCCAGTAGCCAATAGCTGCCCCTGCGTCGTATTTGGTCCGTCGGACCAGCACACAGACAAGCGTTTTTCCTGATTTAAGTCTGTCGGAATTGAGTCAGTCGGATAGATTTGAAACATGTTCTATTTCTAGGATTAGCCCACACAAGATCGGATTGTCCGACGGACTAATCCCGTCGGACCTAGTTTGCCGGAAAGTCCGGTGTCGGACCTAGTTTTCCGGAAAGTCCGGTCGCGTGTACGCTGCATTAGACACACCTCTCTGCGTGGTTGTATTTTCTTTTAATTGTATTAAATCTATTAACTTTTGGGTTACATTAATCTATGATGTTAACAAGTCTGGTTGAGCAACTCTTTGATGTTGCTTTCAAGTATCTGAGTAACACAATCTGTCACAAGAGGAATTTTCATTATTTTATATCAATGATTTACCCTCATCCCACATATGGGATCAGCTATGTATCATTGGGTCCTTATTTAAAACACCAGGTCTAGTCTGTTCAATCTTGAATACCAGATCTATTTAAATGCAATCTTCTTGTTCAGACATTTCAGTGAAAGAATGCATTCATACATTATATTGATGAGTGTCCACACATTCTGCCTCCAGAGGTGCGTTCTTTGATTGAATGGCGCTAATGTGACAGTAAACCTTGTGGACTTGGATTGAGGCAGCAGACCTAGAAAGCTGGTGTAATGGATTTGAGGCTCTGTCTTGTGATAAGCTGCAGGTGGTGACACTACCCTGATGCTCCCAGGCATTCCTCCTCCTCTAAAACTTGTGGCGGGGTTCCATGTTTTATGAATGCAACACAGGCAACAGCCAGCCCTTACACACTTCACACTGAACTAATTAGGGATTATTCATTGTAAACACTTGAAAGCCAGGCTCATTCACACTTGGTGATCTATATACTGCTCAGAAATATGTGGCGTAAAAAAGCATCCAGCAAATAAGTGAATCCCTTAGTGAACAGAGACCTAATCTGCAAATTGACTTAACCTTAGTACATGCAGTGAGAGAATTCAGTGTGGACTTTGATACCTCTGTGATAAATGCAAAGCCTAACAGCCTGTTGTAACCACCGAGGGGGAAGGGTGAAATTGTAGTACAGTCTTCAGAAAAAGAAATAGTTAACATGCAGGACACCTAAAACTCTTCCACCAAAATACAAAACAGTTTGGAGGTTTAAAATATCATGGTACTGTATAGCCAACCAGATCAGTGCAGAAATTAATTATATTGTGTAGTTCCTGCTTCCATCGATGAGTAATCAGCAGTGGAAAATGCGTGATTTGGCAGCTTGTATTTGAATCCAGAATCGCAAAAAGCTGTATATATGCTGCAAGTCTGACACCTCTCTGTACCTGAATAGTGCAAATAAATATTTGGCATAGTTGTGCCAGCAAGGATTGTACATTAATGTATCCACTGACAGTCATGTTATTATCTAGATAACTGCTGCATGTTTAGATATGTTTTTTTATGGGGAGTGATATCAAACACTATATATACACAGGGGTAGATTTACTAAAACGTGTGCACACAGAATCTGGTGCAACTGTGCATAGTAACCAATCACTTTCTAACTTCATCTTGTTTAATTAAGCCTGGGTTCACACATATGCGAACACAGACATTGCATGTGATTCACACCGCATTGCTGGTGCGGCTCAAATGCGATGTCTGTGCAATTGCGAATTCAGCCATACAGTTGTATGGCTGAATTCACATTAGATTCACACAAAAAAGGAGCATGGACTTTTTTTTCCCACACTTGAATCGGATTGCATGGGTGTTCACACCCATGCGATCCGACTCCTTTCCGAATCCATAGTTCGCACTGCAATCTGTGAACCGATCTGGGGGTGTCATTAACATTGTATTGACACCCGCAGTGGTTCAGAGTGCAGTGTAAACTGCTTGCGGGAGACATGTGATGCGGGAACCTGCACTGGAATCTCGCTGGTTCCTGCATCGCAATAGTGTGAACCCAGGCTAAACAACAAAACCTAAAAGCTGATTTGTTACTATGCACAGCTGCACCAGATTCTGTGCGCACCAGCTTTAGTAAATCTCCTCCAAAGCATATACTGTATATACATGTTCATATAAAGAGAGATAGAGGGAAAGAAAGTAGAACCAGTGAATACTCCACATAGCCAGAGTTATTATTGCAGTTCATACTTGTGTTTCTGTTAGTTTGAGTGTTATGCTGGGTTCACATCGCAGCACCGAGCAGCTCACAGCAGGGGTCTGGTGTGTTCCCATTCACAGTTTCAGGTGCTGATTTCGGTCTGAATTTTGGGCTGAATTCAGACCAGAAGACGCACAGGACCCCTGTGCAATTCGCACCAGAGACGCTCTGGAGATGTGTAAACCGGCTCCATTGAGAGTCTGTCACACTCTCCTGAGAAATCCACATCCAATTCGCAATAGTGTGAACCCAGCCTAAGTAGCAATTTATGTTGTATCAACAAGGTATTGCCGTTTACTTTAAAACAAAAAAAAACACACACATATATATATATATATATATATATATATATATATATATATATATATATATATATATATGTATAATGTATATGTATATATATATATATATATATATATATATATATATATATATATATATATATATATATATATATATATATATATATATATATATATATATATATATATATATATGTATAATGTATATGTATATATATATATATATATATATATGTATGTATGTATATGTATATATGTATATATATATATATATATATATATATATATATATATATATATATATATATATATATATATATATATATATAATTTATTTAATTTTTTTTCCAGCAGGAGATTAAAATTAATCATTTTAGGATCCTGAGTCTTTGTTTACTATACTTACCCAGATGTAAAAGACTGTAGGAACTACCCTTGATATAGTCAGTGGTGATTTGAGGTAAAGCATTCCAGTGGCTTGCTAAGGTCCATCACACAGAAACCATCTTCATTTACATTTGTTTGTGCTGAATTGCATCTAAATGCTTCCTATACATTTGCAAAGCTTTATGAAGTCCACCTACAGGACATTGTGTCTGTGTCATTCCTGCTGCTCTGTTGACACATGTGTATAAAAGTTGATTGTGTTTATAAGGAAATCTTTTCTTTGTCTGAGATTCTGGGACATAACTCGAAACGCACTTACATATTTCAGTGAAATATGTTTTTAATAATCAATACAAACCCCAGAGCACCTTTTGTTCCACTAATGATGTAAGTGTTCTATGAAGCAAGAACTTCCCTCCAGCATTCCAGTCATGTTGCATCCCTCATTATAACCTCAATCAGCCTGTGTGTCTCTGCTCTGTGTGCCATATTGTTATAAGAGTCAGCCACAAGATCCTGTGCAGTCTGGGAGGCCCATGTTCACTAATGGATAAAAACTTTAGCATATCCAAATTCCAGCTCATATTCCAGGAACAACCAACTACCAGAATTTGTTCCTGAACTACAGCTGTACATGCTAAATAGCATGCAGTTGGGCTGTTGCAGCTGTTGTTGTAGTTGTTTTGTTTTTTTTTGTGTTTAAAGAAATAATCAGTGCAATCCAATGCCTAGTGATTAAAGCATTCGCTGTTTTAGAATAATCAATGTTTAGAGTTGTCAGCTTTTGAGCTTAAAAATGTGAAACACACAGGCGTTCAATCTGGATCCATCTGTCATTTTTTGTAGACCAATAGACCAAACCACAATGTTTGCCTTTGAGTAGGGAGATCTAAACGAATGTATGTCTGTTTACACCCGCTTGCATCTGAGTCACTTTGTGTCAGCAGAAAAAAAACTGAAAAGATTTGCATCCTTTTCCAATTTTGTGGACATTAACGGATGTAAACTGAACTGAAGAAAGATGTTGCAAACTGGTGAAGACTTATGTTTCATCAGTTTTTTTCTTAGCAAAAAATGATGACGCCCTTGTGAAAGGACCCTAATACTAGCAAAGTGACCCACCTCGAATGGGTTTTGTAAGTTCAATATGTGTAGGTTAGTTTACTGTTTTGGTTTGGTTTCTGGTTTAGAAATAAAATATCATATACTGACATTTTAAAAATATGGGTAATACAAGCATTTCTGTGCTTGTTATAGAAACATTCATCAATTCTGTTGCCTAGGAAAGCAATACTAAACAGGAGCAGTGGAACAGGTTACGAGACAAATTTACTATTGCACTTTCATTCATAAAATCCATGCCCTGCTGCTTTAAAGTAGTACTGTGATAGATAAAACCTGCCCCTAACGTTTCTTAATCTCTCATCTGTTTAGAAGGAAATGTTGTCTCATTTCCAGTGTTCATTTTGTCACAGACCTGTCCAAATATGTCTCAGTTGGCTGCCCAGGATTGCAGGAACATAGGGTCACAAGTATACAAAAACTGCCACACACTAACTGAGAGAGACAGATTTTTCATATAACTATGTTGCCGCTTTGTTTGATAGATGTCACTCTAAAGCCGCGTACACGCGATCGGATTTTCCGACAGGAAATGTGTGATGACAGGCTGTTGGTGGAAAATCCGACCGTGTGTTTGCTCCATCAGACAATTGTTGTCGGATTTTCCTGCAGACAAATGTTGGATGGCAGGTTTTAAAAATGTCCACATTTCCAAATGTCTGTTGTCGGATTTTCCGACCGTGTGTACACAAGTCCGTCGGACAAAAGTCCAAAGTAGAAACACGCATGCTCGGAAGCAAGGACGAGCCAGAAGCAGTCAGTCTTGTAAACTAGCATTCGTAATGGAGAATTCACATTTGTGACGTGGAAAATTATGAAATCTCGAAATGCAGCGCACATTCTCTTCTTCTTTAATGGGATAATAATGAAGCTGCTTTGCTGGTGATACTGATGAAGTTCTGCCAAACGTATTTTAAAAGGCTTTTATTTTCTAGTGATTTCAAAAATAATATTATGCTTTTTTTTGGACAAGTTACCACAACACCATTATTCCGTAGTTTTGTAAGATCAAGATACAACTATGTCGGTGTTACTTGTCAATTTTACTTTGTATTTTTTAAAATGTAACTGCCTACTCCCAAACCGTCATTTGAAGTAAAACACATCAGCCAAGTATTATTCTCCACAATTTTTTTATTATTTTTATTTTTTTATTGTGCATAAAAAAAAGAAAACAAATAAAATTAGACATGCTATCTGCCAATAGAACTTACCCAAAAAGGGCATTCTATGCATCCAAAATATAGAAAATCAAATCATTATTCAACCAAAAAATAAAATAAAAGCATCATGCATGTGTCCTGCTTCTTGATATAGGGGGTAACCAATGCCAAGAGTTGGTGAAAGCAGGGGTCCGTCACTCGGAGATAATTCTGAAAATCATCCGGATTATTATCCTGGAGCTCCCGCAGCAAAGGCATATAACATAATTATTCACAATTAATAAATCAACCAATCTTTGGTCCAAGAAATCCTCCTCCTCCTGTTCTGGACTGGACTTGGGTCAAAGCAATAACTCCAAGGCCAATAATAAATAACACGTTATCTCCTCCAATTCTGCAACATGGCTGGTTGAAGAACGGCCGTTCAGAAACAAACTGAAAAGTGCATAATAAAAAGCACGAATCAACACTCACCAAACTTCTACTAACACAAAATTAGCAGAAGGAGCCCAAAGGGTGGCACTAAAGAGCTGAAAAACCACGTAGTATGTCACTACGTTTGTGTTTGTTGGCTAACAATTCCTTGCCATTTGTATGCAAGACAAGTTCCTGGCCAACCCCCTTCGGACAAAAGTCTGAGGTTTTGTCTGCGGAAAATCCAATAATGTGTACGAGGCTTTAGGCTCCATGCACACTGGGCTTGAAAAACATCAGTTACCTTGGTAGAAAAAAGAACGCTCACATATGACACGTTTAGTGTGTTTTTTTTTTTCAGAAAACTCCAATCAAAAAAGCAAACCAGAAGGAATTTTTTTTTTCTGCTTCTAAACGCTGAGCTTAAAATATGCCTCTATTCGTTCTAATGTGCATGGACACATAGGATAACATTGAGCTGCTTGTACAGGCAAAACGCAAAACTCCTATAGATTTTTTTAAGCCAATGTGCATGGACCCCAATGTCCCGTACACACGATCGGACTTTCCGCCAACAAAACCGTGGATTTTTGTTTGAAGGTTGTTGGCTCAAACTTGTCTTGCATACACACGGTCACACAAATGTTGGCCAACAATTATGAAGCTTGGGAGCGCGGTGACTTACAAGACATACGACGAGCCGAGAAAAAGGAAGTTCAATAGACAGGACGGCTCCTTCTGCTTGATTCCGAGCATCCGTGAACTTTTGTGCGACGGACTCATGTACACACGATCGGACTTTGAGAACCTGCTATCAAACATTTGTTGGCGGAAAGTCTGACAGCAAATGTTCGATGGAGCATACACACGGTCGGACTTTCTGAAAACAAGCTCACATCCAACATTTCCAGTCAGAAAATCTGATCGTGTGCATAAGTATTATGTTATATCTCATTTTGGACATACTAGTCAGATGATTTCCTGGTATCAAAAAGGATTTTCTATAATTGTTAGTTTTTTTTTCTATAATTGCCGAGTTTTTAAAATACAAAGGGTACATGACTATACAAAAAGCAATTAATCAGTCACATTTAGGCCGGCCATACACAGGGGAAATGGTTGCAGGAAAGAAATTTGCAGGATTCCCCCATCAACACAGACAGTGCTGGCAGGGGGATTCCTCCTGCTGAGCCATTGCCTGCTCCCAATGGGGGGAGGCGGTGGGCAGGGGAAGCGGTTCCTGCCTGGGAGAAGACAGTAATTATTGATAGCGGCTATAGCAGCCGCTAGCGATAATCGTAAAAGAATCTGGCAGGCTGGTTGTACCCAAGTCGAATGATCAATCAACTTGGTTCATTCAGCCTGCCCATTAATGGTTTGAATCTCGGCCATAGATGAGCAGATCTGGTAGGTGACTATGAATAATCAGAAATCCCCACTACCCAACAGAGCTGCTAGCCCCAATTCCCTGAGATGTGCTTGACAAATGCTAAGCATTCCCTCGTCCTATGGAAAAGAGAATTTCTTAAAGTAGTTGTAGAGGCTGAAGGTTTTTTTTTTTTTTTACCTTCATGCATTCTATGCATGAAGGTAAAAAAACCTTCTGTGTGCTGCTCACAGCCCCCCCCCTATACTCACCTGAGCCCCCTCTGGTTCCAGAGATGTGCATGAGAGTCTGTCCAGGGATTCCCTCTCATCATCAGATAGCAGTGGGAGCCATTGGTTTCCACTGCTGTCAGTCACAGCCAGTGAGCCAAAAAATGCATCTTTTGGATGCATAAACCAGGGCTCGGGGGCAAGCACGCATCGGTGCCCCCATAGCAAGCGGCTTGCTGTTGGGAGCACTGGTCAAGGGGGAGGAGCCAGGAGCGCCAACAGAGGACCTGAGAAGAACAAGATCAGGGATGCTCTGTGCAAAACCATTCCACACAACAGGTACGTATGACATTTTTGTTATTTTTTTCAAGTCGAACCACCTTTTAATACCACTTTAAGCTGACACTGCTCACTAAAGTAGCATATACAGATAGAAAGCATTCTACATTTTTGTAGGTGGATGGTTTCTATGACAGTATTAACATCCAGCTTATGTGCACCTCTTATATGCAGGAAATAGATTAACCTTTTATGAAAATAATTTTTATCAAGATGAAAAATAAAGGCATTGGAATCTTAAAGTTGAATGCAAGGCAAAGCTAGCAATCAAAAGTGCAAGTTTCATATTAAAAGACCCTGATACTTTTCTATTCCAGTTGCTAGGCCTGGACACTGTAACACGGTGGAGGAGGTGGAGGAGGTGACATTATTGCTCCCTTCTTTGCACCAACACAAGCCAACATTGGGTATTTTGCTGGCAGTTAAAGAAGATGCTGAGGATTACTGTGAAGCTGCATACATGGTGGCTGAGTGTTGGGTTTGAAACAGAACCTATCACGTTGCACTGAATGAGCAAATTGACAGGATCTCTTTAGTGATGGAAGATGTGGCCACATTTTGTTTTTGCTTCAATTGCAAATTATTACTTGTGATTGTGCTATGTTATTTTTGTGCCCCAAATGTCTTCCCCTTGACTGCCTGTTCAAAGCACCTCTGTCCATGCTGTTCATTTTTTTTCTGCCCACAGGAGGAGGCTTATTCAGGTCTACTGATCCATGGATGTCCATGCACGTTCACATAATCTTTTAACTGCAAGGGCTGCTAGGACAAATAGTCCAGTAATAGTCCGATCGCAGTGACATTGCAAGCAGTAGATGTCTGCATAGTTGAAATACACTCCCACAGATTGTCATTTTATAACATTTTCAAGGACTGCTCAGCATCACATGACCTGAGCTTTGCGAAGGACATTATATTACTAAGCTGCACTCACTTTATGACCTCACAGTCTTTTGTTATCGCCCAATGTGTACAAGCTGTTCTTTTTAAAGGGAGCCTGGAGTTGAGCTTTAAGTGTAGAGTATATCATAATTTAGGGGTAGCACCAGTATGTGTATATTGGCATGTCTGCAATGTTAGGCTTTATGTACACTAGCAGCTTCTAAACTTAAGTTTAGAAGCATTTGGCCTTTTTTTTACGGTGTGATTTTGTCGCATTTTTCATTTTCCTGCAGCCACGGTAACTGACGGCCAAGTGTACACGAAGCCTAATAGTAGATAACTAAATCTTATCTGTTTTAATCTTTAAACTAATTCCCATTTTTCTTCAAATACTGTAATTCCAGGTTATCTATGCTTCGTAAGAATGATCTAGCTAATTAATGTTGTTTGCATTTTTTCTGTAACAGACTTGCAGTGAATCCTCAAATTGCAAGCAATGTTGGATTGATTAATAAATTCATAATTTCAGGAAAATCTTGGCAACTAGCTTTAAACATGGGCTGCTGATGGCATGTTTACAGTTGGGAAGCATAATAGACACTTTTAATGGACTCCTGTTTAGTGGGCTCTGGTGCTCCCCCCCCCAGACACATTGCACACTTACCTGACCATACTCCACTGAGATCCTGTTTGTATGACCTGCTTTTCTCTTCTTGAAAATTGAAAATCTTCACTTCTAGGTCTTGCTCCTACCTATGCATATGTTTCACGATCTCCAATCATCTAATTGAAAGTCTGTACTCTGGAGGAGTGCATAAGAGTACAAATTTTCTATTGGAATGAATGGAGCTCACAGTGTGCATTCATGGAAGGAGCAGGACCCAGCAGTGAAATCTTTCTTGCAGAGGCAGTGCAGTGCTAATCAAGCTGCACAGCGAAGATCTCAGCCGAGCAGAGACTGGTAAATGTGAGACTTGTCAGGGGAATAAGGGAAGACTTCAGAGCCCCACTAAAGCCCCATACACACGGTCGGACTTTTTCATGGATTCTGTCCGATCGGACAATGTTGTTGAAAAATCAGACCGTGTGTATGCACCATCGGACAGTGTACGTCGAATTGTCCGACGGACAAAGTCTTATCTCCTGCTGGAAAGATTTGCCGACAACACGGTCCGATCACACCAAATCCGATCGTGTGTACGGTTGTCCGACCGGACAAAGTGCTACGCATGCTCAGATCACATTACAAGACCAAAGCTATTGGCTACTAGCCTCTACGTAGTCCCGTCGTAGGCAACAAACGTCACCACGTTCAGAATGATCGGATTTTCCGACAACTTTGTCCGACCGTGTGTACGCAAAACCAACATCGGACAAAGTATGACGGACGGACGGACCTGGTCTGCGGATTGTCCGACCGTGTGTATGGGGCTTTAGTGTAAGTGGACTTGCACTTTAAAGTGTATCTATTATCAAAAATTTAAATCATATATTAATTTCCATGTTGTATATCAAATATTTCTAGCCTACTCCTATTAACCACTTGAGAAGTTTATTTAGAGAATATTCACTATGCAAAGGGAAATTTCACTTAGCTCAGTGTAAAGTAAAGATGTGTTCATCCTATCATGTACAAGCAAAAATATATTTTTTTGATAACCACTTCAATACCGGCGCTTTCATCCCCTTCATGCCCAGGCCAATTTTCAGCTTTCAGCGCTGTCGCATTTTGAATGACAATTGCGCGGTCATGCAACACTGTACACAAACAAAATTTGTATAATTTTGTTTAAGGGTCCTTTCACACGGGACGGATCCGTATTGATCTGCCCCGTGAAGATCCGCTGCTCAGCGGAGATCGCTCAGCTGATCCCCGCTGAGCCGGCGGATGACAGGGCGGTCTCTGCACACTGTGCAGGGACTGCCCTGTCAGATCTCCGCTCTCCCCTATGGGGGATCGGATGAACACGGACCGTCTGTCCGTGTTAATCCGATCTGCTCTGCAGACGGATGGAAAAATAGGGTTTTCCTCCGTCTGCAGAATCGGACAATAGCGGAGGCGGACGATATCGTGTGTCAGCTCATCCGCTGACACCCACTATCCCATAGGGGTACATGTATGTCCGTCTTTCATCCGAAAATGGATGGATGAAAAACGGACATACGGTCCGCATGTGTGAAAGGGGCCTAAGACAGAGCTTTTTTTTGGTGGTATTGGGCACTGATAGACTGCACTGATGAGCACTAATAGGCTGCACTGATATGCGCCACTGGGCTTTGATAGGTGGCACTGATGAGCAATGATAGGCATCACTGATGGGCACTGACTGGCAGCACTGATGGGCAGCACTGTTGGGGCTGTACTGATAATCAGGACACTGATAATCAGTGTAGATGTCCCCTGTTTGGATTGCTAATTACCGTCTCTCTTCTCCTCGTGCGCTGTCAGTGTGCGGAGAGGACTGCCGATAACTGGCAAATCCTGTTTACACTGTGTCCAGCTGGACACAGCTGGACACATGATAAAGAGCAGCTGTGATTGATCCGAAGGACACAGCAATCACAGATCACTGCCGATGTGCACCGCAGGGGATGCTCAGGAAGGTGCAATTACGCCAATAAACTCCCTCCCGGAAATGTGCAACCGCTCTGTAGACGTCATTCGTCTATAGCGTGGTCGTAAAAAGGGAAATCTGAACGATGTTGATGTTTGTTAATTTGCTTTGTGAAGTTTCCCACACATTCTGTGACACATAATCACTATGCTCTGTGAGTATTCGCTGCAGTGTCACACATTTCACAGAGCCGGCCTTCTGAGCTACAGAGGTGCTGAGGGGAGGAGTTTCAGGAGGTGGAGTCAGTACAGGAATCACTGCTTGCAGGCAGCAAGGAACCAATGTCCCATGATACCTTTTAAACCTAATTCACTTCAAGTAATCCTGGTATTTCCATAAATTATACACAATACGTACTCATGTGCCAAGATAAACGGTATGTTCTGTATTTTGTGATAGAAATATAGGCAGTGTATGCTCACTTAGTCAGTGGGGTTAATTTAACTAAAACTGGAGAGTGGAAGATCTGGCACAGTTTTAGTAAATCAATCCCTGTATTACAAGCACCAACATTGTATGGCAGCTAGTTCTGGAAGTTCTACACATGCACACACAAGATGTGTGCATACACAGTACCTGCTCATATGATTCAAAAGGCCTTTTACAAGATGTGTGCATACACAGTATGTTTCTCTCGTTTCCCAGGTTCTCTCATTGTTCATCGGTTTACGTTCTCGTGCGACCGGCTTTTCTTATGCAGGTTGCGTTTTCGTGCAGCCTTGGTCCGTGTGCTACTCACGTCTTAGTCTGATCACGCTACTCATGTTCTTGTCCAGTCACGTTCGTTCACGCAGTTACTTTCCGGTCGCAGGTTCTCAGTCTTCTCAAGTTTCTCTCGCAATTCATGTTCCTGTCCCAGTTCTGTGTCATTTTCACGTTACCTTCCATGTCCTACCTCTGTCCGGCCAGGAGTTGCGCAATAGTATGGAACTATTGGTAAGTCTGCCATTTCAGGATCCCTCTCTGTGCCTGGGCCGGTATCATTAGGCCCAGGTCTCGGACACAGATGCTGGCGGCACGCCTTCTCTTCAGGTTTCCAGCATTGGTGATGGATCAGGTTTCCTTGGAGCGACGCAACAGCCTTGATTGACAAGATCTTTGTTTGGTATACCAGGTAGGCTCGTGACATGGCTTAGGATGTTTCCAGGCTTTCCGGTCTAGGTTGCTTAGTCCTGATGGTCAACAGCCAGTTGCTATTTTGCTTTTCTGTTTTTTTTTTTTTTTGGCCCCTTCCAACTCGTATCGGCCTACAGCACTATCGGCGCGCATCTGGAGGAGACTCAGCATTTCATGTTGTCGGCATTCCCCGACAGGCTTTTCTTCGTTGTCTGCGCACTATAGTCAAGCCATCCTCAGGGATCCAGAAGAGTTCCTCCGGCTGTACTCGGCAGTCTTCCCATTGTTTGTTAAATTCTTCATGACGTATCCGACAGGGTCTCCTGTTAAGGGTCGAGACAAGCCACTTACCACTGACACGGGTGCTAACAGTGATCAGATTGCATTAATATATGTAAAATCTTTATCACGAAAAGAAAAACGTGCTAAAAGTCATCTGGTTCCTGCTAAACCAGCTCACATTCGGTATGTGCGTACCAAGCTTAAGGCAGAAAGTATGTTACTGGCAGGATCAACAGGTGAAATACGGGGGGAAAAAATGCATAAAAAACCCTATAAAATGAATGCAGCCACCACATCTAAGGATTGGTAAGCTGCAATATATTACATTTTTGTTTTGGGTTTAACAGCACTTTAAGTTTTTTCCCCTTAAAGGCTTACCTATAGGTAACGTACACTGTTTAGGAGATATTTGCTGTACATGCAGCCAGTGATGTCATCCACCGCTGCGGCAAATGGCTTGTAGTTCTCAGTGAACTGCAAGGACGCTGGTGATGCCTGTACGGCAGGTATGGGCAGACAGCTGACTTGCATTCCCAAGTGCAATGCTTTACAGACTGTAGTGTGAAAATAAATAACAGATGCACATTTATTTAACCTGCAAAAATATGTACACTTTTAAAAAAAATTCTGAAAGGTGAACTTATCCTTTAAGAAAGGAGAGCGGACAGAAAATCTTCATTGCTATTTCTCCTGCCTATGTAGTAATGCTGTTCAATAAAAACACGAACATCTGATTCATGTAGACTATCTTTAAGATATAAAATTTGGAACAGACAAACAGCTGTGAAATATGATTGCTGTTGCTCAGTAGCACTAAAGTTCTGCAAGAGAGTTCTAAAGCACATGGATTTATATTGTAGCTTGAATACATCGATATGTTTGCTATTTTACTGATAGAAAGTTTTTGTTACTCGGTATGACATAGTACAAACAAATAAACTTGTATCTTCTGCTACCACATAATTGAATGTTTGTAGGCTAGGTTCACACTTGTTCTAGTGGTTGCAGGTGTGGAACAATCAGTGAATCGCACCGGTTCCCGTGCCTGCAACCACCACAGGCAAACCGCGCTGCTCCTTTGCAATTGCACGGGCTACTATTCATTCCTAGTGGCCCTCCCATGCATCTGAAACCGCACCACATTTTCTGTTGTGGGTAATTGCATGGTGCAAAAGGACCATGCGATTTCCCTCTGGCTGCTGTTTAGGTGTGAACCTAGCATAACAGGTAAGATCATAATACTGACAAAAGGGTTTGGAGTGTCACACATGACAGGAAACATTATGTAGCCAGCAGGTAGTCAGCTTGTACATCCAAAAACTAGGGCATGTGACCCACTGCCAACAAAATTCTTAAAGTAGAAATTCAGGACTGATCTAACTAACTAGTGTGCTTAGCATTAATTAAGGTACCTGTGGGTTACCTATTTGATTCGATTCAAATGGATTACCAATATACCCCCCATATATAATCAGGCACCTTATATTTGATTTAGTCCAACGCTGCTGTTCCTTATGGTGCATTTGTTGTTACATGGATTCCTGGAAGTCTTTAAGTGGGATGGCGTTCAGAGCCTGCGAAGTGGCTTTTTGGATGTTATCCACGCTACCAAAATGGTGTCCTCCCATGTTCAAATCCTGAGTCAAAATTTCATGAACAATTGACTTGGTAATTCCCGTTTTCTCTGCAATCATTCTGATAGAGAGCCGTCGCTCACGGTTGAGAACAGACCTCACTGCATCCACATTCTGTTCTGTTTTTGACCAACTGCTCACTAGCAGAATGATTGCAGAGTGGGAACTACCAAGTCAATTGTTCATGAAATCGTGACTTGGGGTTTGAACATGAGAAAGGACACCATTTTGGTAGCGTGGGTAACATCCAAAGAGCCACTACGCAGGCTCTGAACGCCATTCCACTTGAAGACTTCCAGGGATGCTATGAAGAATGGAAAAATCACTGGGAGCATGATGTACATAAGGTGCATACTTTGAAGGAGACAATGTTCAATTATAACATTTTTCAATAAAATCTTTTTTAAAATATCATTCTCCTTATTTTCTGGACACACCTCTTATATGCATCTACATTCTACAGGGTAATTAGAAGGGGTTGGGAGCAGTTTTAATCTTAGGTAGATCGATCCTGAATCTCCACTTTAATGTATCTCTAAAATCCCTCACACACTTTAACTTGGCTCAGAGTTTAGAAGTGTTACAACATAACAAGATATAACTTCTGTACATGTTTGATTACCTCAAATACTTGCATCAGAAAGGACTGTGGCCTTTGTGTTTCCACTGAAGATTCTTTGTTGTAAACAAAATACGTTTGCTGAGATCCCTTTACCTTATCTGACAGTAAAGGCAAATCAGGACTTGTGTGGTTTCCATGAAATTAGGTTTATGTCATCACTTCTTGTCAGTGATTACATAGTTGTGCTCGCAGCTTGTGCAAATGCCAAACATGATTTTTAATTTACACTGAAAACTAGATGTTTTAAATATTACTAAGCTTCACATGATACAGCTGCACATAGAAAACACAAAAAAGCAAAATTCTGCAGATAATCTGCAAAATATGTATGTTGAATAGCTTGAGATTTGCATCAGGAATTCATGCAGCTATCTATCAAGACACATTTTAACTGCTCAAATCCAAAGAAAAAGACTTGCTGCACTCAAAAAAATAAAATGCTGGTAACTTTATTAATCTGCACAACGTGAACAGAGATTCCCATGTGGCACCTCCTTCATTAACAAATAATTTTTTTCTTTAAATAAAAAGAGATTATACTTGATATCATTGCACAGAGAGGTCCCTCACCTCCTCTTTGAGAGCACTGTCCTCTCCTTCTTCCTCCAGGTGCCCCCTTAGCAAGCTGTGAGCTATGCAGGTACCCATACATGTGCGCTTCCAAGCTTGGCTGTGTGCATCCAGATACATTGCAGGTAAACCACTCCCCCACTTCCACCTCACAGGAGTTTGACTGACAGCAGCAGGAGCTTATGGCTCCCGCTGCTCTCATTATCTCTTGTGAGACGAGGAAGTGAGGGGAGTACTGGAGCGCAGGAGCAGTGAGAGGAGTCAGGTAAGTGTTTAAGGAATGCATCAAAGCGGAGTTCCAGGCTAAAATGCAACTATGTCTTGAAGAATAGAACACCCCATCCCCCCTCCTTTTGGATATTTTTATTTTTTGTATTGTACCTTTTATGATGTTTTCCAGCTTGACATCCATCCTACCTCGCCGCGTCGAGGTACGCCATTTCCGCGTTCGCATCAGCCACGCCCCGTTGCCTTCTGGGGATCTGTGTGTGTGTCCCAGAGGACAGGACCATTCAGAAAGTGCAGGGAGACTCGCACATGCGCAGTAGGAAACTGGCTGTGAAGCCTGAAGGCTTTGATGCCGGTTTCCCTTAGTTGCAATGCCGGCGCCTGCGCTGGAGCCAATGGACGAATTGGCTTCGGGAGCTGACATCGAGGGTTTCCTGGACCTGGACAGGTAAGTATCCTTATAGTCAAAGTCAGCAGCAACATTATTTGTTTTTAATATTTAACTGCTTGCCGAGCAGCCGCCGTCATTATACTGTGGCAGAGTTCCCTTGAGCCGTCGTAGCTGTACATTGGCCCTTTAAGCTGGGATAGCAGGCGCGCTGTACTATGAGGGAACCGATGCACGTGGCCGGTGGTCGCGGGCATAAAAGCCAGAACAGGGATGTGTGTGTACACACACATCCCTGTTATGTGAAGAGAGACAGATTGTATGTTCCTACTAGCTAGGAACATCGATCTGTCTTCTCCTCTAGTCAGTTCCTTCCCCCTACAGTTAGAACACACACTGAGGGAACACAGTTAACCCCTTGATCGACCCCCAAGTTTTAGCCCCTTCCTTGCCAGTGACATTTACACAGTAATCAGTGCATTTTTATAGCACTGATCCCTGTATAAATTTCAATGGTCCTAAAAATGTGTCAAAAGTGTCCGATCTGTCCGCCGCAATGTCGCAGATCACCACAGTTACTAGTAAAACAATAATAATAAAAATGCCATAAATCTTTCCCATAGTTTGTAGATGCTACAACTTTTGCGCAAACCAATCAATATTCCCTTTTTTGCGATTTCTATTACCAAAAATATGTAGAAGAATATATATTGACCAAAACTGATGAAGAAATTTGATTTTTAAAAACATTTTTGGGGAAATTTATTATAGCAAAAAGTCGCTGTTTTTTGGTTTATAGCGCAAAAAATAAAAACGCAGAGGTGATCAAATACCCCCAAAAGAAAGCTCTATTTGTGGGAAAAAAAAGGACGTCAATTTTGTTTGGGTACAATGTCGCACAACCGCGCAATTGTTAGTTTAAGCGACACAGTGCCGCGTCTCAAAAAATGGCCCGATCAGGAAGGGGGTACATTCTTCCAGGGCTGAAGTAGATAAACAAAAAAAAAAATAGACTATAGAACCACTTTGAAGTAACACTAAACTCTAGTCAAAAGAAACAAATTGTATTCAACTATAAAGTCTTAATTAAAAAAGTACCTACTGTTGATCTCAACCTCTTCCATATCTCCACATTCCTTTGTTTTAGCTGCTGTGATATGACCTCCTTTTAGATGGTGGCTACGTTCATTCTCCATGGTCCTACTGTATGTAGGAATGTAACCACCCTCACTTGTTTACTTCCTCATTGGACTCGGGACTATAGACTTTGTGATGTGTACTATGTGACGAGCCCCTGGTAGCAATCAGAACCCATTTTTCCATGATGGTTATCCGATTCAGAGCTGGGAGCAGCATACCCTATACTTCTGCCAGTATTTTAACTGCTTGTTGAAAGGCAGCTGAATCTGATCAAAAAATGTATTTCAATCACTCTGGTGTGATATGGTAACTTTCAGCCTTGTAGAAATATAACTACTTCCAGAATTCACATTTATTTAAACCATGAAAGAGTTAGGGGTTATTAATCCAAGATCCATCAAATCAAATGTAGTTTAATTACACAAGTGTTCTTAATTGCTCTATCTTACCTGAAATGTACAGGTGGCACAGGCAGGCTCCTGTGTGAAGAGTCTACAATATATGGGCATGCATGCGCTGTATGAGAACCATGCAAGGGATCATAGGATGTATAGTCCCTATGCATAAAGTCAGGTGATAACTTCCTGTTGTTTACAATGTGTTCTCCCTGACTGAAAGTTCAGGGATGTGGCTCAGAAGAGCGCTGATCAATATGTAAAAAAGATAATAACGATGTATGGGAGCTAAATAAGGGAAATAATTAAAGGAGAAATTCCCCAAATTAGCTTTATAGATAGATTCAACTATTGGAATCAATATTTCTCATGAAAAACATGAAACAATATCAGGTTTGACTTTTATTTTTTTTATATAACTTGACTTGTTCACATATGGCCATATTCCATAGTTTTTATATTTAAAATTTCAGTGACAAAATCCTGGATTGTTAGTGCAAATCCTGTTTTTAGTGCATCATAAATTCTTTCCAGGAGATAATCTTGCCTTTATTTCCCAAAACAGAATGTTTTCTTCATGTATTATGGAGCCCAGATAGCAGAATAATTTTACTCTTTCATATCTCTTCTCTCTACAGCATGTTTTTATCACCTTTTCAATTTTCTCCCTTTCTTTGTCATAATACATAATTTTTTGTCATATACTCTTTCTTCAGTAAAATCAATGTCAAGCCAACTTGCTCTTATTCTTACAATACTTCACCCACCTTTTAATTTTGAAAGTATCATATGCATGCAATGTGTGCCGTACTATTCTTTTGGTGCATTTAGGATGTACATGCTATCTTTCTCATATTTGCTAGCATATTTGCTAGGATAAGGTTGAAGATATTACATGGTGAACTTCATTAGTCAGGAGATGTTTTATAAGTTTACCTCGGTAAAGTGTTTTGGTGTAGATTAATAAAGGCTTAATCAATGGAAATTGTGAAGTCTGTAAATTTTTGGGAAACCTAAAACAGTTTGAGCATATTGCAGGACCAGAAGACATAGAATGTTTACACTGGCCTGCCCATACTTCCAGTAGGTTTTTGAAGTTGTGGGTAACATAGGATGGAGAATTTGTGGTGTTCTGTACCAGCGGGTAACAATCATAAAACTTGACTCTTGGTGCAAATGGAAGTTTTGTGTGTGTAATAAAGTAAAACCTTTTTTGCTCAGGTGTAAAAAAATTTTTAGGGCTTGTTACCACTTTGTTATTCATGCATGGGTATAATTTTTTTTACTATGAATTTAGATTTTACATTATGAAGATGATATGCTTGAGAGTTTTTTTTACATTTGCTTTTGAACGATGTAGGAGTTTGAAATTGCTTGCTTGGGATAGTTATCTGAGAATGTGAGAAGGTTGTGGCATTCTTCCTGATTAGAAAAAAGGGAAAGACCCATCTGTAGGTTTTCCTGGCACCTGTAATCTGGGGCAGCAGAAATGTTCTTTTCAGGGTAGAACGTTATAAGTTGGGTAAAATTTGGATGTTCTCTTCTTGTTAAAAAATGTGGCTATTCGCCCAGTCAAAGTCCACAGGTCTCTGAACTCAGAAATTTTTGAGAATATCCTCCTTTTGTAAGTAATAGTGGACCCTACACATGATGTCTCAGGGTCTGGTAGGTTCCAAGGGTTTAGGACCCAGAGCTCTATGTACACAATCCAGTTCAATAACCGTGGATGGTGGGTTATCCAGTATTTTATTACTTATATATAGCTGGAGAGCGAACAGGTCCTGGGAATGGGTAGTTTGGGTCTGCTCCAGAGTTACGATGCTGGCATCTAGTGCATAGGAGAAGGATTCCTCTTTTTCAATGTGTGCCGCCACTTGTAGGTTGTGGCGTAGAGCAGAGTAATGCTGCTATGTCCTCTGTATATTGTGAATGCAAGGCTGAGAGCTAATAGACACAGCTATGGAAGTGAGGAATGTGCTCTGAGAGCCTCTTTGGTGCAAAAGTTCACTATTTTGTGTTGGCCGGTAGTGTTCACTGTCCAAGGTGCAAACTCTAAAAAAAAGCATTGGATTTTTGTTCTGGCAGCTGGACACTGAGTGTCAGCAATTCTACAAGATCAGATCTCATCTGAAAACACCCAATAGTGGGCGAGGGTAGAGGACATCAGCTTAGTTATGTTTTTACTCCGGCATGTCTTGGTCATGCTCCCAGAATGTTTTTTTTTTTATACAGCATGTATGGGGAGCATTTATGGGGAGCATGTATATTAAAAAAATTGTGTTCTGCTTTAAATGAAAGCCCACACTGTTGGTCTCCTATGCCACTACAGCCCTTGTTTTCTGAATTTGGCTCCCACCGACCACTAGGGAAAAAATCAGAAGTTATAGCAATGTTACGTTGTTTAATGCCATGGGTGCACCTAAAGAATTGAGACTAAATAGCTGTTTTGATGGAAAATTAATGGATTGACTACTGAAATTGGTGTGGAGCAAAAAGAGAAAACCTACATTATGGACTCCTGAAATTGGGTACAGCAGAAAGAGCAGCATACAAAAGGACAAAAAGCATTTTTAATTGACTTAACCCCATGATTCAACATAGTACATGTAAAACCCGTTTAGCCTAATTAACCGATTTGTATTTTATGAGCTGATACTTATTTCAATAGTTTACAGTTGTATAGGATGGTAATAACTAACCTATCCGATGCTATGATGTATAGTAGTTCGAAAATGGCATGTGCATGCCCTGTTTTTGCTTAGTAAACTCTACTCTACTAAATAATTTAGTAATGATATTCAAAATTACTGAATTTCTATGGAATATGCAGCACTATATTGTACAAATTCTACTTACCAAGAGTTTGGAATAATCTTTCTAAAGAAATTATAAAAAAGAGAAAGGTTGCTAAATCAGACAGGCAGCCATCTGAAAATAGCAGGGTCGCTTAGTGCTTTTATGTTTGAAATCAATAACCCTATAAAATTAGAAGTGTTTAAATTAGAGTATAATTTTTCTGCATGTTACTATATCAATATATCACTATATCGGTATTTTATTTTTATAAATGATGAGCTTAATTGAAAATGATAGCTGTAATACCCGTAACCTTTTTAGTGAAGTCATATTTCATTGGCAGGTTAGTGAAGAATCATTTATTACTCACTCTCTGTCTCTCCAAGGGACTTGTCATATGAAACGATAAATGTGGTGCTTAATCATTCTTAGATTGGTAGTCATAAGACTCAGAAATAATGTCCATATATACAACAAATACTGTAAGTACTAGCTAAATAAACCTTACTATTCATAAGTGTAATTGGTTTGTTAGGACATGATACAGTTTTAAACTATGGGAAATGTGTGTTAAAAAAATGAAAAGCTCATATGTTTTGAAAATTGCTTCTTGTAGGTTATTTTTTTCTGGTAAAACAGAAAAATCTAATGGCCAACTGATTTTAGATATAAGCCAAACATATTACTATGTTTTTGGTTTGTAGGCGGGGATTTAAAGTAGAACTATAGGAAAACATATTTTATTTTTATTTTGGATAGAGTAAGGGACGGTTATAACCCCTATCTGATTTTTTTCCACATTCTGTGTAGCATTATGGAGATTTCCTTTGACTTCCTGTCCTATAGCCAGTCAGGAAGTGAGAGGAAATTCCTGCAAATTAAGGGAATTCCTCGGGGACCCACAGCTCACCAGAACTAGTCTCCCCATTGGAAAATATCCTCTCTATTACATTTCTGGGGACAACCCAAAATTTAGAATTTTCCTTTAAGTTCACTTTCAATGATAATGATAAACAGGACAAATAGAGATGGTGGCTCTCCCTAACGGGGACACAGACAGTAATACAAACTGACAGGTTATAATCTCTAATCTCTCTGCACTTTATCCAAGACTAAAAAAAAAGTTTTTCCTTTTAGTTATACTAAACAGTAGTTATACTACTACTTTAAGAACCTATAGGAATCCAAACAGTACCCTGGGGAAAACCTTTGACTCCATGTTAATATCCAGCCATGTCTAAAATTCTGTGAACTTAGTTATATGAGATAATCGTAGATAATTATGAAAAAATGAATTAACCACTTGCTTGCTGGGCATTTAAACCCCCTTCCTGCCCAGACCAATTTTCAGCTTTCAGCGCTGTCACACTTTGAATGACAATTGCGCGGTCATGCAATGCAGTACCAAAATTAAATTTTTATCATGTTTTTCAGCTTTTTTCAGATTTCTTTTTGTGATATTTAATCCCTGCTGGGTTTTTTATTTTTTGCTAAAAAAAATTAAAAAATACCCCAAATTTTGAAAAAAAAAAAAGTTTCAAAGTTTGTTATAAAATTTTGAAAACAGGTAATTTTTCTCCTTCATTGATGTGCGCTGATGAGCCTGCACTGATGGGCACTGATAGGCTACACTGATAGGCACTGATAAGGTGGCACTGATGAGGTGGCACTGATAAGGTGGCACTGATGGGTGGCACTGATGGGAAGCATGGCAGGGCACTGATGGGCACTGGTAGGTGACACTGATCGGTGGCACTGATGGGCATTGATAGGTGGCACTGATGGGCATGGATAGGTAGCACTGGTGGGCAAAGGTAGGTGGCACTGGTGAGCAAAGGTAGGTTTCACTGATGGACACTGGTAGGTGGCACTAGTAGGCACAGATGAGGCAACCATGGCTCTCTGTGTAAGGGACCAATGTCCCTCTGACAGAAGTCAGTGATCTGCATTTTCTTTCCCTCATGCTGACAGCGGGAGGGGAAAAAAAATACTGATTACTAATGGGATCGGCCCCTTCGGTGATCTGTGATCAGCCGAGTCTCATAGACTCCGCGATCACAGAGTGCACCGCACGCGCAGCCCTCAGAGATGCGTTGACCGCACATGCTCAGGTGAACGTCTATGGACGCCTTACCGGCAATTAAGGCCCCTCGCTGTAGCCGTCTTTCGGTTATAGCGCAGACGGAAGAAGTTAATATAATAAACACTATAATTACTTGTATTAACCACATACAATTGTCAGAACACTTTTCCAACCGTACTAAAATTAAATTGGGTCAGAAAAGGAGAACAGTTAGCATATTTATAAAGCAGTGAATTCATTAGCATTCACCAAACATTTATTGCAGGTAAAACTTCCTGGTCCATGTTTTTTATTATAGAAATTTCTTCACCACCGGTGAATGTTTGCAAGTCAAATTTAATTAGATTAAATGTTTTTTCTATGCAGTTACAGTGCGGACTTTGCACTGGAATTTTCTTAAATGGTGTATTGTTAAGCCTCGGATCAGATTTTCCGACAGGAAATGTGTGATGACAGGCTGTTGGCAGAAAATCCGACCGTGTGTATGTTCCATAGGACAATTGTTGTCGGATTTTGGCGGACAAATGTTGGATAGCAGGTTTTAAAATTTTCCACGGACAAATGTCTATTGTTGGATTTTCCGAGCGTGTGTACACAAGTCCATCGATCCATTGATTTGGGCAAGTTACCACAACACCATTATCCCGTACTTTTTAAGATCAAAGATACCACTGGTGTCCCTTGTTAATTTTACATTGTATTTTTTTAAATGTAACTGCCTACTCAAAAAATGTCATTTGAAGTAAAACACATAGCCAAGTATTATTCTCCACAATTTTTTTATTGTGCATTACAAAAGAAAACAAATAAAATGAGACATGCTATCTGCCAATAGAACTTAACCAAAAAGTGCATTCTATGCATCCAAAAATATAGAAAATATAACAAATCAAATCATTATTCAACCAAAAAACTAATGTCAAAGCAATAACTCCAAGGCCAATAATAAATAACACGTTATCTACTCCGATTCCGCAACATGTCTGGTTGACGAACGGCCGTTCAGAAATGAACTGAAAGGCATGAAAATCACGAACTGAAAAGCGCTAAATGAAAAGAGCAAAAAGAAAAGCATGAATCAACACTCACCAAACTTCTACTAACGCGAAATTAGCAGAAGGAACCCAAAGGGTGGCGCTAAAGAGCAGAAAAATCATGAAGTATGTCATTACGTTCATAATTGTTGGCCAACAATTGTGTGGCCGTGTGTATGTAAGACAAGTTTGGGCAAACGCCCTTCGGACAAAAGTCCACGGTTTTGTTGGCCAACAATCCGATCGTGTGTATGCGGCTTTAGTTTTGATGGAAAATGCATAATGTGTTGCCATTACAGCTGTACTACATGCTGAGTACACCAAAAAGCAATCAGAAAGTTGTTTACTTTAGGGCCTGGTCACACCATTATAAGTGCACTGGTGCAGTGTGCTGCCAGTTCTTCTTCTGACATGCGTTACTGCACAGCACAATGCATTATTTTTTGATGATGCACCGCAACGCATGTTCATTGGAAGGTGCATTTGGGTACAATCTAGATAAAATGGCATGACACCAGCTCATTTAACATGTTTGGCACAAAAACATGATGTGAATGGGCCCTAACTCTGGAATGAACTGGATTAAAACTGGAATATATCTTCTGTCCACAGTAACACTAAAGCCTTCATTGTTTTCTATAGCTTTTCCTATTGGGATTAACTGCTTGAAAGAGCATAGAAGAGGAGATAGACAGTGACACTTCAAACACAAGTGTGTGGTACACAATATAAATATTGCAAAATAACCAGTTGCACTCTCATGTTAAATGTTTAGTGAAAGCACCGCACAGGTGACATCCATGCATGTTGTGTACAGGGCTGGTAGAACTCATAAAACAAGTGACTGAAAAAACAAACAAAGGAAGCCATCATACTCTTTCCAAATGGTGTAGGTTTCATGGTGATGCAACATTATATTCTTATTTTCCAAAAATAATTCATACTAATCCAGTAGTTATTTTCTCTATTTTTCATTAAATCATCTTACTCTGGTTTTCTGTCTCCTTGCAATGTCCTCCGTGACCTCCTGAACTTCTCAGTTTTATCCTCACTTCTATTTGTTTGGAGTAGCGGAAATTAGTTGCAGTCGTGTTCACTGCTTTATGCACACCAGAAATCCCATAGTCCCTAATCCATCTTGGGAGCAATCAAGAGATGGTGGCTATGTTTCTACATACAGTGGGACAGTTGAGAACAAATGTAGTCACCTTTTAACAGGAAGTCGGATCACAGAAGCCAAAAAAAATAGAAATTTACAAGGAGGCTGTAATAGCAGGCCCTTTTTAATTTAAGAATACATAGTTTGTTTTAAACCAGTGTTTTATGTCATAATTATGTCCCAGGACATAAAAAGGTCCTGTAAAGCCAACATAACACACATTGTTATGCTTTAGTTGTAATTTTGTAATATAATCTGCAAGATTCATTAAAGCGCAATTGCAGACTGAATACACAATTGAAATACATATGTCTTAATTGTCCTACCTGACAGAATTAAATGAACAGTTCAGTTCAGATGGTTGTCTAATCCAGAAACCATAGCCAGGTTCTGGCCATCTGCCTTTCTTCACTGCAGCCAAAGCAATACATCTTGGCCAAGGCTGTGACTGTATAGTGAAGAAGAGTGAACTAACCGCAACTCACTGATGATGTAGGCTTTGTCTTCTTTCCTCCAGTCAAGTCATTTGTTCAATTCATTGTACTGTTCAGTGAAGTGAAGCCTGATTGGTTTACAGCTCTTCATCAAGTTCTATTTTGCCTTACATCCTCTTACAGCCTTACAAACTCTTTTTTTTTTGCTATCTTGGCCCGTTTTGGGGCCATTTTTTCTTCACTTCCTGTCATGTGAAAACTCTATGACGGGGGACACACATTAAAGTGAATATACACTTCATGTGAGCACCACAAACCAAAAACGCTATTTAATTAATTTTAAGATTCAAAGCAAACTCACCCATTCATCTATAGTATGTCTTCATGCTTTGTTTTGCTGAGTAATTCTATTAAAAAACACACCCCTAGCATTTCTGGTCGTGGGAGGAAGGGCAGATGATTCATGTAACATTTACTTCCTGGAATCCATTTTCCTCTAGCTCAGGCATGCAGGCATGTGGGTGTGCTTAGAAAAGCTCTCCTCCCCTCCTGATTGAGAGAGTGAGGTTCCGCTTTAAAACAAAACCTATTTTTAGCAGGTTTTTTGAAAGGATTAGAACGTCTGCCTTCCTGTCCTGGTAAAAATGGCACTCATTTCATGTACAGACATTACAGGAAATTAATCAAGATCTTTCTAATTGAATCGCAGCGAGAAAATAAAATTGGCAAAAATGTAACTCACCCCCACTCTATCCAAAATAAGACAAAATATGGATTTGACCTCTAACAGAGGAGGCAAAACTAAGCCCCCGAAATACAGCTTCTACACTATAGTATAATTCTTGACCTGGTTAGTAAAAATTATTTTATAATCTTGGATCAAGCACATGAATACTTTTATACATGGCAATGTTAATTCTTGGGCACATAGAGTCCTGCCAACCACCAACTCCTATAGCTAGAGTTATCATTTTAAGGTCGTCTTACATTGGTGTTTCTGCAATCAGCTTCTGCTTCACAAACAACAGCACTACTTTACTTTTTCTACTTTGAGTGTCATGATTACATTTTTACACCATGTGGTTATTATAAAGTTGTTTTACATTTAAAAAAAATAGTCAGTCTCTTGAAACAAATACAATGTTTATAATTTCCATGCTTTTAAAAATAAACCATTGTGCACTGCTTTGTCTAAAGCAATTAATTTGCACAGCAGAGCATTAGTTTTAATTAAATATTATCAGAACTCAGTTTTATTCATAAATACAATATTCTGTAGGGAACCAATGAGTGTAAGTGCCTTTTAGCAATTACTGACACAGTGTGACACTTTGATGCCATTTCGACAGCAATGTTAAAGAAGTAACAAGTTGAAAATATTTCTACAGTGAGAGATCTATATCCAGTCATTTATTTTACCAGGGAACAGCGTTGTATACAGTGAAATTTGCTTTAAATATACATGAAAAGTGAACAAATACAATGCACGGTACAACACAAGAGGAAACATAAATAAATAAGGGTATTTATTTAAAGTAGCCTAGCCATAGATAGGCAGGTTTCATTGATTACAGGGCATTTTAGAAATGTATCCCCACTCATTAAAATAATGCGTTTGACATATGTATGATGCCATTTTCTGTTCCTTTTTTGGTGAAAAAAGGAAAGATTAAAGACCAGTCTTCAGGGATTTTCTGGCATTATGGAAACCTAATCCAACCACAACCTCTTAGCTCACTGCACTGAATCCCAACGCCTTGTCTGCTTATTGACAGTTATGCTGTGTGTTTAGTTAAAATAGATTTGTACATGGCCACAAACTTGGCAGTTTTCTGGCAATTTCAACCCATGCATGGTCAAAATAGTTAAAGATACCTACCAGCGACTGTTAATATTTATTATTTTTATGACAGTGATGGTGGTAGTTTGCCTTGATTTGGTAAATACTTTTTGCATCTGAATTCTGGTACTTTTGCCTACTTCAGTTTTAAAAGGTTTTCCTACGTTGGTGTACACTCACTAGTTTTGGTTCTAATGCAATGCACTAACAAACGACCCAATTAGGAGCTAATCAACATTATTATTGTGTATACTGGAATTTTTATTTTTTTTGTCCCTTGGTCTGAATGACATTTGGCTAGATCCCTCTGATCATGCAAAGATATTTTTAAAATATTGATCAAAAACTGTAGTCTGTCTAGACCAGCCTTTCTCAACCAGGGTTTGTAGAACACTTGGGTTCTGCCAAAGGTTTCTAGGGGTTCCTTGAGAAATCATTTTTTTCTCTCAGTAACCACTGACATTAATGATGTTGTACCTGTCTATAAAGGGGGCAGTCTTCTCACTGATCAATAATGTTGTAAGGCGGTTCTTTCCCCACTCCTTTTAGGGACCACCATGCTGACCACCAATGTAAGAAGGCACATTTCCACCTAACACCAATGTATGGAAGTACTAAAATTTTCATTGCTTATTTTTAGCTGTTTTATTATTCTTTTTATTTCATGATTATTACTGTAAATACTTTTGTCTTACAGAGCAGGGGGGGGGGGGGGTACAAATTGATCGTCTCTGGCTGTGAAATGTGCTAGCCACATTCTGTTATTTTATTTATATTTACAATCTAGTGATTGTGCTGTGAACTACAGATGTAATAATTAAGCGCATGTTCCCTGAGACGTGAAAATTATGTCAATGGTTCGACTGTGTTTAAATAGTTGGTGGAAAGGCTGGTGTGGACAAACATGACACTTGCATTGGTGCCATGGGCTTGCCACTTTTCACTACACTGCTGGACTGTAAATTGATTTCTTACTCATTTAGGATGGTGTTTTCTAAATATTTACATAATGGGGAGCTTGTTCCTGTTACAACTGTATGATGAAAGGCCTGGCATTGTTTAGAATGTGTGCTGTACTGCAGCATACAAAGCAATGGGGGAGACTAGGGTCAACAATAGAATGTTTGAGGCCCACCCATGACTTGCTACCAGATATAATAAATATAAACAATGCGTATATATATATATATATATATATATATATATATATATATATATATATATCTTGAACAATTTAGTAGTCTATAAACTATCAACAACAACATTGTGCCAGCGTGTCTACACTTAGCTTTTTTTCTCATAGCATATTTAAAAACAAACAATGCCCATCTGATTTTGACCGATTGTCCCCTAAACCACTGCTTGGAACACAAGGACTGCGGAGCAAGTTTGGGGCCACATCGGTGTGCTGCTATCCATCAGTAATCCTGAGATAAAGCATAGATAATTTTTAAAACCCTTTTCAAGATTTTTTTAGTTTATGGAGGGTTTCTTTTTATTTTTATTTTTTTATTCCAGAAATACAACATGATGTGAGAGAGTGAGGGAACATCCCATCTAAGTAGTTGTCATGAGAACAGGTGTCCCAGTTGGAAGATTTCTCATCACCTCTTGTTCTGGTGACATATGTAACATTTTGGAACTCCCATCAATTTCTAGTGATAAATCTTCAAAGTAGGGAAAAGAGTAGCAAAAAAAAAAAAAGAAAACCTGACAGGGTTTTTAACCACATATGTATTTTAGCCAAAACTGAAAAAAAAAGTTTTTAGCTAGAGATACACTTTAAAATTAAAAAAAAAATACCAAGTACATATAGCATGATCCTATTAAAGTTTGCTTTTTCCTCCTTTAAATGCTATGTAACCCTGATTTTATTACATATTTGCAAACTCTTTAGAATGACAAACAGAGATGCCACCAATGTTTTGCATACATTGTAATGCAAAAATTGTAAAAAGTACTTGATATCACAAACAATGATTTTAACACTACATTATATTTAACCGCTTGCCGATCAGCCGCCACAGTTTTACTGCAGCAGAATGGCACGGCTGGGTGAAACAAAGTTATGTTATGTCGCTTTGCCTTTGTAAACACACAGATCACAGTTCTTTCAGGGGAGAGGAGACAGATTGTGTGTTCGTACTATGTATGCACACCAATCTCTCTCTCCTCCTAGACAGTCCCATTAGAAACAGACATAGGGAACACATTAATGTCGCAGTCCCGATAAAAATCGCAGATCCTTTGCCATTACTAGTAAAAAAAAAATAATGTAATAATAAAAATGCCATAAATAAATCCCCTATTTTGTAGACGCTATAACTTTTGCGCAAACCAATCAATATACGCTTATTGCTATTTTTTTTATTACCAAAAATATGTAGAAGAATACATATCAGCTTAAACTGAGTGAAAAAAAAAAATTTTTTGATAAAAAATGTGGATATTTATTATAGAAAAAGTAAAAGATATTGGGGGTTATTTACGAAAGGCAAATCCACTTTGCCCTGCAAGTGCACTTGAAAGTGCACTTGGAAGTGCAGTCGCTGTAAATCTAAGGGGTAGATCTGAAATGAGTGGAAGCGCCACTGATTTTATCATCCAATCATGTGCAAGCTCTAAAATGCTGTTTTTTTATTTTCATTGCATTTCCCCCGTGGATCTACAGCGACTTTATTTCCAAGTGCACTTGCAGTGCAAAGTGGATTTTCCTTTAGTACCCCCATTGTGTTTTTTTTTAAATTATCGCTCTTCTTTTGTTTATAGCGCAAAAAATAAAAACCGCAGAGATGATCAAATACCACCAAAAGCAAGCTCTATTTGTGGGAAAAAATTACGTCAATTTTGTTTGGGTACAGTGTCGCACATCCGCGCAATTTTGAGTTAAAGCGACGCAGTGCTGAATTAGAAAAAATGGCCTGGTCATTGAGCAGCCATATCTTCCGGGGCTAAAGCAGTTAAATTACATACAGAAATAAAAGTGCTTTATTATAGTAAAATAGGTGAAAGTTAGAACTCCTATCAGCTTGTTACTGATGTCTGTGTCCCTGCTGCAGACTTGTCTGTGCTTACTTTCTGGGGAACCTGCTGTCATAATGACAGTAATTGAGGATAAATAGTTTTAGACAGAATGCCAAATAACAGCTAAAACCTGACAGAGGTTCTAATCCATTGCACCCTGTGATTACTGTAATGGCTCAGGTGCATTTTTTTAGTGTGTTAAGGTTCAATGCAAGTCTGTCACGTACCTTAAGGCAGAGCCCATATTGCAGGGAGCGGCCCCTCGTAAACCCCTGGTTCGGGAGCCCCTGATAGGGAAGACAGGAGCTCGGGAGCACAGGGGAGCACAAGTGCCCGACTGGTAAGCTGGGTAGAGGGCTGAAGATCTGTGCAGATGGGGACCATGAGGTGTCCTGTAGTCCAGCAGCGGAAGCAACAGGTAATGTGCAGCAGGTACAAGGAGGTGTCCTGTAGTCCAGCAGCAGGAAGCAAGCAGGTATGTGCAGCAGGTACAAGGAGGTGTCCTGTAGTCCAGCAGCAGGAAGCAAGCAGGTAATGTGCAGCAGGTACAAGGAGGTGTCCTGTAGTCCAGCAGCAGGAAGCAAGCAGGTATGTGCAGCAGACACAAGGAGGTGTCCTGTAGTCCAGCAGCAGGAAGCAAGCAGGTATGTGCAGCAGGTACAAGGAGGTGTCCTGTAGTCCAGCAGCAGGAAGCAAGCAGGTATGTGCAGCAGACACAAGGAGGTGTCCTGTAGTCCAGCAGCAGGAAGCAAGCAGGTATGTGCAGCAGGTACAAGGAGGTGTCCTGTAGTCCAGCAGCAGGAAGCAAGCAGGTATGTGCAGCAGACACAAGGAGGTGTCCTGTAGTCCAGCAAGCAGGTATGTTCAGCAGACACAAGGAGGTGTCCTGTAGTCCAGCAGCAGGAAGCAAGCAGGTAATGTGCAGGCGGGTCTCAGACAGGCAGGGTCAAACACAGGCGGGCAGATCAGGTACAAGGGAGCATCCAAAGTGGTAGTCAAAGTCCAGAACCGGGATCGGGGCAGGCAGAAGTCAGAAGAGTCAGAGACAAGCCGAGTTTCAGCAGGGAACAGGTAAATCAGGTTTTGCAGGTAAACGGAGCACATACAGGAAACACTGTTGATCGGGCAGCAAGGCAACAGGGTCTGGGTTCAGCTTAAATAGCGCTCTTGGCGCCAAACAGCGTCAAGGCGGTCGCGCGCGCGCTCCCGCGTGCGCCCGGCACCGCGCGCGCACGTGCGTGTTCTCGTGCGCGCTCCTGCGCGTCTGCGTGCGCTGACAGTCGCGCCATTGCGCATGTGTGGGCGCAGCAGGCCCGTTCTGAGCCGAGGGATCCTTCTCCTCCTGGGGATGTTGGGACGCCCGCTGGAGGGGCTTTCCTGACATTGCCCCCCCCCAATGGGCAGCCTCCAGATGCCCAACTGGGCCCACTTACTTGGGTTGGCTCTCTTGAAGGCCGAAATTAACCTCTGGGCATGGATGTTAGCCTCTGGCTCCCAGGAATTCTCTTCTGGCCCGTAGCCCTTCCACTTTACAAGGTATTGAACCTGGCCATATCTCTTCCTGCAGTCCACAATAGTTTCTACTTCAAATTCCTCCTCGCCATTGATAAGGACAGGTTCAGGAGGACCGGTGTTCTGGCTGGCAAAGGGATCCGGAGTTGAAGGTTTTAGGAGGGCAACGTGGAAAACTGGGTGGATTCGGAATGAGTCAGGCAGTTTTAACTCGTAGGCCACATTATTGATCTTCCTAGTTACCAGGAAAGGACCCACAAACTTTGGCCCCAACTTCTTGGAAGGACATGCCAGTTTCAGGTTTTGAGTGGACAGCCAGACCAAGTCTCCTGGTTTTAGGTTGAGGTCCCCTCTCCTCCTGTTGTCGAATATCGCCTTGTTTCGTTCCTGAGTCTTCAGTATTGTCTCCTGAAGTAACTTGTTATTGGTGCTGAAAAAATTTAGTGTTTCCTGGGCTGCTGGCACGGGGCACTCTGGGATGCTGTTGGACAGGAACAGGGGTGAAACCCGTAATTAGAAAAAAATGGAGACTGGTTGGTTGCAGAATGAACAGAGTTATTGTATGCAAACTCGGCAAGAGGTAGGAGGGGGACCCAGTTATCTTGAGAAAAACATGAGTAGCATCGCAGGTACTGTTCCAGGGTCTGGTTGGTACGTTCGGTCTGACCGTTGGTCTGGGGATGGTAAGCGGAGGAGAATAGGAGGTTGATCTTCAGGGCCGCACACAATGCCCTCCAGAACCTGGACGTAAATTGCACCCCTCGGTCAGACACGATATTGACAGGGATTCCGTGGAGTCTCACAATCTCCTTAATGAAGATTCTTGCGGTCTCCGGAGCTGAGGGAGTGCCTTTCATGGGTACGAAGTGGGCCATTTTGGAGAACCTGTCTACTACCACAAAAATAGTCGTGAAGTCTTTAGAAGGGGGCAATTCGACAATGAAGTCCATGGAGAGCATCCTCCATGGCTTCTCCGGGACTGGAAGGGGGTTCAATAAGCCCCAGGCTCTTGTCTTGCTGCCCTTATTCTGGTTACACGTGGTACATGACTCGACGTATGCCCTGCAGTCCTTCAGGAGGTTGGGCCACCAAAAGGTGCGCAGGAGAAGATCAGCGGTCTTGCGGGCACCGAAGTGGCCAGCCAATTCGTGGTCGTGGCAGGATTTCAGGGCGGCCACCCGTGACTGTTGAGGAACGAAGATCTTCTCCTCATGCCACAGCAGACCATCTCTAGGCTGCAAGGAACTGCCCGGCTGGTGAGGGATCAAAGCGGATGCCTGTTTAATTTCAGATAGGAGATCCTCATGCAGGAGAAGGAAGTTACCCGGGGTAAGTATGGTGTCTGGGGGTAACGGATCTGCGGACTCACTGAACATTCGTGATAGAGCATCAGGTTTGGTATTTTTGGATCCTGGTCTGAAGGTAATGTGAAATGAGAATCTCGTGAAGAAAAGTGCCCATCTAGCCTGGCGGGGTCTCAACCTCTTGGCTACCTTTAAGTATTCTAGATTCTTATGGTCCGTGTAGACCAGGATAGGATGGGCAGCTCCTTCCAGGAGGTAACGCCACTCCTCGAGTGCGGCCTTGATGGCCAATAGCTCCCTATCCCCGACATCATAATTTCTCTCTGCTTCGGACAGCTTACGGGAGAAAAAGGCCACCGGATGGAGGAGCGCCTTGGGGCCTTGCCTTTGGGAGAGGACTGCCCCTACCGCCATTTCAGAGGCATCGACCTCCAAGATGTAAGGGAGTGCGGGATCCGGGTGTTTCAAGACAGAGGCCGACACGAACTGGTCCTTTAAAGTGGCAAAGGCAGATTGGGCTTCTGGGGACCACTGGAACTTGGTACCCTGCTTGGTCAGTCTCGTAATGGGGGCAATGATGTTGGAGAACCCCTTAATAAATTTGCGATAGAAATTCGCGAACCCTACGAATCGCTGAATTCCCTTCTTGTCCGTGGGAGCAGGCCAATCCAGGATGGCAGACACCTTCTGCGGATCCATCTTAATCCCATCTACTGAAATGACCAAGCCTAAGAACTGGATACTTTGACGTTCGAACTCGCACTTTTCAGGCTTCGCATATAGGCCATGTTGGCGAAGACGGGTCAAGACCTTCCTGACGTGTTCCCTGTGAGCAGGCAGAGAGGGAGAGAAAATCAAGATGTCATCCAAGTAGACAATAACAAATAAGTCAAGGTAATCTCTGAAAATGTCATTTACAAAATGTTGGAATGTAGCAGGGGCGTTGCAGAGCCCAAATGGCATCACCAAGTATTCGAAGTGTCCGAAGCCGGTGCGAAAGGCAGTCTTCCATTCGTCCCCGCTTCGGATACGGACCAGGTTATACCCCCACGGAGATCTAGTTTGGTAAACACTGCGGCTGTACCAAGCCTCTGGAACAGCTCCGGTACCAAGGGCAGAGGGTACCGGTTCTTAATTGTGATTTTGTTCAAGTCCCGGTAATCTACGCAGGGGCGTAGAGAGTGATCCTTCTTCTCCACGAAGAAAATCCCCGCTCCGGCTGGGGAAGTAGAGGGTTGTATGAACCCCTTTCGTAAGGTTATCATCGATGTATACTTTGAGAGTCTCCAATTCCAGTCCCGTTAAGGGGAAGATTCTCCCGAAGGGGATTTCCGCACCTGGTAGCAGTTCAATTGGGCAGTCATAGGGCCTGTGTGGAGGGAGTGTCTCTGCCCCTTTTTGACTGAACACGTCCAAAAAGCTGTGGTATTCTTCCGGGACAGCTTTGCGGGCCTCAACGTCAACTTCCAGGCAGAGCAGAGAGGGGGAGACGTTGGTGGTCCCTTGCAAGTAGTGCTGACAGCAGTAGGGAGAGGGGAAGCTGATACTCCTAGTGGGCCAGTCGATTTGAGGATTGTGGGCCTTGAGCCAGGGTATGCCCAGGATGACAGGGAACAGAGGGGACTCAAGGCAGAGTAGTTCACTGTGATTGCCCGCAATGGTAGCATGTAGAGGAGCCGTTTCTTGGGTCACAGGCCCAGATTTAATAGCCGACCCATCGGCTAGATGTACCGACAGTCCTCTGGCTCTGGGACGTAAAGGAACTCGAAACTTGCAGGCAAATGTCTGGTCCATGAACCCACTACAGGCTCCAGAGTCATTTATGGCGGGGACCAGAGTATTCCCTCCTGGGAGCTGTAGGGAAAGGGAAACAGTCAGGTGAGAAGCATTGTTAAGTACTGCAGGCAGGACAGTGGAAAACAGAGAGGAGTGCTTACAGAACTTCGCGGGACAGGTCCTCACGTAATGTCCGGGTTCCCCACAGTAGAGGCAGAGGTTCTGGATTTGCCTGCGTTGTCGCTCCTCCATGGTCAGGGAAGGGCGAAGGACGCCCAGTTGCATAGGCTCAGAAGGTGCGGTTGTGGTACAGCCAGACGGGTTGGATACCCGGGGTAGCATCCACACCGGACGGGAAGGACCGGCCGTACGCTCAGTCCTACGCTCCCTCAGACGCCTGTCTATCTGAGTGGACAGGTTGATCAGGTCTTCGAGAGTCTCTGGAATGCCCACTCGGGCCAACTCGTCCTTCAAAGACTCGGAGAGGCCCATACGGAATTGATGGCGCAGAGCTGCGTCATTCCAACTCGTTTCGGCGCTCCAGCGCCTAAACTCGGATGCGTAGTCTTCTGCCGCCCTACGGCCCTGTTGTAGGGAGAATAAAGCTGCTTCTGCAGTTGCTGCCTGTTGTGGGTCTTCATAGAGAGTGGCCATGGCCTGGAAAAAGGTGTTCAGATTGCTGAGGCACTCGTGCTTTTGTTCCACCAGGCGGTGGGCCCAGGCCTGGGGCTCCCCTTGTAGCAGGGAGACCACAAACCCCACCTTGGTGGACTCAAGGGAAAAGGTTCAGGGTTGAAGTGCAAAGAAGAGTTCACAGGCATTGCGGAATGCCCTGTATCTGCTCCGGGCCCCGGAGAATCTATCTGGAGTGGGGACCTTGGGCTCAGGAGGCAGCATGACCACCGAGGGTGCAGGTGAGACGCCGGGCGCTGTTGGGCCTAAGGTGGCTAGAACCTGTACCCGTTCCTCTAAGCGGGAGTACCCCTCCTGTAGGGCGTTGACGGCCTGTGTCAGTCCGGCCAGGTGACGGCATAAGTCCTCCTTAGCCGTAGCTCCCTGCGTGGGCTCAGTCATGGCTGCCCGATACTGTCACGTACCTTAAGGCAGAGCCCGTATTGCAGGGAGCGGCCCCTCGTAAACCCCTGGTTCGGGAGCCCCTGATAGGGAAGACAGGAGCTCGGGAGCACAGGGGCGCACAAGTGCCCGACTGGTAAGCTGGGTAGAGGGCTGAAGATCTGTGCAGACGGGGACCAGGAGGTGTCCTGTAGTCCAGCAGCGGAAGCAACAGGTAATGTGCAGCAGGTACAAGGAGGTGTCCTGTAGTCCAGCAGCAGGAAGCAAGCAGGTATGTGCAGCAGGTACAAGGAGGTGTCCTGTAGTCCAGCAGCAGGAAGCAAGCAGGTAATGTGCAGCAGGTACAAGGAGGTGTCCTGTAGTCCAGCAGCAGGAAGCAAGCAGGTATGTGCAGCAGACACAAGGAGGTGTCCTGTAGTCCAGCAGCAGGAAGCAAGCAGGTATGTGCAGCAGGTACAAGGAGGTGTCCTGTAGTCCAGCAGCAGGAAGCAAGCAGGTATGTGCAGCAGACACAATGAGGTGTCCTGTAGTCCAGCAGCAGGAAGCAAGCAGGTATGTGCAGCAGGTACAAGGAGGTGTCCTGTAGTCCAGCAGCAGGAAGCAAGCAGGTATGTGCAGCAGACACAAGGAGGTGTCCTGTAGTCCAGCAAGCAGGTATGTGCAGCAGACACAAGGAGGTGTCCTGTAGTCCAGCAGCAGGAAGCAAGCAGGTAATGTGCAGGCGGGTCTCAGACAGGCAGGGTCAAACACAGGCGGGCAGATCAGGTACAAGGGAGCATCCAAAGGGGTAGTCAAAGTCCAGAACCGGGATCGGGGCAGGCAGAAGTCAGAAGAGTCAGAGACAAGCCGAGTTTCAGCAGGGAACAGGTAAATCAGGTTTTGCAGGTAAACGGAGCACATACAGGAAACACTGTTGATCGGGCAGCAAGGCAACAGGGTCTGGGTTCAGCTTAAATAGCGCTCTTGGCGCCAAACAGCATCAAGGCGGTCGCGCGCGCGCTCCCGCGCGCCCGGCGTGCACGTGCGTGTTCCCGTGCGCGCTCCTGCGCGTGCGTGTGCGCTGACAGTCGCGCCATTGCGCATGTGTGGGGGCGCAGCAGGCCCGTTCTGAGCCGAGGGATCCTTCTCCTCCTGGGGATGTTGGGACGCCCGCTGGAGGGGCTTTCCTGACAAAGTCCTTTCAAAATGAATGTACTGCCTTAATGTGATACTAAAGGCTTGAATGTTTTTTTTTTTTTTTTTTTTTTTTTTAATACTTACCTCCTCTTCCGGGGTTCCCCGACGGTGCTCTACGCTTCTCCTCTTCTACATGTACCCCATAGCAAATCACTTGGGCTATGGGGACACATGTTTGGGTGCGTTTCCGAACCAGACTGTGTGCATCCATAGACACACACATTGTGTCCCGGCCCCACTCCCTCCTCACAGAACTTGATTGACAGCAGCAGAAGCTAATAGTTCCCGCTGCTGCTTCTGTGTCTGTGAGAGCAGGGAGAGAGACCAGTGCTTCTGTTGATGGGCAAAGTGCTGGAGTGATACAGGATACATATGGGGGGATTGTGCAGCTAGTGGAAGGCTTTTTTACCTTACTGCAGGTGATACTTTCGAGGAAAAAAACTTTTGGATTCAGAACATACATGGTAACTTGTTGGGCCAATTCTTATACATTCATGCAATGAATAGTATAAATAGGCCCTTGATACAAATTAGATTTTCTGTAATGTCTTGTAGCTATCTGACATTTGTTACCTATTGTACATGCACATTTTATTCAGGCACAATATCACATGAAGTGTGCACCAAAATCATTTAAGCTGGCTGTAAAAAGCACTGCAAGCTAAAAACGACCTAGTACATGCTTTGAGGTGATATCACTGTACATTTAGTCTTAATTTCCCACAGCAAAAGTATGCATACGATTTCATATGCTGCTTGTAATTGCTTGATATAATGATAAACATCCGTGCCTACTCTGCCTTATGTGTCCTGAGAGTACATCATGCAGCACTTTTGGAGCTGCACCTATTTTTGACACATCTGCCTTTTATACATTTACAAACAATCACAGTGCTTGGCATAGTGTATCTCAATACATACATTACTTAGTGCAGCTTATATGCAATAAAAGGTAGAAAAACAGTATTATATACTACAAAGGTGGACTGCAGTGTATGCGCTTAACTTGAGTACATGTTAGGAAATAGGGTAAGATATCCCATCCATTGGGTACGTGAACATCCGTGTGCCTATGTGAGCTGCAACTTAAGTCTGCTAACTATCGTCATAGTGATTTCACGCTGAAGTTTCCTTTAGTAATTCAATACAACCCTGCTTTTTGTCTTTATAAAGCCTTATGCACACTGGGGGTTTAGTGATAGATGCTGTAAAACTCAATGAGAGGCGAAAACTTCCTCTCCTATATTTTTTTTCCATTGGGGTCCCCCGAGGCTCTGTTCTTGGACCTCTCTTATTCTTGATCTACATATCCTATCTGGGTCAGCGGATAGCCTCCAACAGCTTCAAATACCATTTTTATGCTGATGACGCCCCAAATCTTTCTACCCCTCATCAGACTCCTCATGCATCACTAATTTATTCACAGTTGTCTCAATATGGATATATGTGCCTTCCACCCACAAAAAATGCCAGGAGCTCATGAACAGGTTGCAAATGCCCAGAGTGCATGAGGTCTAACAAGTATGTTAGATTTCATGTGAGGTAATGTGAATTTTTAATTTTTCTCCATGATTGCTACTATAATTATTCTTTTCCATAGACTTTGTATCTATGTCTATTGTTTGGGGTTTATAGAAGCTACATAGCACTAATAGAATTAATATCACATTGGTGTGTGTACCACAGCTGCCTGTGACAATGGAAACCACCTGTATCACCTGGAACCAAGACAGATCTGCTAACCAGTAATTGTCTTCATTCAGTGTGTGTTTTCTATTAATTTTGTGTAGACACAGAGAAAGAGCAGTGCTTCATTACCTTATCTCGAACCTAATACTACTGGGATAGGCAAACATTTCATAATTGCACACACAATCCATTTTTCCTTGAATGGCTGGCACACTTAAAATGAAACACTTGCAAGTGTATTCTTGGTTATCTTTGAAAAGCACATGGACATACTATTGTGTTTGAAGATCAAACAATGCCCATGTCAAACAATTATTTAATATACAAAGAGCTTTTCAATGTAATGTCTTAACAGTAAAAAAGTTTTAAATCATTTTTGAAATGACAAGGTTTCCCCTCCTGGGGAGGAAGTCTTTTTATAATTACATTTTTCAGTATAGCTTGGCTCTTAAGATACTGTTAATACTTTGTGACTTAGCACTGGGATATATTAGCATTATATGTTTAGGTATGCATATTTAATTATTTGGCATTTTGCTGGTAAACCGGCCAAAGAGATATCACTTTGATGCAGGCCGTAATCCCTATTTTTATAAAAAGTTTGCTAGAGGTTTGTAAGAATGCACCGTAGTGTGCCAAGGAATTGAACATTTTCTATTCCTAGATATAAATGTCTTCACTCCCTGAAGATGCTAATGTGGCGAAACATATGTCGGAGCAGAGGAGCCGGCATTCCAGGTTCTGATCCAACATCCTATCTAGGCTTGGCGTTAGGAAAGACGCAGACTTCACGCTATCTCTTTAGGACTAGCTGACTTGCACATGCTGATTACACCTGGTGCCCGGATCGGCACTGTAACATGTGAGCATAATCGCCATTTATTGTTGTCATTTGCTTTTATCTATTAAAAATACTTCACTATGAGACCTTACTCTATGTCTCTTGTGGAGTAATTTTTCCCATACTAGTTAAATCTCGAGGGGCCAGTGGAGTGGAACTGTGCTGTCAGTGGAATCAATTGGTATTCCAGAAGCGCTGTTTGACCTTCCTGTAAAAAGGGGTCATAATTCTCTGGTGAGTGGCCACCCATCTCTTGAGCACTTGTGGTGAAGAACTAGGAATCCGATTTTGAGCATCACAATTTGGTGTTGGGATTTATCATATAGGGACTGTTAGCTTGCTATTTGTTTGTATTTGCATTCTTGATTCACTGAACTGAACATTCACTGATTCATCCTTTAATATAATATAACCCCCCCAGATATAAATGTGCTCTCCCCAGAAGTTAAACACACATGAAAATGTGTACATATGAACAAGTCCTTCTGCTCATTTGCAGCCTTTCAACTGATGGGACAACCCATTTTACCCAATGTGCATCATCCAGTTTGGGATTTATAAAAATCACTAGCACTCAGTAGTGATTGGTTGTCATGTAACTGATGCCTTGAGTGGATGGTATTTTGAATAGCTGAGTAAAACACAAAGATAGTGTGAAATACTGGTTTTGTTTGTGTGAAATACTGGTTTTGCATTGTGCTGTGCCATGTGAGAAAAAAAGTAAGTTGCGAAATTTAGCTGCATTTGGTGCTAAAGTTTGGTTAAATTGGAACTGATTATTGAGTTCAAAATATTTATACAAAAATTAGCATTAATGGGTAAAAAATAGTTTTTCAGTAGTAAAAGAAAAAAAAAACACCTTTTATTTGAGCATTTATTAAAATCAAAGATTATAAGTAGCAAAGAATGAAGCCTGTTGTCTTTACTTCATACTGTGGGGCTGTGTATTACATATTGTGGTATATAGACAATTAGTATGTAAACCTTCTCAGTACATGATCAAACATGACTTATGTGTACTTTTTTGTAAATCCGCTTTAGGGTATAATTAAAGCGTTATTAAACCTAGAACCAAAATTGTAATATATTGCAGCCTACCAAGCCTTAGGTGTGGTGGATTAGTTTAAATTTTTTTAGGATTCTTTCCCATCTGTTTTCACCTCGTGATCTGGCCATTAACACACCTCCTGTTTTAGAATGGCCCCACTCTGGGTGAAGGAGCACATGGGCACCTTTGAACAGCTTAACACCTTTTGTTAATCTGGGGAAAGGGGAATGTTGGATGTACTAGTAGATTTAGATACACTAGCAAACTGAAGCCAAACTCCAGCTACAGCAGCAGTTTTTTTCTTTTAGGATAAAGGTTTTATATGAATATATAAAAGATGATCTTTGTAAGTACCCTTGTCAGTGGTAAATGGTTTGTCTTAAACACTCTTACCTGGTACATTTGCAGGAGAGCTTGTCCTGTTGAAAAACAACAGACTTACTGGCCAGATCAACAGGTGAAAATAAAAGAAAGAAAGCCTAAAAAAGTAAGCTAATGCAGCCATTACATCTAATGCTGTGTAGACACGACCAGACTTTTTTCGACAGCAAAGGTCAGACGGAACAAATCCGTCAGACAATTCGATCGTGTGTGGGCTCCATCAGACTTTTGCTGTCGAAAAATCAGACAGACTTTAGAAATAGAACATGTTTCAAGTTTTCCCGCCGGAACTCCGCTGGTCCCAGTTCCTATCAAAAAATCCGCTTGTCTGTGTGCTAGTCCGACGGACAAACAACGACGCTAGGGCAGCTATTGGCTACTGGCTACGAACTTCCTTATTCTAGTCCAGTCGTACGTCATCACGTTTGAATCCGTTGGACTTTAGTGTGATTGTGTATGCCCAAGTCCGTTCATTCGGAAAGTTTATCGGAACTCCGTCGAGAGTCCGTCGGAAAGACCGCCCGACCTAGTCCGTCGAAAAGTACGCTCGTGTGTATGCGGCATAAGAATTATTAAGCTGCAATATAATAAATGTTTGCTTTGGAGTTTAATACCACCTTAATGCATTTTTTCATTCAATATTTTTTATCGAAGAAAAGGTTGAATAGCAACATATTTCAAAACTGGGATGACAATTAGAGCATAAAATGCATCTTATGATAATCAAAAGGAATAGATCATCATCAGGAAGTTTGAACACAGAACTGTTTAATACACAGAAACATATTCCAAGCTGAAACTTTTGGCATATGGAAAGAAGGAGAAAAAGCAAAGAGGAAAGAGGAAAATAAAATAGACCTATAGACTTTCCAGGGGAACTGAAACTGTAGTTAAAATTACTGTAAATCTATATATTTTTTTTTTTATATATATATATAACAAACATGTTATACTTACCTGGTTGCAATGGTTTTGCACAGAACATCCCCAATCCCTTTATTCTCTAGTCCCCTGCCAGGATTCCTGGCTCCTCCTAGTGTGCCACCATAGAAAACAAATTCCTATTGTGACACACCTGTGGGCTCTATCCCAAGCCACGCTGTGTGCATCTATAGACACAGTTGGCTCAGCCCCACTCCCCACTCCTTCATCACAGGATTTGATTGACAGCAGTAGGAGCCAATGGCTCCTGCTGTTGCCTCTTTGTCCTGTGAGGATGGAGGGAGTGGAGAGAACTGCTGCTCTCGGGCAGATATCAGTCTCAGGTAAGTATAGGGGTGGAGGTGCTTGACTGCACACTGGCATTTTTTTTACCTTAATACATAGAATGTGTTACATAGAATGTATTAAGGTAAAAAACATTTTACTTTTACAAGCACTCTGAAGAAGAAGGAGTCAACTGTATTTGCATATATCTGGCCCAAGGGTCCCAAGTCTTTTCAAATTGCTTCACCTTATCATTTATTACACTGCCTATATTTCCATGAAGTATGTTGTCAGGTTGCTATGGTAGTGAGCCCTTGTAGAAGGCCAACTCTGGGTTCCCCGGGGCATGAAATCCAAGCCCGAGCCTGCTTCTTCACCAGGGCCCCTGATAGTAGGGATGGACTTGCAGCAGACTGGAACCAGGTCACGGCCCACAGACAGGCCCAGCTGAAGATGCAGAGACTGCTCACATGTGCAGAGTACAGACGAAGCCAGGGTCAGTACACGGGAAGTCAGACACAGCATGTCTATATATAGAGAAGCAGACTGGGAGGTGGACCAGGAAATAATAGAAGAGAAAGGGATATAAATTCCCAGTAGAGCAGGTTATGCCCATAGGTAAACACAGAAGCCAGCAGCACGTGTGAATAGAACCACAGGTCCAGCAAAACCACTGAAGCCAGGAAATAAACATTTTACAAGCAGAAAACTGCAGGCTAAACAGTGACACATGATCCATGAAATTTTGTAATTAACTTTTCTCAGGCTGGGGTCACATATGCTATGGCCGCGGCTCACAGCAAGTGGTCCAGTGTGTCCATGTTCTCCCCTGCTGTGCTATTGTGTTCTGACAGGGGGGCAACCCGCCTGCCAGAACACTTCGGTAAATGCTCCCAGTAGTGCTGAAAGCACTGACAAGGAGCCGATCGGCAGACCTTTTTCGGTAATGCCACATCAACAGAAGTCAGGTTTTTTTGGACCCGCTGCATGGACATCGGCTGGTTTCTATTGAACTGGCCACTGCTGTCCAACATTCGACCTCTGTGTACTAGGGTTTATTCATAACCTCCTATCCTCAGGACAGACATAACTATATATATATATATATATATATATATATATATATATATATATAATATGTATAACAATGGGACTGATCCCCCATCGCAAAGAAGAAGGCAGGAGAACACCCTAATATGGAAGGGAAGCATCTAGCCATATGAAGGGGAAGTGATCATGCAATCCCACCAACACAACGCCTGGAGTAGTAGTGTTCAAAGCCATTGATTTTGTCTTATTCAGATATATCTCAAAAGGTCTGCGAATAAAGCAAGCTTATGTTTCCAAGGACCACATACTACATCCATGATATTCAGGTTATCCCATATAGCAATTGCTTAAGTTTCAATCGTTATAGCAAACGGGGGTAATGGGCAGCTTGGCTGGTGCCAATAGCCATCCTAAGGGGGTCAGAATAATGTCCTTGTAACTTAGTGATTGTAAAGCTTTACATTTTTTTAAATTAAAATAATAAAAATGCCATACCTACCTGCTCTGTGCAATGGTTTTGCACAGAGCAGCCCTGATCGTCTTCTTCTGGGGTCCCCCAAATCGAGTGCCTTTTTGCAAGTCAATCAATAGAAGGAGACCTTCATCAGAGGTAGCACATCCCATTGAGATTGTAAATAGGATATAACATGAATCACCCTACAACTTTGGTCAGGTCCCCTGCCTACTGGGAATAAATCCAACTTGATCCTTATAAATATAGTATCCATAAAAGGAGGATAATCTATTTGCTAATACTATAGTTAAAAGTTTGAGGTCGTTGTTTATCGAAGCGATAGTTTTTCACCTCTCTCAGATCTTTATTTGGTTTAAGGACCACAGAAATAAAAGATATATTCAAAGCAGGATTAAGAGATTCCCCATTTCTAAGGGCATTAAAAAAAAAAAAACATTTTAAATGGAGTATTAGCCCATCCTTAAATTTCCAATAATATAGGCCAAGAAAACCCATCCAGGCATGGAGGTGATCTTGTTTGCATTTGTTTAATTGCTGCCAGTGTTTCACTTAAAGTGACAGAGTCCTCCAACAGGTTATGATGACTAGTAGATAACAAGGAAAGTCGCACAGTATATTGGCTAAAAAATCAGAATGTCTACCAGGGTTGTCCCTCTCAGTCTACAGAGAAGAGTAGAATCGATGGAATGCCACCAGCACATTTTGAGGATTTTGCAAATAAGTCCCGCCAGGACAGCATCATTTTGGAATCATGAAGCTCCAAGTTTTAAGGGATAATTTAACAAAGTATTTTATCTTTAGGCATATAAAACTTGGTAACGGTCCAGGGGATACTCTTCTTTGCTGTTGTGGTCAAGACTAGATTGAGCTCTAGTCTAGTGGTGTCTATTTGCTGGCAAAGTAAGGAGTCCGGGTGACATCTATGAGTTCTAACAAGAGTCTGTAGTTCACAGTATAACCTGTGTATTGTAGCCTGGTGCTCACGTTTAAGTTGCGTGGATACCTGAGTAATCTTACCCCTTACTATCGCTTTATGTGCCCCCCAGGTTATGACAGGGGCAATGAATTGTCTGCGTTTTCCTAAAAACATCCTAAAATACTGCCCTAGATGTCCTCACAATAGCAAGGATCACGTAAAATCAATTCATTAAGTTGCCTCTGAAAATATCTAGCAGTAGAAAAGGCCACAGAGAAAGAAATTAAAACAATAAAATGATCTGACCATGCAGTTGCTCTAATAGAGACTTTGTAAATGGTGGACACCAGAGCAGATGAAACAAAAACATGATCAAAACACTAGTACGTAGAATGAGGGAAAGAACAGTGGGTATAGTCTCATGTTGAAGGATTTTGTTCCCTCCAGGGATCTATCAAATTTAGAGAGTGTAAATGCTTGACTATATGAGTACTAGCCTTAGGTGGACATTTAAGTTGAGCACTTACAGGATTTGATTTATCTAAGGATAGGTCTAAAGCACTATTGGAGTCCCCAACAACGTTAATGTATTTTTAATAATAATTCTTGTAATGCAGATTGCACAAGCGTGCAGTAACTTTAATGCCATATGGGAACAATTGTCTCTTGAATTTATAAGGTATGTAAATTAACTGAATCCAAATCCCCAACGATGCCATGATATCTTTCAAAGTCAAACGGTAAAGGTCCTTGATGACTAATGAGAAATAGATAAATTGACAGAATAGTGTGAGCATTGATATGGACTTGCAATAAGATAAAGCTGAAAACACAACATGTATATTTAATAAGCAAATGTCTTTAAAGTACAACTAAAGGCCGCTGTATTACAGTCTAAACAAGTACGAAAGTGAGACAAATGCTCCCCCTGCCAGGCACTACAGCCTACTGTAAGAGGGTTTCAGCAATGAAGAGAAAGAGTAGGACTAGCAGTGGCCAGGTGCTGACTTACAGGCTTGCGAATCAGCAGTCACAATGCTGGTTGCCACATCCCTCTGCAACATTTTTAATCCTACTGTAGATCAGGCAGGCACATCCTAAGCCCCATACACACGCGCGGATTATCCGAGGACCAGGTCCGTCGGATCATGTCTGTCATACTTTGTCCGATGTTGGTTTTGCGTACACACGGTCGGACAAAGTTGTCGGAAAATCCGATCATTCTGAACGTGGTGACGTTTGTTGCCTACGACGGGACTACGTAGAGGCTAGTAGCCAATAGCTTTGATCTTGTAATGTGATCTGAGCATGCGTAGCACTTTGTCCGTCGGACTACCATACACACGATCGGATTTGGTGTGATCGGACCTTGTTGTCCAAAAATCTATCCAGCAGGAGATAGGAATTTGTCCGTCGGACAATCCGACGTACACTGTCCGATGGTGCATACACACGGTCGGATTTTTCGACAACATTGTCCGATCGGACAGAATCCATGCGAAAATCCGACCGTGTGTATGGGGGTTTACATGATAGTGGCAATTCAGGAGCAGTGCAGAGTTGCTGCCTCACCATTACATGAAGCCAGTAGGTGGACTTCAGTGGCAGGATCAACAGGTACAGTATATGCAGGAATTTGCAGGGGGACTAAGGGAAAAATGTAGGTGCAATTGCACTTATGATTGAGTGCAGCAGAATATTTTTTTAAGCATGGTCATGGTTCTACTTTGAAAAAAATATGTTTTATATTTTGTGGCAGAAATTTGTTGTAGCTACAGATCCTTGCCTTTTATGTTGTGATGTAGTCATTGTAAAACCTGTAAATTAGGAACTTTAATGCAAATTCCATTGGTGGCAAATCTTGAAAAGCAAAGGCCATGTTTAGGTCTAATAGCAAAGATCATGGGAGCTAGGCACTATCAGGGGAAATATGTACCAATGCAAACAAAAAATGAAAAGATACTGCTTAGACTTGCCTTGCTGTTACTTACTGCTTGAGTTACTAGAACAAGCATGCAACAGTTAAAGTCAGAACTCCTGATGTGCATACAGTACTTGCTGTGAGAGATTGACACAGAAAGTGCTGAAGGGGAGAAGTAGCCTCCATATGTCCTCAGTACACCTTTTCTTTTATATTGTGCCTATGAGGCCAAAGCATGTGCTAGGTAGGGAGGTATTTCTACAGATGCTAGTTATATGAAAGCACTGAAAATAAAAGAAACTAAAGCTGTATATGTAGCACCTTGGAGAACTAAAGCTGACCTTCAGGCAAAAATAACAGACACAGATTAATGAAGCTTAGAAACGTCAAACTGACACAAATGCTGTTACTTAATTATAAAGAATATAGTTTTTCATATGTTTGTGCAGAGATTGCTTTGTTAGTGCTTTAGTCATAGGGTTAATATTTAGGCCTGATTCACACTATGTGACTTTGTTTACATCGCGCTTCGTAGAATATGCAAACCACAACCGAAATGCAACCAAAGTCACATTAAAGCCACAATACATATTTGCACTGCAAATAAAGTCAAAACCGCATCACAGTAGTGTGATCCGAAGCTTAAGGTCTGAAAGTTTATCTATGGGCAAAATGTAAAATCATTATATTAATTTCCACAATGTACTTCAGTTATTTCTAGCTTACTCTTTTTAATCTGAACAATCTTGAAGTTTGTAAACTTACTCTGTGAAGTTCTACACACATTTATGTCCTTGAATTCTGTGACACAAATTCACATGCCCTGTTGATAGTCACTGCTGTGTCACAGAATTCACACAGCCTGCCTTCTGAGCCACAGAGGTGCTGAGAGCAGGGTACTATGAGATATGGGATCTGTAGTACCATATGTAGTCCCATGTCATTGGCCCCACATTTATTCTGCAGCAGGACAATGACCCCAAACATTCAGCCAATGTCATTAAAGTCTTGTTTTTTTTTTTTTTGTATAAAAGTAATAATATAAAACATGTTATACTTACCTGTTATACTTACCTGCCCTGTATAATGGTTTTGCACAGAGCAGCCCAGATCCTCCTCTTCGGCTCTCCTGGCCCCTCCCTCCTGTTGAGTGCCCCCACAGCAAGCAGCTTGCTATGGGGGCACCCGAGCCGAGCTGCAGCTCTGTGTGTTCATTCAGACACGGAGACGCGGTTTGGCCCCGCCCCTCTCTCTCCTGATTGGCTAACTGACTTTAATTGATAGCAGCGGGAGCCAATGGCACCGCTGCTGTGTATCAGCCATTTAGAAGGGAGGCCCGGATGGCCGAAGACACTCCTACAACATCGCTGGTTTGAAATGGGCTCAGGTAAGTATTAGGGGGGCTGCTGCACAAAGGTTTTTTATCTTGATACAAGAATGCATTAAGATAAAAAAACCTTCTGCCTTTACAATCACTTTAAGAACTATCTTCAGCATGAAGAAGAACAAGGAGTCCTGGAAGTGATGGGTTGGCCCCCACAGAGCCATGATCTCAACAACATTGAGTTTCATTGAATAGATAGAAGGATTTGAGGCAGCCTACATCCACAGATCTGTGGTTAGTTCTCCAAGGTGTTTGGCACAACCTACCTGCCGAGTTCCTTCTAAAACTTTGTGCACAAACACTGTGTGTACCTAGAAGACTTGATACTGGTTTGAAGCCAAAGGGTAGTCACACCAAATATTAATTTGATTTAGATTTTTCCTCTGTTTGTTCACTTTGCATTTTGTAAATTAATAAGATAAATATACAGTATTTGAAAGCATTCTCACTTTACAGCATTTCCTCACACCTGCATATAACGTTTGCACAGTATTGTGATATATATATATATATATATATATATATATATATATATATATATATATATATACATAGTTTACCCTTCATATCAATTCATATGCAGTATCAATTGACCAGTTTCTTTTTCAGAACATGTTGTAATACTAAACAATTAGAAGACAAGAGTTAGTCACTAATTTTAAACGATCTATTATTTTTGTCCTTATCTAAGACACAAAGTCCATAGCAAGCCTTGGAAAATGTCTTGGGAAGCTTAAGTATACTGAGTCACCATAGATCTATTGGTGCAATTACCCTTGTAAAAAGCACCTTAACTGCATGTATTATGATATTATTCAGGATTGATGGGGATATGTGTATCCAGACAATTGTGAAATATCCCTTATCTTTGGTGGTTTGTGATGCCATCGTGTTATAATTGCTTGTTTATGATACCATATTTGATTTAAGCAATGCGGTTATTTTCTGTTTGTTTCTACTTATTTTATTTGCTTCCTGTTAATTCTTTCAACGTTTCTCTTGACCCTGCAGTCTTGATCACGGTGGCATACATATGAGTTTTAGGGGGTATACTGTTTTTGCCTTCAGCATATGTATGCTAACTTTTAGGTCCTCTATGTATTTCAGTAAGTATAAGTAGAGGATGTAATTAATGGGTGTATAATGACATCTTTACTACATTTTTTTTATTTTATTATTATTTAATGTGGGTATGTTTTTAACATCACTTTTTAGTGTGCTCCAAGATTTGCAATTAGAACTGTTATGCATGTGTGGTCTGTCAGCTCAACACATTTTCAATATCAGAAAACCCCAAATATTCTTCATATAACAATCAAGTTGTCCATCTCCTAAAGGGAACCTGCCATATTGAGCTATGGGTTTTGCTGCAGCTTACAGCAAATTCCCAGACTGTTTTTCTTACCTGCAACTCAACCAATTACTGTATTTCTGTTCTAAGTTAGTGATGCACTGTGCAGTGAAGCCACGAGATCAGGATACAGGAACTGTTTGCCCTATCAGGGCCTATTTTTTAGTTATGAGAGGATTGCTTTAGCTGGACATGATGAAAAGTGTTAAGCTGTTGCTAAATAATAACCTATGATTATATTTCCTCATGATCCATATAGTGTCAATATCAGGATACTGTACATTTCAGTTAATAGACCTCTGGAAGTCTTTTCCATTGCTCTGTAGAATAGCATGTCAAGTCATGTACTGTGTGCTTTTTGACATCTCATTTAACAAATAACTCCACTGTTATGCAGCCAGCATACTAGAGGACACTGCAAACTATAAGTGGTATCTTCATGTTTGAAATTCATCATATCATATGATTCTTCATACAAAATAATCACTTCTGATAGATCAGGGCAGAGGAATGCAGAGAACAATGTTTCTTTGTTTGGCAGACGTCTCGAAACAAGCCTTGTCAACTCCTATGTGACATTCACATACAGATGTTAATCATCCACACTGGATGGTGCTATACTAAAGGCATCATTTTTACTTTTGGTGAAGCAACCATCTATTTGCTTAAATATTGGCTGTTTGAACTCAACACCTGTCTCACCTCACCAATTTTAACCAATTAAGCCCCAGAAGATTTTTACCCCCTTCCTGACTAGAGCACTTTTTACAATTGGGCACTGCGTCGCTTCTGACAATTGCATGGTCGTGCAACGCTGTACCCAAACAAAATTTGTGTCTTTTTTTTCCCCACAAATAGAGCTTTCTTTTCTTGGTATTTGATCACCTCTGCGTTTTTTTTATTTTTTGCACTATAAGCAAAAAAAGAGCGACAATTGTGGAAAAAAAATCAATATTTTACTTTTTGCTATAATAAATATCCCCAAATATTTTAAAAAAAACACATTTCTTCATCAGTTTAGGCCAATATATATTCTTCTACATATTTTTGGTAAAAAAAATAATCGCAATAAGCGTATATTGATTGGTTTGCGCAAACAACTACATCTACAAACTATGGTAAAGATTTATGGCATTTTTATTACTATATATATTTTTTTTTTACTCGTTTTTTACTAGTAATGGCAGTGATCTGTGATTTTTATCGGGACTGCAACATTATGGCAGACAGGTCGGACACTTTTGACACTTTCTTTGGGACCATTGACAATTATACAGTGATCGGTGCTATAAAAATGCACTGATTACTGTGTAAATGTCACTGGCAGGGAAGGGGTTAACACTAGGGGGCGAACAAGGGGTCAACTGTGTGTTCCCTCCGCGTGTGCAAACTGTGTGGGGATGGGAGTGACTCTGAGAGGACATACTTAGTAGGAACAAACGATATGGCTCCTCTCTAACAGCACAGGGATTTGTGTGTTTACATCATTTAAATCCCTGTGCTGGCATTCGTGTACCCGATCACGCGTGACCGGCGGGTATGATCGTACCCGCCAGCCACGTGCATCGGGTCCCCTGCTGTGCAGCGGGCGCGCGCGCCCTCTGGTGACCGAAAAAGAGTAGGGGCATACCCGTACGGGGTTTTACCCAGGAGAGCCCTTCTGCCACAGTATATCTGTGTGAGCCGGTTAAACAATGTGTAGTAAATAAATTCCTAGTATTGGCGCTCTATGGGTAGGGATAAACAATAAAATCTGCCCCTTAAACGTGAACAAGTCACCAAATGTGTTAAAAAAAATAAAAGGAAAGGAGGCGCTAGGTATACAGATGATTAAACAGTATATATCATGAACATAAATATGAACATGTATCACGGCAAAAAAACACATGAAATGTTGAACATATAACAAGCTAAAAGTCCATTAATGATAGTGTGTCCAACACCAAAATAACAACAAAATGCTTCTAAATGAGGCTGCTAGTTCTTCCACCACAGATGCTCAATGAGCAGGTGGCAACTCACCACAGGTGTTTGAACGCTTTTTAGGGTAGGTCAAATTGCACATTTGGAATACCAAATTTATTCCTAATGCCAACGCCCCTCCACTCCGATGGGCCCTCCGGATGAAGCTAGGACATAAAAAATGAATGGCGTCTCCACCTTCTGAAGACGCCATTCACGGCAAAACATATGTCGGAGCGGAGGATCCATCACTTCCGGATCCTGAATTGTCACCCCACACCAGACTTTACCCTTATGAGAAAAACGCGCAATGCATGCCATAGAAACTAGCCAGATCTGCACACGCTGTTTTACCCAGTGCCAGGCCAGGCACCTTAATATGTGACTGCAATCTACTATCTTTTTGTCATTGCGTTTAAATCCTATTAAAAATACTACACTATGAGACTTCCTTTTTCGTCTCCTGTGGAGTCATTTTTTATGTTCTAGCTTCATCCGGAGGTCCTATCAGAGGGCAGGGGTGTTGGCAGTAGGAATCAACTTGGTATTCCAAATTCGCAATTTAACCTACCCTAAAAAGTGGTCAAACACCTGTGGTGAGTTGCCACTTTCCTATTGAGCACCTGTGGTGGAAGAACTAAGAGGCCTCATTTGTTGTTGGGCACACTATCATTAATGGACTTTTAGCTTGTTATATGTTCAACATTTCATGTGTTTTTTTTCAGTGATATATGTTCATATTTATGTTCACAGTTTTAAACACTATTGCATTATTTAGCCATATGCTTAGCATGAATGTAGAGCACATAATATATACAATCATGTGAATAAGTACGTACACCACAAAGTTCACTATATATATAGTTTTATATTTGAACAGGCAAACCTTAGCTCTTCAGCTTCAGTCAAACAGTGTCCACAGATAAATGTGCTATATGTGTACAATTTACACATAGAATTGGCATAGTATATTCATTCTCATAATCTAAATGAAAGAAAATGCTGATTTGTCACATGGAAAAGTAAGTACACCATAGCATTTACTGCTTTGTCAAGTCCATAAAAATTAGAAACAGGTTATCCAGATTAGGTGCCGATGATTAAAACCTCCTTGTAGAGGAGAAGTAGAGGTGAAACCTTGTTTAATTAAACCTCAGGCATCTTGGGTCTTGTGTTTTCTTTACTCTAGGTATGTGTGATGTCATCAAGCTAAAGTCCAAAGCGTTGTCTAAAACACTAAAGCCCCATACACACGGTCGGACAATCCGCGGACCAGGTCCGTCGGACCATGTCCGTCATACTTTGTCCGATGTTGGTTTTGCGTACACACGGTCTGACAAAGTTGTCGGAAAATCCGAACATTCTGAACGTGGTGACGTTTGTTGCCTACGACGGGACTACGTAGAGGCTAGTAGCCAATAGCTTTGGTCTTGTAATGTGATCTGAGCATGCGTGGCACTTTGTCCGGTCGGACAACCGTACACACGATCGGATTTGGTGTGATCGGACCGTGTTGACGGCAAAGATTTCCAGCAGGAGATAAGACTTTGTCCGTCGGTCAAACCGACGAACACTGTCCGATGGTGCATACACACGGTCTGATTTTTCAACAACCTTGTCCGATCGGACAGAATCCATGAAAAAGTCCGACCGTGTGTATGGGGCTTCAGAAGGTTGTAGATGCCTATCAGTCTAGCAAGAGATTTAAAAAGATCGCTAAAATATTTTAAATCAATCATTCCATTGTAAGGAAAATAATATGCCAATATTCCAAAAAAAAATGACAGTATATGCTTGAGTGAGGTAAGACCAGAATCCTGAAGCCTGGCAGGATTATACTGTTTCACCCCCTACATCCCCTCCTCTCTGCCATCTGAGAATTTGGCCTGGTGACACATATTTTTAAACCCTTGATGGGTACAGCGGTTTCCATCAGCTGAAAGGGCACTGTGCCAAAAAACACTAGTGCACTGGTTACCCCAGGAGATTGCCCAGTTAAAATCTACCAGTACCATATCACCCTCACCAAAATTGTTCTCCTGGTAATAGCTTTGGGCTATTTTAGAATAGATTGTAAGTTTAATTGGAGTAAATTACCCACAGTCAAAGAAGAGCAAAAATGTGTTGAAAGATGTGCAACTGTTTAGAAAAATGCAGGTTTGTTTACACTGTGGAATTTCTGCTGGTCAACTTGGGCATAATGTACAGATTCACTTATGAATCTTTATTAGACATTTTCAAGCAGTTTACAGCAATAGCTATTACCACTGTGTTCCTAGTCAAACAGTTCCCTATGTACAGCATCTTTAGTACCGCTGCCAGCCCTTATTTCCATTCTGAAAACAATTTTTACCAATATAGGCTTGGCAAGCCTTTATGTTTTGTCTAGTTTATAGGGATGATGTTTTGCTGTGTACTTCACAACAATATGAGTAAGTAGAGCTGGTGATTACGAAATGACCATGAACTGCATCAGAACCTTACAAGCACAATTAAATAATTAAATAATGAGACTTAGGACATTTCCTTCAAAGTGTTGTACATTTTCAGAAAAGAGACGCTCAAGCACAGGCATTATATCTTGCCCACAATAAAGTTAACCTTTTTTAATGCCATAAGTTTAATCTTAAGTGTGGCAATGACAAACTATGCTCCTTACTTCAAACATTGCCTGTGATTATATTATATTATAATTATAATTTTGGATTCCTAGGAGTTATTTCTTGTGTACAGTTAGTGATCCCTATGAGTAGTCCTGAAATCAGAAGTAAAAGGCTTAAAGTACCACACATACCTCCCAACTTTTGAACTTGACAACGAGAGACGATTTTGAAAGGAACAGGATGTTGCACATGTAGCGCACTGCAACAAAAAGTGGATGTGGCCAGTGAAGGTGCGCTTGACCATACAGATGTAGTTTACAAATATTCTTGCAGCACCTGGCACTGGAAGATTTATCATAATAAGGACAGGAACATATGTCATAAGGACAGAAACAGAAGGTAATGGCCAATAATTATTTATGTATTTGTTTAGCTAGCTATTTATAGTGCAGCAACCTTTCAGTATTGCAGAGAATACAGGGATAAACATTGAGTGGGGGGGATCAGCAGTGTGTAACACATAGGTCAGTGTACAACTAAAAATTACCCCCCCCCCCCCAGGATAAATTGCTGCCATATCCCACGCAGTACAGATGTTTCCTCCAAAGCCCAAATTTACACCCAGTACAAATTTACCCACCACACCCCTAAACACCCCCACAGCACATACCCCCTCCTAGGAACTTCTCAGTACAGACCCCTCCACATTACAGACCCCCTCACTCTGCACCAGTTTAGATATCTCACTAGTTCATACCCCCCACCAGTACAGACCTTCTCTCTACCCACCAGTACAGACCCCTTCCTTCTCCACCAGTACAGACCTCTCCCCTCCAGTACAGACTTCCCTAACTGTACATATTTCCTCCCTCCCCACCAGTACAGAGCCCCTCCATTTTCCACCTGTACAGATGACCCCTCTTTCAGTATAAACCTTCTTCATCCTCACCAGTACAGAACCGTTCCCTCCTCATCAGTACAGGCCCCCCTCCAGTACAGAAATCCTCTTCTCCACAAACACAGACTTTCTCCACTACTACAGATTACCCACTCTACTACAGACCTCCTCTGTCCCCATCAGCCCCCCCCCCTCCTCCAGTGCCAAACCCCACCCTCCCCATAGTGCTGGTAAAGCTCATTCATATGCACATCTTGTAGTCAGCTCATTCAAACATTGATTCATTCATATGCAAACCACTCTACAATTTCCATATTAATTAGCTGTGAGCACAGTGTACAGATCAGACCTTTGCTAACCTCTGTACATGGGACAGCGGGAGTAGGGTCAAAATGTGGGACAGTCCCATGCAAACTGAAACTGTTGGGAGGTATGGTTAGGTTTAAGAGAGTTTCAGGGCAAGATCTCAAAAGGACTTGTTTAAGGTTGAGTAGGGCATTCAACCTTGCAGATATATCTGTCTTTTTATGGCAACCCCTAGACACAACATTTATATATATTGAAGCAAGGGATCCTTTTTTTTTTGTTTTGTCTTTCAGTCTTAACTACTTCTCTTGTACTGTTATTTCCAGAAGTCTCAAAAGCTGTTTAAAATTATGTTCGTAAACATTTTATGTCTATTGTATTTCATAAACTATTTAAAAACAATAAGCTTGCAATATGATGGTAGATCAAAGCCAAACTTCACTTCCTTGAGGCAATGTAAATTCTTTAGGTTTCTTATCAGATAAGTAAAACATAGCTTGAATGGCATGTAGCAAAATCATCACTTATCTGAACTTCAAAAAATGTATTTATCTCCATAGTTGTTCTATAAAAATACGTTTATTTTCAGCAGCAAAATATGGGGCAGCGTTTTATGAAAAAAATTATTTGCTTTATTACTACTATGCACTTTAGTTATGTAAATGTGTATACAGTATAACCCAAGTGTACTTTAAGAAAAATAAACAGTACAACCTCATGTCGTGTTGCCTCTGACCATCAGAAGGCATGAAAAAGTTTGAATGTTTGTTCCTTTATCTGGCCATTCCAAGAATTCCTGCTTGCTGCACCGTATGGTGCGGAATCCAGTGAAACACCTTTCATGAGAATGAAAGGCAACAGCAGGGAAACTTGTCATGGTTGATTTTATAAAGAATACAAGAATGGCACCCACCCCAAATTATAACTAGCTTTTGAAGTAAGGTGCACACGGAAGGGCATTGCACAGTACAAACAAACACTTACCAGCTAGCCTGCAAGAAAAAAAAAAAAAGATTCTAACAGTTTATGTTAAAAACAAGGGTTTTAGTTGCACACATTTGCAAATATATGTGGAAGCCGCACTGCCTCGCCAAGGCTCCTCCATGAAGTGCGGTCCTAACTCTTAAATTTGAGAGTCTCCAAGTTTGAGCATATATAGCAATGGATAAATAAAGGGCAGGTGTGCCTGGAGGGAGCCCATTCTCCTTTAACCGCTTCCCGACCGCCTAACGCAGATATACTGCGGCAAAATGGCACGGGCAGGCAAAATCACGTGCCTGTACGTGATCCTATAAATGCCAGCTCCGTGACCCCGGCCGCGGGACCAGCGGACCCGATCGCCGCTGGTGTCCCGCGATCGGATTACGGGGCTGAAGAACGGGCAGAGGTATGTGTAAATAAACCTCTCCCCGCGCTTCCTACTCTGCCTGTCATTGATTGGCTGTTCCCGGTCATCGGGAAAGCCAATCAATGACGTCAGCCCCGCCCCCTAATGTAAAAAAAAAAACACACACGTCACAGCCCATAACCCCTCCCCTCCCCCTAGTGGTTAACCCCTTCACTACAACTGTCATTTATACAGGAATCAATGCATTTAAATAGCACTGATTGCTGTATAAATGACAATGGTCCCAAAAATGTGTCAAAAATGTGACATGATGGCGATGGCGATGTGTCCGCCATAATGTCGCAGTCACAATAAAAATCGCTGATCGCCGCCATTAGTAAACTAGTAAAAAAAAAAGTACTAGTAAAAAAAAAAAAATATTAATAAAAATGCTATAAAACTATCCCCTATTTTGTAAACGCTATAACTTTTGCGCAAACCGATCAATAATCGCTAATTGCGATTTTTTTTTTTACCAAAAATATGTAGAAGAATACGTATCGGCCGAAACTGAGGAAAAAAATGTTTTTTTATATATTTTTTGGGGATATTTATTATAGCAAAAAGCAAAAAATATTGCATTTTTTTTCAAAATTGTCGCTTTATTTTTGTTTATAGCGCAAAAAATAAAAAACGCAGGGGCGATCAAATACCACCAAAAGAAAGCTCTATTTGTGGGAAAAAAAGGACGCCAATTTTGTTTTGGAGCCACGTCGCACGACCGCGCAATTGTCAGTTAAAGCAACGCAGTGCCGAATCGCAAAAAGGGGTCTGGTCCTTTGGCTGCCAATTGGTCCGGGGCTGAAGTGGTTAAAGGCACAGGAACACATTAGAAGCCCATCAAGAGCACAAGGGTAGCTGAAGGCAACCAATGTGTCCTAATGCCTATTCCACTGAGCAAGCTATACAAGAATGGTAGCCACCCAAATATATAAATAGATTTTGAAGTAAGGTGCACATGGAAGGGCATTGCACAGTACAAACAAACAGATTTCCTGGCACAGTTACCATTTTCTAAGGAAGTTGAAAGCTGAACTCCTGAGAGATATACAGTATCTCTCAAAAGTGAGTACACCCCTCACATTTTTGTAAATATTTTATTATATCTTTTCATGTGACAACACTGAAGAAATGACATTTTGCTACAATGTAAAGTAGCTTGTATAACAGTGTAAATTTGCTGTCCCCTCCCCTTTGTACACCCCTAAGTGAAAATGCCCAAATTTGATCCAATTAGCCATTTTTCCTCCCTGGTATCATGTGACTCGTTAGTGTTACAATGTCTCAGGTGTGAATGGGGAACAGGCATATTCAATTTGGTGTTATTGCTCTCACTCGGTCACTGGAAGTTCTAAATGGCACCTCATGGCACAGAACTCTCTGAGGATCTGAAAAAAAAAAATGTTGCTCTACACAAAGATGGCCTAGGCTATAAGAAGATTTCCAAGACCCTGAAACTGAGATTCAACACGATGGCCAAGACCATACAGCGGTTTAGCAGGACAGGTTCCACTCAGAACAGGCCTTGCCATGGTCAACCAAAGAAGTTGAGTGCACGTGCTCAGCGTCATATCCAGAGGTTGTCTTTGGGAAATAGACGTATGACTGTTGCCAGCATTGCTGCAGAGGTTGAAGGGGGGGGGGGGGGGGGGTCAGTCTGTCAGTGCTCAGACCATACGCCACACACTGCATCAAATTGGTCTGCATGGCTGTCATCCCAGAAGGAAGCCTCTTCTAAAGATGATGCCCAAGAAAGCCCGCAAACAGTTTGCTGAAGACCAGCAGACTCAGGACATGGATTACTGGAACCATGTCCTGTGGTCTGATAAGACCAAGATAAACTTATTTGGTTTAGATGGTGTCAAGCGTGTGTAGCAGCAACCAGGTAAGGAATTCAAAGACAAGTAGGTCTTGCCTACAGTCAAGCATGGTGGTGGGAGTGTGCTGGTCTGGGGCTGCATGAGTGTTGCCAGCACTGGGGAATTACAGCTCATTGAGGGAACCATGAATGACAACATACTGAAGCAGAGCATGTTTCCCTCCCTTCGGTGACTGGGCTGCAAGGCAGTATTCCGACATGATAATTACCCCAAACACGCCTCCAAGATGACCACTGCCTTGCTAAAGAGGCTGAGGGTAAAGGTGATGGACTGGCCAAGCATGTCTCCAGACCTAAACCCTCTGTGGGGCATCCTCACACGGAAGGTGGAGGCGTGCAAGGTCTCTGACATCCACCAACTCCTTGATGTTATCATTTAAGAGTGAAGAAGGACTCCAGTGGCAACCTGTGAAGCTTTGCTAAACTCCATGCCCAAAAGGGTTAAGGCAGTGCTGGAAAAGAAATGGTGGCCACACAAAATATTGACACATTGGGTCCAATTTGGATATTTTCACTTTTGTTGCCAGCGGATTAGACATTAATGGCTGTGTGTTGGGTTATTTTGAGGGGACAGCAAATTTACACTTTTATACAAGCTGTACACTGACTACTTTACATTGTAGCAAAATGTTATTTCTTCAGTGTTGTCACATGAAAAGATATAATAAAATATTTACAAAAGTGTGAGGGATGTACTCACTTTTGTGAGATACTGTATATGAAATAGTTCCACATATGCACAATATTGCTATGACACAATATAGGTTTATGTTAATAAAAGTGTTATTATAATTTTTACCTAGCCTCTACTTTATGCCTCATACAAAGTCCCAAACCCTTTTCCCTTAGACCCCTTTCACACTGAGGCGCTTTGTAGGTGCTATAGCGTTGAAAATAGCGCCTGCAAAGCGCCCTGAAACAGCGGCTCCATTCACTCCAATGTGAAAGTCCGAGGGCTTTCACACTGGAGCGGTGCGCTGGCAGGGAGTCGGAAAAAGTCCTGCCAGCAGCTTCTTTGGAGCTTCTAAAGTGCCCCTGCCCATTGAAATCAATGGGCAGCGCTGCCGAAGCGCTGCTGTAGCAGCGCTTTGCGGGCGGTTTTAACCCTTTTTCGGCCACTAGGGGGGTTAAAAGCGCTCAGCTAGCGTCCGAATAGCGCCACAAAATCTACGGTAAAGCGCCGCTAAAAATATAGGCGTTCTAATGCTGACGCCCGGGGTGGCTCAATGTGAAAGGGCTCTTATAGATTTAGGGATGGAGATGCATGGTCGCATGTGTTTCATATAAAGTTCCATATTTTCCCCTTCCCCTTTTCCTTATAATATTACGAACTTAAAATAAGCTCCAGCTAAAATGTTTTTGTTTTGAGAATAAAAAGAGGAAAGGTCAGATCATCTGCAAGTTTTTCTCTTTTTCTTTGGCACTGCTAAAGAAAGTAAGGAGTGGTGAGGTGTAATCTCCTCACATCCTTTCCCAGTGACAACACTTTCACAATTAAAAATAGAAGTGAGCAGCAATCTCCAACATGCACCACTGACAGCAGTATATAACTAATGAAGATTATAGCATTCTTTAACTCCACTACAACAGTAAAAATGTATTAGCTGTGTTTTTGGTGTTACAATACCATATACACACACCCAATTAACACGTTCTAATGTGTTATTATAAAATTAAGGAGAACAAGATGACGCACGCACACATGTATGTATGTATGTATGCATGTTAATGTATCAGTACCAATTTAATAGATTTGTATAAACTGTGTCCTTTTACAGCAATACAGTTTGCTCATCAAAACAATCTGCAGATTGAGACATAACATGGTGATCAGTTTGGTTTTTGTTTTGATTAAGTCAAAATGAAAGCAGAAAGGAATTTCGTTGCCCTTTCATTGACATGCAGTAAGAATCTGCAGTGAGGATATAGCAGCATACATTATATTCTGCAGAATATAGAACATTTATCTTTTAATTATAAAGAGTTTCAAGTTTAATTATAAGAAAGAACATTTGATAAATCAAAATTTTAAGTAGAAAACCTTTTTTTTTTTTAAGTTTTTAATTAAATGAAACACAATGAATAGAGTTATTCAATCAGCCATAAAAAATGTAATGATAGTATGCATAGTGCAGTCTGTTCAGTTTACTAAAGTCAGGCGCAGCCCTGACATTTAGGTACAGTTCCTTGGAGTTCCTGACGCAAACTCCTCTCCATTCTGCTCCTGTGCCAAACGCAAATAGAATCATTAGGGAGAAGATACAGTGGTGTGAAAAAGTGTTTGCCCCTTCCTCATTTCCTGTTCCTTTGCATGTTTGTCACACTTAAGTGTTTCGGAACATCAAACCAATTTAAACAATAGTCAAGGACAACACAAGTAAACACAAAATGCAATTTGTAAATGAAGGTGTTTATTATTAAAGGTGAAAAAAAATCCAAACCATCATGGCCCTGTGTGAAAAAGTGATTGCCCCCTAAACCTAATAACTGGTTGGGCCACCCTTAGCAGCAACAACTGCAACCAAGCGTTTGCGATAACGTGCAATGAGGCTTTTACAGCGTCCTGGAGGAATTTTGGCCCACTCATCTTTGCAGAATTGTCCTAATTCAGTTACATTAGAGGGTTTTCGAGCATGAACGGCCTTTTTAAGGTCATACCACAACATCTCAATAGGATTCAGGTCAGGACTTTGGCTAGGCCACTCCAAAGTCTTCATTTTGTTTTTCTTCAGCCATTCGGTGGTGGACTTGCTGGTGTGTTTAGGATCATTGTCCTGCTGCAGAACCCAAGTTCGTTTCAGCTTGAGTACACGAACAGATGGTCGGACATTCTCCTTCAGGATCTCTTGGTAGACAGCAGAATTCATAGTTCCTTTTATCACGGCAAGTCTTCCAGGTCCTGAAGCAGCAAAACAGCCCCAGACCATCACACTACCACCACCATATTTTACTGTTGGTATAATGTTCTTTTTCTGAAATGCAGTGTTCCTTCTACGCCAGATATACTTGGACACACACCTTCCAAAGAGTTCCACTTTTGTCTCATCGGTCCACAGAATGTTGTCCCAAAAGTCTTGGGGATCATCAAGATGTGTTGTGGAGAAATTGAGACGAGCTTTGATGTTCTTTTTGCTCAGCAGTGGTTTTCTCCTTGGAACTCTGCCATGCAGGCTATTTTTGCCCAGTCTTTTCCTGATGGTGGAGGCATGAACGCTGACCTTAACTGAGGCAAGTGAGGCCTGCAGTTCCTTGGACGTTGTTGTGGGGTCTTTTGTGACCTCTTGGATGAGTCGTCGCTGCGGCCGGACACTCCTGGGAAGGTTCACCACTGTTCCATGTCTTCGCCATTTGTGGATAATGGCTCTCACTGTGGTTCGCTGGATTCCCAAAGCTTTGGAAATGGCTTTATAACCCTTTCCAGACTGATAGATCTCAATTACTTTCTTTCTCAATTGTTCCTGAATTTCTTTGGGTCTCGGCATGATGTGTAGCTTTTAAGGATCTTCTGGTGGACCTTACTGTGTCAAGCAGCTCCTATTTAAGTGATGCCTTGATTGTGAACAGGTGTGGCAATAATCAGGCCTGGGTGTGGCTAGAGAAATTGAACTCAGGTGTGGACAACCACAGTTATAGTATGTTTTAACAAGGGGGGCAATCACTTTTTCACACAGAACCATGATGGTTTGTATTTTTTTTCACCTTTAATAATAAACACCTTCATTTACAAATTGCATTTTGTGTTTACTTGTGTTGTCCTTGACTATTGTTTAAATTGGTTTGATGTTCCGAAACACTTAAGTGTGACAAACATGCAAAGGAACAGGAAATGAGGAAGGGGGCAAACACTTTTTCACACCACTGTATCACAACGGGGGGAAAAGTTAATACAGCCTTCCCTACTATAATTTAAACCAATTTGGATGGAGGTCTTCACTTAATAGACTGAGCTAACTTATTGTTATAAAACAAGCTATTAAAAAACAGTTTCTTCTTAAAACCTAAAGATGTGTTTGTATCTTATCTAAGTAAGTGTATGATCAGCCAAAACCTTTTCTTTTAGTTTTGAAAAACATGGCAAGGATTTGGAGCCCTAGCTGCATTCACCTGGCCATCTGAATATTCTATTTCCCCTCATTTCCTGTCCTGGTGATAGTAGTCTCACCAGATAGGAAGTGATGGTAAACATTCAACAGCAGCATAGACAGAAATTAAAAGTGGTGAAGTAGTGAGAAGCTAGAACACCTTTTTTTTTTTTATTGCTCTCTGTGTCCCACTTATGGATTTTCCCTCGATTTCTGACCTGTAAAACTGTTTTCATTGGGACAAATGGTAAGGAAGAAGCCACTGATAGCAGTATCCCTTCTCCACTATCTGAAAATTAAAAGAAAAGTTTTGATTTAACATACATTTTAAGATTAAATTTGTATGTAAAGTGGTTTTAAAGTGCAAAAAAAAAACAAGACCAAATGTATGTTTTCTAGAAATAATGTTCTATCCTGCGATAATTTAATAACCATTTTGCACTTATCTTTATCTGTAATGTATTCTACTTCCCAACAGTGTTACACATTTTTTTGTAGTTTTCCTAATTTCAGAACTCCTATGGGTCCTTTAAGTTAACGATCCAAATATTATCATTGTCCATTTACCAGTATATTTCCTTTGGCAAGCTCGACAGAATGCCTTTTAATAGCACTAGTCATTTGGCATTTTTTTTAAGCAGTTTGTTATGTGTTACTGTGGACGTGCGTTGATATAAAACTCTGCATATAAATTAAACATTAAAAAGGTAGACACAGGCTGCCATAGAAGCTTAGTTATAATCTTTGGTTATGCAGTTAGTGCCTGAAGGACATCCACATCCATTTCATATCACATGTCCTTCTTTTGAAAGATGATCTTTGTGGCTCAAGTAACGTTCTAGCTGCTAGATAATGCATAATTTATCAATTTAATTTGTGCATAAAAATAGTCTTATACACCATAACCCAGGCCTATGCTGTTTTTAAAACCTAAAACCCCTTTGTTTTTGTTTTTTTACCACAGATTGGGTCACTCCAGAATTACTATCACTTTTACCACAGTAGAACTATCAAGAGGTCAGTTTTGTCAAGCCGTGGCACACATAACTTCATCTCCATGGAACCAAAGGTAAGCAGATCTCCACTGTGTTCACAACTAAAGCACTTGCATTATTTATAGGTAATGTCTTACCAGGTAGTGATGCTCAGTAGCCATATGAGCTCCTGAGAACTGATACACCATCTTCTCTGTCAAATCCTAGATACAGAGCACAAGATTAGTTGACAACACAAAACCAAGCAAACTATACGTTGGTTGTGGTAACCACTTTTAAATATAAATTGTTTGGCATATTTAAAGATAAACTGCTTTTATTTTTGTCTTTTGCCAGCATATAGCAATGGCAGGTATTCCTAATTAGGTGCTACTACTTGTAAGTTTCTTGATTGCATTTGTGAGACTGAATCTCCCCTTCGCTCTGCTGTACCTGATCCCAAATTTTGTAATAAACTCCAAGGTTGTGGTTAACATTTGCTGCAGTGCTTAATCACTAATGCCTGCACGGTTTGATTTTATTTATTTATTTACATAGCAAATTCTGCTGAGCTTCATGAAGTACATAGACTTTTCACTCATCCACATCATTCAAATTGACCATTTTCCATTTTTGAGTCATGGGGTAACCTAGAGCAACTGGAAGTAACCGATACAAATATGAGGACATCCCTGCAAGTACTAGTGACTCTGTTGGCAACTATATTCATAATTCAAGCACTTCTAAGCCACAGAGTTAACAAAGTTACTGCTTTTTTTTTTTCTTTTTAATCTAGGTTCACCTTTTACATTAACTTGCTCATTTAGTAGTTTAAATGCACTGTGCCATTTGTAAAAATATTGTGTAATGCAAAAACCATACCGGTAGGTCTTTACTGTAACCCATGAAACACCCCCAACGTTTACATTCTTTCATCCTGGCTTATTTTCTAGACTTGGGCTACAACAAAATTGTCACAGAGGCCCCCAAAGAAGGAGGGTCAGTGGCCATTTTGTTGTTGGAACCAAGGATTAAAAGCATTGGGAGTTTTTCAGCTACATTTTATGGGTGACAGAAAAGGCCCACAGGTATCACATTTGAATAAACAATATTTTCACAAATGCATTAGTGGGACTATTTTTTGTATGATCAACAGTTTTTTCTCCCTGAGGTAGCCCTAAAATTCGTAGAATTTTGTGTAGTAAGATAAGAATAACAGATTTTCCAGTTAAATAAATATACTGATGTTCTCTCTGCAATGGTTCTGCAGTCGGCAGTGACAAACCATCTTATCGGGCCTGAGCTGTGACTTTGTTCCTGTTTCCAACTCTGATGTCTTCCTGGCCTATGCTGTTTTGAGACTGAGGAGATGTGTGTGGTATTTGCTGTGCAACCAACTGTAGCTGCCCATTATGTGAAGGAGTAAAAATTCTCCATATACTTCTGGCCTTTGTTATTATGATCTCCCTATTGCTTACTACAAAACTAACTCGGACCAGAGGGTTGGTTTGTATATAAGTATACCAAACTGTTCTGTGGGCACCATTCCTAATGTATATGAATACCAAACCTCCAACCTAATTGCCCTGACCCTGTTTGCATTTGGGCTGGAGAGCGTTGGTATGTGTTTACTTCAAAACTGAGTCTAGGTGGGAGTGGAAGGAATTATATGGGTGTCCCAGTAGCTTTTTTGCCAGCATCCAATGACCTGAAGTTAGCTTCCAATAATCCAACTCAGAAGACTTAAAGAAGAATGTGTCCTGTGGGAAATAGATTTTACTGGCATGGTGTACATCCTTTTTTTTTTCTTTTTACATATAACTATGCTTCCAGTTATTCACAGTAAAAAATCCACAGATAAGCAGACTAGCAAACTCCCCTAGGGACAGAGGCAAGAATATGACCCTCAACTGGGTAGGCTTGTAAGCATTCACAGCTAAGTTGCCTGGGCTATTGCCACACTGGTTCCATGTACACATTATTATAATTATGCCCTGTACACACGATCGGACATTTCAACAACAAAATTACATGTTTTTTTTACAACGGATGTTGGCTCAAACTTGTCTTGCATACACACGGTCACACAAAGTTGGTCGGAAATTCCGAACGTCAAAAACACGGTGACGTACAACATGTACGACGAGCCGAGAAAGATGGAAGTTCAATAGCCAGTGCTGCTCTTCTGTTCTGTGAGGAGTCAGCCAGTGCTGCTCTTCTGTTTGATTTCGAGAATGCGTGGCACTTAGTGCGTCGGAATTGTGTACACACGATCGGAATTTGCACAAACGTAAAGGAGTTGTACCGAAGCCAGGGAGGAATGGGGATTAGTAATCATCAAAATGACGTCGTCAGCAAAAAGATTTATCTTGTGTTCTATATCGCCTATCTGGAAACCGGAGATGGACTGAGTTTGACGAACAAGGTTGAAAATGAATGGGGAAAGCGGGCAGCCTTGGCGGTGCCATTTTTTTTTTGTGATGGAAAAGGGTTTGGAGAGCATTTCAGAAGTGTAAACCTGTGCGGAAGGGGAGGAGTACAAGGCCATGATGGCTGAGACGGATTTTGTTGTCAGAGCTGAATAGTTTGTAATAGTTACTAGTAAGGCCGTCTGGGCCGGGAGATTTGTTGGATGGAAGAGATATTTTTGAGTCTATTATCCACTGGATCTATGTTTTATTAGTTTAGCATGGTTACACCTAGATTTTTTTCTTTGCCATACATATTGGCTCTGATTGTTGTCTGAGAGTGTAAGCACCCTAAAAAATGAGTAGCTTTGGTAATACCATCATTTTGAATGTTGTGCATGTTTAGCAAGCTGAAATATTTGTTTGGCTTCTATGTGTTGGAAAAGGTTGTTGTGGATTTGGCCAGTGTGATTCTAAGTAGGGGGATACCTTTGTCGGCCCAGGGGTAGGGGTATTGTACGGCATTGCCCAAATCTAAAATGTAAGAGTGTTCGTTCTTTGTATGTTGACTAAATCTCTGTAAAAGGAGTTGTACCGAAGCCAGGGAGGAAGTGGGGATTAGTAATCATCAATTTGACGTCGTCAGCAAAAAGATTTATCTTGTGTTCTATATCGTCTGGGGAGATGGAGAGTTTGGACTGTTCCGCCAGGGGGTCACCAGGTTGAAAATGAATGGGGAAAGCGGGCAGCCTTGGCGGGTGCCATTTGTGATGGAAAAGGGTTTTTGGAGCATTTCAGAAGTGTAACCTTCGGAAGGGAGGAGTACAACATGATGGTTTTAAGGTGGATTTCAGAGTGGACTCTATCGAACGCCAGTCTGTGTCAAGGAGAGGAGTAGAGAATCAAATTTTGTGCGACGGAAATTCCGATGGAAACTGTCCGATGGAGCCTACACAAGGACAGAATTTACGACAACAAGCTACGATCGGAAATTCCGATGGAAACTGTCCGATGGAGCCTACACAAGGACAGAATTTACGACAACAAGCTACGATCGCACGTTTTACATCGGAAAGTCCGACCGTGTGTACGGGGCATAAAGCGATCTGAGGTAAATGTGATTGTGCTTAAGCAGATCATAGCTTTGGCAGTTTTATTTTAACCACTTTACCGGAAGGTTTTACCCTCTTAATAACCAGGGTATTTTTGCTATTCAGCACTGTGCTACTTTAACTGGCAAGTGCTCGGTCATGCAACACTGTTTTTGCTATTCAGCACTGTGCTACTTTAACTGGCAAGTGCTCGGTCATGCAACACTGTACACAAATTAATGAGCGTCTACTAAGTCATTAACTGTTTCAGTCATGGCACCCATCTGTGATTCAACTCGGCCTAGCTTGCGGCTCGTATGTGTCAGCTCAATCTGAAATGCTGCAAACATTGAGGAGATGTCATGCTGGAGAGAGCTGTGCAGGGAGATCAGCATCTCCTTTAACATGGTGTCAATGACTGGTTGATTTGATGTGGGGAATGCTGCTATGGGGGAGGCAGAGGGCGTTTGAGAGGGCAGTAGTAGGTCTAATGCAGGCCTTACCTCAGGGTGATGGTCGGCGCTGTCTAATCGCATCCGCGATTTAGCAGGGCTGTTGGAAGTGGATGATGCTCCAGATGAAGGAAGGGATCTTGGTTGGTCTCCTTGTGGCAGTGAGGAATCCCCAATTTCATCAGGGAGATCGGTATAGGGGAGAGCAGTGTGCGGCGTCCCTGTGTGCTGTGAGGCGCTGCGGGCGCCATCTTGGATTTTTCCTCCCTGAGGTGAGGGGAAGAAATCGTCAATCCTTTTGGGCTGTTTGAATTCCTTCCTCTTCCTTTTTTTTCACACATACAGAGCTTTCTTTTGGTTGTATTTAATCAGTGTTAGAAAAGTGTGAGAATTGATCTTATTACTTGTTCCAGGCCAGTGACTTAGAGAGTACTAAATCCAAAGCATTAGTGGGAATGCCAGGAAACTAACATAGCAATGGCATCTCACATCATTTGCTCATGATTGATTCCCTTTAAAAACATTAATGCCCTGTACACACGGTCGGAAAAAAATCCGATGGAAAAGGTCCGATCGGATTATATTGTCGGAAAATCCGATCGTGCGTGGGCTCTGTCAGACTTTTACCGTTGGAAATTTCGAGCATTTCCTTGAGAGCAGGATCTCAAATTTTCTGACAACAAAATCCGATCAGACTTTGTCCGATCGTTTGTAGAGAATTACGATCGGACAAAGTGCCACGCATGCTCAGATCAAATTACGAGACCAAAGCTATTGGCTACTAGCCTGAACGTAGTCCCGTCGTAACGAATGAACATCATCACGTTCCGAACGATCGGATTTTCCAACAACTTTGTCCGACCGTGTGTATGCAACACCAGTTTCGGACAAAATCAGTTGGAAAAAATCCAAAGGATTTTGTGGTCGTAATGTCCGACCGTGTATACGGGGCATAACACATTTAGCATAGTAATATATTTTAGAATGTCCCTTACTGTAACCTAATAAAATATACGTGATGGTAAATTGTCACTTCCTTCAGTGCATTTACTGTATAGAGAAGGTGTCAAAGGGCACCTTGGAGACAGTTGTGTTGTGTTTCTCTCAGATATATTTTTGAATTATGTGTCTTTAATGTTTCTCATTACAAAATGTTCGCTGACTTCACAGTTGCAAACAATTTATCATAAAGTGTAATCTTTGAATCAAGCAAAGTTACTGTGAAGTTACAAATTAGGCAATTTGCATTAATGTAAATGAATTTGGTTATCTCAACATTATAAAGGTCAACTGCTTTAAAGTAAAGCAAAAAAGCAAATAGGGATGTTACAGATCATTTACTGGGCATTTAATTTGCCAAGATAAGTAATGCTCTGACATATACATGCATTTGGTTTGTAGCTGAGGACTGTAGCAGCTGTCTGATTAGTGAAATATTTAGGCAATTTATAATAATGATTTCTTTTGATGATTCTGATGATTAGGAGGTCTGCCATATTTTTTTTAAATATCTATGCTTATCTACAAAATATAAAACACATTCTTTAATTATATTTAAAGTGCATGCAAGGCAGAGCAATAGGTTTACTTTAATGGTGGCTCTAACTGCTGCTTATACTTATTTTCCTTTTACATATTTGACTCTCTGATGGCTACCAGGAACAAAGAAAAATATCCTTCCTGCTCAGGGAAACATGTGACTTATTGTCTTCTCCCCCACTTGACAGCATTGGTGCTAATTGATTGGTCTTTTGGACACAGCACAATCACAAGGGGGTTGGGAGATAAGCCAGGTACACACTACAGTTTTCTTATGTGCAATTCAGCGGGTTGCACAAAAAAAAAACTATCAAATCCGGTTGGAGCCGCTGTACTAACCATGCAAGGTTAGTATAGCGATCACCATGTGAGGTTTGTATAATGTTATAACGATCTCCCCCACTGAGCTGTTGTGTTCTGACAGGGAGGCACCCCCCCTCTGACAGGGCCCCCCCCCCCAGCCAGAACACTCTGATTAGCGCTCTCTGCCATTGGTGGAGAGCACTGATCGGGAGTCGATTGGACAGACCCACATACACACGGGCAGAATGTCAGCTGTTTTTTTTTTTTGAACCAGCACATGTCTCCCGTGTGTATAGGCCTCCACCTTGTACGTATAAGCTCCAAATCATGACTTGTATAGGGCTTCTTCTCTTAACCCCTAAAGCTAGGGGTTAGCTGCTGGTGGGGTTGCTACCAAGGTGAAATTGTTGCTTTGCCCTACTTGAGCAAGCCAGAGATACACTCTAGTCTCTTTACTTCCAGTCATTGTAACTAAACGGCTGGATGGTGTCCTTTCTAGGGCAGATGGACATGCCATGGTGGGGCTGTCATTATAAGGTGAAATTAATGCTTTGCTCTGCTTGAGCAAGGCATACTGTAGGTACACTTTAAACATAAGGAAACATGTAAATTGATAATTGCAGTGTTTTTTCACTTTAATATTTTTTTGGGGTAAAAAGTCAAAGATGATGTTATGCTGAGTAAATAGATACCTAACATGTCACCCTTTAAAATTGCGCACAATCATGGAATGATGACAAACTATGGTACCTAAAAAACTCATTAGGCAATGCTTTAAAAGTCTTTACAGGTTACCAGTTTAGAGTTACACAGGATGTCTTTTGCTAGAATTATTGCTCATGCTATAACATTTGCGATGATGCCTCACATGTGTGGTGCAAACATCGTTTACATATGCGTGCGCAACCTACGCATGTGTTCACCTTTGCACGCGATCACAGGGGTGCTTCCTTTTTTATTATTATTTATTGACGTGACTGGCGGCCTTCTAGTGGCTCCCACTTGCTCCTCACAGTTTGACAGCAGCAGGTAGTGGGACATTTTTTACCTTAATGCAGGGAATGCATTAGGACTTGAAAAAGTTCAGTACAGCTTCTTTTTTTTTTTTTACTGAGCTAAAATACAGCCCATTTATTTTAAAAATAGAAAAATCTGCTTTTTTGATCAGTAATTTATGCCTAATGCGTGCAAATACACACAAATGTTCATTTACATATTGTTCAGAAAGAGAACATGAGAATAAGTTTGCGCGCATTTGCAAATAATACATGTAAATACGCGCAAATACATGCCATTCAAAAGTCTGAAAAGTACAGTATCTCATAAAAGTAAGTACACCCCTCACATTTTTGTAAATATTTTATTATATTTTTTATTGTGACAACACTGAAGAAATTACACTTTTCTACAATGTAAAGTAGTGAGTGTACAGCTTGTATAACAGTGTGAATTTGCTGTCCCCTCAAAATAACTCAACAACCAGCCATTAATGTCGAAACCGCTGGCAACAAAAGTGAGTACACCCCTAAGTGAAAATGTCCAAATTGGGCCCTCAATATTTTGTACGGCCACCATTATTTTCCAGCACTGCCTTAACCCTTTTGGGCATGGATTTCACCAGAGCTTCACAGGTTGCCACTGGAGTCCTCTTCCACTCCTCCATGACGACTTTAATGAGCGGGCTGTGGATGTTGGAGAACTTAGAGACCTTGTGCTCCTCCACCTTCCATTTGAGGATGCCCCACAGATGCTCAAAAGGGTTTAGGTCTGGAGACATGCTTGGCCAGTCCATCACCTTTACCCTTAGCTTCTTTAGCAAGGCAGTGGTCGCCTTGGAGGTGTGTTTAGGGTCGTTGTCATGTTGGAATACTGCCCTGCGGCCCAGTCTCTGAAGGGAAGGGGATCGTGCTCTGCTTCTGTATGTCACAGTACATGTTGGCATTTATGGTTCCCTCAATGAACTGTAGCTCCCCAGTGCCGGCAGCACTCATGCAGCCCCAGACCATGACACTCCCACCACCATTCTTGACTGTAAGCGAGACACACTTGTCTATGTACTCCTCACCTGGTTGCCACCACACACGCTTGACACCATCTGAACCAAATACGTTTATCTTGGTCTCATCAGACCACAGGACATAGTTCCAGTAATGTCCTTAGTCTGCTTGTCTTCAGCAAACTTTTTGCGGGCTTTCTTGTGCATCATCTTTAGAAGAGGCTTCCTTCTAGGACGACAGCCATGCAGACCAATTTGATGCAGTGTGCGGCACATGGTCTGAACACTGACAGGCTGACCCCCACCCCTTCAACCTCTGCAGCAATGCTGGCAGCACTCATATATCTATTTCCTAAAGACAACCTTTGGATATGATGCTGAGCACGTGCACTCAACTTCTTTTGTCGACCATGGCGTGGCCTGTTCTGAGTGGAACCTGTCCTGTTAAACTGCTGTATGGTCTTGGTCACTGTGCTACAGCTCAGTTTCAGGGTCTTGGCAATCTTCTTATAGCCTAGGCCATCTTTATGTAGAGTAACAATTCTTTTTTTCAGATCCTCAGAGAGATCTTTGCCATGAGGTGCCATGTTGAAATTCCAGCGACAAGTATGAGAGAGTGAGAGCGATAACACCAAGTTTAACACACCTGCTCCCCATTCACACCTGAGACTTTATAACACTAATGAGTCACATGACACCGGGGAGGGAAATTGGCTAATTGGGCCCAATTTGGACATTTTCACTTAGGGGTGTACTCACTTTTGTTGCCAGCAGTTTAGACAATAAAGCGGACCTTCAGTCATTTTTAAACTTTCCATATATTAAATCTTCTGCCCTTGTTTTAACTTTGGATAGTAAAACATTTTTTTTGCCAGTAAATACCTTATACCGCCCACTTCCTGTTTCTTCTCTGGTAAAAAGCCTAGGCTTATGACATCATGCACAGCTCTCTCTTTAACTCTCGTGAGAGTTTGCCATGAAGGGAGGGGGGATGAGTCATAAGAGGGCCAATGATAGCTGAAGGCCTGCAGAGCTGGAGGTGTGCCTCTGTGTGTGTCTGTGTAAATCCAGAAAGTGAACAGGCAGCAGCTTCTGCTGCCCACAGTTAAAATGGATGCAGCCAGACTGTGTGGAGTGAGATTTCTGCAGGATATTTGGCAAGTACAGAATCACAGTATATATAAAATAATATGCAAAGTGGTTGGAGGGAAGCTTCAGGATGGCAAAGATGTTTTTATTACAAATTATGTGAGCAGACTGCAGTTCCTCTTTAATGGCTGTGTGTTGAGTTATTTTGAGAGGACAGCAAGTTTACACTGTTATACAAGCTGAACACTCACTACTTTACATTGTAGCAAAGTGTCATTTCTTCAGTATTGTCACATGAAAAGATATAATAAAATATTTACTAAAATGTGAGGGGTGTACTCACTTTTGTGAGATACTGTAGATGCTCAAACAAGAATATCACGTGCAAAGTAAACGATGTTTACACTGAAACTACTTTCAGTTTTAGAACAATAACAATTTTTTTTTGAGTTAACAGTCTCATGTTTAGTGTATAATAGTGAATAACACTATAACTAATCATTCTGTTTGCATGTAAAGAGATGAACAAACATAGAACACTGACTAGAGAAATTGGACACCACCTATTGCAGGAGAATCCCAAGTGTGACATTGGCTTAAAGAGGAGGTCCCGCAAAATAATATTTTTTTAAACGTCAGCAACTACAAATACTGCAGCTGCTGACCTTTAAACACCTGCTTACTGGGCACTTAAACCCCCCCTCCTGCCCAGACCAATTTTCAGCTTTCGGCGCTGACAATTTGAATGACAATTGCGCTGTCATACAACACTGTACCCAAATTAAATTTGTAGAATTTTTTCCCCACAAATAGAGCGTTCTTTTGGTGGTATTTGATCACATGTGGGGTTTTTATTTTTTGCTAAACAAACAAAAAAAGATGGAAAAAATAAAAAATAAAATAAAATCATGTTTAATAGTTTGTTATAAAATTTTGCAAACAGGTAATTTTTCTGCTTCATTGATATGCGCTGATGAGGCGGCACTGGTGGGCACTGATAGGCTGCACTGGTGGCCACAGATAAGGTGGCACTGGTGGGGACAGATAAGTCGGTACTGATGTGCACGGATGGGTGGCATGGATGGGCACTGATAGATGGCACTGATGGGCACTGATAGATGGCACTGATGGGCACTGGTAGGGGGCACTGATGGGCACTGGTAGGTGACACTGATGGACACTGGTAGGTGACAATGATGAGCACTGGTAGGTGACACTGATGTGCAGCACTGTAAAGGCACATTGTGGGCACTGGCACTGTGGGCACTGACAGATGGCACTGTGGGCACTGACAGATGGCACTGTGGGCACTGACAGGTGAAGCTGGTGGGCACTGACAGGTGGAGCTAGTGGGCACTGTAGGCGGCACTTTTATAGGGCACAGGTGGGCACCATGGACTTGGGCACATTGCAGTGAGAGGGACTGGTGTCCCTCTCACTGTCGCTGGTGATCGTCTTTTTTTATTTTCTCCTCGCGCACTCAGCGCGAGGAGTAAAAAAAGCCGATTACCGACTTTGTTATTATCACATGATCAGCTGTCATTGGCTGACAGCTGATCACGTGGTAAGGGGTCGGGATTGACCCCTTACTCGGATCTGTGATCCAGCGAGTCTCGCAGACTCGCTGATCACAGAGCGCGCCACGCGTGCCCTACAGGGGGCACGCAGGCCGCTCGTGAACAGGACGACGTCAATAGACATAGTCCCGACATCTTAGATCCGTGCTGTAGCCGTCATTCGGCTATAGCGCAGATCTCAGGTGGTTAAAATAAGGACACTTACCTGTCCCAGGGTCCAGCGATGTCGGCACCCGAGGCCGAACCGTCCCTCGGTCCTCGGATGCTGCCGCAGCTATCTTCGGTAAGGGACTCAGGAAATTAAGCCTTGCGGCTTCACTTCCTGGTTCCCTACTGCGCATGCGCGAGTCACGCTGCGCAATCTGAATGGTCCCGGCTGTCTCTAGGACCGTGTGTGTCCCAGCAGATAGCACGGGGGACGGGAAGAGGCATAGGCTCCCGTGGGAGTCTATGCGCGGAAGTGGGTGCAAATACCTGTTTTGGACAGGTGTCTGCACCCCCCCCGCCTTAGAGCCTTTGAAAAAAAATGTAATTATTTACGGTTGCATATAGTATATAGAACAATCAGCGCAAACCAAAAAAATGCAACTAATAAGTGCAAGCTGAACACAAAAAGGTAAATCACATAACATATTTTACTGTTGCATGTTTTCTTTTTTTAAATAAGGAATAAAGTTTATTAAACTTGAACAGGCAAACATAACATACACAGCCAAAATACATGACAATAAAGGAATTTCAGAGCGTCTACATGCCATATACAGCACAACATAATCAAAGAACAGTGGGCATTCACAAGGCTTATACAGAAAGACATTAGCGAGTCATCTAACTTGATGCTAGAAATAGAGGGGTTTTCCCAGGTTCGGTAAGAAACACAGGGGAATAGCTCCAACAACGCCCCTGAGTGCTATAGGATAAAGTTCAACACAATATTATATCCAGTACTAAATCCATGGATGTAAGACCTGGTATTGCTAGCCAGTCACCCCACAACCCATCAAATCTGTGCGGACAGGGAATATACATTTTTCAAGTCTAATGCCGCATACACACAATCGGAATTTCTGTCGGGAAAATTGAGAACATGATAACAATTTTTGTCTAGCGGAAATTCGGACAGCTAAATTCCGATGCAGCCTACACACGGTCGCATTTTCCGATGAAAAGCTCTCTTCAGTCTTTTTCTGGCCGGAATTCCGATCGCGTGTACGAGGCATAAGAGTATATCCCATACTCAAGACCCATTCTTTATAAGTAGGGGCTTTATCACTCTTCCATTGCAACAGAAGAAGCCTACAGGCTTTAAACATGGCTCTGTTAATAGCTATTTTTTGAAGTTCTGTAAGTGGGAGATCGTCCAGAATCCCCAGTATACATCTTATGGGCTCAAGTGGTATTGTAAAGTGAAAAACTGAGTTAATAGTACTGACCACTGCCTCCCAGTAACAATGTAATTTGGGGCAGCGCCATAGAAGATGTATAAGATCCCCATTCATAGTGGTGCACTTAGCGCACAGTGGAGTTTGTAGGATATCCATGCAATGTAGTTTTAGGGGAGTATAATGCGCATGAAGCACAATATACAATTGGGAGAGACTTTGCGCCGCGTTCAGTGAGCTATGTAATATTGACTCGACATTATCCCACAGCTCAGCATCTATTGGACTCACATCTTGCTCCCATTTCTCTTTGACATTACAAGGGTAACCTTCTAGGTAGGATGGCAATAGAATTCCATAGCAATTAGAAATAAACACCTTTGGTGTCTTGTACAGACTGAACATACTGAAACACTGGTATGGGGGACTGAGACCAGTCAGCTGATATGCCCTGGGAGTGAATGGCATGCCGAAGCTGGAGGTAGTAAAAGTGCATTGTGGAGGGGAGGTGGAAGGCAGCCCATAAGTCCTTAAAGGAGCAGAGCAATCCACATGGCAGGTTCACTGGTTCCGTATACATGAATATATGCCACAGCGGACTGTAGTCTGTGAACCCCGTAACGCTCTGTATAGACTGCACCTTTAATCAGATTTTTTGAATCAGAAAGTATGTAGGATACAGCCTGTTAGAAGTATTAAAACATGAGGGTCCTAAGCCCCCCGGTATGTCCTGTGTTTTCATGTGAAATCGCATAAGATGGTGACAAAGAGCGTGGGATTAGTCCTAATTGAGAATGCCCCGACCAGGTTCTGTACTTATGCCGCTAGGTAATATAATCACGGGTTAGACAAGGCAACCCCCCCTCCCCCCCGATCTTTGGGTCACTGAAGCTGTTCTAGTTTAACCCTAGGGGATTTGTCCTTCCATAGCAAGGATCGAAACATGGTATTAACAAGTCTGAAAGTATAAAGAGAAATTACCACTGGGGAGTTGTGAAGAAAGTAAAGGAGCTGGGGCTTAAGGATAATTTTTATGAGATTTGCTCTCCCAATCATTAATAGCCATAACTTATTCCACACCGGAATCTTAGCTTTAAACCTATGTAGTAGTGGTGTAATATTAAGTACATAGTGGTCCGTTATGGTGGGAGAGATAACCACTCCCAAATATTTAAATGACTGGACCACAGGTACGGGGCAAAAAGTGTCTAATGATGGAGAAACTTCAGTATCAAGGGGCAGTAGGGCAGACTTGGCCCAATTGATCGTTAGACCAGAGTATGATCCAAAGGAGATGATGACTGTCATGACCTCTCTAAGGGAAGCGTCAGTGTCCCCAAAAAAACAGAACATGTCATCAGCTTAAATAGTTATTTCTCACACAACTCCTCGTAATGAAAGCCCACTATCTGATTATCTGCATGTATCATAGCTGCCAATGGCTCATTGGTGAGGGCAAAGAGCAGGGGGGAAAGTGGGCACCCCTGTCTTGAACCCCTATCCAAGTTAAGAGGTCTCGAATCCCTGCCACCCTCTCTGATGGAAGTGATAGAGTAGCTGGATCCAGCAGAAACCAAAACGCTTCAGAGTCTGCCACATGTTTTCTAATTAAACCCCCCCCCCTCACTTTCTGTCAGCACAAAAAGACATCTTTGTTGTTGGGTTTAACACTGTTAGGAATATTTTCCCCCATTTCCTGTGCTGGTAACCTGCACCACCCCTTATTTTTTATACAGAAGCCAAAAGGACAAAAAATAAAATCCCGATGGAAATGGTGAAGCCCAATCTAGGAAAAGTAAAAATCCCCTTGCAGTGGGAAGCCCCTCTCCTGAAGTGGCATCCCCCCTACGCCCCTCTGCTGCAAGGGCAAAATTCTTGTTAAGGTCTAGGGAACTGGGAAAAGCAGTTTTACTTACAGGATCCTTTGTTTCTCAGGCTGATGCTGCTCCCTTACATTTCGGAGGTGGTTTGTTCCTTGACGTCCTCACATCCAGTCCAGGGCTAAGAGTCCTGCTTTGGTCTTTATGACATCAGGGGCATAGAATAGAAGAGGCAGCGTGGGTCAGTCTTGCAGCACAGAGGATCTGGAGCTAAGGAGGATTGGCTAAGTAAAGCTGCTTTTCCTGGTCCCTTAAACCTGAATGAGCATTTAACCCTTGCAGCAAAGTCCCACTGTGAGAGAGGATTTTTACTTTCTGTAGAATTCAGCTTTACTCTCCGCCACTTCATCAAAAACCCAAAACAAAGCTTTACAATTATGTAAACTTATTTATTTCCAATATTAATATATTTGTTTATTCTTCTCAATAAGAATTTTGAAATCTTTTTTATAATGTGGCTGTGCATATTTTTTATTGTTTTTCTGGAAAACATTTAGTTTCACAGTTGTATTTTTCAGGGTAAAAATATGCTAATTTTAGGTTAATGTTCAGGAACTCTACATTAAGCATTTTAATATGATGTTGAATCTGTACTTATTTGTATTTTTATGCGGAAATGATCCTCATTATTTTTCTGAAGATGTAAACAAATGCTCATTATTTAAAAAGATGATGTTAAACTCAAACATTGTGTTCCCTGAGGAAAGCATAGGAAGGGTTTGCTTAACCCTTTCATCACCAAATCTATAATTAAAATGTTTATAACACAAGGAGTCAGATAAATAAAAGCTACTGTTGAGATCTGTTGCTCTCTACTGTCAGCTGCTAGTATCACACTGTAATGTATAATTCTGTATGTCACTTGCTAACTATGTGGTTGTTGGGAAAAGATCCTGGAGGAAGTGGAGAGAAAGAGAGAAAGAAGGTCTCAGTCACATGTTCTGGCCATGTTACTAATACCAGATCAGAAGAGACGATTGCCAGATAATTAGGACTACTTTTCAGGTTGGTTGAATAAAGGCCTACATCATCCTCAGCGACCCCTGCAATGGGTATTTGCTGCAAAATTCATCAGAAGGTATCTCTTTTAATAACGTGATATGGGGTAATTATACTCAACATAGATGAGTTTTAGTGAGACATATCAATCCAAATTTCCTGTTTTAAGGCCCTCGTAGCCCACTTTTATTAAACAGGAAAGCAAAGTCCAACACAACATACAGTTCACATAAAGTGGCCACTAAATTTACAGATACCTAGTATGACTCACAGGTAAAAAAAAAAGCACCTGGTTGTCAGATACTGCTTGAATCGCTTCAAAAAAATGAACTGCTAGCGCTAGCAGAGATCCGGCCTAACTCTGCCAATGCTGCGATTTTGTGTGCTGTGTATTGGAAGTGACAGTGATCTACTGATCCTGCACTTGTTTGGGTGGGCTGGGTGGAGGGGCTAAACGCAGGCGCTGCAGCTCAACTTGAGAACTCTATACTATTGAGGACGCAAGTATGGTTCTGATCAGATCAAAGATATTGATCCGTTCAGACACTATACTATTAATGGAGGTATATAGTGTGTGTTAGTGTAACTGGCAATGAAAGGATTAAAATATGATGCTGTCTCGGATTTACACTAACACTAACTTACGTTGACGCTAACTGACGTCACCCGTGACACTAACACAGTGATCATAAAAAAGATCTGTATACTGTACATAATGACACTGTGGCAGGGAGTGAAAGGGTTAACTGGGGGTGATCAAGGGGTAAAACCTTTTTTCTGGCATATATGGCATTTTTTCTGGCATATATGGCTGGTACCCTAAACCTATCTGGGACTAACGCTAACTACTGCTAACTGACCCCAAGTGACACCAATACAGTGATCAGAAAAAAATATGTACATTGTACTTGGTGACACTATGACAGGGAGGGAAAGGGTTAACTGGGGGGGGTGATCAGAGGATGAAATATGTAGTGCTCACTGATTGATGCTCTCTCCTCGCATGCTGGAACCAAAAAGGCTCCAGGAGGGGAGAGGACATAATTTCCTGTGTCTGTGTTTACATTACACAGGCACAGTAGGTTCTGTCATTCGCCAAAACCGATCAGTGGGTCCAGGCCATAAATCATCGGTGGGCGGTCCGGAACTGGTTAATATTAAGCCAAAATCAAGAACATGGCCTTAAACTAGCTGCTAGAAAGTTTAAAACTAACCTCAGAAAGTATTATTTTACTGAAAGGGTAGTTGATGCTTGGAATATACTTCCAGCAGAGGTAGTTCTCCTGTCAAGAGTAAGTGGATTACAACCTGCTAGGGGTACAAACCTAGATCTATACTCGGACAAAAAAGCTAACAAACAAACAAAAAGACTCAACTTGGTCTTTTTTATGCCATCACTTGTCTGTTTCTATGTTTAGACAAGCACAGAGCACACTATAATAAAGGTAATTTGCTCCCAAAGTGTGTGTTCCTCTTAAATATGTAAATGTATAAGACCCTTTTGGTGGAATTTACATTACACTGCTTCATATTAACTGCATAAAGGAGACTTGCGAGTCATGCATCTGGATCTGTTGTGCGGAAGCTCCTAGTGAAAGTGGAGCAGTGAGCGAACTCCTTGCCATATATGCCTCTAAAGCTTAGGCAACCACGGGTCTACCGCTGGGAGAAGACAGTGATTATGGAAGTTAATTTGGCAGGCTGGTTGTAGATCAACTTGGTACATTCAGCCTGCCCATTAACAATTCGAATCTCAGCCGGTTCAGCAGATTCAAACCATCTATCGCCGGCCTTACATAGTTTGAATTGATTGATGTTTTACTTGATACGCAATGAGTAAAATTATTCCTTGGCCTTAACAATTGTTAACTTTAAATACAAGCCTGTGTTGCTTTTTTGGTGTGTTTTTGTTTGTTTCTTCACACAATGTAAGAGAGAGTGGGACTATTTGAATTATAACTGCACTTGAAAAGCACATTGGGGGAATTCAAGAAAGAAATTAGGAAATTTCTTTTTGGCCTGCGCCAAATTTAAAAATCTCTACTGCTGGTTTCAGTAACTTAACCAACATGTACGGCAGATTCCGGTAGTTCCAAATCACCACTTTGTAAATGCACTAAATTCACTAAATTCAAAAATAGTTACCTCTACTGTAGACTAGCTCTGAGGAAGGGGATGCCCCCGCGAAACCTAGCCTGGCTCTGAGGAAGGGGGTGCGCCCCCGAAATGGGTTAGCGGCACCCCGTTTTCTGTGCATGTCCATGCACTGTGTGGCCTTTTATCATTTGCATTTTGTGAGTACCTACTTTTATATAAAAATTTCTTCTTATTAAATTATCTTTGCTAATGCACTAGGTGTGCGCGCCTTCCATTTCTGTTTTTCTTGTAGTGTCCAGATACTGTACACCCAAACAATCTCTACCTAATTGGATGGTAATAATAAAAAAAGTTGTGGAACCCAGTGGCCTTCTATCTGTGTCTTTTAGAACTCAGTCTGGTCTTAATTAGTTTGTGCCTTTGGATTTGCATAAACCTAAAAGCATGTCCCACTTGGTTAGGCAAGATCACATCTAAAAGGAGCTGGGGGTGGCCTTTCTTTTGCAGTGCATCTCATCTGTGTTTTTCTTGGTGACCATTGCTTCCTGTCACGGTACTGAAAGCATGTGCTATAAAGAAATCATAATTTTATGGCACCTGGCTTTGAAGCTGTTAATTGGGGGAAGTAAAACATTTAACATTTATTTTTATCACGTGTGTACGCTTTGAAAAGGCACATATTTCAAAACACAATTTCAGTCGATCTATGAGTTTATTAAAATATGGATGTGCTAAACACAAGCTTTAGGGGGATTCGGACATCTTGCTGAAATAAAAAAAATGTTAATTCAATAAGAATAAGAGAAAATTTTAGTACTTAATCTCCGTTCCGTTTCAAGTGCAGCTTAGAGCCAGGGTATCATGTACTAAAATATTTCATGTGTCTTCCGACAAAAACATCTAAAGCCACATCCCGCAGCCATTAGAGCAGACAATTTGTTTAGGTCTAGCTGGATCGATGGCTTGGTTTCACGTTAGATGTCAGCCTTTTTTTGCTGAGGAATGTACATTTGCTGTTTTTACACGTATCTGTGAGATTCCCTGCTCTTAAACGTATATTGTAAGTGCTGATTTGCTGAATTATTTATACGTTTGTGGCCGTACTGAATGAAGAATATCAGAACTGTCACTGGCTTGAGTCGTTGGCTGTATAGTCTGACATTTCTTTTAACTGTGGTTTTATAAAGTGTTATCTAAATGATTTTTGTAGTTAGGCTTCTCAGGTCACACTCAGTCAAGGATCATTATTGCTGTATTTGTTTTGGAAATGGCTATCCAGTTCCTAAATATCTTGCAGGATAATATTATGGGTCAGATGGTAGACATGCCATCTAGAAACAAAGCGTTACTAGACCTGCTGAATACCAACAATACAGACCTGATTACGGATGTGGAAATACGGGGCAATTTAGGAAACAGTAATCACAGGTCAATTAGCTTGAGTATAAATCACACATATAGGAAACATAAGGGGAATACAAAGACACTGAATTTCAAAAAGAGCCAACTTCCCTAAACTACGAACCTTGCTAGAAGATATTAATTATGATAAAATCATAGGAACAAAGAACACAGAGGAGAGATGGGTTTCCTTCAAGAGCATATTAAATAAGGGCATTAGCCAGTGCATCCCATTGGTAAATAAATTTAAAAGAGCCAACAAAAGTCCTGGGTGGCTTAACTCCAATGTAAAAATGCATATAAAAGCAAAGGAGAAGGCCTTCAAAAAATACAAGCCTGAGGGAGCATCATCAGCATTCAAAGTTTACAAAGAATGCAACAAGAACTGTAAGGGTGCAATTAGGGCGGCTAAGATAGAACATGAACGACACATAGTGGAGGATAGCAAAAAAAATCCCAAGAAATTCTTTAAGTATATAAACAGTAAAAGAGGGAGGACAGACCAAATTGGCCCCATAAAGAATAAGGAAGGGAATCTTGTTACAAAGGATGGTGAGATGGCAAAGGTATTGAATTTATTCTTCTCCTCAGTCTTCACAAGGGAATTCAGTAACCAAAACTAGTGTTTTTCCTCATGACACATCACAGGATGCACCCTCATGGCTAACAGAGGACAGAATTAGGAATGGACTTGAAAAACGTAACATTAATAAGTCACCGGGACCAGATGGCTTGCACCCGAGGGTCCTTAGGGAACTCAGTCAAGTAATTGCCAGACCATTGTACCTAATTTTTACTGACAGTCTACTGACTGGAATGGTACCAGCTGATGGAGAAAAGCTGGAGAAAAGCCAATGTAGCACCAATATTTATAAAAGGGCCAAAATACATCCCTGGGAATTACAGACCAGTTAGCCTAACATCAATAGTATGCAAGCTCTTGGAGGGGATGATAAGGGACTATATACAAGATTTTAGTAATGAAAACAGTATCATTAGCAGTAATCAGCATGGATTCATCCAAAATTGTTCTTGCCAAACCAATCTATTAACCTTCTATGAGGAGGTGAGCTGCCATCTAGATAAAGGAAGGCCCGTAAACGTGGTGTATCTGGATTTTGCAAAAGCACTTGACCAAGTTCCCCATAAATGTTTACTGTACAAAGTAAGGTCCAATGGCATGGACCATAGGGTGAGTACATGGATTGAAAACTGGCTACAAGGGCGAGTTCAGAGGGTAGTGATGGGGAGTACTCGGAATGGTCAGGGGTGGAAAGTGGGTTCCCCAGATTTCTGTCCTGGGACCAATCCTATTTTATTTGTTCATAAATGACCTGGAGGATGGGGTAAAAAGTTTAATCTCTATATTTGCGGACAAAACTAAGCTAAGCAGAGCAATAACTTCTCCGTAGGATGTGGAAACCTTGCAAGTAGATCTGAACAAATTAATTGGGTGGGCAACTACATGGCAAATGAGGTTTAATGTGGAAAAATGTAAAACAATGCATTTGGATGGCAAAAATATGAATGCAATCTACTCACTGGGGACGTGATTTTGGGGGACATACGGGACACAATACTAACCATGGTGGCTCTAATGGGCTAATGGACTATCAGCAATTTTACTGATACTTGCTAACTGCAGGTTAGGCTGTTTTTCACTGCTTATAAAGATGCAGTTATGCCTGGCTGATGTATATACCATTGACACTATGATCTAAAGGCAGTCCTATATGGTTGTGTTCATACCACCTCCCCTCCACCCCCCTCTTGTTTTTTCCCCTATTTACCTTTGAATGAATGAATGAATGAATGATTTGTATAGCGCTGCAAATGCAAACTGAATCGCCTCAAGGCGCTTGTCTGAATAACATTACTGCACTAATATATGCTTGGAATGACATCTTGAGTCACTTACTATTGGTTACAAATATCTGAATATTATATATGGTGATGCTTGATGGCCAGCGGGAAATCAACTTCTGCAGATTTTTTGACAAGATAGTGAGACCTGTTTCTTCCAACAACCCTTGAATGTGTCCTGATGAAGCAAAACAATGAAATGGGTTAACTCACAGGGGCTCACTGTTGTATATACGGTGCATACCCTCTGCAACATGTACTTTCGTCTAGTGTGTGATATATGTTTATAACTCCCTACCCCCTTTTTTGCTCTGTTTGCACAATGAATTATCAATAAATATTTTTTTTTATATCTATTTTTGTCCAATGTGCCTCCAATGTCCAACCCAGGGCTGTTTTTTGCCCTTTTTCTTTTCTCTTGAGTTACAACTACTCACTGGGGGAGAACCTCTGGGGGAATCAATGATGCAAAAGGACCTGGGGGTCCTAGTAGATTATAGGCTCAGCAATGGCATGCATTGCCAAGCTGCTGCTTAGAAAGCAAACAGAATATTGGCATGCATTAAAAAAGGATTAACTCAAGAGATAAAGCAGTAATTCTCCGACACTACAAGACTCTGGTCCGGCCTCACCTGGAGTATGCTGTCTGGTTCTGTGCACCAGTCCTCAGGAAAGATGTGCTGGAAATGGAGCAAGTACAGAGAAGGGCAACAAAACTAATAAAGTGACTGGAGGACATTAGTTATGAAGAAAGGTTGCGAGCACTGAACTTATTCTCTCTGTAGAAGAGACGCTTAAGGAGGGATATTATTTTAATTTACAAATACCATACTGGTGACCCCACAATAGAGATAAAACGTTTCCACGGAATGGAGTTTAACCACTTCAGCCCCGGAAGATTTGGCTGCTGAATGACCAGGCCATTTTTCGCGATTCGGCACTGCATCGCTTAAACTGACAATTGCGTGGTCGTGCGACAATGCACCCAAACAAAATTGACGCCCTTTTTTTCCCACAGGTAGAGCTTTCTTTTGGTGGTATTTGATCATCTCCGCGGTTTTTATTTTTTGCGCTATAAACAAAAAAAGAGCGACAATTGTGAAAAAATATATATTTTATACTTTTTGCTATTATAAACATCCCCATATTTTTTTTTACAAAAGCAAATATTTTTTATTAGTTTAGGCCAATATCTGTTCTTCTACATATTTTTGGTAAAAAAAAATCGCAATAAGCGTATATTGATGGTTTGCGCAAAAATTATAGCGTCTACAAAATAGGAGATAGATTTATAGCATTTTTATTATTATTTTTTTTACTAGTAATGACGGCGATCTGCGATTTTTATCGGGACTGCGACATTATGGAGGACACTTTTGACACAATTTTGGGACCATTGGCATTTATATAGTGATCAGTGATATAAAAATGCACTGATTACTGTAAACATTTCACTGGCAGGGAAGGGGTTAACTGTGTTCCCTGTGTGTGTTTCTAACTGTAGGAGGAGGGGACTGACCTAGAGGAAATTACAGATTGTGGTTCCTTGCTATAAGGAACTCACGATCTGTCTCTCCTCACAGAACAGAACGGGGATTTGTGTGTTTACACACACACACGTCCCTGTTCTGCCTCTCATGCCTACGATCGCTCGTCACCATGACTGTGAGCGCCACAAGCAGCGACACCGCGCGTGCGCCTGCTATCCCACTTAAAGGAGCCGCCGTATAGCTACGACGGCTCGCGGGATCGTGCAGACCTGCCACAGTATGACGGCGGCTGGTCAGCAAGCGGTTAATAAGACACGTGGCCACTCGTTAAAATTGCTTTTCGACTTTTTCTGTCGGAAATTCCGCTCATGTATACATGGCATTAGGCTTTACAACTACTTTAATTTGAGTGTATCACTAAAACAAGTTTTTATTTTTTGTAGAGTAGGGTAAATTTAGAACCTCTGTCAGGTTTTTATTGCTGTATGTGTCCTACTGGAAAGAGTCATCTTGAACAAGCACAATATATACATGAACATGGTTATATTTTGCATTAACCACCAAATGTACTGTGACTGAAGACAAATGTATGAGTTGGTAGCAAAATGATATGAATAAAATAATAACATAGCAATATATTCAGGAAGTATGGAGGGACTTAGGGACCCTCTCATTTAAAGAGGAACTGCAGTCTGCTCACATAATTTGCAATAAAAACTTTGCCATTCTGAAGCTTCCCTCCAACCACTTTGCATATTATTTTATATATACTGTGATTCTGTACTTGCCAAAAATGCTGTAGAAATCTCACTCCACTGAGTCTGGCTGCATCCATTTTAACTGTGGGCAGCTGAAGCTGATGCCTGTTCTCTTCCTGGATTTACACAGATACACACCTCCAGCCCTGCAGCTCTCATTGGCCTTCTTATGACTCATCCCCCCTCGCTTCCTGGCAAACTCTTACCAGAGTGAGAGAGAGAGAGCTGTGCATGATGTCATAAGCCTAGGCTTTTTAACAGACAAGAAACAGGAAGTGGGCTGTATAAGGTATTTACTGGCAGAGAAAAAAATGTTTTACTATCCAAAGTTAAAACAACAAGGGCAGAGGATTTAATACCGTATATGCTCGAGTATAAGCCGAGTTTTTCAGCACATTTTTTTGTGCTGAAAGTGACCCCCTCGGCTTATACTCGAGTTAAGCACTTTTCTGCAGCAGAGAATGACATTTTCCAACCCGACATTGGGGCCTCGTATCTCGGGGTCACTTGGTGCTAGGAACCCCATATTTGGTGTGGAAGTGGAACTAGCACTACAACATATCCAAATTTGGGGTTCCTAGCACCAAGTGGCCCCGAGATACGGGGGGCCCCAAAGTCGGTTCGGAAAATTTCATTCTCTGCTGCAGAAAAGTGCTTGACATTTTCCGACCGACTTTGGGGCCACTTGGTGCTAGGAACCCCATATTTGGTGTGAAAACCCAGTGGAACTAGCACTACAACATATCCATTGGGGTTCCTAGCAGCAAGTGGCCCCGAGATACAGGGCCCCAAAGTCGGCCAACTGTGTCCATCTGCAGCAATGTAATTTTGGGACCCTTTGGGTCCAGAGACCAGATAGGGGGCATCTAGGAACCCTTAACTACCAAATTTGAAGTTCGGGAGACCTATGATGGCTGCAAATGGGCACAGTGAGGCATGCAAATGGACACAGTGGGGCTGCAAATGGGCATTGTTGACCCTCTTTTACACTTACAGTAGCCGCGCATTTCTCATCCTAGGCTTTTACTCGAGTCAATACGTTTTCCCAGTTTTTTTGTGGTAAAATTAGGTGCCTCGGCTTATATTCGGGTCGGCTTATTCTCGAGTATATACGGTAGATGGAAAGATGAAAAATCTACTGAAGTTCCGCTTTAAAACAAAAGAAAGTTCCTCCTTACCAAGGTAAGCCACAGTCTCTACCCTGCTACCCCGCTGCAGCTTATTCACACCAAAAGCAGGATTATCTATGGGACAAAGAGTGTAAAAAAAATCACAGAAGGTATTAACAATTTCTTACACTAGCTGAAAAAAAAAAATTTAGCTTTAGATAAACTTTAAATAAATACTGCAAAAAAAAAAGTAGAAAAAATGCTAAAAGATATGAAAACACTGGCTTGCAGCTAGACATCTGAGACAAAATGGAGACGAAAAGAGCAAAAAAAATGACAACGCACCATTTTGGTGTTTCAAATGTACCCAGTGCTTATAATTTATATGTGTGTCCTCTATTTTTGTGTGTATACCTACCATGTTTTTATATGTTACAAACATTTATTTGTTTTCTTATATGAGTCACATCATCATAACTCTTCAGTGTCTGGGTTCATAAAGTCTAAAAAAAGAGAAAACGTTCATTTCCACTATGCATTTATATTTAGATCAGTGGTGCTTTAAATGCTATTCCTTTTTCCGTGGCCAAACAATAAACACTTCCCTGCCAAACATTATGAAAAGGCTCACTCACCAGACCTCATTTGACCCCTTTAACACGTGACTTAACACACTTACTCACATGTTTTTATTAAGATAAATTAAGTGCTGGACACATTAGAAAAAATTTTTTTTCCAAAATATATTTATTGCATTTTTATGACTGAAGACATAAATTTATCAGTCCCTTTCTTTGCAGCCTCAGTTGCAAATATGAATTAACTGGAAGCGCTCTGAAGCTACTTGCGCATTCACAAACTGAAGCATAGTAAACCCAGTTTACAAAGCTTCCGTGATCAAAGGACACAAGAGTGATTGGTACAAATCACTCATTGGGTTCATTCAGGAAAATAAAGAGCCAATAAATTATTATACTATATTTACTGACCCGTTCTCCCGCTCTCCATACTGAAACATCCCCCTGCGTACCTGCAGCAGCTCCCGGCAGGAGAGGAGGGAAGCCAGCAGCGGTGCATGGGAAAGGGGCACACAGGGGGACCCAGACAGCAGATGGAAGGGATGCATGTGCAAGAACCACTCCCCTGCCAGAGGGAGAAGCTGGCAGCGTTGCAGGGGAAGGCGGAAGAGGATTGATGTCTTCAATAAGACAGTACTGCCAGCCCTCCTGCTCAGCGGGTGCCTGGGCCCCTCTTTTGAACTGATGTGGCCCGGGTACAGGAGGGCTGGCTCTACTGCCTTATCAGCAGCCCTGTCCCTGCAGCACCTATGTAATAGGGCAGCATGTGAATGAAGACAGAGCAAAAAGAATAAAAACCAGACTATGCTCAGGAAATTGCATCCCCCATTAAAATCCATGCTCAGCCCCCGAGCAAAGGCAACATGAATCTTGTTTTAATCGGGCAGTTTGATCTGTCTATACATTTTACAGTTGTTTAGTATATGGTAGTTTACCAAAAAGCCAATATCTTAGTAAATTTCATTGTGTCGTATCTGAACACATCTCCTCGTATTGCGTTCAGATGGATAAACCATTCGTTCAAACATGATAAATGTGTATCCAGCCAGTGTGTCGGGACACACAACCTGATTGCATTGATCATATGAATCAGCAAAGATTTGCTGTATTGGTGTACTTAGTGCATTGTGTGATGAAGTAGGTATTGGAAGTGACAGGGAGGCCGTGGCAGGGAGGCCGCACGGGCCCCCCGAAGTATGGAGCAGGGTCGCCATTTCAACCGCTGACTCTACACCAGTGGTTGAGGAGGTGTGTAGTAGAAACATGCCTTATTTATGGGGATGTACTGCCCCCAAACCACAAATGTGGTTTGTGGACCTTACTATCCTGAGCCCCTATAGGGCTGCTTTTACACTTTCAGCTGTCCGGGTCAGTAGATTGCTTTAAAAAAAGGCCTGGATTTTTTCCTAAATGTTCATAATTTAACTGGATACTAACATTTATAGGTAAAGTTTATCCACAAAATATCCGATTGCCTCTTGGGGGATCAGGAAGGATTTTTTTCCCCTGCTGGAGAAAATTGTATCATGTTTTTTTTTCTTTTTTTTTAATTGGTTGGGCTAGATGGACTTGTGTCATTTTTCAACAAGACTAACTATGTAACTATGATGTGCGCCACGGGTACAGTGCAGTGCATCTGCAGCTTAGCTGCACTTTACCATAGACTTCTATTAAATGATTGTGGTGCACTTTTTGAAAGAGCACCAACACTACAGGTTATAAGGCTCAATTCACATCGATGCATGTTACTTTTGCGCGTTTTTGCAGTGCCTTTTGCGGTGCTTGCCGCATTTTTGGACACACGGTTTTACCGTGATTTTGCCACGTTTTTTTTATACTGTGGTTGCTTAGCAACCATCTATATACAGTGTAAAAAAAAACGGAAATTGCGGCAAAATCACGGTAAAAACACGGTATTTGCGTTTTGGATGCGGGTCCATTGACTTCAAATACATGCAAAACGCTGCATTTTGCATGAAAAAAAGTCCCCGACCCTTTCCAAAAACGCAGAGGCACAAAAATGCATTGATGTAAACCATAGGAACCCATGTTAAAAAATATCCCTGCATTTCTGCAAAATGCATCAAAAAACGCATTAGTGTGAATCAAGCCTTATAGAAGCCTATGGCTCAGTGCAGCTAATCTGCAGAAAAGTAACAGGTGCACTGCGCTGCATCCGCAGTGCGGACAAAAACCACAGCACATCAGTGTGAAAGTATCACTCTTCAGACTGCCAGAAGGGATTAGAGGGGGAGTGCACTTGGTATCACTCCGCCTGGGGCAATAGCCGGCACTACAGAGAAAGCATCGGCTTATGCAGCACCTGCTCCCTCTGCTTCTGGCACGACTTACTGCATTCTGATGCTCTGGGATCAGATCAGAAGTCCACATTGTGATTGATGGGTTGCCGACCCAGGGCATGCACTTCCTTGGTCTGTTGTATATATATTTTTTTAATAATCATATTAGGTTTAAGGTCGCCGGCCACATCAGACGTCTCTGCGGACCATGGGTTGAGCACCCCTGGTCTAGACAATTCCAACGGAAGTGGGAGCAGCTACCTGCCAAAACTAGGTACCTGACCATCCCCCCCCCCCCTCCCCAAAAAGACAACAAATCTGCAATATTGTTAGAGGAGGAAGGAGAATTATTAAAAAAGGAACTTCCCGTTTAGGGTGAAGTTCTGCTTTAATGTTACAGTAAATATTTTAGCAGTGTGTGAAAAGAGGAAAAAAGCTCAAAATAAAGATGAAAAGATTAAATATGAAGTATTGTGCGCTGCTATGGACCTCACAACCAACCAAAACTAATGTGCAAAATAAATACCAAAGAATAATATATAACCCTAAAAATAGACATGAAAAAGTTGCAACCAGTAGCAAGTGGCCTCAACACTCTAACACAAATAATAATAATAACAAATGGTGCACTAATTCAAGAAGCTATGCAGCAAAAATAGACAAATATGCATGAATGACTATCCCTATTTCCGAACGCTGACGATTGGCGCTGTTCGGCTCCGGCGCCCCCCACCTCAGGCCAAAAGCGGTACTGCACACCGCTTTTGTCCGGAATCCTGCTCGTTTTGCGAGACAACACTTGCAAACCGAGTTAGGATCTTTAGAAATACAGTGCTCGTTTTGCGAAAAGCTCGTTAACCGCGTTACTCGCAAACCGAGGTTCCACTGTATTATTATTTATGAAAAGAGATGCATTTGAAAAGAAAAGTTACATATCTGCACTTTGGTATTCTGGACAGACAGAGAGCCCCTATCTTCTATCCTGCTCTCAGCATTAATAATTCAGGCACATACAGTATTTTTACCAGTCCTGGCATGAGACTAAATGGGATTTGGACATTTGCATGTCCATTTGCTATTATATGCAACAGTCAACATATGCAATTTCTTTTTAAAGCAGAGTTCCAAGGACAATTGGAATTTTTTCTTTTTTAAACAATTCTTAAGTTTATATAATTTCAATGTAACACTCACTTGTTTTGTCAAATATATCCCCTGGTGTCCGGTTTTAATACGAAAAACGTAGTTTTAAAATTTCTTACTGACAGTTTTTATCTTGCTTGTGGGCATGTGAAGCCCACAAGCATAGAGTTCCTGGATACAGTGATGCTGAGCTACCAGCATGCACCGCGTGTTCCCACGCATGTTCAGTATGTACGGCGCATAAACTTATCAGAAGTTATCATGCTGATTACAGAAGAATGAAACAGCATAAAGACATGGGACTTGGGGCTTTGGTGAGGGATAAGTAAACACTACAGATATATGTGCCTAGGTCATATTTCATGAATCAGGTTTACATGCACTTTAACCACTTCCTGCCGGCCTATAGCAGAATGATGGCCGGGAAGTGGTGGTGCAGTTAGCCTGACTGGGCGCCGGAGGCTGAGAGAGGCTCTTTACCACGTGGTCGGCTGTGTCCAATCACAGCTGATCACAGTGTAAATAGGAAAAGCTGTGTATCGGCTTTTCCTCTATCGCAGGGATCCTCAAACTACGGCCCTCCAGCTGTTGCAGAACTACACATCCCATGAGGCATTGTAAAACTCTAACATTCACAGACATGACTAGGCATGATGGGAATTGTAGTTCCTGAACAACTGGAGGGCCGTAGTTTGAAGACCCCTGCTCTATCGCATCTGACATACGCGAGTAGAGGAGAGACGACTGGCTGCTCTCCTGAGGTGATCAAATATCGCCAAAAGAAAGCTCTATTTGTGGGAACAAAATGATAAAAAATTAGTTTGGGTACAGTGTAGCATGACCGACAGCGACAGCGCTGAAAGCTGAAAATTGGCCTGGGCAGGAAGGGGGGGAAGTGTCTGGTATTGAAGTGGTTAAATAGCCTGCTCAGCAACATTTTGGCAAATGATTTTTAGTTGTAAAATATTACCATGGGACATACAGATGTATAATGCAGTCATTGCTTAATGATTTTTCTTCCTCTTTGCCTTTGTGCCATCCATTGTAATCATTGCCATATTGAAAGGTTTGTGGTATTGAAATGTGACATACATTGAATGCATCTTCCACTGTACTCCAGATGACACACGAGAGAACCCACGGAGGCATGTTTCTAGTAAGTCTATGTTATTCTTTAGGAAATCTTTCAGATTTAAACAATGATGTTCTTCTGGAGATTTTTAAATAGTGTATGACATGAAACTTGCAACAAATAGTAAAAACCCTCAAACTTCTATTCTACATTTGCTGATTCAACAAAAACAAAATGACACCAGTCTTTGCTCTGGCTTAATAGCGATGACTTTTACTTTAAATTAGCTTACCTTTGATGAACCTTTAGATTTATGATATTATACACAGTACATAATTTCTGTTAACAGACTTACTGCAGTCAGAAATAGGCAAATGATAATACAAAAATGTAATTCATTCGTCTCCTTAGGACTTTATCCTAGCTGGTATTTTAATATCGGACCTCCCACTGGTATGAAATAATTAACATGAAATTCATGCTCAGCAGTCTAATAGTAAAATATGAAATACCAGTAGCAAGGAAGGATTTTGTATTAATTGAACTGCATTGATGACATTTTTTACATGTTCAGAGACATTTTTGGATTAAAAATAATAATTTTGTAGATATTTCTTCTCTTAAGCCCCATACACACTATCAGTTTTTCTGCTGAGTTTTTCCTTCAGGTTAACCAAAACCATGTAGTGCAAGGGTCTGCCTGATTGTATACAAATTGAAATTCTTAAGGTTTGACCTCCATATTATATGGTTTTGGTAAATCTGAAGGAAAAACTCAGCAGAAAAACTGATAGTGTGTATAGGGCTTTACTGTTTGTATAGATGTATATTTGCAAGCGGTTACCACTCAGCTACATTTGCTCTATAGTACCTGATCAAATGTGCATTTGTGCTCTCATATACTGTACATACATTTTCTGTGAGATATAATATGCACTCAAGGATTATTGGAGAATGTCTGATGAATGATAAAGTAAAGTAGGTGTTTTAACAGCTAACTACAGCCAGCAAACGTGACAAATATGATCATGTAGTTCTCACTTTTCACATAGTGTCAGCACTCGGAGCATTAATGTAATTTTTTTACTCATTTTGCTCTATATACAAAAGTAAAGAAAAATAAATAAATATGGCAATCCCTTCTAATGCTATCACCCTGGTACAGGTGTGAGCACTGGCATTCCCACGGCAAACAGGTATTAAAGAGGAACTGCAGTCTGCTCACATCATTTCTCATAAAAACATGCTGATTTGCCATTCTGAAGCTTCCCTCCAACTACTTTGTAAATCATTTTATATATACTGTTATTCTGTACTTGCAAAATATGCTGCCGAAATCTCCCTCCACTGAGTCTGGCTGCAACCATTTTAACTGTGGGCAGCTGAAGCTTCTGCCTGTTCACTTCCTGGATTTACACAGACACACAGAGGCACACCTCCAGCTCTGCAGCTCGCATTTGGCCCTCTTATAACTCATCCCCCCTCCCTTCCTGGCAAACGCTCACAAGAGTGAGAGAGAGAGCTGTGTATGATGTCATAAGCCTAGGCATTTTTCCAGACAAGAAACAGGAAGTGGGCTGTATAAGGTATTTATTGGCAGAAAAAAAAAATGTTTTACTATCCAAAGTTAAAACAACAAAGGCAGAGGATTTAATAGATGGAAAGATGAAAAAATGACCGAAGTTCCGCTTTAAGTATTTGGCAAGCTAAAACCATAAAGAAACTTCTCCGCTTGCCAAAAAACATATGTATAAAGAAAAAATATCTATCTATCTATATATATATCTATATCGCCAAACGACATCATCCCCACAAAACTCTTGAAAGAATGCTCCGACATTCTGGCCCCCGCTATTACACACCTAGTAAATCAGTCGTTCAAAGAAGGATTGGTTCCGAATTCCCTCAAGCAAGGCATCGTCAAACCATTGCTAAAGAAACCCAACCTCGACCCCAAGGATCCGAACAATCGCAGACCGGTAACAAGCCTGAACACCATTTCCAAGATCATGGAGAAAGCAGTAGTACAACAGCTTCAACTTCATCTGGACACACACAAGCTCCTGGACCCGCTACAATCAGGCTTCCGCCCAGGCCATGGCACAGAAACGGCACTTCTGAAAATTTGGGATGATGCCCTAGAAGCAGCGGATGATGGAGAATCGTGTCTTCTGGTATTGCTGGATCTCAGTGCGGCGTTCGACACAGTGGACCACAACATGCTTCTCAGCCGCCTCAAGGAAGTGGCAGGAGTTACAGATGGAGATCTGCCATGGTTCGCTTCCTTCTTAGGAAACCGGTCACAGACAGTGAAGCTAGGAGCATTCACATCGGAAACCCGGACAATTACTTATGGAGTCCCTCAAGGATCACCATTGTCACCAGTACTGTTCAACATTTACATCCGACCACTCTTCAAAATTATTAGCAAATTAGATCTGTGCTTCCACTAGTACGCGGACGACACTCAACTGTACTTCCGGATCCCCGGACAAAAAGACCAATACCAGGAACTAGGAAAATGTCTCACATTGATAGATGACTGGATGACCACTAGCTCCCTCAAACTAAATGGATCGAAAACAGAACTACTGCTCCTCGACGCAAACTCAAGGAAAAAGACGAAGACCCCATGGACACCACCAACCATCCTGGGACAGACCATCCTTCCAAGCAACAAAGCCAAAAGCCTTGGAGTAATCTTTGATTCAGGGATGACCATGGAGGCACAAATAGGATCCGTAATCAGCGGATCCCACCATCTCCTTCGCATGCTACGCAGACTCATCCCCTTCATCCCGGAAAAGGAAAAAGCGGTAGTAGTAGGAACGATCATCAATTCGCGTCTCGACTACGCAAACTCCCTGTACATAGGATTACCGGATTACCAGATTGCGCGCCTTCAAATTGTCCAAAACACAGCAGCAAGATTAGTCACCGGAAAGAAACCCTGGGAATCCATCTCCCCATCCCTAAGGATCCTCCATTGGCTCAAGGTAAAAGATCGGATCACATTCAAGACCCTCTGCCTCACTCACAAATGTACACAAGGAAATGCGCCTCAATACCTTTGTGAGAAAATAGAAAAATACATACCAAATCGCAGCCTTCGATCAACAAACCAAAATCGCCTTCTCATCCCCAAAGCTCGATACAAATCGAAGGGAGAACGAAGATTTGCAGTACAGGGACCCCGGCTATGGAATGCTCTACCGAACAACATCCGCATGGAAGAAAACCATCAGGCCTTCAGGAAAAAACTCAAGACCCACCTCTTCTAAACATGGCATCCCAACCAGAGCAGACAAGCGCCTTGAGGCGATTCAGTTCGCAGTTGTAGCACTATACAAATCATTCATTCATTCATCTATATATATATATATATATATATAGATAGATATAGATAGATATAGACATATCTATATCTATATCTATATATATATATATATCTATATATATATATATATATATATATATATATATATATATATATATATATATATATATATATATATATATATATATATAGATATATAGATATAGACATAGCTAGATATATAGATATATATATCAATCATTCATATGTGATCCACTTGACTTGAAAATGAAAAGTGCTCTACTGCAGCCCCTTCCACCACCTTTCACCGCAGCCTCTTACCACCCAAGTAGAGCCACACTAAGGTAAGGTCTATCATGCTTTTTCAGATACTGGGTGTTAATCATGAAGTATAATTCCTAGCAGCCTCTGAATATCACAGAATGAACATTATCAAGCACATTTGTTTTAAGTTTTATAAGGACTTCATGTATCGATGGACTTTTTATTTGTTATTGGATATATTTGGTATTTTTTTGTTTTGAGTTATTTGAGTGCGCTGCACTATTTTGATAGTAATTTTTGGCACACTGCCTTTCTGATACCAGTCCATATGCCCTTTAGCACTGGAGTGTCTTTTGAAAGAGGTACAGAAAAAGGGGTTATCCTCCATACCACTGGACATATGTTTTTGGGAGTTGGTGGTCACACCCTACCTTATGTGTGGGCTTAGGGGTTCTATAGACCCCAAACCAGTTTACCATCTATGCAGGTAAGGAGAGAGTTAAAATAAAAAAGAGAGAGTACAGGGGGTCCCCGGGTTACAAACAAGATAGGGACTGTAGGTTTGTTCTTAAGTTGAATCTGTTTGTAAGTCGAAACAGGTAAATTTTTTTAAGTGTAGCTCCAGCCAAAAAAATCTATTAAGTTTTTTTTAGATAACATAGAGAAGGGTTATCACCCCTGTAACATTTGTTTTGCTGTCTGTGCCCCTGTTCAGAAGATTTCACCTCCCCTTCTGTCCCAATGATAATTGGATTTTGAAAATTTTGGGTTGTTAGGGAAGCATGGACTGGCGATAAAGCATCAGTGGAGACACCTTTTTCCCTAATGAACTCTTACAGGAGTGAATTTCCCTTCCTAGGGGTGGATTTCCTCTCACTTCCTGTTGTCCGTTTGTAAGTAGGAGTCGTTTGTAAGTCGGATGTTTGTAAGTCGGGGACCCCCTGTATTACGTTTAATGTCATCATTAATCGTGTGACATCATCATTCACTATAGTGATTTTACAATTAGTGATGTCACAGTGTACCCTAAAAAGACACCCAAAGTTACATACCCAATTTTTTTTTTTTTTTTTTGGAAGGGGAGATTTTATTCTTGCTTCATAAATTAGAATACAGGAGTGATGAAGTGCACAGCAGTGAAAACACTTTTATTAGTAACGTTAAGAAGGATCAGGACATTTTAAATACATGATGAGATTTTCTTATTTTCTGTTGAATTCCCTTTACAGAAAGTGGTAGAAATTTTCTCAATGAAAACAGACCGCAATAAATCCTTGACATACATACATTTTAACCCTTTGCCCTCAAGACAGAACTTAAAAAAAAATTGAGTGTCGTTTTCCATTTAAATGTTCACTCAGTAAGTGACATCAGTGTTGAGCATTCAAAAGACTCCACTTCTTATAGTTTATTTTAGGCCAAAGAGTTTGCTTGCCGTGTGATTCATTTTCAAAAACATTTGCTTTCGAAAGAGACTTTAATGGGAACAATGAATAATCATTTTTTTTTGTATCAATCTTAAATGAATAAAGCCTATGGTACTGTATGATTTAGCAGAACTGTATCCTCAGACCAATTGTCTTTTTCTTATACTCTGCAGGCTTTTCAGATTTCAGAACCTATAACTGTAGAAAATAAAGGAACATTGACTTTGTGATGAAGAATGTTTTACATTTGTATTGTGTTTTATGCAGTATATGAATAGAAGATGAAAATCTTACATAAGCACATCAGTAATTGTGTAGTTTAGCATTGTAAAGGATTCCAGCACCACAGACAGCGCGGAATATTATTTCATGCTGTAAGTGGTGTCAGAAACCATTTATGATACTTAACCGCAAGCTCACCAGTGTCATTGCTCTTGTAGAGGAACACACAGACAATGCTTTGTTTTTTCAGTTGATTTTTTTAATCTTTTAAATAAATAACAATACATTTAATTTACTGTAACTACATCAAGAAAAACAATAGAACAAGCCAAGTATTGCTCAATATGATTGAATAAAGTTGTTGATGCCACTGTCAAGAAATCTACCGGGCCAGTGGTCACAATTGTATTTTTACAGCATGTCATAGGTATTGTCTGTTCAATCGTATAATAAACAGAGCTAAACCAATACCCCCATGACAAGACTGTTGCACACTTGGGCATTACATGTTATAGAACTACTCCCAGCAGAATGGCAGAACAAAATGTGACTCTTTCCATTCCGTGAGATCTGCACATTTCTTAGTATTGAGTTTTGTACATCACGAGCCTTTGTTTGATAATGTTACATTGTAAAAAAAAAATAAGGAAAAATGACCACTTCTTTAATGCATGTGGAAGAAAACATGGGGGGAAAAAGGTGATTGAAATGTATTTCAACTCAAAATATGCTGCCATCATTATGCATATAATTTGCCTATATGCTTTCATCAAAATATATAATAAGGCATCTATAGAACACACAGACTTAGCTTAGTCAAATATCTGAATAAAAGAGGTCACATGACCCAGAATTCTGATTATTGCTGGCTGCACACTTCAGTAATGTCGGAGGACTTGGGTAGAAACACATTTGCAGGCATGAATTTGACCTATGGATTTAGCACCGCTATTATTTTCAAGTTCTTTCAATAAATGAGCTTGGTGTATCCTGGTGTGCACAGGCTTTATGCTTGGAAAAATACTTCCATTCAGACAATACCATGTCTGAAAGCTTAATTGAGTGAATCATGACAAATAATCATGCAGCATTGAATTTTTATTTTTCCTTTTTGTCTGGGAGTTTGCTCGTTGAAATAAGCTTTAGTGTGTTGGAGGGTTAACTATTTCTCACAGTTTAATACTGTTTTTTTTTTCAGAGGGGAATATATGACTGCTTGTTTTTGCTTTCTTTTTATCGTTTATAAAAGTTAAGATTACATCTTATATTGATGAAAAAAAAACATATTTGGCAATATTTTTTCACGAACAGCATACCTGCCTCCTCAAATATGAACATCCTTAGATGCAGTGCCAGCACAAGGTCTTTTAGCAATGAAGGCAAAAAGGCCAACGTGTTCACCTCCAATAAACTAAACTATTTTTACTTTTTGTGTCCTCCTCTTGCTAAAGTGGCCGGCTCTTCTGCCTACTCCTCGGCACAGTCCTGCTTAGATGTTGACAAGTATTGTGGGTTATGTTTTTGTGCTTCATTTATGGAAGTAACAAATATCAACTGGCTGATTTTCAAATAGCAACCAAGTAGATTCCAACTGTTAATATCTGAAACTGTGACTTTGAAAAGATTGCTGTGGGCTGTATTTAAAACACATCAAAACTAAAGGGTCTGCCATTGTTGGCATTCTTATTAACCGCTTGCCGACCGGCGCATGTAGATTTATGTCGACAGAATGGCACGGCTGCGCAAATGGGCGTACCTGTAAGTCCCTTTGAATTTGCCGAGTGCCATCGCGTGTGTGCCGCCGGGGCGCACACGCCCGCCGCAAACTCCGTGAGTAGTATCGCGGGTCCCACGGACTCCACGTCCGTGGGGATACCCGTGATCATCTCACGGAGAGAAAGAATGGGGAAATGCTATTGTAAATGTAAAATGCATTTCCCCACTCTGCCTAGTGACAGGAGACTGATGACAGCTCCCTGTAATCGGGAGCGGTGATCAGTGTTGTGTCACACACAGCCCCTCCCCCCCACAGTTAGAATCAGTCCCTAGGACACACTTAACCCCTACAGCGCCACCTAGTGTTAACCCCCTCAATGCCAGTCACATTTACACAGTAATCAATGCATTTTTAATCGCACTGATCACTGTATAAATGTGAATGGTCCCAAAAATGTGTCAAAATTGTCCGATGTGTCCGCCATAATGTTGCAGTCACGATAAAAATGCCATAAACCTATCCCCTATTTTGTAGACGCTATAACTTTTGCGCAAAGCAATTAATAAACGCTTATTGCAATTTTTTATTTTTTTTAGCAAAAATATGTAGAATACCTATCGGCCTAAACTGAGGAAAAGTTTTAATATTTTTGGGGGATCTTTATTATAGCAAAAATAAAAAAATAATGCGTTTTTTTTGTTAAAAATTGTCGCTACTTTTTATTTAAAGCGCAAAAAGTAAAAACTGCAGAGGTGATCAAATACCACCAAAAGAAAGCTCTATTTGTGGAAAAAAAAGGACATCATTTTTGTTTGGGAGCCACGCCGCATGTCCGCGCAATTGTCATTTAAAGCAAAGCAGTGCCGAATCGCAAAAAGTGCTCTGGTCTTTGGCCAGTCAAATGGTCCGGGTCTTAGGCGGTTAAACTGCTAGATGTCTAGCTTTGCTGTAGCTTTCCCGCCTTCAATATATTGCCAGTCATTGTAGCTTACCAAGCAAGTAGACCAGGACTTCAAGCGCTATATGTTCTGAGTCCGTTTTGCAGCATCCTGAGTCAAGTGTTTTCTCACTTAGTGAATGAGCAGGACAATGATGTTGGCTGTTTGCCAGGAAGCAGGCAGGTGCAAAATAAGAGAATAAAATGCACCTGCTATAATGACCATTTATATCTTCATTAGATGACATCAGGAAGACAATATGCATGTGTGATCAGAAATAGTTTTGATAAATAACATTGATACTGAAGTTGACCTTTCTAAGCTACTGAAATTGAATTGCCTTGCAACCAAGTTACAGTTGCATTTGCATTGCACTCACATTGACTGCAGTTAATTTCAATAAATAACAAAAAGACTTTCAAGAGAGATTTGTCTTTAGCTGCTACTAGTGACTGCATTAAAATTGCTTGTGTGATAAAGCACCTATATTAGTACTCCTAAATAAATTAACACTTCTGGAACTCTGACTCCAAGAACGTATAGGGTTTAGGAGTAACGATTTCAAATAAAAATTTCTTCTTTGTTTTGTCCACAGGTAGAATGGATAGAACAGCAAGTGGTTAAGAAAAGAACGAAGAGGGATTATAAAGTTACAAACATACATTCTGCCTATTTTAATGATCCAAAGTGGCCAAGCATGTGGTATATCGTAAGTACACTTACTAATACACCTTTTATTCCTGGTAAAGGTTTTCCTCTAAAAAAAAATTTTTTTTCAGTGGCAGAAATATATTTTTAAAATATGATTTTTTTTTTTACTGCTGTAATAACTGTTGTAATAATGGAACACTGACGGAGCACTAAAATTTATATGTTAAACATTCTTTTAAGAAGATTTTTTTTTTAATGAGAATTTTAAGTGTTATACAAGAAAACATAAACAATAAACTAAGTACAAACACACCTTGAAAATGGTGGTATAAACTAAGTCACATTATATGTATGAATAAAAGGGGTACTAGCAAATCAAAATAGCACTACAATGCCAGGAGTAAAAAAGGCAAAAAAAAGGGGGCATTCTAATTTTCTGAACCGCTCCCACAGCACCCCTGCCCATTGAAATCAATGGGCAGCGCCGCCGAAGTGCCGGCAAATCGCTGCTGCAGCGGTGCTTTGCGGGCACTTTGCAGGCGCTTTTAACCCTTTTTCGGCCCTTAGCGGGGGTTAAAAGCACCCCGCTAGCAAAGGCTGCAAAAACTACGTTAAAGCGCCGCTAAAGATAGCAGCATTTACCGCCAACGCCCCCTATGCCCCAGTGTGAAAGTAGCCTTAGGCACGTACAGATGGTTCTATTAAAACTAGTGACCAGAATCTCCTGACTCCACTGTAGAATAAAGAAAGCATGCATAAAATCTTTTAAAAAGTTTACCAACAGTCCAACACCATGTAAGTGTCCTTATATTCAGATCAACACCGCTCCTCTATTGAGGGTAGTATGCTCAACTAACTTTCTGCACCTTTAGGGCACCTTATGCCACGTACACACGGTTGGAATTCTCATCGGAAAAAGCTCTGATGGTTTTCCCGTCGGAATTCAGACAGACTTCCGATCAAACTGTCTTGCCTACACACGGTCACACCAAATTCCGACGGTCATTAACACCGCGGCATACAACACGTTCGACTGCACTATAAAAAGGGAAGTTTAATGCTTCCGAGCATGTGTTGAATTGTTTCCGAGCATGCGTCGGAATTGCATACACACGATCGGAAAATCCGATAGAAAGGTTTTCCGTCGGAAAAAATTAAGAACAGGCTCTCAATTCAAAGTCCGTCGGAAATTCCGACAGAAAAAGACCGATGGCCATACACTCGGTCGGAAAATCCGATGAAAGTCTCCTATCAGACTGTTTCCATCGGAAATTCTGACCGTGTGTATGCGGCATTAGCTTTGTTTCCCGATGCTATTAGTTCATTAGCAATATCAGCCGGTATGAATCACATTTAGTTGGATCCTTGTGTTCTTTCAATATTAAAGCCTCTAGTTGTTTCATAGAAGATTTACAGCAACAATGGAGTGACTGCCCACCCTTTTGTGGTTCCATACAGCTCTGACCTGAGAAATATATTAACCCCTTGGTGCCGGCTGCTGCCGCTGGCCCTTTAATACAGTGCATTTGAAAAGCAATCAATGCTTAAAGTGTAAGTTCACCTTTACAGAAAAATCTGTAAGGTGAATTTACACAGGACCCCCTCCTCGCCCCCCCCGTTCCGCTGACCTGCATGGCGGCGATCACCCATTCTGAGCCCTGGTATAGCCACCTCACAGCTTTCTCTCTTCTTCTTCCCCGCTGAGAGGATGGGCTACACAGGTTCTGATTGGTTGGCACCGCCCATGTGACGGCGCTGGCCAATTAGAATGCTCCTAAATGTCCCTCCTGATGGGGTACGTTTAGAAGGTTAAGCTCTGGTGATTTCTCAGCCCTGGAGCCGTGAGGCAACTTTACTGGGGCTCAGAACGGGTGATTGTCGCCATGCAGGTCAGTGGGACTGGGTGGGGGGGTCGGCCGTGAGGAGGGGGCCCTGTGTGGGTTCACCTTACAGATTTTTCGGTAAAAGTGAACTTACCCTTTAAACAACAAGACTTACTGGTTCCATACAGCATGCTACAAGAGGCACTGGTCAGGTACAGTGTGTTGGCAGCTATACTGGTGTAGAATAAAGTGTAGCCTTTTTGACTATATTATTCTGACAGTTAAGAATATTTTTTTGTTATTTGCAATTGTTACACTAGTTACAATGTGCTGCTAGTAAAATAGCTCAAAACAAAATGACTATGTCTATTCTTTCTTTGAAAAAATGTGCGCTCCGGATTTTAGACTTGTTTTTAAGTTTGTCATTGTGTTGATCATAAAATTGGAAGTTTTGTGCTCTCTTGCAATGTACTTTATACAGCGACAATGGAATGTATTTTCACTGTCACACTTGGTTAGGTATTGTTGATCTTTGCAATCTAAACACATCTGCTGTTATACTCATGTGGTGTAAGAGAAATTAGCTGTTGATCACAAAGAAATATCAGAACACTGACATGTTTATCAAATACTGTAGTCATTAAGCTAATATTGGTAGGGGTTCTTTGTGATTAATGACACATTCTATTTTTCACAAAAAATGTCTAGTTGAATAATAGCCCATGGCAGAAATTCGTAAATACTGTTTAGATTTATTGTAGTGCACACATAAATAGTCAACATTGTCTCCATCTGGAACATATAAGAGGAATAAATCTCAAATTTCCTCTTGTGAAGCTTTTCCATAGTTTTACCTGGAGGCTATACATTTATAATAAAAATCCAATTTACTATCTAACATAATTTTGCAATTTAAAAGTAGCCTACAATTGATAACATGTATGTCGGGTGCAGTTCTCAGTCAGGGATAGATGCTTTCATAATTTAGAGAGATAAACCATCACATCAGCATTTTCTCAGCCAATTAAAGGATTGCAAATATCTCTGTTTAAATTGTACCATCACATCAAATAGGCTTTTTGATCATGTCACATAAAAGAGTGAATTCTATCCTATTACAGATCTCACATAACAAATACAGTTTCACTTCACCGCTTACTGGGTTGATAACGGATTGTTCTTTGTAGTAAATAAAATGCTTCCTGTTTCAGTTTTTTAGACTTAGAATATTCTCCTGATAATTGCTAAAAATTAAAGTCTAGCCATTTTTTTTCACTTTAGTTATTGGGGATTTTGTTTTATTTTTTTTAGTCTTGTGTACCCATTGGGAGATTATCCCTTACTTCCTGTGTGTTCACAGGGACAGGAAGAGAACATAATCTATCAAATGAGCCAAAAACAGCAGTAGAGTGGGTAGAGTCTTTTGTTAGTAGAGTGGGGAAGGGCTAGAACCATTTCAGACTTTATTTTCCCCTCACTTTCTATCTTGTGGATTACACAAAAATTTCGAGCAATCATCTCAACAGTGACATTAACAACATTAAAAACTGAGGTTCTACCACTTCTCTCTCTACCCAAAAAAAAAGGTCTTGTATTGCTGTTTGTATGCCATTTGTTGAAATTCCATTCAGTTACTGCCCTTATGAACACACAGTAGTTAAGGGGAAGTCTCCCCATCAGGTACACAAATGGAAACGAAAACCTAAAGCCCCATACACACGGTCGGACTTTTTCATGGATTCTGTCCGATCGGACAATGTTGTTGAAAAATCAGACCGTGTGTATGCACCATCGGACAGTGTACGTCGGATTGTCCGACGGACAAAGTCTTATCTCCTGCTGGAAAGATTTGCCGACAACACGGTCCGATCACACCAAATCCGATCGTGTGTACGGTTGTCCGACCGGACAAAGTGCTACGCATGCTCAGATCACATTACAAGACCAAAGCTATTGGCTACTAGCCTCTACGTAGTCCCGTCGTAGACAACAAACGTCACCACGTTCAGAATGATCGGATTTTCCGACAACTTTGTCCGACCGTGTGTACGCAAAACCAACATCAGACAAAGTATGACGGACAGGATCCGACCGACCTGGTCCGCGGATTGTCCGACCGTGTGTATGGGGCTTTAGAGGGGTTTCCAGCCATTTCCCCTCTCTTTCTGAACTAGCTAAAACACGTTGGTTAGGGGGGTCACTTTAAAGCGACTCTGTTCACCTCCGGTTCCAGAGATGCAGGAAATGAGGAAATCTTTCCAAAGTGAAGGGAAATTTTCACCCAAACAAGTGTTACCCTAAGTTCTAGTAACAACTGTAACATTTTAGAATTGCCATTACTTTCTGTCCCAATGTCGGTGGTCACAAGGACAGATAGGGTAAATGTACTCAGGGAGACACAAACAGCAATGAAAACCTGACAGGGGTTCTAATTATTTCCTAATATCTCCCCAAAAAAGATTGTCTATATATATATTCACTAGCCTAATATTTTTTTTTATTGTATACAATACCATTCTTACTAATACTTGAGTTTGTCAGATTTTTATTTAATTGGTAGCTGGGAAAAATCTATTTAGCACTGAGAGGCTTTCTGTATGTGAAAGACATAATAGAGCCTTCAGCAGACGTGTTTGGGAATTCTTCTCCAGTATCACATACAGGGGTTCTCAGACAAGCAAATTACCAACAGGAGACAACGGGTTGGACTAATGTAATACAGCAATGTCTAGAATAAAGTTAAAAACCTTTATAGCTCATAGCTCATTACTTCAGAATTAAAATGTAATTTCACCCTTTCATAAAAAATGAAAACGTGAAACTAACACCCTACACCTTACCCTAATCCCTGTCCCCGCTGTACTTACCTCTGTGGGTGATAAGCTGCCAGTGCCCACAATGCCAGTGTAGCAGTCCGGGAACTTGAAAGTCCCCACTTTTCACCACATTCTTTCTGCAGGTCTTCCAGGGCAGATCAGAATGATTTTGATTGGTCAGTGCTGGCATGAAACTACCCAAAAAAGCATTTTTTCTCAATTTGTAATTAAAAAACTGCTGATGTATTTAAACCAAGCTAAACCTTTTAAAGTAATTGTAAAGTCTTGTTTTAAAAAAATAAATAAAAATAACAAACATATTATATTTACCTGCTCTGTGCAGTTGGTTTTGCACAGGGTTCCTCTTTGGTGCTCCTGGCCCCTCCCTCCTGTCGAGTGCCCCCACAGCAAGTGTGTTGCACCTGAGCCGAGCTGCAGCTCCGTGTGTCCATTCAGACACGGAGCTGCCGTTCGGCCCAGCCTTCTTTTTCTCCTGATTGGCTAACTGACTTTGACAGCCGCGGGAGCCAATGGCGCTGCTGCTGTGTCTCGGCCAATCAGGTGGGAGAGTTCTGGATGGCCAAGAGACTCATGGACATCGCTGGACAGAGATGGGGCTCAGGTATATATTAGGGGTGGGGGGGGGGAGCTACACACAGAAGGCTTTTTATCTTAATGCATAGAATGCATTAGGATAAAAAACCTTCTGCCTTTACAAATCCTTTAAGCCTGAACTTTCCTATAGCTTTTAGATCTGTTTTTGTCTTCCACCAGTCAATTCAGGCCTATTACCGCTAGATAACAAATTAAATGTTGCAACCAAAACTATCTAAAAACATTTTTTTTAAGTTAAAATGAACCAGATTGGGGTGCTTGTGCTGCCAAATTAAATCTAAAAGTTTAAAGATCAATGACACATCCAAAATATGTCATGCCAGAATAAAGTGTTGCTGACATGGGCAAAAAATCACACTGTTGCCTAACACCACATACCGGCTAAAGGCATCTCCCAAGCATCCCTTGCCTAATAGTTGTAAAAATGAACAGAATTGATTTTCAAAACTTGCCCCCCCCCCCCCCACACACCGATTTCAGTGGGGTTCAGATTAAAATTTGCAATTTCCAAACTTTACCGTGGATTCACTAAACAGCTTGCAAACTCAACCCAGGCCAATTTGCTAATCCCTAGTCCTCAGCAGTGATGGGCTCTGGCGTGTTCAGATCCAAGTTGCCAGGAAGCCGTCACTGCACACCACCAATCATAGGCAGTGAGGCATTTCCCGATTGGCAGCTGCACATACACACGCTGCCTATGATTGATGGTGTGCAGTAATGGCTTCCTTTAGACGTAGGCACAAAGTGTTCAATGCTTCAGTAGTGAAATGTATTGTGGGTAATGATTGTCACAATAGAAACAATTATAGGGCATGTGGGCTTAATGAATAAGGACTTGTTCACAACAGATACACTTGATATTGTATTCATTAACATATGGTGTGGTAACAAGCATTGTGTCACACATATTGCTGTATGTTGTCGAGCAAGTTAAGGTATCTCCATTCAGTTTTGTTTAATGGGAATCCAAAACTCACAAAAAATTCAGCATTCGGGGCTTTTTCGCAGCGTACTGCAACATAAAGCCCCTTTCACATGGGGCGAATTCTGTTCCGATCAGCAGGGGATCAGTGCACAGATCACTTGATGATAAGAGCAGAGTGGGCAGCTGACAATGCTACAATTGTGAAAGGCCTTGGAAACCCTGAGGTGAACAATGGTGAATGGTGGTGTTTCATAGTCCACATTTCCCCAACAGTGGTAGGGGCTTAAAGGGGCATGGTTAAATATAAACCAAGTCTATTCACTGTATAAACTGCACACATATCTTATAGACGTTGTAACAATTCAATATGTTTTAGTTTTTCATGTCACAAGCAAGAGTCTCAAAGACACACATACATCTCAGTACAAGTAAAAAAAATGAAATTCTTCTATTACATATATTTTTATGCACACACAGAAAATAGACATAGAACTAACACTTTGTCTGGGTCAGAAGTATGTAACATGCTGGGTGCAGGGGTCTGGAGTCTGTAACATGCCGGGTGCAGGGGTCAGGAGTATGTAACATACAGAATACAAAGGTCAGAAGTATGTAACGTACATAGTAAATGGAGAACTGTGGTTTAGATTATGTACTATAGATCCCAGCACAGATTGTGGAGTGGTCAGGAGTATGTAACATATATTACAGTACATCCCAACATAAGGAATTCAGAGGTCTGGTAATGTACAGCCAACATACAGTGGTCGGGATAATGCAAACTAAAGCACAATCTAGAGGGTGCAGTGCCCTTAAGTATGTAAGATACAGCACAGTGTTAAAAGTAGAACAGTCAAGAGTATGTTTTTTTTTTCCTTTATAAATAGACTACACATGTATCTGCTGTTAAAACAATTGGTTGCTATTGAACGATTAAGCTAAAGCTGGGCATACATGGATGAATTTAGCCGGTTCAGCAGGGACCCATTGGTTCAATGAAAAAAACTGACTCTTCAATGGCCAGCCTTAAAGCAGTATTAAATTGCTTTGTTGTCACCTAGTGATCTGGCAGTAACACACTTCCATTACTCTGGATGAATGAGTCCAGGAGGAACAGCAGACAGCAGCATTGTCAGTCTGGGGGGAGGATAGTGTTAAATGTATTAGCAGATTTAAATATACTAAACACATTGAAGCAAAACTCCAGCGTATACTTTAAAATCAGTTGCAGAAAACAGATTTTTTTCTTTTGGGATAAAGGTTTTACATGAATAACCTGATGTTTGTAAGCACCCCTGTCATTGTTAGGTGGTTTGTCTCATCCATATAAACCGATACATTCTGCTAGAGAGCTTGAGCTTTTAAAAAACAGACCTTCTGGCTGAATCACCAGAGGAAAATAGAAAAAAGAAAACCTAAAAAAGGAAACAAATACAGCTACCACATCTAATAATTGGGAGCTGTTATTTTTATTTTTAATAATGTAATAATGCTTTAATGTTAAGGTGTAAGTCTTTATCTAGCTCTATGTCCCTAACTTCACACTTTTTAATGTATAGAGGAAGTTCTATTACTAAGACCTAGGAACTCAACTTTGTATTTATCAACATTACATTTTATCTATCACGTAGTTAGGATCCTTCTGTAATGTGTCACTGTCTTGTAGTTTAACAGTGCTTCATAATTTGAGTCTTCAGTGATAATGGCAGTATTACATTCTGCTCTAACAGTCATTAAAAACACTGACATGATTTGAGTCCAATAGCGATCCTTGTGGTACACCAATGTTGTGTCTAGCCTGTTTTATTACATTTACCACAACCCTTTGTCTCTTGTTTTTAACCATTTCTGCACCCCTGTACACATTTTGATACTGTTCCTTTTTATGAAGGACAGTATCAAATCCCATTGCAAAATGTATCATATCAGTAACATTTCAGATTTTTTAATGACCTGCTGGTAAAAACTGGTCACTTTAGATCAGCAGTTCCCAAACTACAGCCTGCTGATTGCTGTGGACCTGCCCTCCCGCAATGAGAAAGTTATGCAAGCCCACTGACACCAATGCAGAGAGAATATTATATACAGTAAGGCAAGCCATAAACGGTGCAATCTTTATTCCTGCAACCACGGCAGTGCTGACAGGGGAATCAGTAATTGTCTTTTCCCGGTGGAAAGGCCGGGGCGGGCAGGGGAAGCAGGGAGAAGACAGTGATTATCGCTAGTGGCTATAGCAGCCACTTGAGATAATCCCAAGGGAATCCGATAGGCTGGTTAAACCCAAGTTGATCAATCAATCAACTTGGTACATTCAACCTGCCCATTAACGGTTTAGCAGGAACTGGCAGAGATTTAAACCATGTATGGCTGGCCTAATTTCACACATACCAATGCAGGGTATGACACAGCCCATTGACACAAACGTGTTGTTTTGTTATATTTCAGTTTTTTAAACTAACCTTTAGCTCAGGAATCGAACTTGGTTCACAAAATATGGTTCTTTTAGCATATGTCAAATGTATTGGTAGATGTACAATTGTGCTCATAAGTTTACAGAATTTATGATTTCTTGTCCATTTTTCCGAGAATATGAATGATAGCACAAAAACTTTTCTTTCACTCATGGTTAGTGTTTGGCTGAAGCCATTTATTATCAATCAACTGTGTTTACTCTTTATAAATCATAATCACAACAGAAACTACCCAAATGACCCTGATCAAAAGTTTACATACTGCAGTTCTTAATACAGTTAACATCAATGACAGCTTGAAGTCTTTTGTGGTATTTGTGGATGAGGCTCTTTTATCTTCTCAGATGGTAAAGCTGCCCATTCCTCTTGGCAAAAAGCCTCCAGTTCCTGTAAATTCTTAGGCTGTCTTGCATGAACTGCATGTTTGAGATCTCCCTGGGGTGGCTCAATGACATTGAGGTCAGGAGACTGAGATGGCCACTCCGGAACCTACACTTTATTCTGCTCTAGCCAATGACAGGTCAACTTGGCCTTGTGTTTTGGATCATTGTCATGTTGGAATGTCCAAGTACATCCCATGCGCAGCTTCCTGGCTGATGAATGCAAATGTTCCTCCAGTATTTTTCGATAACATACTGCATTCATCTTGCCATCAATTTTGACCAAATTTTCTATGCCTTTATAGCTCACACATCCCCAAAACATCAGCGATTCACCTCCGTGTTTCACAGTAGGAATGGTGTACCTTTCATCATAGGCCTTGTTGACTCCTCTCCAAATGAAGCATTTATGTTTGTGGCCAAAAAGATAAATTTTGGTCTCATCACTCCAAATGACTTTGTACCAGTTGTCTTTTTTTGTAGCAGTAATAATATGGGTAAACATACAAAATTCTGATTTAGTACAGTAACTTGTTTTTGTTGTTCAGAAGAGCTTCCATTGGGTTTTTTCTGAAGGGATAAAAAAAAAAAAATGGTGTTGACTATATTGTAGGTGTGCAGCAAGAAACGTTGATTCTTTGAGGAATCCCACCAGAGTTATCTGAACATGCCATTGGCACTGCACCATCTAAAGCACCACATGGGGTACCTAAGTATTGCGCACAACAGACGGAATGGCAAAAAGTGACAACATATTATCAGCTTATAATTGGTTTCCATAGATAAAATGTTAATAGAGCTTTTCAAAGTGGTAAACCAGATATCTTGCCAGGCTTCTGAAAACTCAAAATCTTGTTTTCAGATATTACTGTATTTAGATACTGAGGGGAAAGAAGATAAAACAATTGATGGCTAGATGGTGGAAGTGATCCCTGGGGTATGAGGTTCCATATTACAAATCTGCTCAAATGCAGTAAGTCACATAGGAGTATCAGTGTCATAACAAGGAAGATATGTAATGCTTAATTTGTATTTATCAAATAATTTCTCTAGGCTGCATAATTTGAGAATCAAAAGACACTAAGCCCAAGAGATGCAAAAAAACATACGAAGCAGATGAGAATGTGACCACAAAGTAAAGCTTCTGAGATAGTCCCATCTCAGAGCAAAAGGCTAATTTCCTAAACAAAATTGAGAGAAGGAGATGTAGAGATTAAAGCTTTACCTGAATACTAAACTTTGCCCCATACTTTAGAATGTGAGGTGACAGGGCTGGGGAGATGCGTACAATAAGCAGGGGGAGCCTTAATAGTGCATGAGTAGAGATGAAAGATAATACGTAGACCTCTAAATCCGGTCATACATTTATATGTATTAATCAATCCTTTCAAGAGCCTGAGTAAACCTGGGTATTCAAGAGCAGAGGCTCCACTGCTGAAGTCACGAATGAGTACCCAGTCAAAATCAAATGTTGCTATGTTGGTAGCTTTCTTGTATCAAATGTGCTATCTATCTATATTTATATATATATAGATATCTATATATATATAATGCCAGGATTGTGTGAATAGGCACCAGCACCCCTAGGGTCCAATAGATACAAACACAGTTTCTTCTAGTTATGGGACTTTTATGGTGCCACATTGTACCAAAGTATGCACTACTGTAAAACTTTAACTTTTATTATTAAACAGTTACAAACAACAATTGTGATTTGAACTTGGTTTCATGCATTTTACAGGTTTATTACATAATATAGATGCAAAAAACGTATTCCCATGTGTTTCACAGTCAATCGCCATATATTCCCTTCCATTCAAAAGTGAGGCTCCCAGATTTAAATTAGGCTCAGGGGAAACAAAGGAATATTTATGATGCGTTTCGTGGGTATCCCCCCTACTTCCTCAGGTTCTATGAAACTATAAAATACAGTCAGAATTCATTTTTTACCAATGTATAACTATATATGGTATTCATTTGTTAATTTAAATGACCCTTTATAGATTATTTGTGTATAGACCTAAAAGGTGTCTTTCTCTTTCTATTTCTACATATTACTACTGCAATAACTGTATATACTGTTTAGGCATATTTCTTTAAATGCCTGACACTAAAATAGAAGGTTAATCCCAGACTAAAGTCATGGGCCTGAGAATCACCATCCACACCAAACCTCTCTCTGGGAGGAGGACAGGCTGAGAAAAAAAAAGTTGTAGATAATTGTGCTATTACATAGGAAAATTCCTAGAGTGGGCCTATGGGGGAGCAAATCTTTCATTTTTGACAAATCCATATTAACTACCAAGTCTGTTTTATGTATAGAGCACTTCTTGTGATGTCACGCTATATCACAACCAAGATATCTTTTTTTTTAGTCTCCTCTCTTATTCCTGTTACCCCAAAATGCCTTCTACTTTGTTCCAGGTAGAGTAAAGGAACAAAATGCAGGGGGGAGGAGAGGCAAAGAGAAGCAAAGAAGAGGGAGGAGAGGAACAGAGGAGGAAAAACAAATCACTTCCACCTGTAGTAATAGAGAGAGACATGTTTTTGGTCTATACACAAATAATCTCTGTAGGGTAATTTAAATTAATAAATGAATGCTATATATAGTTCTACATTGGTTACTTTGAATTCTGACTGTATTTTAGAGTTTCACAGAACTTGAGGAAGTGGGGGTGGATACAGAGGAAATGTGTTGTAATTATTGCATCCCCTCCCTTTAGATTGTAAGCTCCATGAGCAGGGCCCTACTATTCTTTCTGAACAGTATTGTAATCGTACTGTCCCCCTTTTATATTGTAAAGCACTGTGTAAACTGTTGGTGCTATATAAATCTTGTTTAATAATAACAATAATAATTATAATAATTGTTTCCACCAAGTGGAATCTAATTTCCATCTGGGAGCCTCACTCTTTAATAGAGGGGAATACGCAGCGATTGACTGTGAAACACATAGAAATATGTATCTATACTATGTAATACACCTGTAAAATGCACTGTACAAAGTATAAATCGCACTTGTTTTAACTGTTTTATAATAAAAAGTTGTATTTTAACAGTAGGGCATATTTTGGTACAATTTCCAGCACCTTCCAATAACTAAAAGAAACTGTGTTTGTGTCTTGTATTAAATGTGCGCCGTCTAAAAGGTAGCAGACTTTAGCACATTCACTTAGTGAACATCTTGTTAGATATAAATAAATAACAGCATAAAACAGCATAAGACAACGTTTGCAAGCTGTGAGGATTTTTTTTTCTAATACCGTGCTTTGTGTTCCAACAGTTTGCAAACAAGCCAGCCGATGCTACTGTTTGGATGTGTATTTAATACCAGTGTGTTTCAAGAAGTTCAGCAAAGAGCTTTCAGGGAAATCTTGAACAAACAATCAGGGGAATAAACTTTGTGTTATCACATCTCATGTGTTTCATCTGACATGTCAAAACACAATTATAAACAGAGCCCTCTGTAAAGAATGCCTATATTCTGTGTTAATTACAAACACAGCAATTGACTCCAGACTAGAGTGGCCTGTATGTGTATGTTTTGGACGATCACTTTCCGTTACCTCCAAATATAGCATGGTGGCTTTTTAAAGTGTACCTAGCCTAGTACACATAGGCCAAATGTTGGCCGGCATCAGGCGGTTCAATAGAAACCAGACGACATTTGGCCCATGTGTACGGCAACCGGTCCAACAGAAGCCGTCAGAAAAGGGTCTGCTGACCGGTCACCCGACCGGAATGTTCTGGCAGAGGGGCCGTCCCCCTGTCAGAACACAATAGCTCAGCAGGGGAGATCGCTGTACTAACATCAGATTGTTAGAACAGCGGCTCCAATCTGAGCTGTCAGGTTTTTTTGTTCAACATGCTGGGCTGAATGAAAAAAAAAACTAGTAGTGTGTACGAGGCTTAAGGCTGGCCATACATTATACAATTTTCTTGTCCAAATTTAAAATTACCAAAACAATATAATAGGATGTCAAACCTAAATAATTTAGCTTTTTATGCAATCAGGCAGGCCCTTGCACTACATAATTGAAGGTAAATCTAAAGGAAATTGAATAAGAAAATTGTATAATGTATGGCCAGCATAACACTCCTCCTGAATCAATATAAAACATGACATAATTATAAAATCACATTATTTTGAGTCGATAAGTACCTAAACTACCTGGCCTTGATATATTTCCTAAACCACATGCAGCATAAATCAATAGCTGTGTGGCTATAAATGAATTATGTTTGTTCCGTGTTATTAGACACTGCATTAGGTCTATTGTTTTCAATCAGGCCTAGACTGTGTGATAGACTTGTAGATAAAATAATAAGCAAGCCACAACATTTGTGCAGTGCTAATTATCAGGAAGCAGAGCATACATCCATTATGTGTAAATTGTACGTCCCCAAGTACATATCTCTAAAAACTGCGCATGAAATAATTTTTTTGAAGTTAACAAGCTTTATTATGATTATTTATAGTATATTAATAAAAGTAATGTTCAAAAGACTCCAGTTCCTCTTTACCGCACTGGCACAAGATAGTATATATCAGCCTTATCAAGCATGTTTAACAGAGATACCGGTAGTTTTCTTGAGAAAATATTTTAGTCTTCAGCATTCGTTTCATTATAAGCAATCCACAATATTAAAATTCTGATTTCACATTTATCAATTGGTGTATAGGCCGTCATCTCTGAAATGTGGGAGTAATCACTGTTATCTTTCACTTATAAACAAACATTGCTTCAGAGTTTTTTCTTGTTATGCACAGGATTGTAGAAGCCAAAGATCTCAATGTCCTCTAGAGTAGTGAACTCAGTATTTCGTGATCATTTGCTTTAAATAATAACATTCCAGTGGGATATATATGCATTTGTATTGCTGCATTCTGGGTAACAGTATAAAGTCATTCTAGGTAACCTCATGTTGTTCTAGAAATAAATTAAAATTTAAAATTAAAAAATTTAAAATACAAATTAAAATATTATTTCTCTGTATCACTATGTAAATAACACAGCACATTATATGGAAGGAAGGTAAAAAGTATATGCAGGCTGTTATAGATGTGAATGAAGTGTGAAAAGAAATACAGAAGAATAGTTAGTTTGTGCAATGGACTCAACATGTGTGAAGTCACAAATTGTAGAATTGACTAGGCAGTTTTCTTGAGAAGTGTTTTCCAGTTCTTTGAATGTGTCTGCAGTTGTAATCATCTTATAATTTTAGCTCCATAATGTTTTTATAGAGATTTGAAGTAGCATAGAGAAAGGCACAAGTATGTGCTTGCAGTCGCAAGTCACCTGTAATCATTAGACAAAAGTCACTCACAACTTAAAGGGTAAGTTCACCTTTAGGCTCCTTTCACACTGGGGCGGGAGCCGCGGCAGCGGTAAAGCAGCGCTATATTTAGCGGTGCTTTACCGTCATTTAGCCGTATTAGCGGTATTCGGCTGCTCGCGGAGCGGTTTTACCCCCCGCGAGCGGCTGGAAAAGGGTTAAAATCCCCCGCAAAGCGCCGGCGTAGCGGCGCCTTGCGGCGCTTTGCGGCGGTATTGCCGCGGTCTTACCGCGGTGTCCCATTGAAATCAATGGGTAGGAGCGGTATAGGAGCGGTGAATACACCGCTCCTATACCGCTCCAAAGATGCTGCTAGCAGGACTTTTTTTACCGTCCTGCTAGCGCACTGCTCCAGTGTGAAAGCCCGCCGGCTTTCACACTGGAGTGAATGGGGCCGGATTTTTCAGGCGGTGTACAGGTGCTATTTTTAGCGCTGTACCGCCTGAAAACCGCCCCAGTGTGAAAGGGGCCTAACAGAAAAATCTGTAAGGTGAACTTACACCCTGCTCCCACTGATCTGAAGCCTGGCAATCACCCGCACTGACACCTTGGGTTGTCGCTTCACCGGTCGGGTGCTTAGAAATCCCCTGCGTCGCAATCTCCTAAACGTACCTCGTCAGGAGGATATGTATAGTTACATAGTTAGTAAGGTTGAATAAAGACACCAGTCCATCCAGTTCAACCTGAGTGAGTGTGGTTGTGTTTCTACAATTGTCCCTAACCCTGTACATCGCACACTCACATCAGTCCCTACCCTCAATCCAAGGTCCCCATTCATATACTAGGGCCAATTTTGCACAGAAGCCAATTAACCTACCAGCATGTCTTTGAAGTGTGGGAGGAAACCGGAGTACCCGGAGGAAAGCCACGCAGGCACAGGGACAACATGCAAACTCCAGGCAGGTAGTGTCGTGGTTGGGATCTGAACCAGCGACCCTTTTTACTGCTAGGCAAGAGTGCTACACAATACACCACTGTGCCACCCATATAGAAGCATTCTAATTGGTCAGCGCCCTCACATAGGTGGTGCTGACCAATTGGAACCCGTATAGCCTGTCCTGTCACCACAGGTGAAGAGAAGAGAAAGCTGCAGGGATTTCAAACCCCAGGACTGGAAAAGTGGCGACCCGATTTGCCGGAACGGGAGATCGCCAGACTCCAGGTTAGCGGGACAGAGGGGGTCCATTGTAAGTTTACCTTACAGATTTACTGTAAAGGTGAACTTACACTTTAAGTAGCATTTAAAAGGCATACTTGCCAGTTATAGCATATGTAAATGGATGAAAAAGACTTACACCATCAATTCTCACATCATACTGCCTTAGCGAAAACATATATATGATAGAATTATACAGCCCTAAAAAAATAAAAAATCTTTTCCTGGTCTGATTATGAGAGGGAGCGCATGAAATTGCTAACTGTACTTTAAGTGATCAAAAAATTAGAGCTGTGGAAGATATATAGAATGCATAGGAAACTATGCGATTTGTATAGGACCTTTAAATAGACTATCCCCCCTTTAGTCCATCATGAATGCTGCTGCCAGACTTATCCACCTTACAAACCGCACAGTGTCTGCTACCCCTCTCTGCCAATCCCTTCATTGGCTGCCACTTGCCCAACAAATTAAATTACTAACAATAAGTTACAAAGCCATCCACAATTCTGCCCTCAGCTACATCACTAACCTAGTCTCAAAATACCAACCTACTCATTCTCTTTGTTGCCCCCAAGACCTCCTGCTCTCTAGCTCCCTCGTCACCTCCTCCCATATCCGCCTCCAGGACTTCTCCCGAGCCTCGCCCATTCTCTGGAATTCGCTACCCCAATCTGTCAGACTGTCTCCAAATTTAACCACTTTTAGGCGATCCCTGAAAACTTTCCTCTTCTAAGAAGCCTATCCTGCCTCCATCTAACAACTGCACTGTTTTTTCCATTAGCTCATCCCCCACAGCTATTACCCTTTTGTATAACTTGACCCTCCCTCCTAGATTGTAAGCTCTAACGAGCAAGGCTCTCTGATTCCCTCCTGTATTGAATTGTATTGTAATTGTACTGTCTGCCCTCATGTTGTAAATCGCTGCATAAACTGTCAGCGCTATATAAATCCTGTATATAATAATAATAATAATAGGACGTTTCTAAAAAATCATATAGTTGAATCTTCCAAGAAAGAGTGAACTCCCTTAATTTACTGATCTCCAAAAGTGTTCACCCATAATAAGGGGAGGACATTAGAAAGAAAAGACAGAGAGACAGAAAAGGAGAGAGGAAAAAAGAAAAAAAAAAGTAATCCTCTTATGATTTTATTTACTCATCCCTGATTGCATTTTCATCCACTTTCTGGCTCTTGAATGTGCTATTCCTCAGATGAAGAGAGTAGAGTGTGTGTTCTGTCTAAAGTGCTCATAGGAATGAAATGATTCACCTAATTTGATCTCTGCAATCCTCATTAGTCCCCAGGTAGCAGAAAACATTTTTGGCTGACCATCCTTGGAGTACGTGCAGTTGTCAGTGTTGACATTTTTTGGCCCTATAACGTATATTTAACAGCTCGTGTCATTAAATCGTGCCTTGGTTTGCTTCTTAAATCCACTGCACAACTTAATTTGAAGTGGCTCTGTCATGAGCAATGAATAGGATCTGACATTACTGTTTTTTTTTTTTTTTTTTTTTAAACGCTAGTTATCTAGCTGTGTTTGACTTTTGAGTCGCAGTCCCAGAACAAGCATGCTGTAAATGAGTCTCAGAAAAAGTGTCCGAATTCTGTATCCCTATACTTGGTTCAGGTCAGTGGCTTAGGCTGCATTGAAGGTAAAGCATCAGCATGTCAGCCAGGTAACTAGCATTCTCAAAAGAAGAATTCACCAATGAAAAATGTGGCTTGGAATAAAATTGTAGCATATGTGTATTTCTAGGAAACGTACACTTTAAATTTCTTTTGCAAAATGCAGATTCCATTAATATGCCTGTAAGACAGAAACTGCAGGAGGTTTCATGTTGAATCATTGTATGAGTAAAAATGAAGAGAGATAATCAAGTCCTGTAGCAAAGTAATTTTGGAGCAGACACGGGAAATTCCCCATACTGAGAGCTGTTTGCTTTGCACTTGTGATGTGCTGATTTTACGCCAATTTTAGCATTTATGTAAACAAATAAATGTCTGATTAGATCTTTGATATCTAGGACTCATTTATTGGCTCTATTTTTAAAACAATCATTTTTTTGCCCTTAAATCCAGGAGGATAAAGCAAAAAATCTCAGAGCCAACTAAACCGTTAACGCTCAAAATTGGACACATAGAGTTTGATTTACTAAAGGCAAATGCAAGTTCAGTTGCTCTAGAGGGGAAGGGGAAGCTCTGAAATGAGGAGGAGCTCTGCTGATTTCTATTATCCAATCATGTGCATGCAAAAATTTCGTTTTTTTATTTTTCTTGCATGTGATTGGGTATTCTTTGCAAAGTGAAGCTTTACCTCATTTACTAAGCTCTGAAGCAACTGCACTTGCAGTGTACAGTATACTTAACTTTAGTAAATCAACCCCAGTATGTGATTTAATGCAAAATAATTGGGACTGCTTTTAGACCCTTTTCACACTGAGGTGCTCAAAAACTGGCCATAAAACGTCAGGCGTTTTTGCGGCGTTAGCAGTGCGCTTTTTTTAACCACTTGCCACATGCCAATATACGTCAGCAGAATGGCACAGGTGGGCGGATGGGCGTACCTGTGATGCCCCCCCCCCCCGTGCCAGCATTGGCATTACCCTGCCTGTGTAAGTGTAAACACAGGCAGGGGAAGTAATGTCATCTCTCCTCGTGGAGTCTTTTCGATTCCATTGAGAGGAGAGAGGACGTCTAACAGTGAGTTGCATAACACTACACTAACACCAGTACACATAGATACACTTGATGCAAATTTTGTTTGAGTACAGCATTGCATGACCGCACAATTACCAGTTAAAGCAGTGCAGTGCCAAATTGTAAAAAGGGCTCTAGTCTTTGAGCAGCCAAATCCTCCGGGGCTGAAGTGGTTACTGTCACGTGGTTTTAAAAAAAAGGAAAAAAATACCCATTTTGTGGCACTTTTGATGAGCTTCCTATTCATTTCAATGGACAGGGGCATTTTTGAGGCGCCTTTTAAAGCGCTCCAAACATGCCCCAAAGATGCTGCTTGCATAACTATGTGACTGTGTCATGTATACTGTATGTACAATAGAGCAGCACTAAAACTAACCTCTTTTAAGTCATACCATAAGAAATAGAAGCTTTAACTTTAATTACAGTTTTTCTAAATACCCTGAGAGTGATACTATGATGTAAGTAAAAATGCATGTTTATTTGCTAGATCCTCTTATGAGTGATACAGTTATAAATTACAACTTCACAAGTCCACAATTGTGTCAAAATTGCGCCAGCAGAGCAAAAAAAAAATTGCATCAGTCCATAGGTTCCTGTGCGCTATAATAAAGGTGTCCGTTTCCAAACAAATGGTGTCTTCATGAAAAAACATGCCTGTGCTTCACCACTGTGTATTGAAAAAAAGTGGTCGCTTACCAGAACCAAGGATCCGTATAGGATCATATTGCATGTGTGGGATATCTCAGCAGGAAAGAATCAGCTGTAGGAAGATAACTCACCCGAATCTGGAAGCCCAGGTCCTTCCTGTGGTCCGCCAACAAATGAAAGTTCCACCAGAGTAAAAAAAAAAAACAGCCAATGACCACTCTTATACCGCTTAGACATGGATATTTGTCATTCTTTTATGGATTTCTCACTCTTCCCAATCAGTCTGAGAGGGAACAATCAAACATCAAGCTTTTACAGAACTAAGAAAGGAAAAACAAGGAAGAGTGAGAAATCCATAAAAGGATGACAAATATCCGTGTCTAGGTGGTATAAGAGTGGTCATTGGCTGTTTTTTTTTACTCTGGTGGATCTTTCATTTGTTGGCGGACCACAGGGAAGACCTGGGCATCTAGATCCGGGTGAGCAATCTTCCTACAGCTGTTTGGAAATGGACACCTTTATAGAGCACAGCAACCTATAGACTGATACTATTTTTATTGCTCTGATTGGGCAATTTTGGCACAATTGTGAACTTATGCACTGTTTTGAGTTTTCATTGTTAACATTTTGTTGTTAACATTATATGTATACTTTATTTGATTATTCACCTTAAGATCATTATTGCAATTTGATAATTGGTCTTTAGACAGCGCACTTATTATTTTTTACTATTACACTGTTATCCCACCTCCAGGGATTTTTTGTGCAGCAGTCTTTTTTGGTTAAGCGCAACCTTCTTATAATTTAACAAACTGGAACCATTGGCTAATTTTCTGCAAACTCTATAGAGGGACATTAAGTATAAACATTTCAGAACAAAACAGAACATTTATAATCTGCTTCAACAGCAAATAAACATGTGCAGTTTCTTATAATTTGACCCTGTTTATATGTTTTTTCCTGTATTTTTTTTTTATTAATTTTACCATGGTGGTGACATGTTCAACAGCAGTGCTATTATTATTAAACCATGCTCATTTAAATAACTGGCAGGGGAAAACTGACCATGTTTGTTTTTAAAGTGCCTTTTTAGGTGCACACAGGTATTAGAAAATTGCTTCTTTTTTTTTACTATAATATTGTTATCTACCCGTTGGCAACACGTTTTTTTTTTTTTTTTTTGTAAGCCTCATTACTAATAGGATGTTTATACAACCATATGTTTTTTCCTTCAGTATTGCTGCATTGTTAGCTACTTTAAAGCAACTGTATGGGCTTTGTGTGAAGGGAAGCCTAACGTAACCTGTAAGTGGCCTGTAAATAAAGCAATAACTACACAAAGAAATGTTTGTTACTTCCTAATAGGTTTATGAAAATTAACCATAATATGTTGGCACTATATAAATAAAGCATTATAAAGAGTTCCTCTACCTTGCCCTAATACTAGTAAATGATAACGTTTTAGACTTTTATTGCAAAGTCTCACAGCAGTACATTGTACCCAAACCTCCATGTTAATATTTAATTTGCCCTTTTTACCACTCTGAACAGCTTTCTTGCTTTTTATTGATGAATAGCCCTGTGTAGGTCCAGTTTTCTAACACTGTGTTTTTTTTTTGGGGGGGGGCTTTAGAGACATACTTAATGTGATAGATCTTTATGCTTTATGCTTCCTTGCCAGATCCCTGAACACATTTTCTCATTTTCTCTTCTTGTGAATCCCTAATTTTCATGGAAATACCTTACTGAGTGAAATAATTCATATGCATTTTAAACCAACATGTTGTTGCTTTCCCAGATATAATCAGGCCATGGAGTAGTTGAAATGGCCTGTGACTGCAAATAAAGGAAGGCGAAGTGACATAGATAAGATAACTGGGTTTGGCTTTCTTTGGGAATTGTTGGTGAATCTAAAGCCAGCCAAAGTTTGAATCTCGGCCAGTTCAGCAGGGGCTTAGATTCAAACCATGTAGAGGCTGGCTGGTTGTACCTAAGCTGACCAATCAATCAACTTGGGTACAACCAGCCTGTCCATTTTTTCAAGTGATTATTCGTGCCACTATATCCGCAGGAAATAATCATTGTGTATTCTACTGGCTGTGATGGCGCCCCCTGCCGGTAGAGCACAATAGCTTCGGAGGAGGGATTCCCCCATCAGTACTGACTGTGTTGATGGGGAAATCAAGCAATTTTCTTTCCTGCGACTCGTGGTTGCAGGAAGGAAAATTGCACCATCTATGGTCGGATTTAGGACATAAACTGTCAACCAAAGTGATATGTCCGCTTATTCAGCCTCTCGGCGGAGAAACACAATTCACTCTGACCTCTCTCAAATGGTAGTACACTTACCTTTCAATGTGAACCACTTAAATTAATAAGATGATTAGACAAAGCATGTTGTTTAAATAACCTCTGATACAGCTCAAACATCCCCGAGGTAAATAGTAACTGTTAAATGCTCCACACTCCTTCAGACCATCATATAAGAGAACAAAAATAATTGCACAACCTTCTTTATTAAAATTGGTAAAAACACACAGCAAGTACACCCACACTTTTCCATTCTAACTCTCAACACTGAGGATAAATGGGCAAACGTGTATAATCATGATGATCACACCTGTACCAGAGGGCCACACCAGTAGCAATAGTGCATTTTTAAACAATTTTCATATGTGCTAAGCAGCCAGCAAGTTATTACTTTCCATTCAGTATGGAGTGTACAATACATGGTCAGATGATTCTGTCTTGTCCCAAAAGTAGGACCAGTGTTAAGTCTTTTACATGGGCACGGTTGTTCAATAATTATTACTGGCCTGTGAATGTAACATTATTCTGTACATGGCAGTACTGGATACTAGTCAGGCATTATTGCATTATTAGAGAAGTGTCTGGACCAGCACCATTTGCAGACACCTAAACATTTTTATAAATATGTAAAAGCTAAGTCCTACTTCCGTTTTACCATAGGGGTTATTGCCTCCACTGGTAATTTTTGTTTCTTCCTTCCTGTCTGACCCTCAGTGATCTGTCTCTCCTCACCTTCACAGTAACATTTTCCTACCACATTCATCGGGTCACTACCTAGCAGGTATCTGCACACTGCATGTGGCTTGATGTTGCTGCCTCAGTGAGCCACCCAAAGTTGCTGCTTAGTCACTGCCACCCTTTATACTTATGCTGACAGCACTCTCTGCTGCTCTCCCTCACCTAACTACAGCTCCTTGCTTCAGACAGCTCTGTCTCTGCTGCCTGGTTTCCTCCACTGCTGCGACCCACCCCATGTCAATATTGAATCCCTGAAAGGAGCTACTGCCAGATGCCCTCTGACAACACTTTCCACCCAAGCTCCCCTACCTCCTCGAAGCATCCTTGCCTAGAGTCACTGATCAGTTCCCTTCACTTTCCACCTGGTTTAGCAGCTACTTCAAGAAAAAGATGGGGCAATGCTGATGAGTTGGTGTTGCCTCAATTAGCTGTAGAAGTGTATGGGAGGAGGAGCTGGAATGCTGTATACACATGGCTGTGTGGGGACTGCTGTGTGCCCCCTTACTCATCACTTAGCTGCAGGAACCCCCCTCACATCAGTACCTTCACATTCTCAACTCTGAACATTCCTCATGTACCCACCACCATATCTAAATGCCTAAACACACCCCTTCCTCACTCGTAACACCACAGCTAATGCCTGACCCCACCCTCCACTAGTCTCATCACCACACCTGAATGCCTAATTGCACCCCTCCTCTGCTTTTACCACCACACCTGAACACCTAAACCCATCTTTCCTCAACTCTCACAATTACACATGCATGTCTTAATGTAGGTGATGGCTCGGATCTAGGCCAGTTCTGCAAGGACTAGCTGAGATTCGGTCCATCTATAGGCAGGCTGATTGTACTTAAGTCGATCCATCAGTCGACTAGGGCACAACCAGGATGTTGGATTTCTAGCATGCGATTATTGCCAGTGGCTATAGCCGCTAACAATAATCATTGTGTTCTCCTGGCAGGGATGGCTCCCCATGCCCCTCCACCACTGGGAGAAGACAATAGCTCCACGGGAGGGATTCCCCAATCAACACTGACTGTGTCAATGGGAGAATCTAGCAATTTTCTTTCTTGCAACACGTGGTTGTAGGAGAGGAAATTGCATAATCTATGGACTGCATATCTCCACCCCTTCCTTGCCTCCACCATCACACTTGCACATCTAACCCCACCCCTCCCCTACGCTTAACACCACACCTGAATGCCAGTTCCCCTTCCCCACCCCTCCTAATGACTGGTGGGGAATATCAGGTATGATATAGGTGGAAATAATTGGTTGTCTGATAAATATATGGCTACACGCTCACTTGATTTCATAAATTTTGTACTATAACAAAAACGATTGTTTTTAACATTTTAATGTTTTGTGAGATCTATTAAATTAGCACCAAAAAAGGCCTATGAAACAGCTAGTCTTGTGGAATTATTTCTCTTTAACCTGCCTGGCAGTATGATTTTTGATGCTGAAAGCGGTACATTGTTTTGCATGGAAATTTGGCATTTTATATTTTAGGCCTGTAATTTTTAGGAATAAATCACTTAAATCTGTCCAAACAAGAGTCTAGTAGACATCCCGGGTATGATAAAGTTTGAAACACGAAATCATAAATTATAATATAATAAATAACTATAAATAATTATAACAAATAATAATAAAATGTATTCAATAATGTAATCAAATCAAAAACACTGAAATTTGCTCAATTGCAGAATTGTCGCTGGCGTCACTTTCAGTGTTTGATGACTAATATCCCCACAAATCACTATCGCTCAGTTCTCTAAGTGATTCTAATTTACTATTGCTGTTTTCTAGCTGGTCTAAAACCGCTTTTGAGGTAAGGGGACACTTTTTGGTTGCTATGGACATTCCCAAGTTTACAGGCAGAAAGAACAGTATATATAATATAAAATTGCATGCAGGGCACTGGACAAAGCATTTGGGACAAAAGGGATGTGAAAAAATTTGATACAGTAATGTAATCTGTAAGATTACAGTCTACTGTATGTGTTTTGTGTTTTTCACTTTTTGAATTTGGCGACAGGCTCTGTCCCCGTGCGTCGCGACGCTTGCAGTGAACGGAGCCAGACACTGTGATAGATCGAGCGGAGACACAGCGGGGGGACATTGCAGGATCCTGGGGACAAGGTAAGTAACTTTGCCTGGATCCTGCGATGCAATCCCCAGTGTGGCTCTGGGTTATCGATTTTGGTAATGAAAATTCACCCTGAGCCACACTCTGGAATACCGATAGGGAGGTTAAAATAAGTTATATACTAACCATTTAAAAAAATCTCAAAAATTTGTTTTTAAAATTCTGACTTATTTGGAAAAGAAATAGCTGGATACACGTTTTTTATATTTGGCTGCTTTCACCCTGGGGCGGTGCGGGGCGGCGATGGTAAAGCAGCGCTATATTTAGCGCTGCTTTACCATCATTTTACCCGCGGCGCTTTGCGGAGGTTTTTTAACCCTTTTTCGGCTGCTAGCGGGGTTAAAACCACCCCGCTAGCGGCCGAAAAAGGGTTAAAAAACCTCCGCAAAGCGCCGCTGCAGCGGCGCTTTGCGGGCGGTATCCCTGCGGTCTCCCATTGATTTCAATGGGATGGAGCGGTATAGGAGCGGTGAACACACCGCTCCTTCACCGCTCCAAAGATGCAGCTAGCAGGACTTTTTTTACCGTCCTGCTAGCGCACCGCTCAAGTGTGAAAGCCCTCAGGGCTTTTACACTGGAGACACAGCAGCAGCTGTTTCGGGTCGGTTTGTAGGCACTATTTTTAGCGCAATAGCGCCTGCAAACCGCCCCAGTGTGAAAGCAGCCTAAGGAAAAATTCAGAAACTTAATTTGAAACTAAAGTAGTTGTAGTTATGTTGGCACACCTGAAATTGTACTATATGTTATAATTTACCTTATACAACATGCTAGGGTTGATTTACTAAAGGAATAGAGTATGTTTACGGAAATGTTAAGGAACATTTAAAAAACAGATTTTTTTTTGCCTGAACTTGATAGGATGATTAACTACTTCCCACCCGGCAACTGTATATATACGTCCGGGTGGGAGCCGTCTACTTCTGATAGGACGTTCCTGAACGTCCTTCAGAAGTAGGGGGATCGCGCGCGTGCGTGCCCGCGTAGCGGCGCGATCCCGATGCGCTTGTGTCATCCGGACACGGCGCATCTCGGATCGGCAGGAGGGCTCTGTGATTGGCCCTCCTGATCACATGGCGGCCGTGTCCAATCACAGCCGTCATGTGATGTAAGCAAACAGCCGGTTGCTAGGCAATCGTCTCTCCTCTCCTCACACGGAAGTTGTCGCTGAGGAGAGGAGAGTGTATCGCTGCATCCGGCTGGTGATCAGTGAGTATTAGCTGTTTTTTTACAGCTTTTTACTCACTGATCACCAGTCTAGTGTAAACACACATGTCCCCACAAATGTGCCCAAAACATACATGTCCCCAAAAAACATGTCCCCAAAACACACATGTCCCCAAAACACACATGTCCCCAAATAATAAAAACACATGTCCCCAAATAATAAAAACACATGTCCCCCACATATGTCCCAATAAAATAACATGTGCCAATGATTATTTGCACACATATGTCTGTGATCACCTGCACACATCTGTACATGATCATTTGCGTACATATGTCCGTGATCACGCAAACCAATTATTTACACTTAACGGATTTTTTTTTTACTAGAAACATGTAGCAGAATACATTTTGGCTTAAATTTATGACAAAATTTGATTTTATTGGATTTCTTTTAAAAAAAAAGGAGAAAATATTGTTTTTTTTCAAAATTTTCGCTATTTTTTCGCTTATATCGCAAAAAAAAAAAAAAACGGAGTCGTGAATAAATACCACCAAACTAAAGATCTATTTGTGCAAACAAAATGATAAAAATTTCATTTGGGTACAGCATTGCATGACCGCGCAGTTGTCATTGAAAGTGCGAGAGCACTGAAAGCTGAAAATTGGTCTGGGAAGGAAGGGGGCGAAAGTGCCTGTATTGTAGTGGTTAAAGACTTCACATATTCACTAATGATTTTCACTAAGCTTAAATACTTGTTTAAAGTTATAAAACCAAAGGAGGCATTCGTCCTATTTTGAGCCTACAGTTTCGTCAAATATTTTGGATGGAATCTAGTTAGGCAGTAATTGCATCTCTTCGTCGTAGTTGCCTCTTAGCATCCATCGATAAAAGGATGCATATTTACTCCTTCCCTTCCTTCTAGGTTAACAGTTATTCTTTGCTTTGCTGTGGGCGACATCTGCTATCAGCTTGTGGCTCTTCCTTTTGGCCATGTTCCAAGAGTATTCACAAAGGTCCTCACTCCAGTTTTGGGGTTTATAGAGATATTCCAGTAATCAGATATTGGACTCTATTATTTTTTTCATGATGCAGACCTTGGAGGACTTCCAGTGGATCCTGAATTTGAAAAATCATCTCTGATTCTGTCAAACAGCTTGAAGTATCTTGGTCTTCTCCTCAATACCTTTCAGTCCAAGGTTTTTCTACCCCAATAGCAGTTGATTTGCTCAATTCCACTTATTAAACTTTGAAATGGAACATTGGTCCAATCTTTCTCTGGACAATGAACTGATTGCATCCTTTGCCATGATGATTTCTGCCCCCAGCATTTTGGCAGGGCAGGGTGTTTTTTCTCTTATATCAGAAGATTGTCCCGATTAATACTAGTCTTCTGAGTTGGTGCAGATTTCAGGATTATGTGTCTGTTCAGGAGTGTTTGTCTTTGGAGGAATTTATGCTTCCAACCATCATCCTGGAATTGCAAGCATTTCATCTATCGTTACTTCAATGGCCCCCCTGACTATTCATCCGGTCTAGGCTTAATCGAACAATGACTTACTTCAATAATCAGTGAAAAACCTAGTGTGTTTTGTTGGTGATGAAGGTAGGATCTCTCCTGTTCTGGGTGAAGTTAGCTCTGTACACATTCCAGGGTTGAAAAACTAGCTGGCAGATTTTTTTTTCAACAGCTGTCCGGACCCAGGAGAATGGTCTCTCCATCTGGAGGTGTTCTAGGACCTATGTCTGTGTTGGGGAACATCCAGACAGGGATTGGTTTTGGATCAACAAGAAGCTGGACAGGTTTGTTTCCTGAACTGAGGCCCAGATGGCAGATGCAGCTGATGCTCTGGTAGCACTGTGAGATCAGTATACCTTGATCTATGTATTTCTTCTGCTGACACTTTGAACTCGTATACTTCACAATATTGTGGCTGAGAACATTCCAGTCATTATCATGGCTGCAACTTGGCCTTGGAGAGTATGGTACATTGACCTCTGTCAGCTGACGCTTCATGGCCTCTACCAGACCGGCCTGTTGTCTCAGTGATCAATATTTCACTCTGCTTCTCGGTCGCTGGGGAGATGGGGAATTTTGGATTTTGTATTCTGACCGTTTTATAAACTAGTAACTCTGCTTTCCTGCAAGATTTGTCATGTCACAGAAAATACTTTTTTTGCTGGTGTGTCTTTTTTTTCTCCTCATCTGCCTTTTCAGTAAAGTGTGTTTTTTTCTTTCCTGCAGTTGAGGGTAGAACAGCACTTGGCCATTTGTACCATTTAAAACTAAGGCCTCTGCCCAGTCTGTTCCTTTTTAACATCTTTTTGCTAACCATTCACTGATCCGTACCTGCATTCAAGGTGCTACATGCGTTGCTACCCTTGCTAGGCTTCTACTCCAACATGGGATTCAAATCTAGTAATGGCAGTGTTACAAAGACCTCATTCCGAACATATTTTTGGTTTATGTATGTTGTAAGATATCCCTTCTTGGGCCATCGCTTTAGCCAGAAAGGTTTCTGAGCTATCAGCATAGTCTTATGGGGAGCCCCATTTATTCTTACACAAAGATATTTTGTGTTCTTAAAGTTCGTGAAAAGTAAACCATAAAACTTTAGAAATTGCTGTATATTTTTTTTAGCTTGAAATTACCAATTTATGCATTTGTAATGCAATTTTAATAGTTTCCAGTTCATTTTTGTAAACAGTCAGATTTGGTGGCAGAAACCAATGAAATGATAAATTTTTATGTTAGTATAAATCTCTAAAGTACAAGGTTAATAGATTTTTTTTTTTTTACACTGACAAGCAAATTCATATAACCAACCTGTTATTACCTGGAATACAATTGGCAATATAAAGTAGGGGTAATAAATACGGTGAGATAAAATCCCAGTGCTTTGTTTGCATTGCTTTAAACTGCATTTTCCTGCAGAGGCCATCAGAAGCAAATTACTTAAATTGAAGCCATTTCTTTACATGAATGTAGCAGTAAAGTCGATGTTGCTATGCATGTTTTTTTATTTTTTGGGTTATGTGATAATGAGATAACTATTGTTAAAACAATTTTACTATTATTCAATATCATTAAATTATATATGTACAGAAAACGGATGGTTTAAAGATATCTTTAGGTACAAGATGGTGGTTGGATTTGCCCAAATGCCAGAAGATCTTTATTACAAAAAATCTTTCCGCATGCATGCATGTTTTAATTTGCATGTATGTTACTGTGGAGAGAGGAGTGAAAACCCTTAGCAGATTTCCCAGATTATATTGAAGGGGAAGAGGGGTTGTAACTGGCCAGGAAGATCCAACCTAGTCAATTTATTCTCCCCCTGTGGTTGGGTCTGTCAAGGTTGAGCAAGGTTGTGTATGATTGTTTTCTTATGCAACTGTAGTTAGGAAGATTAGGTGAATATACTCCTACAGTATGTCTAGAGTTATCATTATACAAAGTTCAATCAATGCACTAATGTTTATTGCATGTGACATTTGTATTTTATATGACATGTGATACGTAAAATGTCAATTCACTATCGTTAAATACCGCATTTGCAGTAATTTCCACCAATGTGGTAATTATCTGCTGTACATACCATAAAACATTTGATATCACATTAAAGTCAATTCACATAAAAAAAAAAAAATGGTAATTATCTTATGGTCTAGCCAATTGATATTTAATGAATGCACAAAATTAGAATTGAAACATTTAACAGGGGTATTACTACCATTGCTAAATGTGACAGCTCCAGCTCAGGACTACTGGTTGTCAGGAAGCCAGCAGCTGTCAAAATCAACCAATGAGTCAAACCTGCCCGGCTAATTCAGCTGTCAGCTAAGGATACCTGTCTGACAGATACATGTAAACAAAGGGACGCACCCAGAAGACCCTGCCTCTTTCTTTATTCTAGCGATGTGGACTGAAGATTTAATTTGATGAGAGGGAAGAAACAGGATCAGATGACTCAAATTTTTTATTTTAGTAAAGGACTGGTCAAAAACTGCATTTTTTTTATGGTTTCGATTTTTTTTGTGAATACGTAGCGGTAACATGCTGCAGCAGGAGGTTTGGCCGGGCTAACATGACCAAGTCTGAGAATTTAGTTTGCCCGGTCCATGAATAGAGTTTGAGGCAACTCCTGCCTCGCCTCAAACTGCAATCATATCCCTATTTATCATCAGTATCACATTTGAGAGATTTGGCACAGAATATGCAGCAGAGCAACGAACCAGAGCTTATAAACACTTTAGATCATGCCAGGGAAGGAAGAACACTTATCATTTAGGAAGAAAGAAACAAATATAATTGAAAGTGTGGAGTGTTTTTTTTAAGTTTCTTATATACTTTTCTTTATGCGGACATTTCCATGACTGATTTTATCTTTAGATTATATTCAATAAAATGGAAAAAGGCTTTGTAGCAATACAAGATTTTTTTCAGCTTCTTTGTAGGAGTGAGGAGAGAAAATCAATTGCATTTTGTACTTAGTGAGAAGGAACACCCGGTAAATTGTGTTGTATGCTGTGTTTTGTCTGCAGCTGCCAAAACCTGTGTCTAAAGTTATCTTTGATTGACTGATATGCATGCTGTCTCTAATTAATATTACCCAAAATAAAGTAAAAACATTCTTATAACTTAAATGAGATATACAGTAGATTTTATATATTTGTCTCATTATAGCTTATCATTTTGAGTTTGATGCTTTTGATGTTTAGGTCAAGTTACTGAAGGATTTATTTTTGCTTCTTCTGCAGCACTGCAGTGACAATGCCCATCACTGTCAGTCTGACATGAACATTGTGGGCGCCTGGAAGAGGGGATATACTGGGAAGAATGTTGTGGTTACTATTTTGGATGATGGGATTGAAAGAAACCATCCTGACTTGATGCAGAATTACGTAAGTATTTTGGGAAAATAATTTTAAATGTAATTTGTCAGCTAACTGTACATTGAATGCAAAAAAACAAATGCAGCTGAAACCTTGAATAATATTTCTGATATATAAGGTTGCTTTCCAAAAACATAAATACTCATAAATACCAACTCAGACAAAAAGCTAGAACTCTCATTCTTGCAGACAGTGGCATTTTTCTTAAATCTCAACTAAACCTTTTAAATCAGCTAAATACCTTCCAGGTGCATCAAACAAAAGGTGTTCAATGTCTAATGCCGCGTACACATGATTGGAATTCTCGTCGGAAAAAGCTCTGATGGTTTTCCCGACGGAATTCCGCTCAAACTGTCTTGCCTACACACGGTCACACCAAATTCCGACCGTCAAGAACACGGTGACGTACAACACTACGAAGAGCAGAGAAAAAATGAAGTTCAATGCTTCCGAGCATGCGTCTAATTGTTTTCGAGCATGCGTAGGAATTTTGCGTGTTGGAATTGCTACAGACAATCGGAATTTCCGATTTTGCTGGCGGGAATTCGGCCAGCAAAATTCCTACACATGGTTGCATTTTCCGATGAAAAGCTCTCATCAGTCTTTTGCTGGCCGAAATTCCGATCGTGTATACGCGGCATTACAGTTTCTTTATAAACCTCAACCTGAGTGGAAAAGCCTGTGTCCTGCCAGCATGAAACAGAGTGGGACTTTAGCTCTCTGAGGCAAAGCAGCGATCTGCAGAAGTTCAACAGGTGGCTTACTGAGTCAGAGCCAGAGCTCGCTGCATGGAGTAGGAGCTTTGCTGATAGCAGAGCAATAGGTCAGACTGATAAAATAGGACTTAATTTGGGCTTTAAGCAGTGTTGAACCATTCACTCTACTGTTAAGTGTTTAGTGTACGCATACAATCTGTATGATACAAAATATCTCCTGGATGCATTTTTATGCATAGCAGTCCCAGGTCTAAACAACGAATGTTTAAATGTATAACGCACCGGAGACAGGAATATGGATTATTCTTAGGCATTTTTATTTTATAGTTGTCATTTGGTAAATATTATTTTGTAGTCAGTAATAAAGGCATGCACATACATGTACATATAGCTCTACAGTTTGGTATGTCACTGGTAAACATTCCAGCTGTTTTATACATTTGTCACATAGTCTCACCACTAAAGTATTTGTAATATTTATAGTGGTAAACGTGATTTCTCAATAATTGCAGATGGACTGCTACCATACAGCCCCCAAGCAAAGCTTAACAGCAGCAGACCATATATGTTGCTTTCTAAAGAAGATATATATGTATTTCATAGAAACAAATCTGCTAGCTGCCTGCCCCAATGGAATGATTACAGAAAATGATTGATTGCTACGGGTAGCTAAAACATTTTCATTTCCAGCTTTTCCCCCTAAAGCCTAGTGTAGAACTACAATAAAATCACTATAAACCATTGCTATTGTGTATGATAATTAGATTTTTTTTTCACTTTTTAATAAAAGTACCTTTTTTATTGGTGGTTAGATAATGAAAATAAGAAATGTGCAGGTACAACATGGTTGCCTCTGCTCTCAGATACTCTGCTATATGAAAGGTCCTTGCATTTTAACGCAATCAGGGTAGACATGTTATCTTGCTGTGGTGGTCAGTAGAATATGCATTGATACAGTGGTAGTCAGTTCCCTTGGTGTGAGTGGTGGTTACTGAAGTGCCCCTGGTGACAGTGGTGGACAGTGATGTTCCCTTGGTGACAGTGATTACTAGCTTGCTGGTCAATCAGCACAAGGTCTGTTTTGTGGCACTTCTCTAAATGTTTGTAAGGAGCATGGTGTTGTGTTCATACCACATTTCCTAACAATAATAAATATCAAGGGGCTGATTCATTAAAACGGGAGAACATAAAAAGAGCCTAAAATAAATGTGTCCATAGAAAATTCTTGTTAAATTTTTTTTTCTTAAGATGAACAGTGAAACCTGATTGGTTGCTGTTGAAAACAATTCCACTTTTTACATATTTTATTTTCCTAATTTTTCATAAATTAACCCCCAAAGTCTCATATTGGAGTAACTAATTTCTAGCTGGAGAAATTAGCGTATTTGTCTTGTGGCGTAGAAGGAACATCGAGCCACTGAACTGGATCAAGTATGCAACAAGCAAGAACAGAGTAGACTCAGAACTTTTGCACAAAACGTTTACTCATGAAACGGTGTCCAGAAAGGGGTAATTAAGCAGTGTAATGCAGTATGGGTAAATGCAATTCCAAAGACAGTATAGCCAGTAAGACATACAAAGTATCAGCTTCTCTGTACGAACTGCCAACAGAGTACTTATGCACTACTGAAAAAGCTGTGGAAGGGGAGGCAGGGAGTAATGTTCCCATACAGTATGTATAGATCTTACGATCCCTTAGTGATCTTGTGCAATGTCAGAATATTCCATCTGCTTCCAGTGATATGACAAGTAGTTCATAATGAATGTGTTCAGATTTTCCACTAGAGTGCCAGGTGGTAACTCAGTTTGCAGTGGAGAAGGCATTTCAAACCTGACAGGTAAACACGCAAACACACCCCATAGGTGGACTTTGTCTCATGGCAGGGAGAAGGTTAAATGGTATCCAAACTTGAAAACAAAGGTTTACTGTATTGCAGCTTACCAATCCTCCCTGATGGGATAGTGTACTCTGACAGCAGCATCATTCACTGGCTGCATCTGGTTTATCTTTATCATACAGTACAGGACACAGGAATCGATTCATAGACCATGGGGTTATGACACTACCTTCAGGTGACTGGCAAAAGCTGTGCTTGGTCTGCCCCCTACATTCACGTGCATGGTGCAGCAAGTGTAGTTAGCCACAGGGTGCTATATGGGTAACATTATTATACCATTTACCTAATCAAAATTGACAGTCTTTTTCTACATCTCTACTAGAAGTTCTTCTCTGGCTAGTGACGCAGTGCTCTTTAGATTCCTAGCTGCGTACTTCCGGCTTCCATTTTCTGCCGACAACGCAAGCTGATTGTTTGCCACACTGCCTGTTGTCAGATTTATCTAGGACACAGCAATTGGAACTCAGTTAGCTCTTGGGTTGCAATGATTCCCTTGAGCTGGACATGCTGAACCCCCCCCCCCCCCCCAATCCACATCTACTCTGTGACTACCCTGAAGCAGGCACTTGAGAGTGGGAACACACAGGACAGAGATTGGTGAGTCAGCTGCAGGCCTACCTAAAACTGCAAGTTCCAAGTGCTTCCCTTGTTCCAGAGCACATTCTAATACCAACACAGCCCCATCCCCATTCTCTTAAAGGCGTACAGCAGAATTTACAGCCACTATGTCTTACCTATGCTAGAGGCTATCTCCACTTCTGGAATCAAAAGAGGCTATTAACCACAAGTTATCTATTGCCTTCACCTCCCCCTGATTATTTTTCTAGTCTAAAACCAGAATTGACTCACACACTTTGGCAGTAACCAAGGGGAATACAAATATTGTGATGGAGGAGATTTTTCTCCACCACAATTTACAGAAGTTACTTCTTTACCCTCTCACCATAAGTTGACTACTGTGGACTAATTAAGGCAATGTGCCTAATTTTGGACAGATATGCCTCGTGCTGCACAGCTCTATATTTTTGAAAATGATCAAAAAGAGGACCTTTTGTAGAAAGCCATTTCCTACTGTAGATCGGACAGATTGGGCCTTATATAATTATTGGCAAAACTTGGAGAGGTTTTTTTTCCTCCTCCTTACAACTTCGATGCCTTGTATCCTAAGGATACAGACTTTAACAAAATATGGTTTATCCTCACTGTGGACCCCAACATTCTTGCCCTGAATGCTCAATCTACCATTCTTATTCAGGGTAGTCCCTCCTTTAAAGATTCAGTGGATAGGCATTTGGAGGCTCTTCTAAAAACGTCCTTTGCGCTGGCAGATCCTACAGCCTGCCACAGTCACCTTAGCTGTGGTTCAAACTATGGCTACCTGGGCTTGAGAAATTCATGATAAATGTTATCTTTGTTCAAAATTACAGTTCTTGCCCTTGACCCTATTATTCTGTGTAGATGCCACGGCGAATGTGATTCATCATCTCCCAAATCTCTTTACTCTCTGTGCATATGCGCAGCACCCTATGGCTTAAAGCTTGGGTGACTGATTTGGTGCAGGAAAGTTGTTTTTTGCATATGTCCCTTAAGGTGAGCTTCTTTTTGGCAATATCTTAATGAACACATTGAGGTAGCTAATGAGGGGAGAAGGTTCAGATATGAACCATTTGCCCCTTTCAGGCACAAGCTTTGTCTACTGTCGTTTCTACCGATTGTGGCACACCTTTCCCCTTAAATCTCTTCTGAGCTGCAAAAAAGCGGTAGTCTACTGACACCCCAATTCAAAAAAAGAACCTCTGGAACTTTTCCTTTTTCTACCTTTTACAGGAGGCACACTTACAGTGGTGTGAAAAAGTGTTTGCCCCCTTCCTCATTTCCTGTTCCTTTGCATGTTTGTCACACTTAAGTGTTTCGGAACATCAAACCAATTTAAACAATAGTCAAGGACAACACAAGTAAACACAAAATGCAATTTGTAAATGAAGGTGTTTATTATTAAAGGTGAAAAAAAATCCAAACCATCATGGCCCTGTGTGAAAAAGTGATTGCCCCCTAAACCTAATAACTGGTTGGGCCACCCTTAGCAGCAACAACTGCAACCAAGCGTTTGCGATAAAGTGCAATGAGGCTTTTACAGCGTCCTGGAGGAATTTTGGCCCACTCATCTTTGCAGAATTGTCCTAATTCAGTTACATTAGAGGGTTTTCGAGCATGAACGGCCTTTTTAAGGTCATACCACAACATCTCAATAGGATTCAGGTCTGGACTTTGGCTAGGCCACTCCAAAGTCTTCATTTTGTTTTTTTCAGCCATTCGGTGGTGGACTTGCTGGTGTGTTTAGGATCATTGTCCTGCTGCAGAACCCAAGTTCGTTTCAGCTTGAGTACACAAACAGATGGTCGGACATTCTCCTTCAGGATCTCTTGGTAGACAGCAGAATTCATAGTTCCTTTTATCACGGCAAGTCTTCCAGGTCCTGAAGCAGCAAAACAGCCCCAGACCATCACACTACCACCACCATATTTTACTGTTGGTATAATGTTCTTTTTTCTGAAATGCAGTGTTCCTTCTACGCCAGATATACTTGGACACACACCTTCCAAAGAGGTCCACTTTTGTCTCATCCCAAAAGTCTTGGTGATCATCAAGATGTGTTGTGGAGAAATTGAGACGAGCTTTGATGTTCTTTTTGCTCAGCAGTGGTTTTCTCCTTGGAACTCTGCCATGCAGGCCATTTTTGCCCAGTCTTTTCCTGATGGTGGAGGCATGAACGCTGACCTTAACTGAGGCAAGTGAGGCCTGCAGTTCCTTGGACGTTGTTGTGGGGTCTTTTGTGACCTCTTGGATGAGTCGTCGCTGCGCTCTTGGGGTAATTTTGGGCGGCCGGCCACTCCTGGGAAGGTTCACCACTGTTCCACGTCTTCGCCATTTGTGGATAATGGCTCTCACTGTGGTTCGCTGGATTCCCAAAGCTTTGGAAATGGCTCTATAACCCTTTCCAGACTGATAGATCTCAATTACTTTCTTTCTCAATTGTTCCTGAATTTCTTTGGGTCTCGGCATGATGTGTAGCCTTTAAGGATCTTCTGGTGGACCTTACTGTGTCAAGCAGCTCCTATTTAAGTGATGCCTTGATTGTGAACAGGTGTGGCAATAATCAGGCCTGGGTGTGGCTAGAGAAATTGAACTCAGGTGTGGACAACCACAGTTATAGTATGTTTTAACAAGGGGGGCAATCACTTTTTCACACAGGGCCATGATGGTTTGGATTTTTTTTCACCTTTAATAATAAACACCTTCATTTACAAATTGCATTTTGTGTTTACTTGTGTTGTCCTTGACTATTGTTTAAATTGGTTTGATGTTCCGAAACACTTAAGTGTGACAAACATGCAAAGGAACAGGAAATGAGGAAGGGGGCAAACACTTTTTCACACCACTGTAGGTAAAGTTGGTGTTGGTCTCTTTTCCTCCTTTAGGAAAATACTTTAAGGCCATACCAACTCCTACTTTGGAACCCCTGTTTTAAAAAGGCTATACATACCAAAAGGCGCAGAAGATGCATTGTTATAAACTAATTCAGTAGTTAGGCTTCCACAAGGTCTCCTCAGACCCAGCCATTTGTCTACTCTACAGTTAGGCTTTGACAAACTCCTGTATACCTGCAGCTAGATCTCCTTTTTTTTTTAGGGATTTTCTTCCCTTCTAGCGACGGCAGCATGGCAGGCAATATTCCCCACTTAATTTTCCCCTTCACAATGTATTTTAAGGTACTGGAATATTTGGATTATTTCCTAAACCCCTGAGACATGAGGTGATAACTTAGAGACGTGTGGCCATAGGTCTTTTTAGCCTCCTAAACCTGATCTATGGCATCTGGTTCTCAACAACTGCTGCTCTCCATACTCCCTTAAAGTGGTTGTAAACCCTCACCTATACCCAGTTAAGTGAACAGCCTCAGCTGATACACAGAGATGAAACAAATCTCTCTGCATAGATGTTGCTTGTTTATCTACAGCCCCCTCTTCCCTACACCCCTTCAAAGGGGCATTATCATGTTAAAATCCTTATTTCTCTGTCAAGAGCACAGAGGAGGGACAGAAAGCTGATTGAAGGAAAGGGCACACACCCCCTTCACACAGAAGAAGAACTGTGTTGTGAATAGATAAGCTGTTTGCTGAGCTCCCTCCCCGACACCAATGTTATCTCATGTGTCATGAAAACTTCTCAGAAGTGACTCATGCTGATAACAGAGGAAGAAAGCACCAGAGAAAAATGACACTTAGAGCTTTGGAGAGAGATAAGTAAACACTACAGATATATGTGCTTTGCTCAGATTTCATGGCAATTACTTTAAGGCTGTGCCTACATCCTCCCTGGATTGTTTTCCCAGACCTTTTATTGTCCATGGGCCAATGTATGACACCTTGACACCCTTCTTCAGTACGACTTTGAAGTCTACGTGTGATTAGTACTACAAAATAAAAGACATTCTTGCAAGTGCTATTGAATTGTCTTCTATGGGACTGTTTTTTTTCCCTTATGTGGGTTTTCCATTGAGGTAGCCAAGATGTAGTTTATTGCTCTCAGGCCTTGATTCCTAATCCCCCTTCCTGGAGCCCCTGCTACTTTGTCTTGCCATGGCATGTCCTCCCTGGCTTTAGATCTTGGGCTTTGTCTTGAGCTACAAATGCATCCTTCCCTACCCATTCCACAAATGCAAGGCCCTAATTTGCCCATGTACCTAGGACACACATCCTACTTTTCCCTTCCCTAGATCTTGACCTAGGTATAGGCATATAACCCATGGTTTGTGAATCGATTCCTGTGTTCTGTACTGTAGTCCAAGATATGGAATTTACAGGTATGTCAAATTTCTCTTTTATCTTGTCTTTGTCACCACGTTCACTAAACTCAAAGGGCAACTTTCCTTGCAAAGTGAACAGCCTGTTTGACTTTTGTTAATCAACCCCCGTGACTTTGAAAGTTTGAACCTTATACATCAGCAAAGCACTGCGTAAGATGTCAGCGCTATATAAGTAGTTTAAAAGAAATCAAAAATAAAAATACCAGTAAATACCAGGCAGCAAGCATTTTTAGCAGTAGAGGTCAGTAAAGGCAATGTATATTTGTACAGTTGTTTTCTTAAAGCCACCTCTCCACAGTTGGAATATTCGGTTAAATATACTGTGTATATCAACATTTTTTAAGACCTGCTGTTTCTCCTTTAGAAAGTATCTTCATTTTATTATTCAATTAAGGAACTTACTGTATATGTTTACTATAATTGGTAAAGTAAGCTTTTTTTGCAACAGTAAGTCTTTACAAGTAAAAAGGAAAGCAAAAGGAAACAAATTCAAGCACCATCCTAGCTCAGACACGCTTACAGTTCAGTGACTCTAGGATCGATTGCTCCTGTGAGATTCAAAATTAAGTTATGCAGCTGTTGGATACAGTAAATGTGTCAGCTATTTTGTTTAAGCACTGTACAAAAAAAGTTGCCTTGTAATTGAGAATACTGCTGGAACACAGGGGAGAATTATTTCATTTGAGCTGGAATGCATATATGAATAGTATGTGGAAGTGAAAATTGTGTGCAATTATGGAACAGTTTTGGCTTGAATTGCAAATTAATTATGTCAGATTATGGTTGTAAAATACTGTGGAACTAATGTGCATATTTTGGATACTAACTTGCTCTATGACTGTTGTCTGATTCAGTTGCCTGTCAAAAATTTTGTGTGTAATTTTTTAGTTTATGTGCATTGTTTGTTTCACTAGAGTTGCAAATAATAATTTTTCATCACAATCATTTCTATTTTTGTAGGCAATAAAGATCTTCGCGCATACCACACTAAAGTAAATTAATATAATAGCAGTAATAAGACATGAAGTTCTAAATAATATTTTAAAATATGTGCTGCAGCTTTTAACTTTTTTTTTTTAAAGTATGGTCTAGTCTAGAAGTAATGTCCACCAGAGAGGAAACTGAGGCAGAATTCCAAAGCTAGAAATAACATAGGCAACAGTAAGGACATGGTATTTCCTAGCTTCTTTGCAGAAAATATCACAAGCCTTCAAGACATAAATATTCACTATATGTACTTGTATTGCATTGATGGCAGCCTTGTTACCAACGTTTTTGTTGATTTGGCAATTTTTTTTAATCCATTTAAGTTATGACTGCCTTCTACCTGATTTGCCAGAAGACCAAAGGCTTAATCCACAGCTAACACAGGGATAAGTATCTTTATTTAAAGAACACATGGTTATTTGTAGTTGAGTTCAATGACATTAAAAACTATAACTACATGGTTAAAAACTGAGTGCCTTAGATTGGTGTTACAGCTTAGCATATTGAACCTATTAATAGTATTAGTAGAGTAGAGAACATTTGAAGAAAAATCCAGCCTTTTATTATGTGCATGATCAAAGCCATTGATACAACAATATTTCCAAAGTCCAACGGTGCTGTCAATAATTAAGCCACAAATGTTCTTACAAATGATAAATGTGATAAAAGTCACTGTTACTAGATTTCCACTTGAGCCTAGCCCAGGATATATATACATATATTTTTTTATATGCAGGTGTCATATCTGTAAAAAAAAAAACATAATATTCAACACCACCCAGAACCAATATTTTGGTTTTGAATGGTTGCTGACAAGCTGAATCATACATGGAACTGTTTTTATCTCTGTGCAACTCCAGTGGTGAAATTCCTACCAGCATTCAATGTCTGTGTTCCTTTTCAGTGATCATTACACAGCCAAGTGATGGGATCATGAATCCCTAATGGATTGCCCTCATTTAAAAGTAAATACAATGGGGATCCAACTGCAAGATACCATTGTTTTGGCTTTTTGGAAGTGAGCAGGGACACAAAATGCTGAAGGATAAATCTTGCTTTGGGATTCTTTATGGTCTGGCCTTTTGAAAGTGGGCAAGAATGCTACATTTTGAAGGATAAATTGTGCTTCTGGAGTCTTTATGGTCTGGCCTTTTGAAAGTGGCCATTAATGCAAAATTATTATTATACACGATTTATATAGCGCCAACAGTTTACGCAGTGCTTTACAATGTAGAGGGGGGACAGCACAATTATAGTACAGTTCAATACAGAAGGGGCAGGTGGGCCCTACTCGTAGAGCTTACATTCTAAAGGGAGGGGTGGTGGTACAAAAGGTAATAGCTGCAGGGAATGATTTGATGGGTGGCTCGGGGACAGTTGTTAGGTGGGTGTGGGATAGGCTTCCCTGAATAAGTTAGTTTTATTAAGCAAAATGCTGAAAGATAAATCTTGCTTCTGAAAGCTTTATGGACTGGTTCAAACGAATGTGCTACAGTAACACACATGTGCATCAGTGCCCTGGGGTGCCTTTAATTTTGAACAGCACCCCAGTGCACTAATGCAATGCACCTGCACTGTTTCACCTCCACTACCATGTGTTGCATTCCCGAGCCGAAACAGTGTAAACCCAGCCTAATGCTTAGTACACACAGGTCGAATATCAAGAGTCTCTAAATAGTTAGGCGAAAACAAAATGTTAACCAAATGGTTAATGTGTGATGCCAAATTAGCCAGGGCCGGTGCTACCACTAGGCAAACTAGGCAGCCGCCTAGGGGACACTGCCACCTAGGGCGCAACCACAGCCGCTGGGAGGGAGAAGGTAGGAAAGCATCCACCAAAAGGCAGAGGCTGCTGAGCTGCATATCTTGGGTGGTAGCTGCCTAAGTGCCTATGGACTCATTCAGTGTCGGCAGTGTGCGGTTCCTCTTTCCCTCTGTGTATTCTCTCAGCGAGATGCTTCTAAGGAGCTTCAGCCACGCCTGCCACTGCCCGCTCTCTGGCTTTTGTTCAACAAAATTTGTGTAAATCGAGCTGCACTCACAAAGATCCTCTTTCTGGAGCTGCTGGTGGCTGTAGGGACGGGTTCGGCATCGCTTGAGGGGGCAGAGCGTAATGTCATCTGGAGCCTGGAAAGTCTTCCATGCTGCTCTGACTGAGTGATGAGACATGTGAGTTCTGTGAATGGGGGGGGGGGGGAGAAGACTGTGCAAATGTGTCTGTGACAGACTGAATTGTATTGGGCACAACATAACCTCGAGGGGGGGTAGGAATTATAGTGGCCACAGCATAACCTGGGGGGGAATTATAGTGGGCACATCATAACCTGGGGGGGGGGATTATAGTGGGCACAGCATAACCTGGGGGGGTTGTATTATTGTGGGCAAAGCTAAACTCGGAGGTTGGAAGAATTGTAGTGGGCACAGCTTCACCTAGGGGGGATTATAGTGGGCACAGCATAATTTTGGGGGAATTACAGTGGGCACAACACAACCAGGGGGGGGATAATGTGGGCACAGAGTGTACACAAGATTATACGGGCTGCTCACTTGTGACAGAAGTGACAGCTGGTGAAGGATGTGAGGAGCCCCGTAGCAGGGATGGGTGGCAGAGCTGTTTTTAACAGGAGCGAGAGTGATGCCGGCTGTGAGAGCAGGAGTACTACTGGCGGAGGTGGGAAGGAACACTGAAAGAGTGTTGCAGGAGCGGAGATAATGCAGTAGCGACGCTGGCTGTAAGAGGTTGACAGATGTGGGGTGGGTCCCTGTTTGGAGGATATGGCAAGGATAATAGGGATATGTGAAAGGGGTATGTGACCTGCTGGGGAGAGTTTGAATTGTATTGCAAGAGGATTAGTTGAGTGGGTAGCCAACACTATACAAATAAATGCTACACTGACAGGAGGGTGCTGCAGCCCCCTAATGAGGAGGGGATACTCTATCTAGGATGCATGCAAGAGGAGAGAGAATACAGGTGCAAGGGCCACCAAAGTGTAGTACTAAAGACAAACACTTCATTGAAAAATTGTAAGTTGCACTCACAAGAGCAAGTAGGAAACAGGCGACAGTGGAAAAATTTGAAGCACCGGGGGTTGGAGTCTGACTGGGAAAAAGGCCGAGATGGTTTAGAACACTGGGTGTCACTTTATTGATCCTCTAATCGGGAAGTGGCCGCAAGGACAGGGAACGTCGTCCTCCGCTTGTTGCCGACGTCACACAAGGCGCATGCACAGTTAATCAACACGTTTCAACCCTTGCTGTCTTCTAATGTGTACAGAAGCAGTATATCTTAATATCTGTAACCTCTGTAAAAATGATGGGAACCATACCCAGACTCCACGCTGGATCCTGCGTAGGTGGTCACTTGTCAGTTGGTGCAATGCATTGAGCTAGCTGCAGGCTGTTATACAAGTCTAGGGCCATAGTACATTGCTATGAATCCCAGTCCCTGAAAACCCCTTTGGAGGTATGTCCACCACAATGGGCTAAGCAAGACTTTATATACAGCCAGCCGGATAGGTATTCTCACATCCTGGGTGGATGTCATATGATGTACTCCCAGTTGTGCACCTTGCGCACACCCCATGAGGGGGGGTGGGGGAAGCTGTGGCGAGATCTCCAACTGCTATGTCTACCAGACACAGTGAAACTGAGTGATCGGCACCGGTCCGATATGTTCGGTCCAGATACCACGTGATCACTGTGACCAATCACAGCAATCACATGCTCACCAAGTAAATGGCTGTCATCAATGGCAGCAATTCACGATTCATTATTTACTATTGCGATGCTGTGATTGGTTACAGTGATCACATGGTGTACAGGGCCAATAAATTAAAGCCATTCATGACAGTTAAAATGATTGTTGTTGTAGTAATCATCACTGTAACAAGAAATCACAGTATAAAAAAAAATCCTGATGACCTTCCCAAAGTAGTACAGTGCCCCTGTGGTGAAACTGCACTACTCATGCTAACATTGGCAGCTCCTGTCAGCCCGTCATTAGTTTAAAGGGGCTGAGTGGCTGCTGCTGACTGCAGTCATTTCAGCAGCAAGAATCTACACTACACAAACTGGCTGTGTAAACGGGGCTTTACAGTGTCCCTGATCACCGCCACACCAGTTATAGTGTCCCTGATCGCTGCCTCACCAGTTTCACTGTCACTGATCACCGCCACAGCAGTCTCAGTGTCACCATAAAGACTTGTTCACTTGTGCCATGCTCTTTGAAGAGCTATTCATATTCAGATTGCTCTTCAGAGAGCATTTGACAGGCAGTGACAGGGATTATATTGTGGATGTGGGGGTTACTGCGCTAACTTCAAGTGTCAAGAAAAAAGCAGCTACATAAACAATGTGACAAACATATAAAACGTGAATGGTGAAAATAGTAGGGCTAACAAGTGAACACATATATCGTGATATATGGTGCAAAAATCAAATATACAAAAGTAATATGTATGGAAATGTGAAAAAGTCCAATTAATGAAGAAATCTGCTGAAAGGGTCCTTATGCGTCAACCATCAAATGATGATGGATCATCAATCAATCATGGATGGACTAAGCTGGCACTTTCCGGCATAGGAAGCATCAAAGATGGTACATCTTCAACAAAGGGAAAAAGTATATATATACTCTAATGCCGCGTACACACGGTCGGAATTTCCCGATGGAAACAGTCCGATGGGAGCTTTTCAACGGATTTTCCGACCGTGTGTATGCCCATCGGTCTTTTTCTGTCGGAATTTCCAACGGACTTTGGATTGAGAACCTGTTCTCAATTTTTCTGACGGAAAACCTTTCTATCGGATTTTCCGATCGTGTGTATGCAATTCCGACACGAAAAATTCCAACGCATGCTCGGAAACAATTCGACGCATGCTCGGAAGCATTAAACTTCCCTTTTATAGTGATGTCGAATGTGTTTTATGCCGCTGTGCTACAGACCGTCGGAATTTGGTGTGACCGTGTGTAGGCAAGACAGTTTGAGCGAAATTCCGTCGGAAATTCCGACTGGAAAACCATCAGAGCTTTTTCCGACGAGATTTCCGACCATGTGTACGCGGCATTACAGGAACAGGTGGACTTGAATGTCAGCGACAGCGAGTCATAAAAGCAAAGGTGCCGAACTCGGCGGGTAGACGGAACTCCAAGGGATCCAGGACCTCAAAACGTGAATCCAGGGATGTTATGGGTGACCACCAAATGAACTTCCGATGGGAGGAGCACCAAGGCTGGATCTTAGATGTAAAGAAACTGGACCACAAGGCAACTTTCATCTGGACAGTTATATAAAGAAAAAAAGCTTCCATATGGTGTTTTTTAAAATAGACTGCAGAGCATTGCACCCACGATCAGCAGATCATGGGTGCAATTTCAAGCTCCTGCAGACTCTCAGGATATCTGTCTGCTCGTACCTCATATGGGTAGGCAATTACCTGAGAGCAGGAAGATCAATGGACTACAAGGACTCTCACAAGCAACCTCGCAGCTCATTAAAAACTGCAAGCCATCAGATGCAATGGCTGATGGCAGGCCCAGACTGGGCCAAAAAATAGGCCTGGGCATTTTAGGCTGAGAAGCCCATGTCATATTTACCAGCCCCTTTCCCACTCTCCATCCTGAAGGCGATGAGGGGGCCATGTAAGAACAGGGGGAGCCTGAGAGCATGGGTGGTGGGTGAAGGGCACAAGGGGGCAAAGAGCACATGAAAACCTGGAGAGCAGGGGGCGGAGAGCACAGGGAGGGCTGGGAGCACTGGGGGAAGCCTGAGAGCATGAGGAGCTGAGAGCACTGGGGGGAGCCGGAGAGCATGGTGGGTGGGCTGGAGAGCACTGGGGGAGGGGGGTGGAGAGCACAGAGGCAGCCTAAGAGTATAGAGGTGCAAAAAGCACATGAAAACCTGGAGAGCAGGGGGCCAGAGAGCACAGGAGAAGGGCTGGGGAGAGCTGGGGGAAGCCTGAGAACATGAGAGGCTGAGAGACTGGGGGGGAGCTGGAGAGCACTGGGGGGAGGTGGAGAGCATGGTGGGGGGATGCCGGAGAGCACAGGGGGAAGCTGGAGAGCATTGGGGGGGGGTAGGAGAGCACTGGGGGAGCCCAAGAGCATGGGGGAGCACTGAGAGTGTCGAAGCACTGGGGGAGGAGCCAGAGATTACGGGGGGCTGAAGAGCACTGGGGGGGAAGCCTGAGAGCAGGGGGGCGGGGCTGGAGAGCCTGAGAGCACGGGTGCAGCAGAAAGAAGCTGGATAGGAGGAGCGGCGGGGTGGCTACATATAGAAGAATCAATCTCTACATTTTCCTCCTGCAGCCTCTGAATGCCTGCAGGTGGGAGAGGAGGAGAAGCAGGCTTTAAGAGGCTGCAGGAGGAAAATGGAGAGATTAATGCAGCTGCTCCTACTATCCAGACGCACGGGGAGCCGCACTCACTTTCCCTCTGGCCTGTCGTCTCCTCCAGCTCCTCCTTCTTAATGGTCACAGGTCAGCTGATCTGTAGTGTACAACTTCAAAACACTCATTTTTTGAACCATGGTTCTTACTATATACATTGAATTGTCTACTTTCCAAAAAGAGGGGTATTTGTACAGTCCTGGCATTTTGACAGTCTACATTTTGGCCACAATTTATGAAGAAAGATTACTTATTTGCAACATTTGCTAAATTTTATAACAAACGTGTGGCACATACTCACAATCCGAAAATCAGATGAAAAATACCGCTTTCGACACGATCGTACGATAATCAGATCGTTGGTACATAGCTTTCGAGAGCTGATCAGAACAGTTCAATATTATTCGATTGAACAAGCACGAAAATTTTCCTTGTATGATACCAGATCGTACGATTTTTGTTTAGTCAGTACAGTCGAATATACAATACAAATACACTACAACACATGACATCACTTCCGATTGATTTTTTTCTGTCGTACGAGAATTTTCATGACTTTAGTAACCATTTCAATTCCTACTTGTGACTAGTAAGCGAAAAAAGTTGGACGATCTGTTGTCCGATTTTTGGATATTGTGTACGGGGCATAGGAAAAACGTTTTTTTTTTTCCAAAATCGTCAATATTTTTTTTTCTGTTTATATAGCGGGAAAAAAAAAATAGCAGTGATTAAATATAACCAAAAGAAAGCTTTAAAAAAATAATACAATTTGTATTGCATGACTGAGTAATTGTCATTCAAAGTGTGACATCGCTAACATCTTAAAATTAGTCTGGCAGGAAGGGGGTGAAAGTGTCTGGTATTGAGGTGGTTAATTAAAATATTGATACATAAATATCTATATTTGCATACTGTATTATAGGACACCTTTTTTACATAAAAACAGCTCCCTGAATTTTAGTGCTTCACTAATTATTTATGGCCTATTTCACACCCATGCTTTTTTATGTACGTTATTGAATAAACAAAAAGGCATGTGTCATAAAAATATATTGAATCCAATGATCCCACTCACATCTGTGCACGGCACTGGTTGAAGATGAAGCGTGTCCAATTTTCTGTGCATTTTCATGTGCTGTGATGCCCAATTGAATAATAAAAACAAATGTAAAATGCACTACAATGCAAGTTAAAAAAAACACTAAACATGCACAAAAGTGGACACGAATATACAGTATCTCACAAAAGTCAGTACACCCCTCACATTTATGTAAATATTTTATTATATCTTTTCATGTAACAACACTGAAGAAATTACACTTTGCTGCAATATAAAGTAGTGAGTGTACAGCTTGTATAACAGTGTAAATTTGCTGTCCCCTCAAAATAACTCAACACACAGCCATTATTGTCTAAACCGCTGGCAACAAAAGTGAGTACACCCCTAAGGGAAAATGTACAAATTGAGCCCAAAGTGTCAATATTTTGTGTGACCACCATTATTTTCCAGCACTTCCTTAACCCTCATGGACATGGAGTTCACCAGAGCTTCACAGGTTGCCACTGGAGTCCCCTTCCACTCCTCCATGCAGACATTACAGAGCTGGTGGATGTTGAAGACCTTGCGTTCCTCCACCTTCCATTTAAGGATGCCCCACAGAGGCTCAATAGGGTTTAAGTCTGGAGACATGCTTGGCCAGTCCATCACCTTTACCCTCAGCTTCTTTTTAGCAAGGCAGTGGTCATCTTGGAGTTGTGCTTGGGGTCGTTGTCATGTTGGAATACTGCCCTGCGGCCCAGTCTCCGAAGGAGGGGGATCATTCTCTGCCCCCACCCCTTCAACCTCTGCAGCAATGCTGGCAGCAGTCATGTGTCTATTTCCCAAAGACAACCTCTGGATATGACGCTGAGCACATGCACTCAACTTCTTTGGTCAACCGTGGCGAGGCCTGTTCTGAGTGGAACCTGTCAAAAACCTGCCTGTTAAATCGCTGTCTTGACCACCGTGCTGCAGCTCAGTTTCAGAGTCTTGGCAATCTTCTTGTAGCCTAGGCCATCTTTATGTAGAGCAACAATTATTTTTTTCAGATCCTCAGAGAGTTCTTTGCCATGAGGTGCCATGTTCAACTTCCAGTGACCAGTATGAGAGAGTGAGAGCGATAACACCAAATTTAACACACCTGCTCCCCATTCACACCTGAGACTTTGTAACACTAATGAATCACATGACACCTGGGATGTAAAAGGGCTAATTGGGCCCAATTTGGACATTTTCACTTAGGGGTGTACTCACTTGTGTTGCCAGCAGTTTAGACATTAATGGCTGTGTGTTGAGTTATTTTGAGGGGGCAGCAAATATACACTGTTATACAAGCTGTACACTCACTACTTTACATTGTAGCAAAGTGTAATTTCTTCAGTGTTGTCACATGAAAAGATATAATAAAAATATTTACAAAAATGTGAGGGATGTACTCACTTTTGTGAGATACTGTATGTGAACCCAGCCTTAGGTTGAATGAGCAACAGTTTGCATGTTGCAATGTAATAAAATCTATAAATTACTTCAAGATCATCATGGGGCTTTCTGCCATCTTTAATTTTTCACAAACAAGCCAGTTAGTGAATTCCTTTACTTGACAGCCTGCAAATCATCAGAAATGCACAGGGACAATTGCTAACCTAATTACGTGCTGAGTGGAACTGTTTAATATATGCATGAGCCATGTGAGATAATGGCTTAATAACGATTTTATGATTTATTTAGCTTTTTTCTTTTTTTGGCTGTAGGATCCTCTGGCCAGCACTGATATCAATGGCAATGACTATGATCCTATGCCTCGATATGATGCCAGCAATGAGAACAAGTAAGGAATTGTAATTATAACTTTGGTTTTCATTTTAACATTAATTATGGAATTAATATGTAAATATTAGTTTGAACAAATGAGATGTTATCATGCTTATTTAACGGGAGTGCAAATGCAGTGACTTTAGGCAAATTGTAAAAATCCATAATAACCAATGAGTGTTTTTTGAATGAGGAAGTGAGGAAATTAATTCTTCCTATACACTGCACCACTAAATAAGCCCCAGTAAGGGGGATGCAATTGGTCTTTATCATCTTTGTTGATATGTTGATCTCTGTCTCTGAGCCTGATTTATTAAAGAGTAAAATTAACCTATGTTTGCTGTGTAGCGCTATCCCCACAGGGGCTGAAGGTTCTTTCCCAAAACATGTACACAGCAACAATCCATTCTCTTTGGCTCATTGAGCAGTCTAAAGCCCCATACACACGGTCAGACAATTCGCGGACCAGGTCTGTCGGACCAGGTCCGTCATACTTTGTCTGATGTTGGTTTTGCGTACACACGGTCAGACAAAGTTGTCGGAAAATCCGATCATTCTGAACGCGGTGACGATTGTTGCCTACGACGGGACTACGTAGAGGCTAGTAGCCAATAGCTTTGGTCTTGTAATGTGATCTGAGCATGCGTAGCACTTTGTCCGGTCGGACAACCGTACACACGATCGGATTTGGTGTGATCGGACCGTGTTGTCGGCAAATCTTTCCAGCAGGAGATAAGACTTTGTCCGTCGGACAATCCGACGTACACTGTCCGATGGTGCATACACACGGTCTGATTTTTCAACAACATTGTCCGATCGGACAGAATCCATGAAAAAGTCCGACCGTGTGTATGGGGCTTTAGGATGTGTACGTTTGTGTTTTATTGCTTGTAGAAACTTTTGATGGGATTAGAGGTGATGTGGGATATGCCAAAACTTCCAGTATTGTTAGCAGAGGACACTTCTCTCTCTCTCTCTCAGTAATAGAAGCAGAAGCACAAGTAGACTGGAACAGTCTATAATTTTATGGCTGGGGACCATGAAGTAGCTTTAGCACAAATTGAGCTAAACCGGAACAATTTATAGGATAACGGCAGGGGACCATGAAGTAGGTTTGAGATGCAGCACAGAAAGGAGGCTCTACTCACAGTATCCTGGAACACAGCCAGTTGATAGCTACAGCCTCTTCTAGAGTAACCCAGCATCCAGTCCAAAGGGCACCAGAGGGCAAACAGCCCCCCTCCTCTCAGCTCAGAGACATTTCCTTAGGAGGGAAAAAGAAACTTCTTCTAGAGGTGGGTGAAGCAAGTAAACTCCCAGCCGGTGAAGCCCCGAATAGACCAGACCAAATAATCACTGCTCCCCTGGTTACAGAAGGAGGTAAAAACTAAATTTACCTAGTAGCCTAACTAGTAGGTTGCTACATCTGCAATTTGCAGAGATATTTTTGGGTGTTTAAGGTGAGCAAAACATTTTTTTTTCAGTTTTGGATAGAGGGGATAAGGATTCCCGTTAAAGAGATTTAACCTCCTTTATTTGTCCTGTTTACTATTATTATTGAAAGTAAAAGAAAAATCCCAAATTTTGGGTTGTCCCCAGAAAAGTAATAGGGGGGAAATCTTCCAATGGGGACACTAGTTCTGGTGACCTGGGGGTCCCCAAGAGATTCCCTTCATTTGCAGGGATTTCCTCCTCACTTACTGTTTTGGCTATGGGACAGGAAGTAAAGGTAAATCGCCCCATTGGGACAAAGAGGGCAAAAATAAACCTTAGCCCTCATTCACACGGAATCGCACTATTTCAAAGCCATAGGTCAGTGCAACTTCAGGTGTGACTTGGCTGACATCTGTGCATCTTAATGCACAGATGTCTATGCAAGTCGGACCTGAAATTTTAAAAAATAGTGCAAGACTCGGGCTTGCACAGTGTGCACCCAGCTGTGAGGCCGTAAGCTGTCACAGCCGGGTGCCCACACTTGTGATGCCTGGGATAGGCGGGGGAGAGAACCGAGGCTTTCGACGGCCACATCGCTGCATTGTAGGACAGGTGAGTGTGTGTTTATTAAAAGTCAGCAGCTACACTTTTTGTAGCTGCTGACTTTTAATACACAGAAAATGAGTGGAAGTCCGCTTTAAGAATTTTGTGTGATTTGTGATTAATGCCTTGTACACACGGTCAGACACTCGACCACAAAATCCGTTGGATTTTTTCCGACGGATTTTGCCCGAAACACACGGTCAGACAAAGTTGTCGAAAATCCAATCGTTCCGAACGAGGTGTCATACGACTGGACTACGTAGAGGCCAGTAGCCAATAGCTTTCGTCTCAGAATTTCTTCTGAGCATGCGTGGCACTTTGTGCATCTGAATTCTGTACACATGATCGTAAAAAGTCCGATTGGATTTTGTTGTCAGAAAATTTTAGATCCTGCTCTCAAATTTTTTTCGTCGGAAATTCCGACGGAAAAAGCCCGCTAGAGCCCACACACGATCGGATTTTCCGACAACATAATCCGATCAGACTTTTTCCATCGGAATATCCGACCGTGTGTATGGGGCATTAGCGGTATTTACTGCATTATTTAATTTTATTACCGCATTGAGCTGGTTGTTAATGAGCGGGCCGGGAAGCCAGCCGAGTCCTTAACAACTAATGAATCATCAGCTGTCAGCGGTTCCCAGCTGACAGCTGAATGTAAAAAACATGCTGACAATTAAAAATGATGAACCCCCCCCCCCCAAATCCATACCAGACCCTTATCCAAGCATGCAGCCTGGCAGGTCAGGAAAGGGGAGCGAGTGCCCCCCCGAACCATACAAGGCCACATGCCCTCAACATGGGGGGCCTTGTGGGGGTTTGCGGGCAGGGGTCTTATCGGAATCTTAAAGCCCCCTTCAATAACGGGACCCTCAGATCCCAGCCCCCCTATGTGAATGAGTATGGAGTACTCATTCCACTATTTGTCAAAAAACAGCGTGATGGTCCCCCCGACCCCCATGCTGTTTTTTGACAAATACTGCATGTGATACCACCAGCAAAACCCTGGTGGTAAATGTTGCATGTTTTTTTACTCTCTGGTCCGTTTGTGAATTGGACTTAAGAGCTTTTCAAACGATATTTACCAGCACATTTTTCTTTTTGCAGTAAATACAGCATAATAGTTGTTATTTTTTTTATGAATTGGACTTAATTAACGCATGCCATAATGTATGCAAATGAGCCATATGAGTGTTATAACATGTGATAAACGTTAGTGATTTGACCCCTTTGTTCTTAGTGTCGGAAAAAGATTTTTTTTTGTCTTGAGGCAGTCCCCAAGAAAGTCTCACTATCATCCTGCACCTGCTGATAGTTCTGGACCTTTCTAGTTTTGTCTACACACTAGTGGGCAGCATAAGTATATAGGGCGTCTTCTTATGCTCCAGATTTGATTAAAGTAGTTGTTAAGCCACGTTCACATAACATCCCCTCTGTGTTCTAAACCTGTGTGCCTCTGTGTGAGTGCTTTATAAAAAATAAAAATAAATGCTTTACCTCATTTCACAGCTATTCTCAGCGATAACATGATTGGCTGGCTTTGTCCTCTCCCCATCTGACAGATGCAGCGGGCGGGGCCAAGATTCCTCCCGCTGACATCACTAGGGAGAGGAGAGAGAGAGAGATGACGGATCATGTGATCGCTGAGAAGAGCTGTGAAATGAGGTATAGCAGGCCTTTTTTTTATAAATCACTCACACAGAGGCACACAGGATTAGAACACAGAGGGGATAGTAGGAAGATGTGAAAGTTATTTGAGCATCAGGAGTTGTGGTGGTGTGCACTGGGACAAGCTGACAGGCAGGGAGGGAGGGGGGAGTGAGCACAGAGGAGACAGGTAGCAGGATGCGGATGAGGGAGGCACATAAACTGACCATGGTGTTCGGGGCTCAGCAGCCATGATACACCGTGGTCAGTTTACAGGAGGGAGAGCAGAACTAGACAGGATCAGCCAGGTATTACAGGTGATAGAGGGGGCCAAATTACACAGCACAAGCACCGTGCTGTATACATGCTTTAAAGGAACAGGATCTTTATTTTATTTTTTTGAGATTAACAAACGCTTTAGGTAATAGCAGTAACAATAACAAATATAACCCCATACACAAGTTGGAAATAGGAAGAGTTTCAATGTATCAATCAATTACATTCTGTTTATTTCTAGTGCAACATAAGGCAATATCCAGTTTTCTTTAATTGTATTTATGGCATTGCCTCTGAGACAGTGTTAATTTAGTAGCTTTGAAGTGTCAGATGTAGTGTTTCTCATAATGATTCATATCGTCTTTCTATGTTATTATCCGTAAAATCAAAACAATCTGTCTTGTTTTGATCACAGGCCTCCAGTGCATATATGTGATGTGCACTCTGCAAAATGTAGTCTAAATCTGTTTCTTTTTTAAACAGCAGTCAGTGGTTTCTGGAAAATGTGATCTTAATAAATCCTAAAGGGTTTCCAGGTTTGTAAACAAAGGAAAACTATAACCGATGATTTAGCTTAAGCTGAATTGATCCGGCGCACAGTTCAATTCTTTCCTCTAAGAGCAGGGTAATTAATATTTTTAGATACACTTTATTCTTTTTTGTACAGGAGTGGCTGAGTCCACAGGCAAATCATTACAATAACATGACTTAATTGATGGAAAACTTCAAAAGAAAAATATTGAACCTTCTTTTCAGTCTGGAGTTCAGTGCTGCTTTTGCTTCTGATTCAAAGGAAAAAGTGGGGTAGCCCATAGGAAACAGTCTTTACTTTAATGACTTTTCTCGTTGGCAATTGAAGAAGCTTGTACTGTGTACTGTGAAGCAGAAAATGTAAAGTTAAGTCATAGGCTTTATTGGTCGCTGAGCAAACATGAATGTCAATGTTTGGAGTCAAGCTAAGGTGCCAGTCAGCCTGGCCTAAATGTGATTGCTTGTCATGTACATCTTTTTCATTAAACTGTTTTTTAGAGTTGTTTGCCTATTTTATAAACATTTTGCTAATGCATTATTTTTTGTAGGTATTACTTTAATACCTAGCAGCCCCCTATGCTTTAAAGGTCCAACCCTAGGCAAAACATTTTTTTTTGAGCTTTGTTGGGTTTTTATAGCTGTCTGTCAATATTAGAGAGATCTTCCCCTCAACCCCTTTCAGGACAGGAAGCAACATGAAATCTCTCAATAGGGATTTTTTTTTTAGAATGGCCAAGGGTTAAAACTTTTAAATCTGTCTTTGATGCTCTCTGTGTCATCGCAGTGAGAACCTCATCCCTCATTACAGACATCACAAGGAAAGCAAGAGAGGAAAAAAGTCCTTCATTTTACTCTTCCCAACTGTATCAAAAAAAAAAAAAAAACGGACATCTGGACATGTTGTAACTAATTCAGTTTATTAGGTATAAAATTTAGGAGGCTATTTATAATGTGTTGAATTGTATTTTTCTCTACTTCTTTCGCCAGTTTTTCAGTGAATTTTTCATTCTATTCCTGAATCGGTTCTCATAAAGTGGTTCTATAGGCAGAAGATTTTTCATCTTGATGTATTCTATGCATGAAGATAAAAAACCTTCTGTGTGCAGCAGCCCCTCCTAATGCTTACCTGACCTCCATCTCGATTCAGCGATGTTGCATAAGCGTCTCGGCTGTCCAGGACTCTCCCTTCTCATTTGCTGAGACAGCAGCTGAGTACCATTGGCCTCTGCTGCTGTCAGTCAATGTCAGTGAGCCAATGAAGAGAGAGAGGGGACAGGGCTGAGTTGTGGCTCCATGTCTGAATGGACACACAGAGTAGAGGCTCGGCTCGGGTGGCCCCATAGCAAGCTGCTTGCTGTGGGGGCACTCAACAGGAGGGAGGGGCCAGGAGCACTGGCGAGGGACCCGAAAAGTGAAGCATCTGGGCTGCTCTGTACAAAACCATAACTCGTTGCAGGTTAGTATAACATGTTTGTTATTTTAAAACGAAAAATAATTCGACTTTAGTAGACATATGATCGTCCGTATTTTTTTTTTTTTGCATGCTAGTCTCATATCAAAAATGAAGAGGTTACTAAACTTATAAACATTCTCGTTTAACAGAATACAACTTTGAAAGTGATGTAATGTGTTGTATTGTATTGTAATGTTCTTTTGTTTCTGAGCATGCGTGGTCTTGCTCTCTCGATTTTTTTCTGACGAAAACCGTACTTATTAAACTAATCGTTCATTCTGGTATCGTATGAAAAAAAAAAATCTTGTTTGTCCCTTTGGATAATTTCGGATGAACTGGCGTGATCTGCTCTCGAAAGCTGTGTACTAATGATCAGATAATCATACGATCGCTTTGAAAGCGGTATTTTTTGTCCAAGTTTCTGATCGTGTGTACTAGGTAGAAACTTTGCAAGTTCAGCAATGTTTCACTGTTGTACTATTATGTACTGTAAAAGTCATGCCATATTATTGACCAGAAGTTAGACCTTCCAGATACACATGTATTTATACTACAGTCAACTGAACCCCCTTGACTTTGGAAGTGATGATTTAGGGCCCGTGTACACTATGTGATATAACTTGTATTTTTTCTTATAGATAAACGCAAATAACTGCAATGACACACAGAAAACAATAGTTATCTGTGTGTCATGTTCACATTAGAATGTGATGTTTCTCTGTGTTCCAGAGCTGTGCAATGTTATACAACATGTTTGTGAATGGCCCTGCATGTCAACACTCAGCAAGCGTTCACATAAAGTTGAAACTCAAAAAAAAGGGAGCTGTGTGATGCGATTAAACGCACATCACACTGCTCCTGGCACATGCTCCTCCGCATTCATTCACTGTGCAAAGCGCCCTGAGGCGATTCAGTTCGCATAGGTAGCGCTATACAAGTCATTCATTCATTCATTCACAAGGAACTTTAGCCAAAATGGCCACTGGCCGCACACTAAACCGCTGCGGTTTATCGCACAGACTTGTGTGAATAGATCCTTAGGTGTGTCAAAATAAAAGATGTACATTCCTAACTCCCACTGTTGGGGAGTTGGGACGAAATAGATTAAAATATACAGCTGTAATACACAAAATATTTTACACATTTTATGCCATATAGCTCACTTGTGAACATTTACTTAAGGATGATGCATACAATAAAAAAAAAAAAATAGCTATAAACAGGAAGTCACTTTGGGACATATACTTTAATCCTGGGTGTGACATGTATTCCCTCAACTACTATGGTATTTTGCTATTCAGCCAAAAGGTTACTCTAGTTTCCTACAACTTGGCAGGAGAAATATCAGCCTTGTCAATGGTACAGGCAAATACTGGAATTCTACTCTGCTGAAGTGGAGACAGCAGTCAGCTGTGGATGAAGTCATCTCTGCTATGTAAAGCATTTAGCCTTAGCACTATGCTCTATGTAATGCTGACCACTGCTGGTAATCCCTTATAGGTTGTTTTGGCAGGGCCTGCAAATGTTCCCTTGTGAAATCTCTGGATCTAATGTATTTTAATATTTCACATAACATATGGAAGACAGAATTTGCTGGATCTGACTCCAGCTGAGTTTGCTGATGTTTTTTATGTGGTTTTCTGATCCCTTTTTTTAAACATAAATCATTACCTCCTGCATTTCTTAGGCACGTTTATCTGTTTGTGGTGCAACACATTTCAGTGAACATTGCACGTATATGTGTGGAGGGATGCAGGGCCATCTTAATAAAATCATGGGTCCCTGGGCAAAGTAATGCACTGGGGCCCAGGGGCCCCAATTTACACACCTACTCTCTGGAATTAGTTGATAGAATTAAACATATATTTATTAGTACTTTCAATAAAATCGATTTTAAACAATATAAAAAGCATTTGATAAATCAAGGACTAATCAACACAAAGGGCACAGTACAGGGGGTCAGTAGGGCACAATACTAGGATCAGGAAGGCACAGCACATGTTCCAGGATGCTGCTCAGGAAATCTTCATCCTAGGACAGTTTAGTAAAAATCTTGACTGGTCTGGCAAATCCAGGACAGTTGGTATGTATGATGTAATACAAGACTATCATGGTGCCCCCTATACATCTGGGGCCCCTGCCCATGCATTAAGACAGCCCTGGAGGGATGCATTTTCCAGTTCTGTTTTTGTCATTGAGATGAGATGTCACAAGAGATGAGTCGGCATGTTTTGTGCAGTAATTTGAGTCCTTTCTATAGACAATATGAATTAAAAAAACTGCCTTGCTCCCAAATTCTAAATACTGGTATTTGCATAAGTACATTACACTGTTTAAACATGTTTAGTGGGAAATATTTTGACTGCCATTTCTAAAATCATTCTTAACCTCTTGGTGCCGACTGCACACAAATATACAGCCTCTCGGTGGGAGGATCTTGGCACAGAGCAGCCGCATATCTGTGTGAATTAGTGTAATACAGCTGTGCCGAGAACACGCACCCTGCACACTCCTGGCACAGTTACCGGTGGCTAATGGAAGCTTTCCGATCATGCGACCACTGTGACAGCCAATCATCATGGTCACTTGATCATAAACCTTGCTCCGCCTTCCGGCATCCTAAACCTCTTAAATGGCCTGGAAGCGCCGGCTCCAAGGGGTTAAAAAAAATAGTTCAGTTGCCTGTATGCTAATTGAATTTTGTCCGGTTCCAGATGAACCAGCTAAAATGTGTTGGATGTGTGGTCCTGCCTGCCCCCTCCCGCCCAACATCCTTAACTAAAAAAAATGAAGAATACTTTTGGGCCAAACAACAGCTTTGTTCATCTGTTCTTTATGGCAACCCACAGGCTGAAAGAAACACATTTTAAAGCTTTGCCTCTAGCTCACTGGAATAAGCATGCAGCCAAATAAGTCTGAACTCTTGATCTGTAGTCTAGTACAAGTTCTAGTACAAAGCTATTGAAGCGGGTTGAGCAGACAGTCAAGTAATGTTTTCTATAGAAGAGGTAAGCAGCGGAATAAGTCTAAGGCAAGTTAATGATCATTTATTCATAACAAAATAGACAAGTATTAGAAGATTTTTTACTTTAATGCATAGAATGCAATAAGGTAAACAAAAAAACTTTTTAAGTTTATAACCACGTTTACTTACCTTGGACTCTTGGATGTTTGTCCGGCGCTGTTATTGGATTGTATATTAAGAAGAGTGGCAGTCTCAGTATCAGTATATATATATTTGCCCAATTTATAACTGTGATAAAATGACATGGTTTTCTGCAAACAATGAGGGACATTTACCAAGCTAGTTAGATCAGTGTCAAATCAAACTGTGTATCCTTCAGCAAAGTCTCTGCAAAAGAGGTGGGGTGGCCAGGTGGCCACGCCCCTTAGGTATTTAAGAACTGCCAGGCGGCGGAAACCAGTTACAGGTGCGGACCTCTTTTTTTTTCTCAGGTAGGTGGTGGCGGCGACGTTCATCGTGATTGATGCTGGGTCTACATCAGGGTACATTGTTTTTGTTTTTTGTTGTGTTTTTATAAATTTTTTACAAATTTTTTGGTGAATGATCAGGGGTACAATGTACCCCTACTTATTCACATGGAAGGCTGGAAATGGGGGGCCCCCTTGTTAAAAGGGGCTTCTAGATTCTGATGAGGCACTTGCCATTTTTTTTATTTATGAGGGCCTGGTATGGACCCCCACACAGTTTTTTTTCTTCTTCTCTGGTTTACATTCAGCTGTCAGTGAGGAATCCGCATCATCGATTGTTAAGGACACAGCGGCCGGCTTCCCGGCCTGCTTCTTAACAACCAGCTATTGTTAAAGACGCCGGTGGCCGCCGCGTCTGATCATTCGCATCTGAACCATATCTGGAGATCGCAGCTGAACTGCTGAACAGCTGCTCTGGAAATTCACAGTGAAAACGGACTGGAAATTTGCACCGGACATATTTGATCCTAGCCTTACAGACCTGTGTGTCTGTATTCCTAGGCAGCCAAGTGCAACAGTTTGCAAAGTTCAAAGACAGTTTTGCTACAACAGATGCATAATTAAGAAATGGTCTGGCTTCATTCAGTCACACTTGTGACTTTAGAGCAGCCAAAGGATGAATTTATGACTCAGGCTGTAACCTTGTAATAAATCTGTCCAATGATACATTTCAATGCTCCTATTTAACATGGCTTTGCCTTGAGAAAGGATTGATAAATATCCCCCAATTTTTGCCAGTTGTACTGAGACTGTACTGCCTGCCCTCTCCTGTCTGTGAGACACCAAGCAAGACCTAGCTATTAAACCGACAACAGGTGCTGATAATTTTCTTGGTACAGTGACCACATTATGGAAGGAAATGTTGTACCTTGCATGTCCAAAGTATTTAAATAAACGTTTGTTTTGGCATACCTCTTGTGCTAAGGTCTATAAAGCAGAACTGCACTGCATCTCAGCACCGCAAACCAAAAACTCTTTTTAATTCCTTTTTAATATTTTAAGTAAATTCATATATCCATCCGTGTTTCCATGCTTTATTTTGCTGAGAAATCACTTTTAAAAAAAGTAGCAAAACAACAATTTAGTGAGATACAATTTATTAGATACAGTACACTCCTCACATTTTTGTTAATAGTTTATTATATCTTTTCATGTGACAACACTGAAGAAATGACACTTTGCTACAATGTAAAGTAGTGATATGTACAGCTTGTATAACAGTGTAAATTTGCTGTCCCTTCAAAATAACCCAACACACAGCCATTAATATCGAAACAAAAGTGAGTACACCCCTAAGTGAAAATGTCCAAATTAGGCCCAATTAGCCATTTTCCTTTCCAGGTGTCATGTAACTCGTTAGTGTTACAAGGTCTCAGGTGTGAATGGGGAGCAGGTGTGTTAAATTTGGTGTTATCGCTCTCACTCTCTCATACTGGTCACTGGAAGTTCAACATGGCACCTCAGGGCAAAGAACTCTCTGAGGATCTGAAAAAAATAATTGTTGCTCTACATAAAGATGGCCTAGGCTATAAAAAGATTGCCAAGGCCCTGAAACTGAGCTGCAGCATGGTGGCCAAGACCATACAGTGGTTTAACAGGACAGGCTCCATCAGAACAGGCCTCAACATGGTCAACCAAAGAAGTTGAGTGCACGTCCTCAGCATCATATCCAGAGGTTGTCTTTGGGAAATAGACATATGAGTGCTGCCAGCATTGCTGCAGAGGTTGAAGGGGTGGGTGGTCAGCCTATCAGTGCTCAGACCATACCTGCATGGCTGTCGTCCTAGAAGGAAGCCTTTTTCTAAAGATGATGCAGAAGAAAGCCCGCAAACAGTTTGCTGAAGACAAGAAGACTGAGGACATGGATTACTGGAACCATGTCCTTTGGTCTGATGAGACCAAGATAAATGTATTTGGTTCAGATGGTGTCAAGCGTGTGTGGCGGTGTCACTTCCTTGACGGTAGAGCCTGATATGCAGTGGACGGCCTCTGTTACACCTTGACTCGAGGCCCCCCGGTAGAGCAGACAGGGAGCGCAGGAGTGCAGAGTCGCACGAGTGCCTGATCGGGTGCATACTGTGGAGCCGTAGCTCAGCAGGATTCTCCAGGCAGAGGAGAGGAGTGGTGCAGGCAGGCCGGGTCATACACTGGCGGACACGTCAGGAGCAGATGCGGATGCAGCAAAATAGTCAGGGTACAGGCCAGGTCGGTGATGGGTTGGCAGTAGCAGAAGGATCAGGCAGGTGAGGTGGTCAGACAAGCCGGGTCGGGTGCAGGCGGAAAGCAGGAATCGTCAGAGGCAAGCCGGGTCGGGTAACAGGAACAGATAACAAAATGCAGGTAGGCAGGAACACAGTAAACGCTGTAGAGCAGACAGCACCGAGTCTGTGCACTGGCAGTGTTTAAATAGGCTGTTGGGCGCCAAAAGCTGTAACCGGGTGCGCGCTCACGTGCGCGCGCATATGTGCGCGAATGCGCACAAACATGCGCGCATGTGCACAAACATCTAATGGCTTGGATTCTTATCTTCAATGCTGGCGTGCCGTTCTGACAGGGGCTGAGGTCACAGGTTGTATTCTTCGGCCGCCATCTTGGGTCCGGGCTAGCCATTCCTGACAGGCGGCAACCAGGTGAGGAGTACAAAGGCAAGGTTGTCTTGCCTACAGTCAAGCATGGTGGTGGGAGTGTCATGATCTGGGGCTGCATGAGTGCTGCAGGCACTGGGAAGCTACATTTCATTGAGGGAACCATGAATGCCAACATCTACTGTGACATACTGAAGCAGATAATGATCCCCTCCCTTTGGATATTGGGCCGCAGGGCAGAATTCCAACATGAAAACGACCTCAAACACACCTCCAAGACGACCACTGCCTTGCTAAAGAAGCTGAGGGTAAAGGTGATGGACTGCCCAAAGCACCCTCCCCATGTTGAGGGCAAGCGGCCTGGTATGGTTCAGAAGGGGGGGAGCTTGCTCCCCCCATCCTGGCCTGCCAGGCTGCTTGCTCGATTAAGGGTCTGGTATGGATTTTGGGGGGGACCCCACGCCAAGTTTTTTAAACATTTGGGCATGGTATGGATTTTTGGGGGGACCCACGCCGATTTTTTCCTTGATTTTTCATCTATATCGACATTACATTACCTTTCCTTTAGAAATGTCTTTTTTCTGTGGGACTGTAAAACACATCACACAGATGCGCCACTTTACAGGCAGACTAAGGGGACCCTTCAGGCATGATAGTTAAAGGAATATTTCATTTTTATTGTTTCACTTTAAGCATTATAAAAATCACTGCTCCTGAAAAAACGGTTGTTTTAAAAACTTTTTTTGCATTGATACATGTCCCCTGCGGCAGTACCTGGGTCCCCATACACTTTTTATGGCAATAACTTGCATATGAGCCTTTGAAATTAGCATTTTTGATTTTTCATGTTCGTGTCCCATGGACTTTAATAGGGTTTGCATGTTCGCACAAACTTTTTGCCTGTTTGCATGTTCTAGTGCAAATCGAACCGGGGGGTGTTCGACCCAACCCTACTCAGCATTTATACATGCATTTCCTGCAGAATTCCTAGGAACATTATACCTTTTCGATTGTATGTAAACTCTAATATTGAACTGCTCTTAAAGTATAACTGTAGGCAAAACTTTTCTTTTTCATTTTGGATAGAGTAAGGGAGAGGTATAACCCCTGTCAGTTTTTTTTTGCCATTGCTGTACCATTGGGAAGACTTCCCTTCACTTCCTATCCCATAGCCAAAACAGGAAGTGAGGGGAAATCCCTGCAAACTAAGGGAATTCCTTGGGGTCCCCAGGTCACCAGAACTAGTGTTCTTGTACTTTCACTTTCAAACATGACAAATAGAGAGGGTGAATCACCCTAAGGGGGGGGGGGGGGGGCAGAAAGCAATAAAAACCTACCAGGTGTTCTAATCCTTCTCAACTCTATCCTAAAAAGTGCTTAATTGCTTAGTTTTGGTCCGTGAAATATAACAGTGAAAGCATCTTGCTATACTTATTCGATAAGTGCAAAAAAAAACATTGATCCTCTCTCTGTCTTATTTCAAGTAGTTTTGTCAGCTCTACTCAGTTCCTATCTGTGTATTACAGAACATTTTATCCATATACAGTATTATGGGGAAGAGGAGGAGGTATTTTATAGTCCCAACACACTTTCTGTCCTAGGATGACAACCCCGAGCCTCCATGAATATAGTACGGCAAGTAAGCATTGTTATCTGAGGACATAAAAAGTGTTAGTGGCAGGACTGTTAAAACTGAGATGAGACTGCAGTGTACACAGGGCAGAGGACAGCACTGGATCAAGAGATATTGAACAGATATAAACAAAAAACTCATAAAAGGTCAATTTAACCCTATTTAACAAACCAAAAGAGACCAAATAAGGGAAGTCTACACTCAAAGCATCACTTTAGATTGCTTCACAGTACATGCAAAATAAATATTGGCTAACCTGTTGCTGAAATGTATTGTATGGGTCACAGAAATATCCCAAATTTCTGAAAATGGTGATGTTCTGTGCACAAAATCTTGCATTAGTTCTTGTGTTTAGTTTCCATGCATGGAAGAAATACAAAAAAAAAAATTGTTTTTAGATAAATGCCCTGCCGTGGCAGTAATCAATATCAACTGGGATTTTTAAATCATTTAAAGCAACTGTGTTTAGTAGGCCTGGCTAGAGATTAATTAAGAACAATGCTTAAATTACATATGTCTATTTTCAGATCAGATGTTCTGATCAGAATGTTGAAAAATAATGTACTGCATGTGAATTATTGGAATACTTACTCAATATTTCATATGTAGAGTCTTCTGTGTTGTACCAGGGGCATAGTAAACCTAATCATAATCTAAATATATTCATGAATTGAGAAATAGTAAATGATAGGCTGCATGTGTCTCCTTGAATATACAAACACTTTACAATAATAGCAGTCTCTCTTTACACATAATATATATATTATATATTGTATAAACACACAGAATTGACTTTACTGAAGTTGAAATATAATCTCCAATTACTTATCAATAACGTCAGTGATGTGACAGTCTGGGTCCCAACTCTTCGTCCTTCTGGTCTGTCGTGTGGGGATGTCTTCTTGCAGTACCCACATTGCTTTTTGCTGACATGGACACTTCACGTTTGCTGCCATAGAGCCTTCCCAGGTTCCTCAACTTCTTCTTACATGTTCCTGAAATGTTCTAGCAGCAACATCATGAGATTACAATGCAATGGGTGGCAAAAAGACAGGGCGGCTGTCATGATTTGCAGCTTCTGATAACTACTTTCTAGTACTGGAAGAGATGGTGTGTATGGTCTTGTGACAGCAGAAAGACAACCTTAGACAATCTTAGAAGTTTAGAATGAATGGCTAGGAGCAAATGAGGATCTTCAAATGATATGGACCAGTGTGTTGACATTCGGTGATTGCATATATGATTTCACTTCATACCACATTTAAATAAAGTGAACTTGTGTCCAGACTTTGCACATTAATTTACACAAATATTGACTAATTCAGCAGATCATTTTAACCATTTTCCACCCGCCCACAGTACTTTTACTGTGGATGGGCGGCACGGCCAGGCTCAGCAACGTAAATATACGTTGCCTGGCACATGCGCATGGACACGCCCCCTGGGGCACACAGCACTCAGCTCCCATAACCACTGTGTCTACAGGACATGGCGAATTATGGTTCCTGGTACCCGGCCTTGAGCACCAGCGGGATCATGTGATTGCTCTGCGATCACATGATCACAATCTCAGCAAAGCTGTTATGAATTAATTTTATTTGTAACAGCTGTGATTCCTGTAGAGTGATGCCATGATTGGCCCACAGCTATCACATGGTACCTGGGCCAATCACAGCCCCCTGTACCATTTGATCAATTGTAGCCAATCACATAATGTCAACAATAAGTCCAGCTGTTCTGCATGTAACCCATGCATGACAGTTCAAAGGATTGCTGTCACTGTGATAATCATTGTAGCAGTAATCACAGTGTAAAACAAAATTAAATATTCTCATGAAAGTATATAAAAAAAAAATGTAGGAAAAAAATGGTTAAAAATTGAATCAAAATGTATTTATTTTTCACATACTGTCACCAGTCAATGGTGTCCATTCACTAACGTTTAACACATGTGATAGCACAGTCATGTGACCCATTTGCATAAATTATCGCATGAGGTAAATAAAGTCCAATTCACAGAAAAATTCAAATAACGATTATGTGGTATTTACCGCAAAATGAAAAATGAGCTGGTAAATATCTTTTTAAAACAATGCAGTAAGCACATAAGTCCAATTCACAAATGGAAAACATGCAATATTTATCACCAGGGTTTTGCTAGCAGTATCACATGCAGTATTTGTCAAAAAACAGTGTGGGGGTCTAGCTTATTGCTGAGGAGAGGGCCGGAAAGCCGTCCGTCACGTCCTTAACAACGGATGACTCATCAGCTGTAAGCGGGTTTCCTGCTGACAGCTGAATGTAAAAAAAAAAACATGCCTGCAATTATACTTGAGGTGATTGTAGCCTTTTTTATGGCAATTGTGACAGAGAAAATTGAGTACTGTCCATGATACTTTTTTAATTTGCACTAACATATCATTTTTCCGGATGAGCTTTCGGGTATGTCCCCTTCTTCAAGGTCCAAGCAGTACTGTTTCACAAATGTTTCAGCAGAATGTTAAAATGTTAAAAAAAAACAAAAAAAACACAATCTCTGAGGGAAAGGAAAAAGAAAGAAAAACAAACACATAAAAATCAATGTGTATGGCAATGGCCTAAGTTTAGATATTGGTTTCCTTACCCATTATACTACAGTTTTACGACCCCCTCTGTGACTATTACCCCCCCTCCCCCACCAGTCTATAGATCTCTCTCTGTCTTATATCACTTGCTGCTAGCTTTATTACCATTGCCATACACATTGATTTGTATGTGTTTTGTTTTTCTTTTTTTTTCTTTTTCCTTTCCCTCAGAAATTTTTTTAACATTCTGCTAAAACATTTGTGAATCAGTACTGCTTGGACCTTGAGGAAGGGGAACATACCCCGAAAGCTCCTCCTGAAAAATTATATGTTAGTGCAAATAAAAAAGTATCACAGACAGTACTCAATTTTCTCATGCCTGCAATTAAAAATTCAGAAAAAAAAAAAAACAGCCTGGGATCCCCCACCAATGCATACCTGACCCTTATCCGAGCATGCAGCCCGGCAGATCAGGAAAGGAAGGGGCATCCCCCTCCTGAACCATACCAGGCCACAGTCCCTCAACATGGGACATATTGTTTTAAAATCAGCTGCCATAAGGGAAAAAAATGTGTGAAACAAATGATTCAAATTTAATTTGGTTACAGTGTTGCACGACTGAGCAAAGGTCAGAAAAAGTAGCGCAGTGGTGAATAGCAAAAAATGATATGGTCATGAAGGGGGTAAAACCTTCTGGAGGTCAAGTGGTTACAATTATTTCCATAAAATCTAAAAATTCTGAACATAATCTCTTTCTAAGGCCTTTTGTCTCAAAATTCAGTTTCCAATTACCTGGAAAGAGAGAGCCTAAAAATATCTAGGTATTATTCTTACAACTCACCACTCTGCTCTTTATAAACATAACCTTTAGAACCTATACAGTCATATAGGGCTCAATTCACAAAGCAGTATTTACCGCTTTAAGAACTGTGGTAAAATACCCCTTATGCCACGTACATGCGATCTGATTTGACGGAAAATGTTGGATGTGAGCTTGTTGGCGGAAAGTCTGACCATGTGTATGCTCCATTGGACAATTGTTGTCAGACTTTCCGCCAACAAATGTTGGCTAGCATGTTCCCAAATTTCCCGCCAACAAATGTGTGTTGTCGGACTTTCCGACTGTGTGTACACAAGTCCATCGGACAAAAGTCCAAAGTACAAACATGCATGCTCGGAAGCAGAAGCGGTCTGTCTTGTAAACTAGCATTCGTAATGGAGAATTAACATTTGTGGTGTGGCAAATTATGAAATCTCGAAATGCAGCGCACAATTCTCTTTTTCTTTATTGGGATAATAATGAAGCTGCTTTGCTGGTGATACTGATGGAGTTATTGCAAACGAATTTTCAAAGGCTTTTTTTTTTTTCTAGTGAAATCAAGAATAATAATATAAAAAGAAAAATTAGACATGCTATCTGCCAATAGAACTTAACCAATGAGGGCATTCTATGCATCCAAAGATATAGAAAATATACCAAATCAAATCATTATTCAACTAAAAAAATAATGTCAAAGCAATAACTCCAAGGCCAATAATAAATAACACCTCCGATTCCGCAACATGGCTGGTTGATGAACGGCCGTTCAGAAACAAACTGAAAAGCACAAAATGAAAAACGCAAAAAAAAAAGCGCGATACAAAACACTCACCAAACTTCTACTAACACGAAATTAGCAGAAGGAGCCCAAAGGGTGGTGCTAAAGAGGTGAAAAACAACGTTGTACGTCTAGTACATCACTACGTTTGTAATTATTGGCCAATGTGTGTATGCAAGACAAGTTCGAGCCAACAAAATTCCACGGTTTTGGTGTCGGAAAGTCCGATCGACACACATGGGCTTACAAATTTAAAATTTTATAGTGCGTACTCCTTTCACAAAAATAATTTCTAATTAAAAGATGAAGAATTACACTGAGACTTTCAATTAGATCAATGTCTAGCTGGATTACTAAAATGCTGCCTCTGCACACTTGTTAAGGTGTCTCCTGCATCAAATACCAGATACAATTTCACATTTCTTATCTGCATAGCCATAGACCCTATATTTCAGTTTAGTATTTGCAGTTAATAAAACGAACTTCAATTTTCTTTCTATCATAACTACAGACACCAAACTACTTACAAACTAACATTCCAAATCTATTAGAATAACATAAAAAGAAGAATGAGTATGCTAAATGGTAAGGGAGACAGAGTTTAAAGAAAAAGAAAAATAAGCTCAAAAACACCTTTTCAAAATTCATACACACACAAAACTTGAAACTGAAAAACAAATGATTGTGATCTATCTTTGCCCTGTTTTGCAATATAGAAGTATTGAAAAGTTACAGTTGCACTATTGCACAAAGTTTATATTGACTCGATCCTGTGGCCTCTTTCTGCTTACTCGCAAAATTCATCTTGCTGAATTCTGGTGAACGTGATTGCAAAACCCCACAGCTGTAGGTGTTTTGACATCAGTAGTGAAAATAAGCAGAAAATCTAACTGTTCCATGGAAGAACTTCACTTCCTCCTGCTATTATTTTTTTAAGCACCCCTTACCAGTATTTTCACTTGCACATAATTGGAAGATAGAAGTCATCAGAACCTTACCTCATTTACTAAGCTAAGGTAAAATTCCCTTGCAAAGTGAACAACTTTGGTACTACAGCCAAAAATTCAAATGAAGAATTTGCAAGACACTATATGATTCGAATTCTGGACCACAAATGTATTGTAGTGCAGTGGAAATATTAACAACATCTGTTAATGTGATAAAACTCTTGTTTTATGTACACTTTAAAAATAATTCAATAAAAATCAGCAAACATTGCCTGTTTTGCTGAAAGCAATTATTAATATTTTAAAAGAATCCAATGGTTTTGGGTAAACTGAGGTTTTATGTCTGTGTATACATACAGTCTTTAATTTATACATTTAAAGCGGTGTTCCGGCCGAAATTATACTTTTTAAATAAAAATACCCCTATAATACACAAGCTTAATGTATTCTAGTAAAGTTAGTCTGTAAACTAAGGTCTGTTTTGTTAGTTTTTAGCAGTAGTTTGTTATTTTATAAACTTGCAGCAGGCCGTGGCCATCTTAAGTGTGGACATCTGAAGCCAGACTATTTCTTCCTGGATCTCATCCTTGCAGATCTCGTACATGCTCAGTGCAGCATAAGCAGTGTAATAGGTTTTAGGTCAGGTTTTCATAGCAACGGCAGTTTGAGAGGAAGTTGCTGCCCCTTCCCAGGAGGCATTGCAAACAGGAAATGATGCGATGGGCCGCGGCCAGGCAGGAGTGAGTGAAAAATGAATACAGCAGATATACAGTCTGTGCTGAAAAAAAAATATCCAATTTGTTTACAGTGCACAGTTTAGTGACGGATGCTGAAGAGTTGTAAAAGTGGGTGGAACTCCACTTTAAATACAACACAGAAGTAAGGATTCTAAGTAGGGCTGTTACTGATTAAAATTTTCATGTTCGATTAATCAATTTTTTTTTTAATCGATTAATCGACTAATTTTGATTAATTATAATGCACATACAGATCCAACTACTTTTAGCTGATCTCCTTGCATTGCAACTCTGCATTAGTCAGTGGTAAATGTGGTATACACTACAGTATATACAATCACCCGACACTAGTTAGTTTCCACAATCCATGACTTAACTTCACAGTTCACACAAATACGTTTTAAATTCAAACTGTAGCACTGACGTAAGTAATTTTTTTTCCACCTCCGGTCTAACTAATCACTCTCACCTTATGGCATGGACCCCTGTGCAAACAGGTGGTCATGCAAGCGGGTATAAAAAGGGTTAACACGGACCATGAACTTCTCTCACGTCTCCTTAGATCTCAGCAAGGACGCCAGGTCATGGGTAGAAAGAAAAGATCTAAGTGCTCACCACTTAAGTATAAGATATCATTTTTGTGTTCAAACACAAACTACTCACATAAAGATGATAAAAACACAGCATGTAAAATCAACAATCGCGTTAGTTCCGTAGGGCAGCAGCGGGTGACATCATGTGTAGCTCCTCCCCCGTACACGTTACGTTCAACCAGAACTTCAACATCACCGGATCTCCGACGGAACTCCCTGAAGACCCGAAAGCCGACGGAGAGGTTAGTACCGATCAAAATAATTTTGATCGATTAAAAAATTAATGATTAATCAAGGAAAATATCTTTTATTTCCACAGCCCTAATTCTAAGTGTTTATTTTTTTTTGTAAAGAAAGTGTGAAGCAGTTGCTCTTTCTTTTCAGGTATGCTGTCTCTGACACCCATGAGCATGTGAGTGTATAAATAGTGGGTTGGGTTTAATAAAATTAGGATATTGTGTGTGGACAAGCTGTATAAATCCATACAAATTTCATATAATATCTGAAAGTTTTGAGGCTACCCATCATGTTTATTTTTACTGATGCTGCCCAATGATAAAGGCTGAGCAATCAATGTGTGCACAGTGTTTACAAAAAAAGCCTACATATTAGACCTGTGCTAGCCATAGGTATTGTACAGAGGTGAAGGGGGGGGGGGTACAATTTTAAGCTGTGAAATACAGATGAGCCATAGATGATGGGTGGTGGTCTTAAGGAACAGCTTCACTCAATTTTCCATTGTGGGTGGAATGGATCAGTGTTCAGTATTTATCAGTTCTTTACTTCTGTCCTGTACCTGCCAGGGAGATTTCCCCTTGGTTATACTATGATTGTATTCAACCTAAAGCTGGCTGAATGTCGGGAGACATTTGCCAGTTCAAAACAAACGGCTGACATTTGGCCCGTGTGTATTTCTGACAGCCGGCTTTTGACAGACATGCATGCTGGAAAATCAGCCGACCGACTCCCGTTTTTTCATGCAACCCAGCATGTACCAGCCTTTAGTGAGTAGACATGTGCACAATAGAAAAATTTGTTTAGTTTAGTTTCGTTTCTGTTTGTTTCCGTTGATTCGTAACGATTTGTAATTTCGTAAGTCGTCAGTGTTCGTATCCGTAACGATTCGTAAATTCGTAAGTCGTCGGTGTTCGTATTCGGACTGGTTCGTATTTTCATCGAGTTATTTTTTCGTTGATTCGTTTTTCCGTTAGTCTTATTTTCGTTTATTCGAAATTCGTATTTTCGTATTTTCATTATATTTTGTATTCGGACGCATTCGTATTTTCGTAGATTTAGTTACATTCGTACTTTCGTAAGATTGATTTATTCGCACTTTCGTAACATTGTTTTCGTAGATTCGTAATCGGAGCATAATTCATAATTTTATGCTATTATTACATTTAAGAGACACGGAAAATTACAAAAAAAAAAAAAAAAAAAGTTACGAATGTACGAATTTTTTCGTTCAATCATTCGAAGCACGTTAAGCAGCACCATTGTAAGAGACACGGAAAATTATCAACAAAAAAAAAAGTTCCAAATGTACACATTTTTTCGTTCATTTTGATTTTTCGTTGTTCCTGTTTTAGTTTTTCGGATTTTCATTCTTTCGTAGTTTCGTTGTTTCTAATTTAATTATTTCGTATTTTCGTTGTTTTTCATATTCGTTCATTTCTATAATTCGTTATTCGCTAGAATTTTTACCGAATCATTCGTTCATTCGTACGATAACGAATGAACGAATATAACTAATTTGAACGGAAAACAAATTAAAACTAAACGAATTGCACATGTCTATTAGTGAATTCTGTATTGTCATTGTAAATCTGCTGGAGAGCAAAAGAGGAATAAATGCTGTATGACTCTCTCCATATATAACCAACTAGACTATTTGCCAAAGGGTACATGGTGAATTCATTCAATCAGTTTCAACAGTAGCTCTTGTGAAAAGTCTAGTTCATACTATTTTCATCATTCTGGGAATGGGGGGAAATCACCCTGCTACCCCTCAAGCAGCAGTAAGACAAGATTACAATCATGGTGGAAGGTCAAAGCATGCCCTATTCCACGTTAAAAAAAAAAAAAGGGTATCTAAAGATGTAACTTTTTATTTTGAGTAGTATAGTGGATGAATAGACCTTCTGTCACTTTCTGTCATATAAACCCCTTTGGATATAATTTCCTCCACCCTCTGTCCTGTAGACTCACCACCAAAAGGATATCTTTACAAAGAATATATCCTGTTAGGCAGAAATTCACTTAGTTGTCACCAAAGCAACTGTCACCATTGGAGGATTTCCCCTCTATTCCTAGACAATAGACAACTATTTTGGATTTTCCTTCACTTCAGTCCTAATAACAATGGTAATTGGACAAATAGAGAAAGGCAATCTCCCCATCAAGGATACAATAACTAAAAAAAAAAAAATATACAGAAATATATATTTTTATATGGGGTTTCTACATAATTGCACTATATTAAAATTAAACTATATTAACTGCACAACATAAAAAAAAAAAAACGAAATTAAAATGTTTGTTTCAGTAACATGAACAAATTGTAATGTAGGGTATGAAGACTAGTACCACAAGGCTTGGGTGGCTGTGGTTCAGTGGACCATGTATGATTTGCCTAGTTGTTGCCAAAATAGCTTATCCCCAGGTATGAGTATACCCATGACACTTTTCTTAATAATGCTAAATTTTGTGTAACCAAGGTTTCTTGTAGTCTTTCAGCCTACTTTATCATCCTGACAGTAACACAAAGAACAAATGCACAACCTTTTAGCCCTGTGTCTCTTTAGACTGTAATTTAAAAAGCCTGGGAACTTGTTCCTCTCCATTATAAACAATAAAAGGACTTCAGTGAAATGAAGCACACGCTCTTCTATTTGGAGTTTCTCAGGCAAAGGCTCTTTATTTTGTTTAAACATGTTTCCTCTCGAGGTTCGACCACCTTCCAGACACTTTTTCTTTATTTATAACATCCCTCTTGTACGTGTACATTGTCAAGTGAAGAAACATTCCTCCGATATCACTTTATATCACTTTTTATGGATATGCACATATACAACATCAATTCAGCACCTTTGTAAACCTTTGTTAATGTAGAGAATTATACTACAAATACAACTTTTTTCTGGCGGTTTGCAGTTTGATTTTAACCACTTGAGTACCAGAGCCTTTTTCTCTCTTAATCCCCCTGACTCCCTGAGCGTTTTTCTCATTTCCGCACATTATGCCCTTTAGCATTTGTATCCAATCCTAATGTGTTGTATATCATTTTTATTTTTGCACCCACAGCGCAGAGGTGTGAAAAGTCCCATAGGATTTAAAGGGAAACATTTTTCCTGTGTTTTTTTTAGCAAGGTAAAAATGCAATAAAAACACACTAGTGTAAAAGGGCCCATTTGGGTTTTTTGGAAAGAAATTATGGAAAATTGAAAAATATATTATATGACTTGGGCACCACCAGATATTTAATCCAAAAAATACCCATCAAAGTCTGTTGATTAAGATTACACCACAGAAGTGTGATTTCTGTGTAACATAGCAGAATGGTTTTCTTTTTTGAGAGAGCTTTTTTCCACTTTCAATACTACATTGCAGAACACAGACAAAAAACTTTGCCTAAACTGTTAGCATAATATTAATAAAAATAAGGTGGGCATGGCAAGAACAGCAACAGTCTCACAGGTCTACAATTACTAAAATTCCAAATGATGTTGCATTCATTTTTGTGAACATTTGACGCTTGTGCAGTAAACACATATTTCATTCAGATCATCCCTGTCATTGTTGGAACCATTGGATTAATATGGGGAAGGTTTTGTTTTTTATTTATTTTATGTATCTATATATATATATATATATATATATATATATATATATACACACACATATCTATCTATCTATCTATCTATCTATCTATCTATCTATCTATCTATCTATCTATCTATATATATATATAGAGAGGGAGATATATCTATATATATCTATATCTATATATATATATCTATATATATATATATATATATATATATATATGTATATACACTCAAAACTGTATGTGTCCTATTGCTGCAGGGAGATGTTGAACAGAGACTGAACAGCAGCTATGTCTCAGCCTCAGTGCTTAGTTGCAGTGCAAGTGTAAAGACACTCCAAATGTATGTAAACTTAATTGTGCTTTACCCTTTCATGACCAGGATCAAAACAAACCCTAACCTCAAAACCCAATTTTCAACTTAGGGAGGTCATTCTCCTGTTGATCATGGCGATACCACAAATGCTAGTGTTTTTTTTTTTCTTTGTACCAGTAGTAGGACCAAGAAACAATAGTACACAGATTTTTCACTGATGCTGCCCAATAAAAAAGGCTGAGCAGTGAGTCAGTGTGTGCACTGTGTTTAGAAAAAAGCCCGCATATTAGAGCTGTTTCGGCCGTACGTGTTGTATGGAGATGGGGGGCAGGGGGTACAATTTTAAGCTGTGGAATACAGGTGAGCCATGGTTGATGGGTGGTGAGAGGTGAGAACTGTGGCGGGCGGGAGGAGAACAAAGGTGAGAGCTGTGTATAAAGGAAGAAGGGGGCTGCAGAGGTGAGAACTGGAGATGGAGGGGGGTTTAGGGGTGGCGGTTGTGCAGAGTTAAGAGCTGTGGATGGAGAGCAAAACGGTTTCAGAGGTGTGAGCTGTGAATGAAGGGGGTACAGAGCTGAGAGCTGTGGATGGAGGGGGTGGGGGTTTCAGAGGTAGGGATGAGCCCGGTGTTCGATTCGAACATGTTCGAATCGAACATCGGCCGTTCATCGAAAACCAGAACTTTGTGGGCCGTTCGCATCAAATTCGTGTAATATGAACGGCCCTCAATGCACTGCGCCAGTCGCAGTGTATTGCTGGCTGATGATTGGCCAAGCATGCACTGTGAACCAGCATGCTTGGCCAATCACAGCGCCGGCAGCAAGGAGAGACATAATTGGCCACAGGCAGGATGCCTGTGGCCAATCATAGCTCAGGGGGGTTTAGTACACGCCCCACACTATATAACTTGTGTAGTGTTGTGCGGCGTTCATAGAGAGAAGGATAGGCAGGGACAGTGTCAGCTGTGCTTTATACTTCTTTAGATAGCGCTGTTACAGTGAGTGTAGTGTTCAGGGGGAGAGCAGGATAGGCAGGGACAGTGTCAGCTTTGCTTTATACTTCTTTAGATAGTACTGTTACAGTGAGTGTAGTGTTCAGGGAGAGAGCAGGATAGGCAGGGACAGTGTCAGATTTGCTTTGCTTCCTAACCTAGCGCTGTTACAGTGGGTGTAGTGTGCCTCCTACCCCCTCATTGCTGGTGTTGTGTAGTTGATTTGTGCAACACAGGCATCTGCCTAATATTCAGTCAGTGTAGTGTGCCTCCTGCACAGCATACACCTGAATTGAAATAGCACTGATTGCTGTATAAATGACAATGGTCCCAAAAATGTGTCAAAAATGTCCGATGTGCCCGCCATAATGTCGCAGTCACAATAAAAATCGCTGCCATTACTAGTAAAAAAAAATATTAATAAAAATGCTATAAAACTATCCCCTATTTTGTAAACGCTATAACTTTTGCGCAAACCAATCAATAATCGCTAATTGCTATTTTTTTTTACCAAAAAATATGTAGAAGAATACGTATCGGCCTAAACTGAGGAAAAAAAATGTTTTTTTATATTTTTTTGGGGGATATTTATTATAGCAGAATTTAAAAAATATTGACATGGGTCCCCAAACCCTTTTTAGGACAATAACATGCATATTGGCCATTATAAATATCACTTTAGATTTCGAACGGTCGCGTCCATTGTAATTAATAGGGTTCTAACGTTCGTGCAAACTTTCGGTCCGTTCGCAGGTTCTGGTGCCAACCGAACCCGGGGGTGTTCGGCTCATCCCTATTCAGAGGTGATGGATAACACTGAAAGTAAATGTACATGTTTTTTAATGTATTGCATGTAATGTATTAATGTATTGTATTGTCATCATTCTGGGAATGGGGGGAAATCATCATGTTACCCCTCAAGCAGCAGTAGGACAAGGTTACAATCATGGTGAAAGGCCTGCCACTAAGGACTCATGCACACTGGACATTTTTACAGCTGCTGTTTTTGGCTCCGGGCATTTTTTTTTGCAGACGGTAAATTCCCTAACATGTTATCCTGTCTGTCCATGCACACAGAGGCTTTTATCAGAGTTTTTTGGCAGGGGCGTTTACTGGCTGAAAAAAACTCCCAGAACTTGTGGTTTTGGAGAGGTGTTTTTCAGATGTAAAAACTTTTGTGGGAATATAGTTTTGCTAAAAAATGCAAAAGCCAAAAAACGCTAGTGCAAAAATGCTGCAAAACTCGTGTTTTTAACACAGCAATCGACAGCTAATGCTACTGGTGTTCTTGTAACATTCAGTGTGCATGAGCCCTCACAGACCCTAACTGGCACTGACACTGACCCTAACTAACACTTATACTGACCATAAATAACGCTTACACTGACACTGAGGCCGGGTTCACATATGTGCCTGGGTCCGGTGCGTGTCTGTTCACCGGCTCAGGTGCGATTCAGGTCCAAATTTTTGCCTGAATTTTCACCTGAACTGGACCCAAAGATGCACAGGTCCCTTCTGCAATCAGGACCACAGCTGCCCCGGACCTGTGTGAACCGGCTCCATTAACCTCCCTGGCGGTTTTTCCCGAGTGTGGCTCGGGGTTAAATTTCAGCACCTTTAGCGGTAACCCCGAGCCACACTCGGGATTGCATTGCAGGATCCTGGTGCAGTGTACTTACCTTGTCCCCAGGATCCTGCTATGTCCCCCCGCTGTGTCCGTGGGCTGTGTCCTCCGCCCCAAGCCTCTTGGTTCCTGACTCCGTTCCCTGTGAGTGTCGCGATGGAAAATTCAAAATAATTTAAAATCATAATACATACAGTACAGTGTAATCTTACAGATTACATTACTGTATGAAATTATTTCACATCCCTTTTGTCCCTAGTGCTTTGTCCAATGGCCTGCATGCAGTTTTATATGATATATACTGTTGTTTCTGCCTGGAAACTTGAGATTGTTCGTAGCAACCAAAAAGTGTCCCCTTACGTCAAAAGTTGTTTTAGACCAGCTAGAAAACAGCGATAGTAAATTAAAACACTTGCAGAATTGAGCGATAGTGAATCGTGGGGAAATTTATTTTATTATTATTATATTATTATTTTTTATAATTATTTATATTTATTTATTATATTAAAATGTATTATTTTGTGTTTCAAACTTCATCATACCCGGGATATCTACTAGACTCTTGTTTGGACAGATTTAAGTGTGTTATTGCTAAGAATTACAGGCTTACAATATAAGACGCCAAATTTCTATGCAAAATAATTGTACCGCTTTGAGGTGCAAAAATCTAACATAATCAAACCGCCAGGGAGGCTACGAGCTGGTCACACGTGCCTGTCATGCAAATTGGATGCAAAGAAACCAGCATTCCAGTTCGCATATATGTGAACCCAGCATTACATGCACTAAACTAGGAGGAAAGTATACTATGTAACTTTTCTTCTTCACAGAGGAGAATCAACACAGGGATGGGCTGTAGAGTGAATGATCACTGTGATAGTCACAATCACATACTATCATGTGATTGAGAGCTAGTTCTTTCAGTTCCCAGTCATTAGTACAAGACCCAGCGCTGTCACTGACAGCTTGGTCTCAGTGCTGGGAGCATGCGATCCAGTGCTCTTCCAACAAAAACACAGAAACATATACTTTATATGTCGCGCCCAGGAATAAGGCCCACTTCCTGGATGCTCCATATATGTGTTACGTGGTCACAGAGGCATTACAATTATCTGCTACTAGTGCTTCTAAGGAGCTCTGTGTAGCAAGATCTGAAGTCCAGGAGCAGGAGATCAGTGCTGTCACTGAGAGCCGGAAATTCCAGCCTACATGCCAGGCCGGAGCTGGTAGGTGCAGTTCCTGCAGCACAGGGATGAACAGCCGCTGCCTCTGTGCTGTTTTAAAATGGCACCAGGGACCCAAGTGGTTAACGTAAAAGCTCAACCAAATGTTTTGTTTTGAATAGAATAAGGAGAGCTAGTCCCAATTTTGTTTTATATTTCTGTCTGTGTCATTCGTGTGAATATTTCACCTATACATATTGTCTTGGGGGCACATGAGAGGGCATCTCCCTAGGAGAAATGCTACATTTGACAGTTGTCACCAGATCATGTGCTCCCTCCAAGAGATTTCCTTTTACCTTCTTTTCTGAAGACAACTGTAAAAGGTGGACTTTGCCTTTAGTTTTGGAGTTTCTTTGATGACCGATTTCATTTAAGTTTGCAGTAATCAAAAATGTAATAGGACTGTTTGATAAATCATGATGTAGCTATCAATATTTTGTTCAACCTTTGTTTAAAAATGCTGTAAGAATATATCCAGTAAATAGAAGAACATTGTGACATGATTGTTTATCTAAAAAGCCTTAAGAGAGTAGTTGTTGTCATCTACACATTTCTGCAAATCTTAGCTGATGTATGAAAACTGGCAGAAAGAAAAGTGGACTTCTTGCTCATAGCAACTAAACACATTTAAGGTTCTATTTTCTAAACTGCCTAAGGATAAATGAGAAATAGAATCTGTTTCCAGCTATTTCTATAAATCAGGTTCATCAACCAGGTTTGTTAGAATGATGCACTTAAAAAGAAACTATCAGTGTAAAAATATGGGACCTGGCGTTGGGTGTTTTAAACATCTGTGTGAGTTTGTGGTGTTTGGTCCCTTTTGATCTCTGTTTACGAGACATAACAGATTATTTAGACATTGTTGTCTGCCTCTTATGGTGGTTGATTTAGAGATCTTTATTGATTGAGAAATGCACCATCTACATTCTTTAGTAGTATACTGGGTACTGCATTTAGAATGAATTCAGAATAGATCACAATTGATGGGGATAGTTTTTTGTATAAAACCTTATGTGTTAATGACCAAAACCGATTACATCTTAGTTCATGTAAACCCAATCAAATTAATACGATTGTGTGTTCAATTTTCAGAAGCAAATTTGAATTAAAAATAAGGAAATTAAAAGTGCACAATCTGAAATACATACTAAGGACAAACCTGTTTAAGGCTCACGTTTTTTATTCAGGACGATCTGTAATAAACCAGGCCACCTTACAGCCTGATGCACTCTGGTTTGTTGTAAACGCTGTCCCTCCCGACAGGAGAAATTCAGCAATAAAAGCACACTCACACTGCATTTCTTTAAATCAGCTTAAGCAAGTTTAGCAGCGTTTGGCCATTTATTTATTTTGTTGGCCAAAATTTTATTCTGGCCATTGAAATGAAAAAGTGCATTGAAATGAATGTGATCATTTTTCACCGAAAGCTTTGGAGGTTATACGATCTGTGATGTGCTGGCAAATTTGTACCATGCTCTGTGATGATTCCAGTCTCCAGCTGGCTGTTGCTGCTGCAGCTACTACCTTTAAGCTCATTTCAGGAATGTGTGGGAATATTAGCATAAATGTTTTAATTATATGTTGCCAGTGGGTAGAACTAGACATGTGCACAACAAAAAAATTCGTTTATTTTCGTTTCGTTTTTTTTCGTTTCCGAAAAAAAATCGTTTTTTTTCGTTTCGTTTTTTTAGTTTCCGTCGATTCGTAACGATTCGTACATTCGTAAGTCGTCGTTGTTCGGATTCGTAACGATTCGTACATTCGTAAGTCGTCGTTGTTCGGATTCGTAACGATTCGTACATTCGTAAGAGTTATTTTTTCGTTGATTCGATTTTTCGGACACATTCGTATTTATTCATACATTCGTAACATTCGTAGATTCGTAATCGGAGCATAATTCATAATTTGATGTAATGTGTATGCTATTATTACATTTTAATAATTTACGAATCAAAAAAAAAGTTACGAATCGAAAAAAAAGTTACGAATGTACAAATTTTTTGGTTCAATAGAGACATGGAAAATTACAAATCGAAAAAAAAAAAAAAAAAAGTTACGAATTGAAAAAAAAGTTACGAATCGAAAAAAAAGTTACGAATGTACGAATTTTTTGGTTCAATAGAAACACAGAAAATTACAAATAAAAAAAAAATAAATAAAAAAAAAGTTACGAATTGAAAAAAAAGTTACAAATTGAAAAAAAAGTTACGAATCGAAAAAAAAAGTTACAAATCGAAAAAAAAGTTACGAATGTACGAATTTTTTGGTTCAATAGAGACACGGAAAATTACAAATCGAAAAAAAAAAAAAAAAAGTTACGAATTGAAAAAAAAGTTACGAATCGAAAAAAAAGTTACGAATGTACGAATTTTTGGTTCAATAGAGACACAGAAAATTACAAATAAAAAAAAAAATAAATAAAAAAAAAGTTACGAATTGAAAAAAAAGTTACAAATTGAAAAAAAAGAGTTACGAATCGAAAAAAAAAGTTACGAATCGAAAAAAAGTTACGAATGTACAAATTTTTTGGTTCAATCCATTCGAAGCACGTTTAGCAGCACCATTGTAAGGGACACGGAAAATTACCAATTCAACAAAAAAAAAAGTTACGAATGTACGAATTTTTTCGTTCGTTTTCGTTTTTCGGATTTTCTTCATTAGTACATTAGTTGTTTCTAATTTGTTATTTTCGGATTTTCGTTGTTTTTCGGATTCGTTCGATTCGAATGATTCGTTAATTGGATTCGTACGATTCGAACGATTCGTTACGATTCGTTATTCGGATTCGTACGATTCGAACGATTCGTTCATTCGTACGAAAACGAACGAACGAAAGTAACGAAAAAAACGAAAAACGAAAAAAAACAAAACGAATTGCACATGTCTAGGTAGAACCTAAACTTCATTCTACCTGTAAAACAGGGAAGCAGATATATAGTAGAGCTCAAGTCATGGTAGCCTGGATGGTTTGTCCAAGAGAACTAGGTGGCTCTGAACTTTTCCTTTGTGTTTTTAGAACGGTAGCTAAATCCTCTATTTGCTACATTTCTTGAATACTGTAGAACCAAAGTGTTGCAGATGGGGAAATTGTTTGTTTCCATAAGGCCAGAAGCATGCCCTATATATGTTTAATAATTACCTAGTTATAAATATATTGTATTTAGAGATGGTTGAGCCTCAACTGTTGAGGTGTAAGAGTTAGGATGCTGAGTTGGCATAGAAGATTGCTTTTTTCATTGAATAGCAGAATGGACAGATACATGTATATTTCCAGCATGTGTTTATTACATTTAATAAAGGGGGGAGACTCTGTTCCAATGTGTGAGTAATTTGTATTGATGTTTTTGGAAATTGTTGGCTATGGACAATTTGTGAGCAAGTAAAATTATTATTTTGACTTGATCAGGATTACATTTTGTCATCATTGCTCTTTTCCATTTTTTTTATATATAGTATGCTCTGGTGAGGGTTAAATTAAAGCTTGTATAATAGTAATAAAGTGTGTTTAAAGCTCCAAGACAGTAATGCTCCAGGTCAGTCCCCCTTGTCCACTTAATTAATGGGTGCCTATCCAGCTCCTCACTGATAAATGCACACATACAATGTAGGATGACGCCACGCCAATATATACATGCGTCTTCTTTATTGTTTAAAAACTTGGTATGACAAATATACCTTGAATGAAGATCCCTTTTTTTCAAACATAAGTACTTAATCATAGAGTGGAATTTCAATGAGTAATTATACTAATGTGGCTAGACACTTTAATGAGTGTCATGACACAAGAATAACATATCCCACAATTCAGGAAATATAAAAGATGAAGCCATTTTAAGGAGGATGAGATGTCTTACTTAAATTATGCAAGAGGGAGGTGTATTGGATTTTTATGATGCATAACAGGACATGGTTTGATTGATGATGGGATGTTTTATATTTATATTCTCGTGTGTATGTATATATTTGTATAGGGTTTGAAAATGAATTTATTCTTTCAGCATGCTACTGCAGCCTCAGTTTTATTTTGCCTAGTGAAGGAGAAAGACCTAGGAACCCTGATGGGCCCATCGGTCTGTCTGTTTCTGCAGAAGCTTGGTTTTTGCGCAAGATGATAGATCCTGTGATCTGCTATCAACAGCCGGCTGGGTGACAGGCTGGATACCCTTATCCTTGTAGTCTCCCCAGTCCGGCCATCGAGCGCGTGCAGGTCGCAGCTACGGCTCGGCAGGCCACGACGAAACCTCAGCTCCAGAGGTGGTCGGTGAGCTTTTATGCTCCGGGGCATACATATGACCGGGCTACTGATGTCTGCGTCACAGTATGCCGGGCCAGCAGCTACCCTGTACTGATCAGCGAGTAGTTCTGCAATGGAATGTCTCCCAGCTCTTCAGGACTGGTAAGTACAGCTCTCCCTGCCTCGGTGGGGCTGAGCAGCTGGGCATTCCCTGGGAGGTCGATTCGGGGGTCCCTCACCTCCCTCTCTTCTCTCCCTGTCCCTATCCTTCCTCTCCCCCCTTCCCTGTGGGGGATGCTGCATGGGCTGCTGAGCGGTGTGTGTGCCATAGACAGGGGCTCCCCAGAGGGCTCTCACCTGGGGTGGGGACTGCGCTGGGTAGCTGTGCCCTGGTTGTCTGTAGGTCTCTCCCCTGGGTGTCTGGAGGCTGTGTCTGCTGATCGCTGTAGCGCTGTTTACTGCCATTTCTCTGTCTGTTGTTTCACTGTCCTTCATTGCATACAGTGTCCGGCGGCCATTTTTGGTGTGACCAGGGAGCAGCATGCTCTGTCTCCATTTTACTGTAGTCCGGTGGCCATTTTCCCTGTGATTGTGTCCTTTATACTGGACACTCGGCGGCCATTTTCTTGAAGCCTGAACATGTTTTTGGTCAGTGTCAGTGCCATTCAGAGCAGCTCTGCACAGCGCGGTGTGGTCTCCTATGCATCTGGGAGCTGACACAGGATACAGGCACTATTAGCTGGACAGCGCAGAACCAGTCAGGGTGGTGAGTCCTGCGGGAAAGAGCCCCTCAGCCAGCAGCAGTTAGGAGGGTGGGACCATCACTGTCCTAAGTCCCCAACAGGTGGCAGACAGGGTAGGGTCAGCTTGGCTTCAGAAACTGGTGTTTCTTCCCCCGAAATCCAGGCAATTGCAACCGGTTCACCTGCAGACAGTGCAGTGCCTCTGGACGCCTTGTTGGCGGTCCTCAATTCGTTCATTGCCAAGATGGAGACGGTGCGTGGGCGGAAAGGTGGTAAACGGCCCCTGCCCCCCGTCCTCCGGGGAGAGCTCTGACGCAGACTCTGGCACTGCTGAGGCTGGTGACCGCTGTTCTGACGTTTCAGATGACGCTGACCAGGACCGATCGGACAGTGAGGATGAGTCCCTGTCCGGGTCCGTGCGCGACAAAGCGCTTGTTGGAGCACTTATCACAGCTGTGCATGATACCCTGAAGATTCAGGAGCCAGCAGATCCCTCTGCTGATGTAGCGGTCCCTTTTGGGTCCCATAAGCCAGCCCATTCACCTATGGTGTTCCCGTATCTGACTTATATTGATGAGTTCATTTACAAGGAATGGGGGCGACCGCAGCGGACCTTTTCGGTCCCCAAATACATGGCGGTGTGTTACCCCTTTGAGGAGAGCCTTCTCAAAAAAAAAAATGGTCGGCTCCTCCGCTCGTGGACCCCCCAGTTTCCAGGTTAAACAAAGTAACCACAATCCCGGTAGAGGGGACTCCTGCCTTTTTAAGGATCCCACGGACAGGAAGGCCGAGGCAGTGGCTCGTTCCTTGTTTACGGCTGTGGGGTCAGCAATGCGACCAGTACTGGCATCCGCACTTGTGTCTCAGACACTCACTGAGTGGGCAAAACTTTTGCACCTCGAATTGGGAGAGCAACAGGCTTCTCCTGTCTGCGTGGAACTAGCAGACCAATTAGTGCAAGGCCTTAAGTACATTTGTGACACGGCCCTGGATACTCTCCCTCTGTTATCCAGGGCTTTAGTGTCAGCAGTGGTGCTGAGGTGCCTGATTTGGCTAAAATGCTGGTCTGCTGACCAGGCATCTATAAAAGCCCTGACGGATCTTCCCTTCCTTGGCGACCAGCTCTTTGGAGCCTCATTAGATGACATTATTAAAAATGCCACAGGTGGTAAGAGTAAACTACTCCCACAGGCCAGGAAGGCTAAGGAGCCACGCCGTAGGCAAGGGCCCTCATTTTCCGCTCACAACTGCCTTTTTCGTCCACCCGGGGCTTCGGCTAAGCATCCCCAGCCCGACAGGACGACCTCCGAAGGACAAAAGCGTCCCTGGAACCGCAAGCCTGCGAGCAAAAGCGCTACCGCATGAAGGTTTGCCCCTGCCTGCAACGCAGGGGGGAGGTCGCCTTCGGGAGTTGCAGCCCGGTGGGTCTCTCGGCTGTCTGACCAATGGGTCTGTGATCTGATTTCCTCAGGCTACAAGATAGAGTTCCTCTCTTGGCCACAAAACAGATTCTTCCCTCCAGCATACCCGTATTCCCGGCTCGCCGGGAGGCCCTATTGGGGGCGGCAATGGACCTGCTGAGTCGCGGGGTGATAGTACCTGTCCTATAATCAGAACGTTTCCAGGGGTTCTACTCCAACCTGTTTGTAGTCCCCAAAAAGGAAGGGGTACGTCCAATCTTGGACCTAAAAGCCCTCAATTACTTTGTAAAAGTACAGAGGTTCATAATGGAATCAGTTCGCTCAGTAGTCGCTGCACTCCATCGAGAGGACCCCCTGGCGTCTTTGGACATCCAGGATGCGTACCTGCACATACCCATATGCCTTCAGCATCAGAGGTTTCTGCGGTTTGCAGTTGGGGAAACACACTACCAGTTTGGCTTTCCCCTTTGGTTTGGCATCAGCCCCCCGAGTCTTTACCAAGGTATTGGCTCTTGTTTTGGCGTTGCTGCGACAATGTGGGATCGCGATCGTGGGATACCTAGAGATCTCCTCTTGAGAGCATCTTCCGCCTCAGAGTTAGAGGAGGATGTGGCGATCACCATGCAGATCCTGCAGGAATTTGGGTGGCTGTTGAACCTAAAAAAGTCGGTGATTGTACCGACTCAGCGTTTGGAGTACCTAGGCTTACTGCTGGACTCCATGGAAGCGAGAGTGTTTTTCTCCCTTCAGACAAGCTGCAGACTCTCAGAGCCGCGGTAAAACTGCTGATGAACCACAAGTGGTCGTCGCTACGCTTCTGCATGCGAGTCCTGGGACTCATGGTGGCCTCCTTCGAGGCAGGACCGTATGCCCAGTTTCACACCAGAGTCTTGCAGAAGTAGATCTTGACAAAGTGGGACAAATCTCCATTGTCTCTGGAACGGCAGATTCAGGTGAGCCAGTTAGTCAGGGATTCCCTGCTCTGGTGGCTGAGGTCCCCGACACTTCGGTCCGGGAAGTCGTCCCTACCTCTGAAATGGACGGGGATCACAACGGACGCCAGCCTAACCGGCTGGGGTGGAGTAATGGGAGTTGTAGATCGATCTGCTCGAGCTGAGAGCGATCAGGCTAGGCCTCTTCACATCGATAAGGTTGATAAGACTTCAAGAGCGTCCGATCAGGATCCAGTCAGACAACGCCATGGCGGTGGCATACGTCAATCACCATGGAGGAACAAGAAGCTCAGCCGCACGGGAGGTCGCTCACATCCTTCAGTGGGCAGAGTGACATGTACCGGCCCTGTCGGCCATTTACATCCCGGGAGTGGCGAACTGGTAGGCGGACTATCTAAGTCGCCAGATGCTGGACCCAGGAGAATGGGAGTTGCATCCGGAGGTGTTCAGCCTACTGGGCCTGTGATGGGGCACACCAGACGTGGATCTTTGGGCCTCCTGTCTCAATCGAAAGGTGCCGAGATTCGTGTCCAGGACAAGAGATCCTTGGGCAGATGCGTCAGACAGTGGCTCCGTGAGATCAGTACCAGCTGATCTATGCCTTTCCTTCGCTGAAACTGTTACCATGTCTGCTCCGCAGAGTGGAGGCCAGGGGGATTCCAGTAATACTGATTGCCCCAGATTGGCCCCAGCGTCCCTGGTACGCAGACCTAGTGCGCCTGGTGGCGGACGCCCCATGGCGACTGCCGTTACGAGAGGACCTTTTTGTCTCAAGGTCCAAACCTCCATCCTGCTTTACCATCGCTGGTTTTAACGGCATGGCTATTGAGAGCCAGGTGTTGAGGAACCGGGGTCTTTCGGACTCGGTGATTCCAACTATGTTGAGAGCACGGAAATCTTCTTCTCGGAAGATATATCATCGTACCTGGAAGGCCTACATCTCCATGTGTGAGGAGAAAAGTTGGCGATCGTGCGCCTTTTCTATATCCAGGATCATGTTGTTTCTACAGCAAGGAGTAGACCAGAAACTGGCTTTAAGCACCATTTAAGGGGCACATATCAGCTTTGGCTTTTGAACCTGGTGTTATCGGCACTTCAATAACCGTCATTTGAAGAGATTAGGGAGATCCCTCTGTTGACTCTTTCCCAGAAAGTGGTCTTTCTAGTGGCCATTACACTGGCTAGGAGGGTTTTGGAGCTGGCGGCCTTGTCTTGCAAGTCGCCCTTTCTGGTTATCCACAAGGATAAGGTGGTGTTGCGTCCGCAACCTGCTTTTCTGCCGGTTTTGGTGGTTTTGGCGTTCTACATCAATGAAGACATTGTGTTACCATCTTTGTGTCCTAAACCGACACATCCTAAAGAGGTGGCCCTTCATTCCCTGGACGTGGTTCGGGCTCTGATGGTGTATTTGTCTGCTACTAGTCCCTTTTCGGAAGTCAGACTCGCCAGGAAGTTTGTTTTGGTGGCTGGTCCGAAAAAAGGCATGACGGTCTCGTCGGCCACCATTTCCAGGTGGATCAGACAGATTGTAGTATAGGCCTACGCCTTGAAGGGTCAGGTGCCCCCCTTTCCGGTCACAGCCCACGCCACAAGGGCAGTCGGAACATTTTGGGCCTTCCGACATCAAGCGTATGTCGCTCAAGTGTGTAAAGCAGCGACTTGGTCGTCTGTTCACACCTTTACAAAATTCTACAAGGTAGATGTCAGTGCATCGGCTGATGCCTGTTTTGGCAGCAAAGTTTTGCAGGCGGCCGTATAATTGCAATTACATTTTTTCCTGTTTTTTTGGTAAAAACACAGTGCCTTAAGTAAATGCACTGTTGCATTTGTTACCGCAGTTCTGAGGCGGTTTGAAGGTAGTGACTCCCAGTTGAGGATCACTCTGTTTGTTTCTTGTGGGTAACAAAGTGTTTTGGTTCCCACGCGCTGTTGTTTTTTTGTGGGTAAAGTTATACTAGTTCCCACATGCCATAGTGGGTGAAGTTTTTATGCTGTTTTCCCACCCCTCGTTTTGGCACTGCTTGGGGACGTCCCAATGGTCTAAGAGAGGAGCTGTGTCAGTCGGTGAATGTAAGAGAAAATAGGATTTTTTGTACTCACCGTAAAATCCTTTTCTCTGTAGTTCACCGACTGACACAGCACCCGCCCCTCCTATTTTTGTCTACGTTATACTGCTTGTTGACATACTGAGGCTGCTTTTTCATTCATACATTAGTATGCAAGTAATCTCTAATACTTGGCCTATCATATACAGTGTTCAAATATGACCTTATTGATTAAAAGCCTCATGTACAATGCAGCTGTCAAATGCCTGTTTTACAGGTGCTTGAGTTTTTGGGGGGTTGTTTGCCCCTAAACGCCCATCTATGTTAGCCTATGTAGTCATGCACACAGGCATTTGCGGGCGTTTAGGAGCAGGGTCATTTAGTGGTAGAAATCTGAATGCACCAAAATTGCGTTCAGGAGAAGAGCATTTTGGCAGAAAAAAACCTTGCTGCGCCTAAATGCTTGGCACGTTTAGTGCTTGAGCATTCATTCATTTCAATGGCCAGGATTAATTTATATTCTGGCCAGTGAAATAAATGAACGCCAAAACGCTTGACATGCCTGGACGCTTCCAAATGCGCCTAAATGCATTTGAAAAGCATGGCTTTAGGTGTGTTTTAATGCTGCTTTTCTCCTGTCAGGAGAAAGGCATTCAGAAGAGCCTAGTGTGCATGAGACCTAAATGAATTTAGTAGGATGTTACTATCTGTATTTTTATTAATAGATTGGGAATTCTGTTACTTGCCAGAAAAAAGGAGAGTAATCATGTGTCAAAAAGTGGGATTGAATGTCTAGATACCGCTGTATGATTTAAGCACTTGATTGCACAAAATGAATCGGATGGATCTGCATTGCTGATATATACTGCCACAACAACTTTTTAACAATAAAGAAGCAGCCTGTCTGTATTGGAGTGTCAACATTCTACATTGTATGTGTGTCATTTGAGCATTACAGATGGATTTATATGTCATGAGTGGGTGCCTTCCTTGCAAGGTACGCAGAGTAATTTTGGAGTTGTAGTGCAATCTAATTGGGTAAAAGGTTCCTATTCTCCTATTGAGCCATTCCTGAGTGGTTAGAGAGTTGTTAACTTAAAATTTTGACTATTTTTGCAGAGCTGTCAGTTTGGGATTTTCAGATCCGGGTGGGATTTCAGGGTCTCTCAGAATGGGGATAAAGGAAAGGGTGAGCTGGTTGTTGTAGCAAAATCCCGTGGTGCGATTTTGATCACTACACTTATGGAAGGATGTTTTTTTAAGGAATATGACGAGGGCTTGATAATCATGGAAGACCCTGAAGTGTTAACTGGGGGTGTTCAAGTTTCAAAGACATCCAAAGTTTTAAGAGTGGAGTGACGTAACCAATCTATTTATCTAGTCAGATCTGTTGCCCTATAGCATAATTTGACATTCAGAAGGTTGATTCCTCCACATGACTGGTAAATTTAGTAAAGAATGTTTAAGTCTAGTCACCTTGTGGTCCTAAAGAAATAACATGAAAGCTGAGTGCAGTTGATTGAAAAAAGAGGTTGACAGTTTCATAGAGAGCATATGTGGTACAGAAATGGGGGAGAATGTTCATTTTAAGGTTGTTGCAGCAGCCAAACCCCACTCAGCTAAGCTTAAGTTTATGTGAATCTTTCTTGAAAGAGTACAGAATAAATTAGACTCATTATTATTATTATTATTATTATTATACAGGATTTATATAGCGCCAACAATTTACGCAGTGCTTTACAACATAAGGGCAGACAGTACAATTACAATACAATTTAATACAGTAGGAATCAGAGGGCCCTGCTCATTTGCGCTTAAGAGAGAAGGTCAAGAGACACAAAAGGTCATAACTGTGGGGAATGAGCTGATGGAGAAAGTGCAAATACAGTTGTTAGGTGGGCACAGGGTAGGCCTCTCTAAAGAGAAGAGCTTTCAGGGATTGTCTAAAATTGGACAGAGTAGGCGATAGACAGATTGGGGTATGGAGGATGGGGAAGGCTTGGAAGAAGTCCTGGAGGCAAGCATGGGAGGAGATGACAAGGGAACTAGAGAGCAGGAGGTCTTGTAGGAAGAGAATGATTAGGTTGGTATTTTGAGACTAGGATAGTGATGTACAAACAAGTGGCCACTGCCACCACCTATAACTGGTCTATTGCAGCAAGGAGCACTGAAAGGGTGACTTATGTCAAACAAATACAAGGAGATTTTAAGCTCAAACTTACCAACTAGCCAGCATCCAACCGAATTGACCCGTCTAACAATATGCTCTAAGAACAGAACCCCTGTTCTTAATGCATATTGTTAGACAGGTCAGTTTGGTTGGTTGCTGGTTCATTAGTAAGCTTTAGCTTGGAAATCTCCTTGTATTTGTTCGACATAGGTTAGTAATGTAGCTGGGGGCCAAGTTGTGGATTGTTTTTTTAAGTTGTTATTAGTATTTTAAATTTAATTAGTTGGGCAATCGGCCAGTGGAGGAATCGGCATAGTGGGGTAGCAGAGGCTGAGCCACCAGTAAGGTGCATGAGTCTGACAGTAGCATTCATACATGTGTACGTGGGTGAGGAAATATTATGAGCTTGGTTTTGGGTAGTTTGAGTTTGAGGAGGTGGTGTGACATCCAGTTTAATATGTCTGTTAGTAAATTATTGATATGTGTGGAGATTGATGGAGTGAGTTGAGAGGTAGAGAGATTTGGGTGTCATCAGCGTAGAAATGGTATTGGAACCCATAGGAGGCTATTAGCTGACCCAGGGAGGCAGTGTAGATCGAGAATAGAAGAGGTCCAAGAACAGAACCTTGGGGGACCCCAACCAAGAAAGGAGGAAGTAGAATTGTAAGTGATTCTAAAGGTGCAGTGGGATATGTAGAGTGAGAACCAGCAAAGAGTACAGTCACAGAGACTAAAGGAGTATAGTTTTTTGAGAATGAGGGAGTGGTCCACAGTGTTAAATACAGCAGAGAGGTCCAAGAGTTGGAGTACTGAATAGGGGTGATTTACTAAAAATGGAAAGTTCAAAATCTGGTGCAGCTGTTCATGGTAGCCAATCAGCTTCTAATTTCAGCTTGTTCAATTAAGCTTTGACAAAAAAAAAATGGAAGCTGATTGTAGAGCTGCACCAGATTTAGTAAATAAACCCCAGTCGTTTGTTTGATCATTCTCTCTCTGAAAAGGGATTTAGACCAAAAAAGAAAAAAGCATAACAGTATCCCCACTGAAGCTTCTTATCTGGCATTAATTTGCAGCTCAGTTTTCAGACATCACTGAGAACCTGTGTGACATTTAAAAACAACAGTCTGATCAAAATGTCATGGCTCATGCAGAGTTAAACACTGATGAAACGTAAAGCTCAGAAGTAATTTATTTTTGTAATGATGTCTCTTTTTATAGCTAAATATTGTATGTGAATGTGTATATATAAGTGCAGCGCTGAAGTAGATAAACAGGTGTCCCTGATTATCACATAAGGTCCCACTGGGGTAAAAACAGCCTGTGGGAACTATTGTGAGCCAGGAGTATAATAATTAACCCTGTAGGTGAGGGTGCCAGCTAGATTGCTCTGCTGGTGTGTGTTCAAATAAGAGTGTTTCAAAATAGCATTAAATAATACAAATCCAATTGGACCACAATAATATCATGTGAGAGAAGAGGTGGGGGGGGGGGGGGGGAAATGCTAGGTATTTGCACACCTATTCCCCGTCAGAGGAAAAATCCACCCCAAATTGCAGCAAATTCCTATTTTGGTCTCCTTCAGGAGTCGCAGCTATGTATAACACAGGCTATTTAGGAAATGTAACCACAGTTCTCTAAAGGATATAAAAAGTGTATAACAGATGGAGAAAGGGAACAAACTGGCGCTGACCCTTAGGCAAATGTAAGATACACTCCCATAGGTGGGGGCATAAACCGCTAGACGGTGGGCAGCCCGGCTAAACCAAACAAATGAAATATAGCATGTCTGACCATACAATCACAACAGTGAACAAGATAAAAAGGGAAAAAATAGTCCACAGTACTGGCGTGGGAGTAGGCCCCTTCAGCACATACCTCTATCTGCCATCTATTCAGGACACAATCTAACCATATAACAATATGCAAAAAAGTCCTGTTAGTGGGTAGAATAACAGAGAGAAAATGACAGAGGACAGTTCAATCTGCAGTGTCTTCACTGGGTATTGATGTATCACTGGAGGTACTCAAGATGTATAGTCGGTTTAACAAGCTCTAAAAAAGACAGTAAAGGTGGGTACTCTTACCAGAGTTGATGGACTCACCCCTCTCGAAGTGAGTCAGCAAGGCTTGTACTGGATATACCAGGTGGGTGATGGATCTGTGGCGATCTGCTGGATCTCGCTGGACCGTTCCTCCAGAGGTCAATACAGTCGCTTACCTGTGACTTTAGCCGGATTTTAAACGGTAAGCAGTGGTAATAGCTTCTCTGGGGGGTCCTTGTCAACAGCAGCTCAAATGGAGGAGGAAACAGAGACAGAGAGGCAACTCCTCATAGTGTGAAACCAATTTCCCAATTGGTATTTATTGGATAAAACGATATTAAAAACAATTGCGCAAAAAGATAAAATGTGGCTTCGGTAGACATCTTTTTGCGCAATTGTTTTTAATATCGTTTTATTCAATAAATACCAATTGGGAAATTGGTTTCACACTATGAGGAGTTGCCTCTCTGTCTCTGTTTCCTCCTCCATTTGAGCTGCTGTTGACAAGGACCCCCCAGAGAAGCTATTACCACTGCTTACCGTTTAAAATCCGGCTAAAGTCACAGGTAAGCGACTGTATTGACCTCTGGAGGAACGGTCCAGCGAGATCCAGCAGATCGCCACAGATCCATCACCCACCTGGTATATCCAGTACAAGCCTTGCTGACTCACTTCGAGAGGGGTGAGTCCATCAACTCTGGTAAGAGTACCCACCTTTACCGTCTTTTTTAGAGCTTGTTAAACCGACTATACATCTTGAGTACCTCCAGTGATACATCAATACCCAGTGAAGACACTGCAGATTGAACTGTCCTCTGTCATTTTCTCTCTGTTATTCTACCCACTAACAGGACTTTTTTGCATATTGTTATATGGTTAGATTGTGTCCTGAATAGATGGCAGATAGAGGTATGTGCTGAAGGGGCCTACTCCCACGCCAGTACTGTGGACTATTTTTTCCCTTTTTATCTTGTTCACTGTTGTGATTGTATGGTCAGACATGCTATATTTCATTTGTTTGGTTTAGCCGGGCTGCCCACCGTCTAGCGGTTTATGCCCCCACCTATGGGAGTGTATCTTACATTTGCCTAAGGGTCAGCGCCAGTTTGTTCCCTTTCTCCATCTGTTATACACTTTTTATATCCTTTAGAGAACTGTGGTTACATTTCCTAAATAGCCTGTGTTATACATAGCTGCGACTCCTGAAGGAGACCAAAATAGGAATTTGCTGCAATTTGGGGTGGATTTTTCCTCTGACGGGGAATAGGTGTGCAAATACCTAGCATTTCCCCCCCCCCCCCCACCTCTTCTCTCACATGATATTATTGTGGTCCAATTGGATTTGTATTATTTAATGCTATTTTGAAACACTCTTATTTGAACACACACCAGCAGAGCAATCTAGCTGGCACCCTCACCTACAGGGTTAATTATTATACTCCTGGCTCACAATAGTTCCCACAGGCTGTTTTTACCCCAGTGGGACCTTATGTGATAATCAGGGACACCTGTTTATCTACTTCAGCGCTGCACTTATATATACATATTTTCCTTGCAATTTACGTCTGATTGTTGTGCTAGCAGCTATTATTTTATGTTCGTTTGGCGCAATATTACCCCACCATTTATTGTATGTGAATGGCCTATGATGAAAAATACCAAAATGGATTTTGTTTTGCCTATAGTTTTGACCTCTCCGTCGGTTTCACAGACACTGTATTGTGTTATTAATATTTGAGACTTTCAAGAGGCATCCATTGTTTTTTATTATTATTTTGTGTCATTAAATGTCACGTGAGAAGTTTCAGATGGGCTTGAGAGCTTTCCCTATGTAAAGATATTCTTTACCTTTGCAGGCATGGAACCCGCTGTGCAGGAGAAGTAGCAGCTACTGCAAACAATTCGCATTGTACAGTAGGAATTGCATTTAATGCCAGAATTGGTGGTATGTATCATCACTGTTATTCACTTTTTTTTCTTGTTTTTCATAAAATATAAATTAGACATATACATATGAAAAACCCAAGACTAATTTTATCCTCAATGTTATCTGCCTACATACATTTCTAAATTGTATTTGTCCTTTTGTTATGTTTATTATGTAGCTTTTTTACAATGTTACTATTTTAAAGGATTTCATTAGGGATGATTTACTAAAAAGTAAACAATTTACATATCTGAGTAAACATGCTCAAATTAAATGTTCAAAGAAATAAAAAAAAAATAATTCTGTGCACATGATTAGTGATTAGGTGAAAGAAATACAACTTCACTGAGCAAAGTAAACAATATACTTATTGGGGTAGATTTGCTGAAACTGGTGCACACAGAATCTAGTGCAGCTGTGCATAGTAACCAACCAACTTTTAGATTTTATTGTCAAAGTTTAAATGAACAAGCTAACGTTAAGCTGGATACACACTATACAATTTTCTTTATTTTTAGTCCTTCAGATTTACCAAAACCATATAATATGAGGTCAAACCTTAAGAGTTACAATTTGTATGCAATCGGGCAGGCCCTCACACTTCATGGTTTTGGTAAATCTAAGGCTGCTTTCACACTGGAGCGGTAAAACGCCACTATTTTTAGCGGTGCTTTACTATTGTTTTTGCAGAGGTTTCATCCACTAGCGGGGTGCTTTTAACCCCCAAAGGGTTAAAAAACAACCCGCAAAGCACCGCTGCAACACCGATTTGCCAGCGGTTCGGCGGCGCTGCCCATTCATTTCAATGGGCAGGAGCGGTGGAGGAGAGATGTATACACATTTTCATTTTCTCGGCTCGTTGTAGTGTCGTACGTCACCGCGTTCTTGACGGTCGAAAGTTCAGAAAACTTTTGTGTGACCGTGTGTATGCAAGCCAAGCTTGAGTGGAATTCCGTCGGAAAAACCATCCAAGTTTTTTCTGACGGAAATTCCACTCGTGTGTATGGGGCATAAGAAGATGATTGGTTACTATGCACAGCTGCACCAGATTCTGGTTTTAGTTCGGGCCCTTTCACGCCTATCCGCTTTTTGTCGTGCTAGGGGGCACCTTTTCAGCTTGACAAAAGCGCATCTGTGCACTGCATGTGTGTTGTGTTTTTAAAAGTTCTGCATGCAGCACCTTTTGTGTAAAAAAAAAGTGCACAAAAAAATGCACCTTCCATAGAAATCAATGGGAACTCATCGAAATCGCATTAAAAACACATCAAAAATGCATTGTGATGCATTTTTGATGTGTTTTGTGCTCACATGTCCAGGGTACACAATTGCATGCTGAGAGTCAGTGATGTAATATATCCAGAAATCATATCAAAAACTCATTACAAGCGCATTAAAAACGCTATATGCGCTGAAATTTAGCACAATGCATTTAAAATGTGCTAAAAACACGTTATTCATTTTTATAAACAGCATATCGCATTTTAATGTGCTATAGTGTGAAACACCCCCTAAAATGATTGTAAAGGCTGACGTTTTTTATCTATGCATGAAGGTAAAAAACCTTCTGTGTGCTGCTCCCCCCACAGCCCCTCCGGTATACTTACCTGAACCCCCTCTCGATCTAGTGATGTGTGTAGGAGCCTCCGCTGCCTGAGTCTCTCTCTCCTCATTGGCTAAGACACAGCATTGGGAGCCATTGACTCCCACTGCTGTCAATCAAAACCAGTGAGCCAATGAGGAGACTGGGCAGGGCCAAGCCATGTGTATTATGGATGCATAGAGTGGAGCTCAGGACCGAGCATGCACCAGTGGCCCCCTAACTGCTTGCTATTGGCACTTGTCAAGGTGAAGAAGCCAGAAGCTCTAGTGAGGGACCCGAGAAGAAGAGGATTGGGGCTGCTCTGTGCAGAGAGTTAAGTATGACATATTTTTTTTTTTTTTTTAAAGTTTGTCACTTTAATCTCCCCCAGTGTCTGTGCAAAGTGGATGCAAGTATTTTGCAAATGAACAGCTTTGCATTACATTACACAATAGGAAGCACAACTTTTACCACACCATAATAATTTACATCACTTCTAATGCCAGAACTCCCACTGCATTATAGGAAATGTGTTTTATTTTAGGTGTATTCACTAATGACAAGCACAGAGATGATTCTAGATTTGCACATGTATATTATTGGTATGGGAAAGGAAAAGCATTTTTTTTTTTCTCTTCAGAAAAATGGTTACAACTTTTTAAAGAATGTAATGCCTGTATATGTTAATCGACAGATTTTTATACTCTTGTTTATTATTTAAGTAGTACAACACAAATTCAAAAAAAAGCTGGGGTGCTGTGTAAAAAATCTACATAAAAAAACAGAATGCAATGATTTGCAAATCTCATAAACCCAGATTTTATTCACAATAGAAAATATATCAAATGTTTAAACTGATTTTTTTTTTACAATTTTAATAAAAAATACACAGTCATTTTTAAATTGATGCCAATAACACGTTGGGAAAATGTCTGAGAACTGGGGAGACCAGTTGCTGGAATTTTGCAAGAGGAATGTTGTCACATTCTTGCCTGATATAGGATTCTAACTGCTCACAGTCTTGGGTCTTCTTTGTCTTATTTTTGTTTCAAGATGCACCAAATATTTCCAGTTGGTGAAATGTTTGGACTGTAGGTAGGCAGTTAGGCACCCGAACTACCACAAAGCCATGCTGTTGTCAAAAAGGCAGTATGAAGTTTAGCATTGTCCTGCTAGGCCTTCCCAGAGAAAGAAATTGTCTGGAAGGGAGCATATGCTGCTCTAAAACTGGATATATCTTTCAGCATTGAAGGTGCATTTCTAGATGTGCAAGCTGCCCCTTCCATATACACAAATGCCCCCCCCATACCATCAGAGATGCAGGCTTTTGAACTGAGCGCTGATAACAAGCCGGAAGGTCCCTCTTCTCTTTAGGATCTAGCGCACATGGTTGCCAAACAGAATGTCAAATTTCGATTCATCTGACCACAGAACAGTTTTCCACTTTGCAGCAGACCATTTTAAATGAGTTTGGCACATAGAAGATGGTGACGTTTCTGGATCATGTGCAGATATGGCTTCTTTGCATGATAGAGCGTTAACTTGCATTTCTCGATGGCATGGACAGTGATTTTTGGAAGTATTCCTAAGCCCATACATTGATGTCCATCACAGATTAATGCCTGGTTTTAATGCAGTGCTGTCTGCAGGGCCGAAGATCACAGGCTTCCAATATTGTGTTTCGGCCTTGTCCCTTCTGCACAAAGATTTCTCCATATTCTCAGAATCTTTTGATGATATTATGGACTGTAAATGACGATTTATTTAATGTCTTTGCACTTTTACATTGAAGAACATTATTCTAAAATGGTTTGACATTTTTTAGATGCAGCTTTTCACAGATTGGTGAACCTCTGCCCATCTTTACTTCTAAGCCACTGCTATTCTTATACCCAGTCATGTTACTGACCTGTTAATTAACCTAATTAGACATGTTGATTCCATCAGTTTCAAAATTACCTTATTTTTTTCTTAAAATTGTATATTTTCTCAGTTTAAACATTTGATATGTATTCTATTTTCTATTGTGAATAAAATATGGGTTTATGAGGTTTTCAAATAATTGCATTCTGTTTTATGTAGATTTTGCACAGCATCCCAACTGTTTTGGAATTGGGGTTGTATCTTTTTAGTGTTTTTAGAGTTGGTTGCATCACTTTGTAAACTTTTAATACAGTTATCAGTTTAAGAGATAATGAGCAGTGGAGTATGATGAGTTATGTGGTTAACAGGTGGTTAACTATTGTGCAGTGGCAGTATTTTATTCTGTTTTCAATATTTTATCCACTTTATATATATTCTATAATTGTCTTGCTGTAGGTGTACGCATGTTGGATGGTGACGTAACCGACATGGTAGAAGCGAAATCTCTCAGTCTAAACCCACAACATGTGCATATCTACAGTGCAAGCTGGGGTCCAGATGATGATGGAAAGACAGTGGATGGACCAGCTGCTCTTGCCAGGGATGCCTTTGAGAATGGCATCAGAACAGTAAGTGTGTATAGAGGTAGGGCTCCAAGGCTATGTTTTAGGTGTTGTTTAAAAATGTTTGGTTTAATATCTCTGTATGGATAAACAGAAAGGTATTCTACATAGCAGAAATTAAATCATCTTACTGTCTATTTCCAGTTATATGGAAGTAGAAAATGTCACTGGCCTATATTGTGGCCAAGATGATAATGTAGACCGGGATTTTAAACAAGGTCATGGTTGCTATTGCAGTGTTTAAATTTATAGAGGAGCTTGGTTGCTTCCACAGCCCGCTGAAGGTACTGACCACCCCCTGGCCCCTCCACTTTTGTTTGTTTATCTCTCCTCTGGTGAAAGAACACATCAGCGATGTGTATTACGTTACTTACAGTTTTGGCTGTCACTCTCTGGCTGCTGTGACTGGTGAAGAAACATGATCTGTGCTACGTTAGCTTCAAGGGAAGGCAGAGAAGAGCTGATGTTTCAGTAAAGAGAATTTGTCATTACAGTGTGCTATCACATCTGATAGCAATAAAATGAATTATAAGAAAAAATAAATAAACACATTTTTTTCAGTCCCCCGCGCCTGCGTACACACACTTAAAAAAAAAAACTAAGCGGTGGGTGCGCCAATGTATGAAAATGACAATTGAGCTACACATGCTATATAATGCAGCACACGTCAAAGTTAAAGGAGTAATTCTAGGGTCATCGTTCACAGTTGACTCTAAACGGATAACCTGTAAAGTGATGCCTATGAACAATTTTGGGTACTAAAGTTTGTTGTTGTTTCACAGTTGTGCTCAAGTTTAACAACTCCGAAAAGGTTTTACCCTCTTCATGACCAGGGCGTTTTTTGCTATTCAGCACTATGCTACTTAAACTGGAATTTGCTCGGTCATGCAAGACTGTACTCTTCACACAAATAGAGCTTTCGTTTGGCGGTATTTAATCACCACTGAGTTTTTTATTTTTGGCTTTAAAAAATACAGAAAATTTTGAAAAAGTTTTTCTTCGTTTCTGTAAAATTTTGCAAACAAATAATCTTTCTTCATAAATTTAGGCCAAGATGTATTCTACTACAGTTCTTTGATAAAAATAACCCAAATAAGTGTAAGTGTAATATTATTTAGTCTGTGTGAAATTTATAGAGTCTACAAACTATAGTATATACAGCAAAAATATAAATGCAACACTTTTGTGTTTGCCCCTATTTATCATGAGCTGAACTCAAAGATCTACAACTTTTTCTATGTACACAAAAGGCCTATTTCTCTCAAATATTGTTCACAAATCTGTCTAAATCTGTATTAGTGAGCACTTCTCTTTTGCCGAGATAATCCATCCACCTCACATGTGTGGCTGATGCTGATTATACAGCATGATTATTGCACAGGTGTGCCTGGCCACAATAAAGGGCCACTCTAAAATGTGCAGTTTTATCACAGCACAATGCCACAGATTTGGCAAGATTCGCAAGTTTTGAGGGAGCATGCAATTGGCATGCTGACTGCAGGAATGTCCACCAGAGCTGTTGCCCTTGAATTGATTGTTCATTTCTCTACCATAAGCTGTCTCCAAAGGCATTTCAGAGAATTTGGCAGTACATCCAGCTGGCCTCACAACCGCAGACCATGTGTAACCACAGCAGCCCAGGACCTCCACATCCAGCATCTTCACCTCCAAGATCGTCTGAGACCAGCCACCCGGACAGCTGCTGCAACAATCGGTTTGCATAACCAAAGAATCCCTACACAAACTGTCATAAATCGTCTCAGGGAAGCTCATCTGCATTCTCGCCGTCCTCATCTGGGTCTCGACCTGACTGCAGTTCGTTGTCGTAACTGACTTGAGTGGGCAAATGCTCATATTCGATGGCGTCTGGCACTTTGGAGAGGTGTTCTCTTTACGGATGAATCCCGTTTTTCACTGTACAGGCCAGATGGCAGATAGCATGTGTGGCGTTGTGTGGTTTTATGATGTCAACGTTGTGGATCGAGTGGCCCATGGTGGCGGTGGGGTTATAGTATAGGCAGGTGTATGCTATGGACATCGAACACAGGTGCATTTTATTGATGGCATTTTGAATGCACAGAGATACCGTGACGAGATCCTGAGGCCCATTGTTGTCCATCACCTCCTGTTGCAGAGTGATAATGCACGGCCCCATGTTGCAAGGATCTGGTCACAATTCCTGGAATCTGAAAACATCCCAGTTCTTTCATGGCCAGCATACTCACCGGACATGTCACCCATTGAGCATGTTTGGGATGCTCTGGATCGGCATATACGACAATGTCCAGCAACTTCGCACAGCCATTCAAGAGGAATGGACCAACATTCCACAGGCCACAATCAACAACCTGATGAACTCTATGCGAAGGAGATGTGCTGCACTGCGTGAAGCAAAGGGTGGTCACACCAGATGCTGACAGTTTTCAGACCCCCCCCCCCCCTCAATACAGTAAAACTGCACATTTTAGAGTGGCCTTTTATTGTGGACAGCCTAAGGTACACCTGTGCAATAATCATGCTGTCTAATCAGCATCTTGATATGCCACACCTGTGAGGTGGATGGATTATCTCAGCAAAGGAGAAGTGCTCACCAACACAGATTTAGACAAATTTGTGAACAGTATTTGAAAGAAATAGGCTTTTTGTGTACATAGAAAAAGTCGTAGATCATGATAAATAGGGACAAACACAAAAGTGTTGAGTTTATAATTTTGCTCAGTGTATATTTGAAAATTGAAAATCTCAATTGGTTAAAAAAAAAAATAGAATCAATATTTCGAAGGTTACTATGGAAAGGAAAAAATCCTAGGATAAAGCTATCAATCCTCCAGCGAGCTAGGGATGGGGGTGGACTGGCGGTGCCTCAGCCGAGACTTTATTTCATAGCCTCCCAACTGCCGGTTGGGGTGCTGTGAATTGGGAGGATCCCATACAGGCTCTATTGCTAGATAATAGTTCTAGTTACAATCTGGCTCAGCTGGAATCTAGAGCCTTGGCTGATATCTGTAAAGGTCCAACACTGTCACTTATGAATAGAGTCTGGAAGGAAATGAGGAGTATAATGAAATATGAAGGGGCCACGGAGTATTCTCCACTTTGGCGAAATAGGCATTATAAGGAACTAGGTAAATTGGAGGGGTTTGAACGCTGACGCTCAAAAGGGCTTCAATATGTAGCTCAGCTTTACTCATATAATGTTCTATGTTCCTTTTAGGATTTGCAAGAATCTTTTAACTGCCTCATAGTAATTTTTTTAAATACTTACAATTACGACATGCGGTACAATGTCAGTTTAAGGGGGAAAAGATAGTGGTAAAACCAATGCCACTCTTAACCTCATTAGCATTGGCGAAAATAGGCATGATTTCATTGCTATATGGTCAACTCCAGAGGCCATATCGAGATAATGGTGTCACCCCGGGTAGAAGAGGGTGGGAATTAGACCTAGGGGTTATTTCAGATAATATCTGGCAAACAATTTTAGGAGTTTATGGGCTGTTGTCTGAACACCCTAAAATCTTGTTCAAGAGCAGTCCTAAAAGCGGCAGACGCTGGTAAAGGCTGTTAAATGCGGTTTAACGCTGTAAATAGAGTGTTAAGCCTCGTCAGGGATTTTTTCTGCATCATTTCAAAATCAATGGTTCCTATGGCAATTTTTGTCAGGGGTTCCCCTTCAACATCCTCAGCATACAAGTCGCATCGCAAGTCGGATCATCATGATCCGACTTCTGGTGCGACTCCTATTCAAATCAATTGGCTGCCATAGGAAGCATTGATTTTGAATAGAGGCAGAGAAACGTGGCTAAAAGCTGGCATGGCTAAACCCGCATTGACGCCAATGCAAAATGATAATAAAATCGCATTTTTAAAGCAGCGTTTTCCTGCCAGTAAATATCGTAAAAGTGATTTTGCGCATAGGTAAAAACATAAACTTCAAAGAGATATCAATCTCACCTAAGTGATAATAATAAATAGTACAAATAGAAACAACAATGATCAACGTGATGACCGTAAGTGAAGTTGTAGGATAATATCCCACATGAAAAAATAAATACAATAAGTGAAAGTAAAAATAAGGCAGTGTCCAATGTAGTATTAAATAAAACCAAATATGATGGATGTGGCCAGATAAATATATAAGTCCGTGCCAGAGATTACTGATATATTCCCAGACAATATAACGAAACAGTCTCTGTAGGATGTATAATTAAAATATTCTGGATGGCATTCTTCTAATAGTGATCCCTGAGGGGTGAAAAATGCTGAACAGATGCAATCCTAAGATGTGCTCCCAGAACTCTCACCTCAATTATTCTTTAAATACTGCAAGTATATCCACACTTCCTGGATTGGTTCTCTCCTCCACTGCTCCTCTACCCTTTGTGAATGCCTCCTTGCGGTGAAATGTGCTCCTAGACTGCCAGGACCTGGTCGTCTACAACACTGCTAAAGCTCACCGAAAAAAGAGGGGGATGGAGAGCAAGAGGACTACCATAGTGTAGTAATTAAATCAAGTTGAAAATGTATTATATAAAAAGAGATTGTGCCCTTACACAGTAAAAAATTTTAACAAGCAAAGAATCAAATGGCGATCAAACGCCAGTCTCACCGCACTTCCGGTATTGCGCATTGGATTCCGACTTCCAAACCACTCCCTACGCGTTACGTCACATGTGACTTCTTCAGGGGAAACCCTGATTCTTTGCTTGTTAAAATGTTTTACTGTGTAAGGGCGCAATCTCTTTTTATATAATACATTTTCAATTTGATTTAATTACTACACTATGGTAGTCCTCTTGCTCTCCATCCCCCTCTTTTTTCCGTGAGCTTTAGCAGCGTTGTAGACGATCAGGTCCTGGCAGTCTAGGAGCACATTTCACCGCAAGGAGGTGTCCACAAAGGGTAGAGGAGCAGTGGAGGAGAGAACCAATCCAGGAAGTGTGGATATACATTCAGTATTTAAAGAATAATTGAGGTGAAAGTTCTGGGAGCACATCTTAGGATTGCATCTGTTCAGCATTTTTCACCCCTCAGGGATCACTATAAGAAGAATGCCATCCAGAATATTTTAATTATACATCCTACAGAGACAGTTTCGTTATATTTTCTGGGAATATATCAGTAATCTCTGTCACGGACTTATATATTTATCTGGCCACATTCATCATATTTGGTTTCTTTAATACTACATTGGACGCTGCCTTATTTTTACTTTTACTTATTGTATTTATTTTTTCACGTGGGATATTATCCTACAACTTCACTCACTGTCATCACGTTGATCATTGTTGTTTCTATTTGTACTATTTATTATTATCACTTTGATTGATATCACTTTGAAGTTTATGTTTTTACCTATGTGCAAAATCACTTTTACGATATTTACTTACTTGGTGGGCTGTGTACACTACTAGGTTTTGCAGCAGGTATTTAATATTAGATAGACGTATTTATTTATATTAATTTAACACTTTTAATTGGTTTTTACCAATTTTTTATTTTATTTTATTTATTGTGGGAAGTTGACACCTATATATTCATCTAGTGTTTTATATACTTTTATATTTTGATTAGTAGCGCGAAGGACACTTCACATTCATATCACTGTTTTCTTGCCAGTAATCCGACGTCCAGAACTACTTTTTTGAGCATCCTGTGTGCATGGAGCCTAACAGTGATACTCACTGTTATATGCAATAGTTAAATGACATTTATGGCTTTCCATACATGACAGCTTGCTTACTGTTGACATGCTGTGATTGGCTGTAGCTAATCTCATAGTACAGGGTGCTGTAATTGGCCAAGGTACCATGTGATAGCTGTGGGCCAATCACAGCATCACAACAGTAAGCAAGCTGTTCATGAATGAAAACCATTCATGACGGAAAGCTTAAATAATATGCGATCGCTATGATTGGTCATAGTGATCACATGATACTATGGCCGCTCCCAGTGGCCAGGTACCGAGACCCGCGATCTGCTGTGTCTGGTAAATCCACTGTGTCAGGGGATCATGCCACTGCAGGCCCCAGGAGGCACAGTATGTAGTTGCTGCCCATCTGCAGTAAATGTACTGTGGGCAGGCAGCAAGCAGTTAATGCTTACCATGTTAAGTATCTATTTACTTGTTGCAACCTCATCTTTTACATTTTACAAATAATTTGGGTAGTATGTTATGTTTGCATACATTAACCGCTTCAATGCTGGGCACTTTCACCCCCTTCCTGCCCAGGCCAATTTTCAGCTTCAGCGCTGACACACTTTGAATGACAATTGTGTGGTCATGCAACGCTGTACAGGCATACCCCACTTTTGTACTCCAAACTAATTTTTTTGGAGACAGATTACCACTGTGTTAGTTTTTTTTCCTTTTTTTTTAAAAAAATAACAAACGTTTTTTTTGTAGTTTCTTCACTAATGTGTGCTCATGAGGCTGCATTGATGGGCACTGATAGGCTGCACTGATGAGGCGGCACTGATGGGCACTGATGATGCTGCACTGATGAGGAGGCACTAATATGCCGCACACTGATGAGCACTGCTAGGTGGCACTGATGGGCACTGATAGGTGGCACTTATGGGCAGCACAGATAGGTGGCACTGTTGCGCACTGATTGGCGGCACTGATGAGCATTGAAAGGCAGCACTGATTGGCATCACTGATGGGCACCACTGCTGGACACTGACTTGCATCACTGCTGGGCACTGTTGGGGCACTCAGAACACAAGTTGACAGTTTTCACTTTCTTCATTCCCCTGAATAGCAGACTGCAGCTCCAGACTCCTTGTAAACCAAACAGGAGAGATGAGACATGGCACTATACAGCAGAGCGATGTTTTGTTTGGCAGTTTTGGAAAAGGGATTGGAAAATGCAGGCTCTATGTGCACTACCTGTCCCACCCATTCTTCTCCTGAGCTGTCACTCAGAAACCCATCTTCGTTGTTGTCTGATAGCTAGGCCGATGGGTGGGACTAGCTATCTGACAACACAGCTCACCAACCCCTGCAAAGATTTAGATGGGGATAAATGCACACCCTCTCCCTCAATTGGGTGGGGTTAATGAGCATTCTTTTCTTCTGGTAATAGTTCTTCTTTACTGCACATATTTTGAAGAGTGGCTAGTTAAGGGTTAATATACATACTCTTGAGACTGCCTACTGAGGGATTACCAGACTTATTTTAGAGGAATTAATGGACATACTCTAAGCTAGCCACTGATTTTTTTTACAGCACATATTCTGGAAACTGTCTCCTAATAGGGTTAATGCATATACTATGCAGTTTAACACCCTTTGGTGTAGTATTCTGTATCTGAAACAAATGGTCAAAATGGCTTGCCAGTTTATATGCATTTGGATAAGTAACTGCTTTGTGCATTACTGGAGAACGGGGTACAGCCATATGTGCTGGCATGCTATGGTTATTGGGAGACATATTAAAATGTAAATCAATCAATAAAGACACAGTATATAAAAAGAATACTTGATAATTAGAACAAATCTCTTAAAATCCATAAAAAAGCTTTGTTCTTATTAGGACTTTTGATCCTTTGAATTAAATATTACTGAAGGTATGTGTAAATTATGACCCACAGAAACCAATACTGTTAGTGAAATAGTGCAATATGAGCAAAAAGAAAGACTTTGATACCAGCGAAGGCGAAACAACAGAATATACAGTGGGCATTGTATATATATATATATATATATATATATATATATATATATATATATATATATATATATACACAGTATAGATCTGTTAATGGATAATTTTTAGGCACCTTAGTGTCCTAATGTTGGTGACTTGTCACAATTAAACTTTGGAGAAACTTTGTACAACACTTTTCTATGCCTTTTATTTTTTATGCAGATGACATCAGATATATCTTTTTTTTTTCTTGTTTTTGTAATATGCATTTTTGGAAGAAATGTATATATAGGCTTATTTCCTAAAACAATATCAAACACAATGGCACCGCATAAAGTACACTGAACAATTTTATAACAACTTTTAAAAGATTTCATTTTTCAAAAATAATTATTTGTTGCTATGAGGATTGTACTTTGCAAATAACCTTACTAAATAAGCCCAGTTGACTGGTTTGTGATTTTATTTTTGGGTAAATGTGTTACTCTGGAAGTTTTCATCTCCCTCCTGTATGTACAATAATGTATATGTAGATACATATACAGTACATAATATAAAGAATGAATAACCTATACTAATACACAGTCTGTTGTCCTGAAATTCCTGCCTGGTATGTGTTAGTTTTTTTACCTAATTGTAAGTTATTGATAGTTTCTTGGTCTCAGACTAGCAGCTTGGCCCACTCCATTTCAGTGTCATGTTATAATATCACAGCACGTTTTCTTTGCAAGGACAGGATAAATAGTGAAAACGAATTCTTTAGATAAAGCATCCCAGTGCCAACAAATCCTACTAGGGTACATGGTGGACTTCTTCTTGTTTCCATTACAGCATTTTGTCCAAAGCATTGGATGAATGCCCACCGCATTTGATGGACATTAATGATGAGAGGTGGTGCTGCCGGGCTTTTAGGGCATACTCAGCTGGAAGCTTTCCCTCCCATCACAGCAGTCCCTTTTCTTTTCTTTCTCTGCAGTAACTTTGGCTCTGTTATCACTATTGATTGGGTTTAGCACCAAACTCATTCCCTAGTCAAGTTTAAAGACATGGAAATGAAAAGGCAATAATTGTGTATTAATTAGTGACATTTCTGGAGGTTGACCTGTGGCTTAGTAAGGTGAATTTTAAAATTAGAAATGATTCTGATGGCTTTCTGACACATTGTCAGTCAAACCAAGTTAGATATTTATTTTACTAAAATGACTGGAGGGCAACAACTTTTTTTTTTTTTTACATTGTACAAATTATCCCTAGGACATTGGCTAGTCAGCAGGTTTTTAGAGATCCTTGACATTAATTTGCAATACAATTATACCAAGATCAGTGTACCTTTAGTGGAGCAGTTGCTATTAGGGGACATTAATTTCTAAGTGTGTTTAGTGCAATGAAAAATATATTTCTTTCCAGAGTTATTTTTCAATAAATTTAACTGAGATCATAACCAGAAGTTTTCTTTATTGTACTTTTTATATCTTCATATATTTTTTGTAAACATGCCAATTTTTATACATCTAATTTTTTGACCATAGATCAACAAATAATGAACTAGGGTTTTTTAAATTGAGAGATAACACTTTTATTTTTGTTTAGTTTCTCTACAGTAAGTGTGGGGCATACATCATGGGTGGTACACATCCTTAGTATAGGTGGTTCATATTGGAGCTCAGGATTGCTCTTGCTCTGACGCTCGTGATGATACATCACTTGTGATGTGATCACCATTTACATATGCATTTACTTAAAACGTATAAGAGCTGATGTTCACTAATGCATGAAGGAGTTCAATATCCTTGATAGTGTAATGAAAAGGAAAGCTGAGCCTGACCCTGGTGAAAAGAGAGAGGAGGAGGAAAAAAACAACGTTCCAGGGATGTAAGAACCCTCTTTCTCAAGAACCTCCTACCTCATCAGGGCCTTACCTTTATGTATTTCTAAACATCAGCTCTTATACGTTTTAAGTGTAGCTCATTGCACCCATATGCAGTTGCCTACCTTCGGCGTCTTACACACACCCATAAAACCCCTTCCTCTGTACACAAGGTGTCTCCTGTACATCCAGTAATTTCTTATCTCCCCTGGAGAAAGATGAGCTCCCAACCCTATGACTGGGAGCAAATCAGAAGCCTTCCTCATTGAATGATCATCCTTACAGCCAATCACAGTGAGCATTCAGTGTAACATGTGTAAACCAAAATAAAAGTAATACACACTAGCTGTCTTATCTCCTGAGTTCCCTGTCAAACAGATCTGTGAGTGAGAGAGCTGCAGCTGACACAGTGGAATTTGTATTGTGTGCACACAGAGTTATCTAATTAACCAGGACTTGCTGTTATTTTACTACTTAACCCGTTCATGTATAAGCACTATTTAACAGTTTTACCTCCTGTTCCATGTTACTATTTTAAATAATTTTTGGGAAAAAAATATTATAAAGCAAATATATACATTGTTATCTTTAAGAATTAAGACTCCTTTCACACCGCGGTGGTTTTCAGGCACTTTAATGCTAGAAATAGCCTCTGCTAAGCACCTGAAAACTGCCTCCCATTCACTGCAGTGTGACTTTTCACACTTGGGCAGTGTGCTTGCGCGACATTACCAAAAGTTCTGCAGGCAGCATCTTTGCACCACTGTATTTAGCACTCCCAAAAATGCCCTGCCCATTGCAATGACTGGGCAGCACTTCCAAAGCACCTTGAAAGCGTTATGAAAGCGCTGCAAAACTGGAGTTTTTAACCCCCTTTTGGGGTTAAAAACCCCCCCGCTAGCGGCCGAAAAGCGCAGTTAAAACATTGCTGAATCGTCGCTTAAACGAGCGGCGCTTTAGCGCTAATGGCAGGCGCTGTCAGTGTGAAAGAGGTCTTACTGTTAAAAAATATGTGGTTTAGGGTATATCTGTTTTAAATCAGTAAGATCTTTACATTACTGATGCATTATGAGAAAAATTAAATATATGCCAAAAAATAAAACCAAAACTTTATTTCTTTTGTAACTAACTTAAACATGCTTTGTACCAAAAATGTAATTTTAATGTAAATCGAGTACTAGAACAAGCAGCAGAAAAAAAATTATGTTTTCCCACAATAATGGTACATGTGTTTAAAATATTACTGATCAAACTTGAAAAAATAATATATAATAATTTTTTCCAGATTTTTAATCTTTTTCCAACATTCGGCTCGTGTGTGTATGTCAGATGGTCTGACAGAAGCCAGCCCTTTTGCCGGTTTCTGTCAGACGAGCATGCTGGAAAACCAGAAGCCAACCGGCTCCCGATCAGCATTCTCAGCCAATAGCTGAGAGTGCTGATCGAAGTGTTCTGGTTGGGGGGCTGTCCCCCTGTCAGAACACAATAGCTCAGTGGAGGAGATCACTGTACTAACGTTGAGGTGACAGTTTTTTTTGTTCAACCCGCCGGGTTAAATGGAAAAAAACTCATAGTGTGTACCAGGCTTAAAAGTGGTGTGCAGACCTTTATTGCTAATTACTAATTACTGTTGCTTCACCCTTCCCTGTAAGAACCTTCCTAAGATATATCTTGTATAAAGCCCCCCTGTGCTTCCTTAGGATCTCAACTTGGTTTTCTCTACCAAAAAACACCCTTTGAACCCATGAGGGATATTTCTCTAGAGGATCTTTCTTGCATAGTGATGTAGAAAATAACAAAACAACATAACCAGGAAGTAAATTCCAAAAGAGCAGAAGGTTTTATTGATACCAGCTGCAACTGGAAGCAAGTCCATACGTGCTCATAGATATAGAGTTCGCAGACTCCTTATGTAAGAAACTTTCACTATAGAATTACATGTGATACATATGATTGGTTGTCAATACATACATCAATGTAATTAACACAAATAAAAAATAATGAATGTCGGCACCTGCAGACAATGATATCTGGAACTGTCTGATCCTTGTCCAGTGAATTTTCCCCCCAGTAAACTTATGACTGCCTTAAAAAAAGTATCAATATGAAGCAGAGAGGTCATCTAGAGTTCAAATTTTTTTTTTAAATATACATATTTTATATCATATTTTACCCTCAAGTTTGTAGAAACAATAACTTTTGCTTGTCAATAATAATTATTATTATTATTATTATTAATTATTGATACATATGTTAATTAATATGAAATATATGGGTTAATATGAACATTCTACTACAAAAGTAGCCTTTTTGGTCATCATCTCGTCTGTGTGATGTGTTTCTGAACTAGTGGACCTTTCCTGTAAAGCGCCTCAGTACTTCACAATGAATAGGTTGTCTTACGCCCAAGTCCATTCTTTCTCCTGAAGGTGGTTTCGGTGAGAACATTGTCCCACCGATCCTAATGCTCGGTTCCTAGGCACCCAAAGAAACATCTCTCTGCATTTTGTGGCTATAGTCAGAGACATTAGAGTATACCTCAATGCTACTGATCCAATCAGATGGATGGACAGATTTTCTGTTTATCTTGTACTCAGGACCTTGCAAGGGACACCCTGCTTCGAAGTCCACCATCACATGATGGATAAGGAATCTGATTGCCAAATTTTACATCCTCAAAGAAAGACCTCCTCTTGCACTCCTACACACCCATTCCACCAGATCAGTGGGAGTTTCCTGGGCATTTCAATACTAAGTCTCTGTAGCCCACTTTTGCAAGGCTGCCACCTGGTTTTCTGTTCATACTTTTTCAAAGTCATACCAGATGGATGTCCAGTCTTCTGCGGATGCAGCTTTTGGCCGCATGGATCTCACAGGAGCACTTTGAAGTTGGGTCTTCTGTGCTTTGTTGTTTTGACCTGTTGGTACTGTTATGTTTGCCTCATTGTTGCCCGCCCTTCTTAATCATTTGCTTGCACTGATTCAGTTACACCATTTCTATGGTGGTAGTAGAAGACAGTGAGAGAATGATTGAATTTGAAGATAATATAATAAACTAGTTAAGCTAATGGTGATTTTCGCTGTGAAGGATAAAAGATCCATCACCTTCAGACACTAACTGAAAAACTGATAACTCACAGTGTAGGGTAGGGCTATAGGGGAGGTGCCCAGGGGGGGTATCCTCTAAAGTTTGCCAGTGTCCAACCACCATGAAGTTACACACCTATAACCCATGGTGTATAAATATTCTGCCGGTGTCTTGTACTCCAAGATATGAAATTTACAGGTGGCACTTTTGTGGTCATGCTGCAATAGGCAGCAAAGTAAAAAGGTTCTTGGTGTGATGAGAAGAGTGTTTTACACATCTTTTCTTACAACTTGAGGGGGTGGTGTTAAGAATGTGGACAATGATTCATGTCAAAACATGTAGATTTGCATACCTGTTTAATCAGGCATAATAATAATTGAAAATAATCACATACAGTATGTGTAACCTGTAAACAGTGTATATGAAATCCACTTATTTTACTACAGCTGATTGGTAAAATCATTGTAATTAATAGATTTGTGATGTGTGCTGGAAATATTTAATTTGTGCATTTGTAAGAAGTTCTGCCACTGTTGTGTACTGAAGGCAGAACAGTGCTTCTCGGTTTCATTACTCACAATATCACAGCTGAAACAATTTCTTCATTACTGATGCCAGGTATATTTTCCTTGGCAGGGTTATTAAAATCTGTAGTCTTGCAATATTCTTTATCTAGTCATTTCTTGACACTACATATATTGTTGCCACAGCTGAACATTACCATTGAATAGTAATAAAAGCAATTATTTTCTTAGCGCTGAAAATTTGTTTATGAGGATACAACTAATTCAAATAAGTATATCTTTGTGTCCCAAAGTAATAACATTGGAGAATACTGTATGTAATTTCTTTGTAGAATTACGGGACTTTATTACAGTTGTGGGGTAATTTAATTGTTGAAATTATAGAGGCATAACAATCTACTGGGACTGAACGTGTGGACTTAAGTGCAAATGTTTGAGAGAAACTTGAGGTCTACAATTTCTGGCCTCATTCTGAAAATGCTAGTTGTCTGGCTGTGTTTGCCTTCACAAGCCACGAAAAGGCATGGAGCCAAAAAAAAATTGGGGAAACATCAGAATCTCTATACTGGTTGCAGGTCAGTGACTTACGAATATTGAAGCCGTTGCATTTGACAGATTTACTGTAATCAAGAAGGAGTGTTAAAGAAGGCATTAGCCTTCTTTACTCCTATATTTTTACTTCTCTGTATGGTGCTGAAGCTTAAATATCTGCTGAAGCCTGCTTTTCTTGAAATTGAAGTAAACTTTCTCCTATTAAAAGTATAAGTTTCATGGAATGATGAGCTATGTGATTCCACTGATAAACTTCTGTAATTGTCCTTTAGAAAGCCAAAAACATTGTGTTGTTAATATCCTTGTCAAGTTGTGGACTTGATTGTGCCTTGCTACCTTTTTCCAAATGCAGCTTGGCCATGTATCATAATTATGCTGTTATGTGGACTGCTGTGTACTCTGGCTCATTCACCCATTAAAACGTTTTCTTTTTAAATCACACAACGACTGCAGGCAGATCCAAAACTTTGAAATCAGTTACATTCAAACAGACTGAAGAGAAGTTAGTTTGCTTAGCAAAAAAGTGACAGCTTTGATAGACTTGTGAAAGTTTCTGGATATGTGCTGTGAAGTAGAGTTTGAAGTAATTTATACCCCAGCAGTTGCATTAGGGAGTTGTGGTGGTATAGTATTAGTGTAACGTGTAACCATCAGGATGGAGTTGGCTGAGGCATGGAGGTGGACGGATGACACCTGGCTTTATACTGTATGTATCTGAGGTTATATACATTTTATACAGCATGCCCTGGCAGGTTTTCTGTTGCGGGGCATCATTGCCTTAGTCCATGTGGCAGAATTGTTCAAGGAGTTCTACTCTAACCTGTTTCCAAACCAAAATGGGGTATCTGCTCTATCTTTGATCTCAAGCCCCTAAATGTCTTCAAGTCCAGAAATGTCATATGGAATCTACCAGGACTGTCATATGTCACTGTCTCCTGTTAATAGGGGGACTTTATGGCCTCTGAAGACATAAAGGACATGTACTTCCATGTCCCCATTTTGTTTCCAGCACATCTGTGATTTCTTCACTTTGCTGCATGTCCACTGCACTTCTAGTTTGAGGCCTTACAATTTGGCCTTTTCGCTGCATTGTGGGTATACATGGCTCGCAGTCTCAACACGAATTCATTCCAAAGGTGTTCTAACGGGTTGAGATCAGGACTCTGTGCATGCCAGTCAAGTTTCTCCACCCCAAACCCGCTTATGTCTTTATGGACTTTGCTTTGTGCACTGGTCCAAATCATTTGGTGGAGGGGGAGTTATGGTGTGGGGTTGTTTTTCAGAGGTTGGGCTTGACCCCTTAGTTCCAGTACATCAGCATACCAAGACATTTTGGACAATTTCATGCTCCCAACTGTGTGGGAACAGTTTGAGGATTGCCCCTTCCTGGTTCCAACATGATTGCGCACCAGTGCACAAACAAGGTCCATAAAGACATAGGTGAGCGAGTTTGGGGTGGAGGAACTTGACTGGCCTGCACAGAGTCCTGACCGCAACCAGATAGAACACCTTTGGGATGAATTAGAGCTGGGCCTGTGAGCCAGGCCTTCTCGTCCACATCAGTGCCTGACCTCACAAATTCACTTCTGGAAGAATGCTCAGAAATTCCCATAGACACACTCCTAAACCTTGTGGACAGCCTTCCCAGAAGAGTTGAAGCTGTTATAGCTGCAAAGGGTGGGACAACTCAATATTAAACCCTACGGACTAAGACTGGCATGCCATTAAAGTTCATGTGTGTGTAAAGGCATGTGTGTGTCCCAATACTTTTGATAATATAGTGTATGTGGATTAAAAGTATACAATCCGACCCTTTAACTTTGCTTTACATTCCTAGATTGTAGGCCATAACGAGCAGGGCTCTGATTCCTCCTGTATTGAATTGTATTGTAATTGTACTGTCTGCCCTCATGTTGTAAAGTGCTGCGCAAACAGTTGGCGCTATATAAATCTTGTATAATAATAATAATAAAGTGTTACTAAACCCAGGACCCTGCATTCAATATATCTGGTCTCCCACAGTACACGGGATATGGAAATGCAATTATTTTAGTAAATATAAACTGTCAAATACTTTTTCTCATCAGCAGTATATAGCAGTCTTATGACTTCTATCAGTGTTTAGGTAAAGCTTGTAAGAGGAGTTTTCATTCTCCTCTGACTGTCCTATGAGGCTGCGTGACCCCTGACCTTCTGTTTGGTGATGATTGACCCTGTGCTGATCACACGCACCATCCAAAAAAAAAAAAAAAACTCTAGCAATACACACCCAACTAAGCATTTGCAGAGTGCCTCCAAGGCTCTGTTCTATTAGGACAGGGGTCTCCAAACTGCGGCCCGAGGGCCAGATGTGGCCCGTTGCTAGTCTTTATGCGGCCCTTGGGGCACAACTCCTTCCACACTGATATGAGGCACTATTCCTCTCACTGACCCCAACAATGGGCACTATATCTTCCACGATACCAATGATGGAATACTATTACTTCTACTAATAGGGGGAATACTCCTCCTATTGACCACCAACCCTGAGGCCATATTTATTCTCACTGATGCTGGGCCCGTGACATTTTCTGCCCTTGCTGGCCACAATCCGGCCCTCCTAAAGTCTGAAGGATAATAAAGTGGCCCTTTGTTTGAAAAGTTTGGAGACCCCTGTATTAGGAGATGGACTGGGGACATTAAAAGAAGGGGAGGATCAGAGAAGACAGGATCAGACAGCCTTTTTACACAATACAGAGGAGTAACCACTTAGGTTCCACAGTGAGTATAACAAGCATGCTTTACTGCATATACAGACTCATTTTACTGTTGTGATAAGAAAAAATCCCCTAGGGGTGGGACTTTAAATAGAACACCAGTCTCACAAAGTTTTTAATAAACCATAATATAAATGTTTTATTTGATAAAAAGTTCCTCCCACGATATTTAGCAGCAGGATGCACAATATACAAAATGCATGACAATATGCGTATACATAACATACAAAACGAGATTATACAAAAAATAACATAATACAGAACAACATGAAAAGAGAACACAGATACGGTACTAATACTCTCCCGGAGGTGTAAGTCCCCCGTAAACTCGACGCGTTTCCAGTTACCCAGATGCGGGAACCTTCGTCAGGAGTGGGGAGTGGGATTTATATCGGAGAAGTACCTGTCGCTCTAAAAGAGAGAAAAAACCATAAACAGGGGAGTTGCTATCGTTATAGGGCATTATGGGGTCCAGATCACAATATTAAGAAAGGGGGGGTGTATATATTTTAAAATTATGTTACATATCCTGAATGTCTGTATATATCAATTGTCACAGATCATAGCATTATTGTTGTTGGTGTAGTAAAATTATCTTAATATCACAGGACCCCTTTAGGAACATATGCGGCATGTCAAATAAAAATAAAAAAATAAAAATAAAAATAACACACACTATATTGTCACGTACCACATTGAAGGCGACATTCATGGACCGGTGGGCTGTATGCCAACGGAAGAGGAGGATGGAGTATGTGTCCCCCAGAGAAAGGAAGGAAAAGTAAGTGTGGCAGCACACACTAGGTAGGTATTTAAGACGATCCTGCATACGGGCTTTCTGTGGTAATGACCAAATCTGTTCATAGTGGACATCAGGGGAGAGAGTGTTAGTAATGCCTCCCTACAACTATAATAACCATGCCCAAAGATGCTGGAAATGCCACAGTGTCTAGTTCAGAAACAAAAACCGGTGGAAAAATGTGGTTGTGATATAAAGATGGAAATATTAGTGGCAAATAGAGCGTAAGAAATTCCCGCAAAGCATATTTCAACCATATATTACTCCCTCCTCTTTATTGAAGAGAGGGGTACCCAAGATATATATCACCCAAGGGACAGATAGGAGACATTCAGGTATGGACTGCGTGTAGTCCACAAAAGTAGTTGGAGGTGCAGACACGACAAAAAGGTGGTATAGAAAGTAACCCTTCCCCCAACATAAATCAAATACTCATATCCAGGGGATGCTTACATATATCTCATTTGTATACTTAGGAAGACAGTCCTCGTCCCCGAGAATTAGTGTCTCAAATAGGTGGAAAAGGTGGTCCCACTTAGTGGGTGCTTAAAACCTAAAGCAAGGGAAGAGGAGGGTTAGGGTCTCTATGGATCCGATCCCAAAAATAATAAGGGAAAAGAAAGGAGACCAGGGAAGAGGATTATACTAGGATTAACCATGTCTACAAGTACAATAGTAAGCTTACCCTGTCCTTGTTGTGGAAAGTCCCCTGAGTAAATGCCGTAGCGATCCGACCCTAGGTGTCCCTCTGCTGCCCAACGAGGACAGACAGAGGCTTGATTTAAATAGGGTCCAGAGGCGGGGTGGGGGGCGCATGTATGACGTCATATACCAGCGTCCTGTTGGGCGCTCCGCGTCCATTACCCCTATCTATGCTACAGATGTGCAGAGCGCGTCGCGCATGCGCAGAAGCGTCCCACTGGGCGCTCGGCGCCCGTCGCCGTAACCATACAGCGGGCGTGCATAGCACGTTGCGCATGCGCAGGAGTGTACACGGGTGCGTACCATTACGCAACCCGTGTAGAAGATCTGCGCATGCGTGCATCATCTAGGCTAATGCGAGTGAGCCGGATTGTGAGACAACATCGGCATCTCTGGGGGGTGTGTGCAGAAAGCACCAGGCGGCCAAATGTCCACACACTGCCCTCCTACATATTCAGCCAAAGCTTGTCCATGAGAGTGATATATGTTATATACCATGAAGAAGTAAAAACGCCCTCAACCAGACGTATTTGTGTGTGTAAAAGGAAAATTCCATTGACATGCTCATAGTATCCAAAGAAGGGGGAAAGTTTTAAAGGGAAAAGGATCCCACACAAGGCGGAAAGGCAGTTCCTTCATAGAATTGACTGTTAGAAAAATACCTACAATGCCATGATCTGTACCAAGAACATATACATAGAAACATCTAGGGCACCCATGAGAAGCCCGAGGGAGGTTCATTCGGGTATCCCTGGAGGTCAAAAAATAAAATAGAAATAAAAAATAAGAATACTGCAAAATGAGAATGTATCTGTCCCAAACCATCATATATTCAATGGACCCGGATATCTGAGATGAAAAATAGGGGTCAGTGAACCAGGGACTTTTCTGAGATGGTATAAAGCAGTCATTTGTACCTATACATCAATACAGAGATAATGAAAAACATAAATATGAAAATAGAAAATAAATAATGTGTAGCATTTTCAGAAAAAATAATAATAATCAGACAATAAGAGTATTTATGGAATGACCATAACTGGTACTAAATTTGCGTTTATGGAGGGATGACAGATGTGTTGCGCCCTTCCCCCCATTAGCCATGTCCCTCCCATGATCCAGAAGTGAACCCTTCCAAGAAGGGTTTGTAACTGATGCAGTCATTCAAACCTGGTGGATAAGTGGCCCGGAGTGCCACAATCCATCTTGTCTCACGTTGCAACAAAGTCTTGTCCCAATCCCCCCCCTCTTGAGGTGGGATGTATGCGGTCGAGGACTAAGAATCTTATTTTTGGGAAATTCCCCATATGCACATCCCGGGAGTGTCTTCCCAGGGGTAGGTCCGGATCGCATACGCGGATACTGTGTACATGCCTACCTGTTCGTTTGTGGAGCTCCTGTTTTGTCTTCCCCACATAGAATGAGCCACAGGAACAGGTAAGCATGTACACTACACCGTACGTGCGACAATTCGCGTAATGGCTGGGTTCGAAGCTCCTTCCATTGGGAAGTATTATATTGGTATCAGTGTTCATGTACTGACATTGGGTACAACCCCCACATTTGTAGGTACCGGGGCATTTACATGGATCCCCCCTAAAGGCTCCAGTGTACTCGCTCTTGACTAAAATGTCCCGCAGGGATTTCGTACGTCTAAACGTCACAAGGGGCTCTTTGGGTATGAACAGATTCAATGTGGGGTCGATGTCAAGTACATGCCAGTGTTTTTTGAGGATGCTTCGAACCTGACCATGTTGTTGGCTGTATGTCATCACTACACGTGTTGGATCTTGGTTATTATAGTTGTAGGGAGGCATTACTAACACTCTCTCCCCTGATGTCCACTATGAACAGATTTGGTCATTACCACAGAAAGCCCGTATGCAGGATCGTCTTAAATACCTACCTAGTGTGTGCTGCCACACTTACTTTTCCTTCCTTTCTCTGGGGGACACATACTCCATCCTCCTCTTCCGTTGGCATACAGCCCACCGGTCCATGAATGTCGCCTTCAATGTGGTACGTGACAATATAGTGTGTGTTATTTTTATTTTTATTTTTTTATTTTTATTTGACATGCCGCATATGTTCCTAAAGGGGTGCTGTGATATTAAGATAATTTTACTACACCAACAACAATAATGCTATGATCTGTGACAATTGATATATACAGACATTCAGGATATGTAACATAATTTTAAAATATATACATCCCCCCTTTCTTAATATTGTGATCTGGACCCCATAATGCCCTATAACGATAGCAACTCCCCTGTTTATGGTTTTTTCTCTCTTTTAGAGCGACAGGTACTTCTCCGATATAAATCCCACTCCCCACTCCTGACGAAGGTTCCCGCATCTGGGTAACTGGAAACGCGTCGAGTTTACGGGGGACTTACACCTCCGGGAGAGTATTAGTACCGTATCTGTGTTCTCTTTTCATGTTGTTCTGTATTATGTTATTTTTTGTATAATCTCGTTTTGTATGTTATGTATACGCATATTGTCATGCATTTTGTATATTGTGCATCCTGCTGCTAAATATCGTGGGAGGAACTTTTTATCAAATAAAACATTTATATTATGGTTTATTAAAAACTTTGTGAGACTGGTGTTCTATTTAAAGTCCCACCCCTAGGGGATTTTTTCTTATCTATACAAATAGGGATGAGATCACCACCCATCTATATCTACCTCACTGGGGGAGCTAACCTTAATCTTTTCCCATTTTACTGTTGTGGGTTTAGTATGACATTAACTACACAATATACATGTCTACATCTGTCAGTCTTTCACTACAATCTGTATAGAACTACCACTGAATTCCAGATTTCTACTATAAAAGCAATGATAACATAACATAACCTGCTGTGTCTCACAGTTTGTAAATGAACTAATGCAAACATTTTCACCAGACAGCGAGTTAATCATATAATTGTACTTCTGCAACGGTCTCTTCTCATGATAGACCACTTTGTTGTGTAAGAACTTAAAAGGCAGTTCTTGTACCTGTATAATACATTTAGTTGGGGCAGCAGATACAGTATATGAACTAATCGAACTGTTAATTGATGCAATGGGGTTGATTTTCTAATAAGTTGAGAACTTTTGCAAAGTGAATAGCTGAGCAAATAAAGTGAAACTATCTTCGATTTGAATACCCAACTGTTTGTAAGGGAAGTTAAAACCACTTCCCGCCCGCCATATAGCAAAATGACGGCCGGAAAGTGGTTGTATTATCCTGACTGGACGTCATATGATGTCCAGCAGGATAAGCTGCTAGCCTGCAGCATGTCGAACAGTGGTGTGGTGTGTCAGTCTGACACACTGCATCTCCGATCCAGGTAAAGAGCCTATGACGTAGGCTCTTTACAATGTGATGAGCTGTGTCTAATCACAGCTCATTACATGGTACCCAGGAAGTGTTGTTTATCGGCTTTTCCTCTATTCGTGCTGACCGGCGAGAATAGAGGAAAGACGACCGGCTGCTCTCCTGACCGGGGGGGGTCTGCGCTGGCAATCAGCGCATTAATTGTTAGTGCAGACCCATCAAGGATGCCCACTGGAGTCCACCAGGGATGCCCACTGGAAACCACCAGGGATGCCAATCAGTGCCCATTAGGAATGGCACTCAGTGCCCATTAGTGATGCCTGCCAGTGCCTCCTGATCAATGATGCCTATCAGTGCCACCCATCAGTGCCCATCAGTGCCGCCAATAAGTGCCCACCAGTGGCACCTAGCAGTGCCACCTATGAGTGCCCATCAGTGCCACCTATCCGTGCCCATCAGTGCTGCCTATGAGTGCCCATCGGTGCCAGCTATCGGTGCCCATCAGTGCCCATCAGTTCTGCATATAAGTGCCTCATCATCAGTGCCACCTCATCAGTGCCAATCAGTACTGCCTCATCAGTGCCCGTCAATGCAGCCTCATCAGTGATCATCAGTGAAGGAGAAAACTTACTTATTTACAAAGTTTTGTCACAGAAACGAAGAAAAACATTTTTTTTTTATTTGTAGTGCAAAAAATAAAAAACGCAGTGGTGATCAAATACCACCAAAAGAAAACTCTATTTGTGGAAAAAAAATGATAAAAACTTTGTTTGAGTACAGTGTTGCATGACCTCGCAATTGTCATTTTAAATGCGACAGCGCTGAAAGCTGAAAATTGGCCTGGGCAGGAAGGGGGTGAAAGTGCCTGTTATTGAAGTGTTTGCTTGTACGTGATAGGATGAACACATCTTTACTTTACTTTACACTGAGCTAAGTGAAATTCCCCTTTGCATAGTGAACATTCTCTAAATCAACTTTATAAAAAAAAAAAACAGTTTTAAATAGTATAATGATTTCCTTACTTGTGTTAGGCAGTGTGTATGTTTGATAAGCCTGTGGTACCTGCCAGGTTCTTAATTGCTGAACATCCCAGTGATGGGAAATCCAACCGTTTTTGGGTACTTGGCCATCGTCTTTCAGCAGTGATTAGAAGAGCTTATTCTCAAAAGAAAAGCAATTGCATTAGGTAATATATTTTAGGAAATATTTTAGGCTATGCATATATTACAGCAAATGGTTTTGCTTTAGGTGTTTCTTTTAGTAATTAATTTTTAGTAACGTGGTATTTTGTTTTGATAATCATGTTGTGTGTGTACATCAGTAGAATTCAGAATATAAACAGCAGAACATTAACACTTCACAAATCATCTAAGCACCCTTTTTGTTTGCTGTGAAGTAAATATGAAACAAACAAACAAACATGCTAATATTCCTGTGAAAAGTTCAAATGTATTTATTGCATTTGTTGAGCACAATTAAAATGCACGCAGGCTTCAGTTGCTGATAATTAAATGAATAATTCATACATTATTCAACTTATCTATAAACTGTTTCCATGGTTGTCTGGTTGTCGCATACATCACTGTAGGTAATGGGACCAATTTAAGAAAATACGAATTGCCAAATGGCTCATTTTTAAAGTATTCCATGACTGAATAACTGTTAGTAAGGATAACACACACCTACATATGTGGATAACTTCATATAAGCAGATTTTTACTGCTCCCAGCTTCCTATTAAAGTTTCAGCACAGTCAGAATTCTTTGGCAGCACTGACCTGCAATGTGTTTCTATGTATGGAAGCTTAGCTATTTGAGGGATGCCTGTTGAAATTCATTACCACTGTATATGTGTCGCTTTTGTAGTTGTTGCCGTTTTTTTTTTTTTTAATGTATTTATAATGAACCCTTTGCATCTTTTGTAGGGAAGACGAGGATACGGTTCAATATTTGTATGGGCTTCTGGTAATGGTGGTAGAAGTAGAGATCACTGCTCCTGCGATGGTTATACCAATTCTATCTACACCATCTCTATTAGCAGCACGACGGAAAGTGGCAAAAAACCCTGGTATCTGGAAGAGTGTGCCTCAACACTGGCTACAACCTACAGCAGCGGGGAATCATATGACAGAAAAGTGGTATGGATTGTTTGTTCTAAGACACATAATATCAATAATAATAATGTGGTGTTTAGCATAAGAAAGATAAAGCACACATAGATAATCTTACAATGTATGATCAAGGATATACTTGTACAAGTGTCCGAGCGATTTTTACTACCGCTTTAAGTGGCTGGAGAAGCAGGGACTAATCTGTACTTGAACAGCCATGGGTCTAGGTCAGTGATGGCGAACCTTGGCACCCCAGATGTTTTGGAACTACATTTCCCATAATGCTCAACTATATTGCAGAGTGCATGAGCATCATGGGAAATGTAGTTCCAAAACATCTGGGGTGCCAAGGTTCGTCATCACTGGTCTAGGTTCAAAGGTGATCTAGGGATTCTAGGAATCAAAATTAACTCCAGCATAGGTACTTGGTACCTTTACTGCAGCACTGGTTTTATTTTGAATTGCTTTTAACATTTTATTATCTGTTAAAGACTTTCCGTATTTTCCGCTCCATAAGACGCACCTGACCCTAAGATGCCCTTAGGTTTTAGAGGTTGAAAACAAGAAAAAAAAATTCTGAACCAAATGGTGTACTAATATTTTTTCCAGTGCCCATGAAATGCAGAGTGACCATTGCCATAGAAAATGCAGAGTGACCATGCCATAGAAAATGCAGAGTGACCATGCCATAGAAAATGCAGAGTGACCATGCCATAGAAAATGCAGAGTGACCATGCCATAGAAAATGCAGAGTGACCATGCCATAGAAAATGCAGAGTGACCATGCCATAGAAAATGCAGAGTGACCATGCCATAGAAAATGCACAGTGACTGGAAGTCTATCCCCCCTCTCTTCCGGTGGTGGCGGTGGGAGGCGATGCGAGTGGTTGCAGGGGGCAGTGCCAGCGGCGGTGGGAGGCGGTGCAAGCAGCGGTGGGGGCGGTGCCTGTCGTATATTCGCACCATAAGACGCAGGGACATTTTCCCACATATTTCTGGGGGAAAAAAGTATGTCTTATGGTCCGAAAAATACGGTAATTAAAAAACAAATTAAGTCTTCCAGATGCTTTTGTATGAGATACTAATGGTAATTTTTCTGTGGGTAATGTGCCTTTATAAGGTCTCTTTAATAATTTTCACATTATTTTTCCACTAAGCGCAAGTTTTAGTTTGTTATTGAATGTGCCTTATGCCGCGTACACACGACCGGCCTTTCCAGCAGACTAGATCCGACGGTCTTCCCGACGGACTTTCGGCGGAGTTCCAACGGACTTTCCGAACGAACGGACTTGGCCACATACGAACGGACCAAGCCCATTTGAAAGTCCGTTCATTTTGAACGTGATGACGTAAACAGGACTAAAAAGGGAAGTTCAATAGCCAGTAGCCAATTGCCCTTGCGTCGTATTTGGTCCTTCGGACCAGCACACAAACGAACGGTTTTCCCGATAGGAATTGAGTCCGTCGGATAGAATTGAAACATGTTCTATTTCTAGGTCCGTCTGATTTATTTAACGAAAAACGATTGGATTAGCCCACACAAGATCGGTTTGTCCGACGGACTAATTCCGTCTGCCGGAAAGTAAGGTAGTGTGTACGCGGCATTATAAGTATTCTTTAAATATTTGCCCTTTGTCATTTGTAACCGGGTCTGATCTACTAAAGAGGTAAAGCACTATAAACCGTTCAGTTAAAATATCTAGTCCACATCCCTTGTAATAGACAAAAAGCATGACAGGACCTCTTAAATATGAGATCTGGGGTCAAAAAGACCTCAGATCTCATATTTACACTTAAATGCAATATAAAAAAAAAAAAAATGTGTTATTTAAAATTTTTTTTTTTTTTTTAAATGGCCCTTTAAGAGCTGTGGGTGAAAGTGACGTTTTGACATCGCTTCTGCCCTGCATTGTTATGGAGACGGGTAGGGGCCATCTTCCCCTCACTCGTCTCCATGCCCAGCCAGGGTGAAGATCCGATTGCCTCCGCTGCTGCCGACGAATATGGTAAGCGGCAGAGGGCACCGGAGCGAGGCGGGAGGAGGGGCCCTCTCCAGGCGCCAATAAAAGTGATCTTGCGGCGAATCCAAGTGGAACTCCGATTTAATAGACAAATAGAATCCTCTTTTTGTTACATACACTCACCAGTACTATTATGCAGTGACTTAATGTCCTTAGGTTTAAAACAAGAAAAAAGGAAAAAGGTCACCAACCAGTCACCATCATCACACATTACCTCAGTTTCTATATATTTAATGAATCCACACTGCCCGCAGGATATCGATCACCATATCCTTTTGTTCGTATTAGAAAGCTACATTTATTGTGAATGGCTAGTTAGTTCCAGCATTTCTACTGTCAAAATAAAATAAATAAAGAAAACTAGAATTGCAAGTCTTTATTTTCATCCGTATCCTTAATATATACCCAGCTAGCATATGACATAACACATGCTTCATATCACTGGGTCTGTTATGGTTGTGTTTATATCATTAAAGACATATTGCAGTGGGAACTGCTTTATGTGAACTGTTTACATTTTACTAGAGGCAAGCTTAAAGTATTCAGATCCACCGATCTTATAGTAAAGTATAACACTTTTGTATAAATGTAGGATTTGTAGATCTGAATTGAAAGTATCAGTGTTTGACAAGCACTAATGCATATCACTTCTCCTGCACATGTTGACTTCCTAATACTGACAATCTTTCCTAGCATGTTGTGATTAATGAGCCTGTCCCAGCGTGGTATTGAATTTGGAACATCATGTCAGCTATTGAAGTTTTCCTGCCTGTTGGTGGTCTTATGCCCTTCTTATTTCCTGCTTAAGATAGATGGAAGACCTCTGTGAAAGTGAATGCTTTATAGCTGAAAGTCTTGTTTTAGATCTCTCTGGTAATTATGCTTAAACACCCCAACTCCTGTCAACAACTTCCCTTTGAAAGGGCCCTGATGGATTTTCCAGTCAGGGAGCTTTCTCTAGGTATTATCCACTTGCTTTGGTAGCCAAGTAAGTGAAGTATAAATCAAACTGCAGATGTTTTTTCTGGAACATGCCAACATTGTAACATTTCTGATAGTTTGGCAAAAGTCTAATCTAAGTCTGAACAAAACTACAGAATATAAGTGTAAAATCTTCAGCGGTTACATTTTTGTTATCAGTAAATAATGCAGAAACTGAATATTTTCCAGTAATTATTACGATTTGGCAACCAGTTCTAACTTCCTGTTGTATAACATAACAGAGGAGGGCCATTCCACCAACAATAAATTATGGTTATCCAGCACACAAAGATTTGGTCTTTTTAATATGTTTATAGTTAGTGACTTCCACTTGAACTTTAAATGCTTTTTAAATAAGGTACAGAATGCAAACATTTACTGCGAGTGTATGCTGACTGGTAGCTGTGAACAATATCTTGCTGTGCCCTAAACATCCCTATTAAATGGTCGTGTTTGAATCTTTTATATGTGTAATTTAAATTGTTAAAAATTGTTGCTTTCTACCCAGTAGTCTGTACAGCATTTGGTAAGATGTATTTGCTGTAGAATGCCTGCTAGTAGTATAATTCCCCAAATGATGTAACCTACTATTAATTTCCTTTATTAATGGATTCACTAACTGGAATGACTTCTTGTATATAATTCAGACCAATTCTGTAGCTCTTTCAAGAGTACAATCTTCTTACAGTACAATATTATTTCAGTGGGTGTATTGTGCACCGTTATATGTTTTTATTATATACAGAATCTTATGTGGTGCCAGTGGTAAGAGGTTGAACAATATCTGGGAGAAAGAATGTAAACCTTTGCTTTTTAAGGTACTAACTTTAGTTCAGGGTCATATCTGGAGCCACATCTATAACACTGAGCCTAGACAATGCTGTTGCCAAATTGTAAAATGTGTACCACTTATGGCTTAACATGGTTGATCATTTAGCCCGGGTTCACACCAGTGCGGTGCGAATTCCAGCTCCATTTTCTCTGTGAAGAATGTTTGTAGTATTCCAATTATGTGAAAGAATCCCTTAATTCTTTTTTTTTTAAATCTTTATTTAGTCAAATTTTTTCTTGACATAGACATATTACAAAAAGGGTCTTCACATATTATTTCCCTCCCCTCCTTGCATAACACATATTGAGGTAAAACATCGCCATTCCTAATTTCTACCTAATAGTCCCAACATACAACGCAAGAGGAATTTTAACCGATAACCTCGGCAAGATATCTCCATGAATTTTTAAACTCATTCCAATCTGTCCACTTGTTCTTCTGGTCTATTTTTCCTCCCTCCCCTCCTCATTTATTTCTATATTTTCCACTATTTGGATCGCATTAACTCCAGAAATCCAATCCCGTATTGTCGGGCTACCAGGTTCCCGCCATTTCCTCGGAATTAGGTTTTTGGCTTCGTTAAGGAGAATAGGGATTAATGATGCTTTATAGTGTCTCACTGGGGTCTCAGTCCCATGAAACAAAACCGTCCATGGGTCCTCTGAGATTACTTCCTTTGTTATAACGCAAATTAAATCTAATATTTCTTTCCAGAATTTTCCAATTACAGGGCAACCCCACCAAATATGAGCCATCATTCCCCTGGTTTTGCATCCCCGCCACCACTCAGGGGAAAACCCCTCTTGGAACCTGCTTAGCCTATCGGGGGTTATGTACCACCTAGAGAGACATTTAAAATTCGTTTCGACTGTTTTTATAGAAAACGTTGAACTATGTATGGTATCAAAATGTTTTCCTATCTTAGTTTGACTACACTGTGAACCTAAATCTTCCTCCCATTTCTTGACATATGGAGGTACGTCCAAATCTTCTTCACTTATTAGTACCTTATATATATGAGATATATTATTCTTAGTTGTCCCTCGCATGCAGAGTCTCTCCAGCTGAGTATAATCCTCCCCATGACGGATAGGTTGCGGAAGGCTCTCTACAAAATGTTTTAGCTGGGCGTACCTCCAGATGTCAACAGACATTAACTCAGTGTTTAAGCTTAACTCGTGAAATGTGCATATTTTCCCATTTTTAATTATATCTCTCAGTTGTGCCCCATCTTGCTTTATCCAATTACCCCCCACCTCCCTTCTCCCTGGTTCAAAAAGTATATTATCTTTTAAAAAAATCAAAGGGGAATTGTATTTCCATTTATTTCTTCTATATATACTATCCCATATATCAAGTGTAACCCGTGTGAATCCCTTAATTCTAATCAGCCTCCTGTATCTTTTAAATTTGAACTCTAAACAGATACAAGAGATGCACATTAATGCAGCTGTGTTATCATTAACCACTTTCCGACCGTCATTATACTGCGGCAGGTCAGCACGATCCCACGAACAGTCGTAGCTGTACGTCGGCTTCTTTAAGCGGGATAGCAGGCGCAGTCGATGCACTGTGGGGTTGCCGATGCTGATGACCGGCAGTCGCAATGACCGCCAGCACGAGAGGTAGAACAGGGCGTAAACACACAAATCCCTGTTCTGTGAGGAGAGGAGATGCAGATTGTGAGTTCCTAATAGCTAGGAACCACGATCTGTCATCTCCTATAGGCAGTCCCCTCCCCCCACAGTTAGAACACACAGTCAGGGAACACAGTTAACCCCTTGACTGCCCCCTAGTGTTAACCCCTTTCCTGCCAGTGACATTTATACAGTAATCAGTGCATTTTTATAGCACTGATCACTGTATAATTGTCAATCGACCCAAAAATGTGTCATAAGTGTCCGATGCCATAATGTCGCCGTCTTGCTAAAAATCACAGATCGCCGCTAGTAAAAAAAAAAAAAAAAAAATGACATAAATCTATCCCCTATTTTGTAGACGCTATAACGTTTGCGCAAACCAATCAATATACACTGATTGCAATTTCTATTACCAAAAATTTGTAGAAAAATACATATCGGCCTAAACTGAGAAAAAAAATTGCTTTATTATTTTTATTATAGCAAAAAGTACAAAATATTGTGTTTTTTTTCAAAATTGTTGCTATTTTTTTTGTTTATAGCACAAAAAATAAAAATCTCAGAGGTGATCAAACACCACCGAAAGAAAGCTCTATTTGTGAGAAAAAAAAAGGACGTCAATTTTCTTTGGGTACAGCATCGCACGACCGGGCAATTGTCAGTTAATGCGACGCAGTGCCGTATCGCAAAAAATGGCCTGGTCATTGAGCAGCCAAATCTTCCGGGGCTGAAGTGGGTAAAACATAAGGGGCCTCAAAAAATTTATACTTCAACATGAAAAATATATGCATGCAAATTGTGTTACTAGATATATATATATAAACATCAAAGGGTAGTTGTAAGTCATGTTTGAATTATGTAGTCACATTAGGTGCTCAAAGTGGTCAAACTACTAAATGAACAACATTGTCTAGAGTGTCCACAGGAATTGCTCTGCATGATGTTTCAATTTCTTCCCATAGTGCAGTCAGTGCAGGTGGTTTTCTATGATGAACCACATCCTTTAGTGTTGTCAACAGATAGAAATCAAAGGGTGTGGAGGGAATTCAACAGCACCTCTATTTCCTTTTCAACTATTCAACGTCCTGACATTGAGATAGGCTCTCAGGTCTCTGTGGTAGTGAGGTGGTGCGCCATCTTGCTGGAAGAAAAATTTCTCATCCGCATAAACCGAACGAATGTTGATTACATCAACAATGGTGCGACTACTGACATCTTTATGGGAAATCTAATACTACACATTGTCGCCATAATTCAATTGGTGATTTAAAAAAGGCATAGATAATAACTGTTGAAGTGTGTATACATTTTTTGGGTACCTTTTGATTTAGTACTTGCCTCTTCTAGTCCCTGTACAGCTGAGCTCAGAGTGATGTAATGAAGAAGCAGATGCAGGAGCCAAGCAGTTTGTGTGCTGACAAAGAGTGTGATAATGGTAGGGGAAAGTAGAGTAGAAGTTCCGTCATAGGCTGGGGGTGTATTCATGACAGCCTGGGCCCAAAGGGAATGGGTTGAATGATAATGGTCTGAGGGGGGGGGGATTGCAGTCTTTGTTATTTTATCTCTTTATGAACTACTTTTTTTCTTTACTGGAATTCAGTTTTAATTACCAAACTTAAAGGATGGCAATACATAGACTGCTAGGGTTATCTTTGCCTGCTGAAAATGCTAAATGCCTGGCTGTCATGCTAACCCTTGCATAAGTATACAGATGAGAGGCTCCCTTCACTCGTTACATTGTTCTGGGTCAGTGACTTAGAAAGCATTGAAGACAGTCAACCACGATTGTAGATAATGCAAATTCAGATTAAGAATTGAAGCAGAGTAACCAGCAAAATTTCACTTTCCATTATTTGACAGCAGTAAATTGAAATCTGCTTGTTGTAACCTTTGTATATTCATTCTCTGAATTTCCCTATTGAATAATTAGATAACATCACAATGCTTCCAGACAGAATGTTTCAGCAAATTGACACTTACTGAAGTAAGACTGCAGCTTGGGAACAACTAAGCTGTACTAAAAATTGCTTAGCACCGTAATTGTTGACAGTTTCCTAATTTTCTGCACTTTAAAACTAGCGTGTTGCAAATGAAATGTCTGCAATATAGCACTGCACTTTATACTTTACACAGATATTTACACTCACCGGCCACTTTATTAGGTATCAGTGGCGGCTGATGCTCAAAAATTTTTGGGGGGCGCAAACGAACTGAAAAATACTGAACCCCCCCCATCAATTGCAGCCTCACTGTGCCCATCAAATGCAGCCACTGTGCCCATCAAATGCAGCCACTGTGCCCATCAAATGCAGCCACTTGTGACCATCAAATGCAGTCATTTGTGCCCATCATATGCAGCCACTTGTGCCGCATCATATGCAGCCACTGTGCCCCATCAAATGCAGGCACTTGTGCACATCATATGCAGCCACTTGTGCCCCATCATATGCAGCCACTTGTGCCCATCATGTGCAGCCACTTGTGCCAATCAAATGCAGCCACTTGTGCCCATCATATGCAGCCACTTGTGCCCAGTATATGCAGCCACTTGTGCCCATCATATGCAGCCATTTGTGCCAATCAAATGCAGCCATTTGTGCCCGTAAAATGCAGCCATTTGTGCCCGTTAAATGCAGCCACTTGTGCCTGTTAAATGCAGTCACTTGTGCCCATCAAATGCAGTCACTTGTGCCCAGTATATGCAGCCATTTGTGCCCATTAAATGCAACCAGGCGCGTCCCCCGGCTTGGCTGTCACTTCACAAACCCTCCGCGGCCAGTCCAACGGCACTTACCGCTCATGTGGCGAGGCTCTGCTCCTCTCCTGGAGTGACAGGCTTTTCGGCGGCTCTCCTCCTCAGCAGGAAGCGGCGGCTCTCCTCCTCGACAGCTCTCCTCCTTGATGGGAAGCGGCGGCTCTCCTCCTCGGCAGGAAGCTGCGGCTCCTGTGTCCGCTCAGCTCCTCAGGCTTCTTCCGCCGTGTCTCCTCTGCCGCCAAAGTGTTAGGTATCCAATAGGATTGCCTAATGCTTTGGCCAATTGGGAGACAGGTCTCACTGATTGCCAGAGAGGAATGTTAGTGTGATAATAGTGAAAATTAATTTGCTATGCCACACAACAGGGTGGGATCAGGATGCAGTGCTCTGCGCCCCAAGCCCACCCTATTTTGAAGCCTCTTAGAGCCTCTGGCTCTAATCACGTGCTTCAAAATACACACCCCTCGCCTATCCCGCCATAGTATTTAATGTGTCCGGCATCCTGAAAGGGGCCTGGCACATGAATAGGGAGGGTGTTGGAGGTGTCAGGGGGGCGGCACAGTGCACCTACAATGCACAGGCCGCCACTGTTAGGTACACCTTGCTGGTACCGGTTTGGACCCCCTTTGGCCTTCAGAACTGCTTTAAATTCTTCATGGCATAGATTCAACAAGGTGTTGAAAACATTCCTCAGAGATTTGGTCCATATTGAAATTATAGCATCACGCAGTTGCTGCAGATTTGTTGGCTGCACATCCATGATGCAAATCTCCTGATCCAAATCTTCCACCACATCCCAAAGGTGCTCTATTGTATTGAGATCTGGTGACTGTAGAGGCCATTGGAGTACAGTGAACTCATTGTCATGTTCAAGAAACCAGTTGGAGATGATTTGAGCTTTGTGACATGGTGCATTATCCTGCTGGAAGGAGCCATCAGAAGATGGGTACACTGTAGTTATAAAGGGAAAGACATGGTCAGTAACAACGGTAGGCCGTGGCGTTTAAACAATTCTCAATTGGTACTAAGGGGCCCAGTGTGCCATGAAAATATCCCCCACATCATTACACCACAACCAGCATCCTGAACCGTTGATACAAGACAGGATGGATCCAAGCTTTCATGTTGTTTTTTTATGCCAAATTCTGATCCTACCATCTGAATGTCGCTGCTGAAATCGAGACACGTCTAACCAGGCAACGTCTGTGCAAATTGTAGCCTGTTCATAGCTGACAGGAGTGTCACCCAGTGTGGTCTTCTGCTGCTGTAGCCCATCTGCTTCAAGGTTCGATGTGTTGTGCATTCAGAGATGGTATTCTGCATACCTTGGTTGTAAAAAGTGGTTACTTGAGTTACTGTTGCCTTTATATCATGAATGAATGAATGAATGAATAACATATAGCGCTACAATGCGAACTGAATCGCCTCAAACCTATCATCTCGAGTCTGCCCATACTCCTCTGACATCAACAAGGCATTTTCATCCACACAACTGACGCTCACTGGATGTTTTCTCTTTTTCGGACCATTCTCTGTAAACTCTAGAGATGGTTGCACGTGAAAATCCCAATAGCAGTTTTTAAAAAATACTCAGACCAGACTGTCTGGCACCAATAACCATGCCACATTCAAAGTCACTTAAATCCCCTTTCTTCCCTATTCTGATGCTCGGTCTTAAATTCAGCAAGTCATCTTCACCACCTCTAGCTGCCTAAATGCATTGAGTTTCTCCCACGTGATTGGCTGATTAACAATTTGCGTTACCAATATTTATCTATATATATATATATATATATATACATATATGTATACACAGTTGTGCTCATAAGTTTACGTACCCTGGCAACATTTATGATTTTTTGGACATTTTTCAGAGAATATGAAAAAAAATATTCTTTCACTCATGGTTAGTGTTTGGCTGAAGCCATTTATTATCAGTTAACTGTGTTTACTCTTTTTAAATCATAATGGCAACAGAAACTACCCAAATGACCCTGATCAAAAGCTTACATACCCCAGTTCTTAATACCTTGTATTGCCCCCTTTAACATCAATGAGCTTGTCAAGTCGTTTGTGGTATTTGTGGATGAGGCTCTTTATCTTCTCAGATGGTAAAGCTGCCCATTCCTCTTGGCAAAAAGCCTCCAGTTCCTGTAAATTATTGAGCTTTCTTGCATGAACTGCACATTTGAGATCTCCTCAGAGTGACTCAATGATATTGAGGTCAGGAGACTGAGATGGCCACTCCTGAACCTTCACTTTATTCTGCTGTAGCCAATGACAGGTCGACTTGGCCTTGTGTTTTGGATCATTGTCATGTTGGAATGTCCAAGTATGTCCCATGCGCAGCTTCCTGACTGATGAATGCAAGTGTTCCTCCAGTATTTTTTGATAACATACGGCATTCATCTTGCCATCAATTTTGACCAAATTTCCTGTGCCTTTGTAGCTCACACATCCAATGCAAAACATCAGCAATCCACCTCCGCGTTTCACAGTAGGAAAGGTGTACCTTTCATCATAGGCCTTGTTGACTCCTCTCCAAATGTAGCATTTATGGTCGTGGCCAAAAAGCTCAATGTTGGTCTCGTCACTCCAAATGACTTTGTGCCAGAAGGTTTGAGGCTTGTCTCTGTGCTGTTTGGTGTATTGTAATGGAATACTTTGTGGCATTTGCGTAGTAATTGCTTTCTTCTGGTGACTCGACCATGTTTTCAGAGTCCTGTATTTCACCTGAAATTATATGTGGGTTTTTATTTGCATCCCAGATAATTTTCCTGGCAGTTGTGGCTGAAATTTTAGTTGGTCTACCTGACCGTGGTTTGGTTTCAACAGAACCCCTAATTTCCCACTTCTTGATTAGAGTTTGAACAGTGCTGATTGGCATTCTCAATTCCTTGGATATCTTTTTATATCCTTTCTGTTTTATACAGTTCAACTACCTTTTCCCGCAGATCCTTTGACAATTCTTTTGCTTTCCCCATGGCTCAGAATCCCGAAATGTCAGTGCAGCACTGGATGAAAGATGCAAAGGTATGTCAGGAGTCCAGAAACTCATTGACATTTTATACACACACCCTAATTGACCTTGTATGCACACACCGTAACACACACCCAAGCAAGCAGATCAGAGGTGAGGATGGTTACCTTTAATATCCATTCAAACACCTTTGTGTCAACTTGTGTGCATGTTATGAGGTCAAAATCACAAGGGTATGTCAACTTTTGATCAGGGTTATTTGGGTAGTTTCTGTTGTGATTATGATTTAAAAAATGTAAACACAGTTGATTGATAATAAATGGCTTCAGCCAAACATTAACCATAAGTGAAAGAAATGTTTTTGTGTTATCATTCATATTCTCTGAAAAATGGCCAAGAAATCATAAATTCTGCCAGGGTATATAAATGTATGAGCACAACTATGTATATATATACAGTTGTGCTCAAACGTTTGCATACCCTGGCAGAACTTATGACATTTTGGCATTGGTACTGAAAATATGACCTATCATGTCAAAAAATTGTCTTTTATTTAAGGATAGTGATCATATAAAGCAATTTACTATCACATAGTTGCTTGATAACACAAAATAACCCAAATGGCTCTGATCAAAATACTACATGCCCCAAAACGTTTGGCCTTTGTACAGACACCTGTAAAGACAGGTTACAATGTAAAGTAAAGGTTAATTTCCCACATCTGTGGCTTTTTAAATGGCAATTATTGTCTGAGTTTGTTAGCTCTCACGTGGATGCACTGAGCAGGCTAGATACTGAGCCATGGGAAGCAGAAAAGAACTGTCAAAAGACCTGTGTAACAAGGTATTGGGACTTTATGAGGATGGAAAAGGATATACAATGATATCTAAAGCATTAAATATGCCAGTCAGTACTGTTCAATCACTTATTAAGAAGTGGAAAATTTCCAAGCCAAGGTCAGGTAGACCAAGAAAGATTGCAGTCACAACTGCCAGAAAAATTGTTTGGGGTACAAAGAAAAACCCACAGGTAACCTCTGGGGAAATACAGACTGCTCTAGAAAAGGACGGTGTGTTTTTTTTTTCAATGAGCACAATACGACGATATTACAAAAATGAATTGCCAAGAACCAATGCCACAAAAAAAGCATTGTTACAATATGCTCGACAACACCTTGACATGCCTCACAGCTTTTGGCACACTGTAATCTGGGGGTGACAAGACCAAAATAGAGCTTTATGGTCGCAACCATAAGCGCTTTGTTTGGAGAGGGGGTCAACAAGACCTAAAGCGACAAGATTACCATCCCTGCTGTGAAGCATGGTGGTGGCTCAGTAATGTTTTGGGGGTGTGTGAGCTCTAAAGGCAGGGGGAATCTCGTGAAAATTGATGACAATATAGATGCAGCATGCTTTCAGAAAATACTGGCAGACAATTTGCATTGGTCTGCACGAAAGCTGGGCATGGGACGCTCTTGGACTTTACAGCACGACAATGACCCTAAGCACAACAAGTTGACCCTCCACCGGTTGCAGCAGAAAAAGATGAAGGTTCTGAAGTGGCCATCACAGTCTCCTGACCTTAATATCATTGTGCCATTCTGGGGAGATCTCAAACATGTGGTTCATGCAAAACCGCATGTGCGTGTATATATATATATTCATATATATATATATATATATATATATATATATATATATATATATATACACATGCAGTATGTGCATATATATATACAAATTGTGACACATGGCTGGATGACATATATTTTGAGTACTTAGAAGTGATAAATGTACGAGTATGGTATCCAAAGTTGTTTTGCAATTCACACAAAGATCTAGATTTGAGTCATGAAGTTATTATATAACTTCATGAAAAGAAGCTATGAAAACAAACTCTGCCCCTCAAATAGCATCTGGTGCTGTGACAGCCTTTCCATGTTTACAAAAAGAAAAAAATACAATTATGTTCCAAATGAACTACGGAAGTGTTGTTACAAAAACAATAATATTGGATTTGCACTAAGCTTTCTATGATCTGAATACAGATGTTCTGGCATTGACTGGAAAGCTAAATGTACCAGAATGAGATGTTTAAAATAAACCATTTAATCCTCAAGAAGCCTATATAACCACATTTCAGAATTATTTACTGGATCTGTATTGAATATATTACATGGAGGAACGAAATTGTTCTCTTGGCTTTATAAAGCAATTTGATGTTTGTGTCATATTTAATTTTTGATAAATTGCATAATAGAAGTAGAACTAAATCAGTTGTGATCTAAAATTAATTTGAAAGCAAACTGAAGTTGTTGGAATGTCATGGAATGAGGTAATTGAACTCCATTCCAAGCGCTGACTTGAGGTGTTCTGTAAGTCTGCCAGTATCAGTATGTTAACATATTCAGAAGAGGTTTGAAGAATTGGGCTTCCACTGAATGTGAGATTATACATATTACTCTGTCTTTATCCATTGTATCCATTGCATTGAATTGTATTGTATCAAGTCACTGCAAGGTTGGAAAAGCATTGGATGATAGTGTTTCTGTGATCGTTGTCTCATTTATATTGAGATCTTGCTATTTTTTATGTATGTACAGTGTCTTGAAAAAGTATTCACACCCCTGGACATTTTCCACATTTTGTTAAAACCAAAAACGTAAATGTATTTTATTGGGATTGTATGTGATAGACCAACACAAAGAGGCACATAATTGTAAAAGTGGAAGGAAAATTATAAATGGTTTTCAATTTTTTTTACAAATAAATATGTGAAAAGTGTGGCGTGCATTTGTATTCAGCCCCCTTTACTCTGATACCCCTAACTAAAATCTAGTGGAACCAATTGCCTTCAGAAGTCACCTAATTAGTAAATAGAGTCCACCTGTGTGTAATGTAATCTCTTGCCACCAAAAAAAAAAACTGTCTTAAAAATCATAAAAAAAATAATTGGAATTTTTTTTTTTTTACTCACCTCTAAATGCCTGTTGCTAAGGGTTCCTTCGTCGTCTGCCACCTTCAGTGCCCGGGCACTGACGTCACTTCCCCTAGGCGCCGCACAGTCATCTGGGACCTGTCACGTGTCCCAGATAAGTGAGCGTCGAATCAGGGCGCACGGCGCCGCTCGTGCATGCGCAGTGGGTGCCCGAATGTGGCTTCACATTAAGAATGCCGGCGCCCCGAGCGGAGCAGGGAATGAGGGGGGATCGTTCCCCCGCATCGCTGGACCCTGGGACAGGTAAGTGTCTGATTATTAAAAGTCAGCAGCTGCAGTATTTGTAGTTGCTGACTTTTAAAAAAAAAATTTTGTGGGCCCTCCTCTTTAGGTTATAAAAAAATATCCCAAGCTTTGAACATCTCACGGAGCACTGTTCAATACATCATCCAAAAATAGAAAGAGTTTTTTCACAACTGCAAACCTACCAAGACATGGCCATCCACCTAAACTGACAGGCCAGTCAGGGAGAGCATTAATCAGAGAAGCAGCCAAGAGGTCCATGGTAACTCTGGAGGAGCTGCAGAGATCCACATCTCAGGTGGGAGAATCTGTCCACAGGAAGTCCTGTTTGCAGTTTGTGAGAAGCCATGTGGGGGACACAGCAAACATGTGGAAGAAGGTGCTGTTACGTACCTGGATGTAGAGCCTGACTTGTAGGAGGAGACCTCTCATACAGCGCTGGTTCGCGTGCCACTGGAGATGGGGACAGTGGTCACGTGAGCACAGTGGGGTAGGAGTGCCTGGTTTGTAGAGGAAGGTGTTGCAACCAACAGGGAGGTCTTCCAGTAGTACCCGTATGCGGATGGCAGGATGTAAGACTGCAGCTGTAGATGGTTGAAGCAGGATACAAAAGAACCAGGCAGCAGGCGGATCAAACAAGTGGGAATCAGCAGAGCAAGGTCAAACAGTCCGGTTGGCAACAGCAGATCAATCAGATGACAGGAGCAGGCAATGGCAGAGTCGGTAGGCAGGCAGGAGTCGGTAACCAAAAGCAGATGCAAACAAGGTCAGGCAGGCCGGGTCGGATAGGAGAAGGCAGAGTAGTCCAAACAGAGCCGGGTCGGTAATGGGAGATCACAGGTTCAAGGTTCAGATCAGGTTTTCAGATGGCTGACAAAGCAGGAAGCTTCAAGACAACACAGCACTGGCTGAGTGTCACTGCTGGGCTTTTAAAGCCCGTTTTGGCGCCAATTGCGCTCCCTCGCATGCGCACATGCACGCTCGCGCACGCTAACGTGCACGCGCGCACGCCCGCCGCGCACCTGTGTGCGCACGGAAGGCCCGGAAACGCCTGGTAAGTCCTTGACATTGCCCCCCCACAAGGGGCAGCCTCCGGATGCCCAGGCGACTTGCCTTTTCACGGTGGGAAGTCAGGTAGGTACGGACTAAACGTTTCGCATGTATGTTACTGTCCGGTTCCCAGGAATTGCTTTCTGGACCGTACCCTTTCCATTTGACCAAAAATTGTACTTGCCCGTGTCTTTTTCTACAATTGAGGATAGCCTCCACCTCATATTCCTGGTTACCATCCACCAAAACAGGTTCAGGCGGGCCGGTTCCTCTGTCAGGGAAGGGATTAGGCACAGCAGGTTTTAACAAAGACACGTGAAATACTGGGTGAACTTTAAGAGAATCAGGCAAAGACAGTTCATAGGCCACTTCGTTAATCTTCTTCTTAACAGGAAAAGGTCCCATAAATCTAGGTGCAAGTTTTTTAGAAGGACAAATCAACTTAATATTGGATGTAGACAGCCATACCTGATCTCCAGGTTGCAGAACCAGCTCCCCCCTTCTTCTTTGGTCGAAGTTTCTCTTGCTATCTGCCTGGGCCTTGGACACAGCTTCTTGTAGTACCTGATTGTTGCGTTTGAGGAACTCCACTGTCTTCTGGACTGCTGGAACTGGGGATTCTGAAACAAAATCTGGTAAAAAAGTCAAGTGGAAACCATAATTGGCAAAGAAGGGGGATTGGTTAGTGGCTGAGTGACTGGTATTATTGTATGCGAATTCCGCTAGAGGCAGCAGGGAAACCCAATTGTCCTGTGAAAAAGAAGTAAAACATCTGATATATTGCTCGAGGGTTTGGTTGGTTCTCTCTGTCTGCCCATTAGTCTGTGGGTGATAGGCTGAGGAGAGAGCGAGCTCGATCTTCAAGATTTCGCAAAGTGCCTTCCAGAAGCGTGAGGTAAATTGCACCCCTCTGTCGGAGACTATATTTGCAGGTACTCCGTGTAGTCTGATGATCTCTTTGATAAATACACGGGCCGTCTCTGCGGCGGATGGGGTTCCCTTCAGGGGCACAAAATGGGCCATTTTAGATAGGCGATCCACAACCACAAAAATGGCTGTGCACCCCTCAGAGCGGGGTAGTTCGACTATAAAGTCCATAGAAATCATTTTCCAAGGTCTGTCTGGTATAGGTAAAGGTTTAAGCAGACCCCAGGCTCGGTTCCTTGAAGTCTTGTTCCGTATGCAGACGGAGCAGGAATTGACGTATCTTTCACAAAACTCCTTTAAGTTGGGCCACCAGAATGTACGTTGTACAAGTTCAAGAGTCTTCCGTACCCCAAAATGTCCTGCTAGGGGATGATCATGATGCAGTGTTAGTACCTTAACTCGGATACTCTCGGGGACAAAGATTTGACTTCCCTTCCATAGCAAGCCATCTTGTGATGTCCAGGTGGTTCCTGGAGGTCTTGGAGAGTGAGTAGAGGCTTCTTTGATTAGAGATAAGAGATCTGTTTGTAAGAGCAAGAAACTGTTTGTGGGTAGAATTGTGTCAGGAGCAGGTGAGTCCTTAGGGTTGTCATGCATACGTGACAATGCGTCTGGTTTGACGTTCTTTGATCCTGGCCGATAAGTGATGTGGAAACAGAAGCGGGTGAAAAACAAGGCCCAACGAGCTTGTCAGGGTCTCAAACGTTTGGCAGATCTCAGGTATTCTAAATTCTTATGGTCGGTATATATTAATACCGGGTGGGCCGCGCCCTCTAACAGATACCTCCACTCCTCCAAAGCGGTCTTGATGGCAAGAAGTTTCCCAATCCCCCACATCGTAATTTCTCTCAGCTGGAGATAACTTTCGGGAGAAGAATCCCACAGGGTGTATCAAGTCCTCCTTACCCTGTCTTTGCGAAATGACCGTTCCCACCGCTACTTCGGATGCGTCAACTTCTAATAAAAAAGGCAAGGATGGGTTAGGGTGACTGAGAATTGGAGCTGATGTAAAGAGTTTTTTAAGTCTCTCAAATGCCCCTTGAGCCTCCCTACTCCAATGAAACCTGACGTGTTGTTGGGTCAATCGGGTAATAGGTGCGATGATGGCAAAGAATCCCTTGATAAATTTCCTGTAAAAGTTTGCGAAACCAATGAAACGTTGTATACCTTTCTTATCGACGGGTGCAGGCCAATCCAAAACAGCAGACACTTTTTGGGGATCCATCTTGATACCGGTTGAGGATATTATCAAACCCAAAAACTGAATCTCTTGTTGCTCGAACTCACACTTCTCTGCTTTTGCGTACAGTCCATGTAGGCGAAGACGGTCAAGGACTCTGCAGACGTGTTCCCGGTGTTGGCTGAGGGATTCAGAAAAAACCAAAATATCATCCAAATAAACAATTACAAAAATATCTAAGAAGTCCTTGAATACATTGTTAATAAGATGTTGAAAAGTGGCAGGTGCGTTACATAGACCAAAGGGCATGACCAGATATTCATAATGCCCGAACCGTGTTCGGAACGCCGTCTTCCACTCATGCCCGGCCCGGATGCGGACCAGATTGTATGCCCCTCTTAGATCGAGTTTCGTAAAAATAGTAGCAGACCTTAGTTTTTGGAATAATTCGGGTATTAAGGGCAACGGGTAACGGTTCTTGACCGTGATCTTATTCAACTCCCGGTAATCTACACACGGGCGGAGAGTCTGATCCTTCTTAGTCACAAAAAATATTCCAGCACCAGCTGGAGAGGTAGATGGGCGGATGAATCCTTTTTCCAGGTTTTCGTTGATGTAAATTTTTAATGCTTCCTGTTCTTTTTCTGACAAGGGAAAAATGCGCCCAAAGGGGATTTCGGCCCCGGGTAAAAGTTCAATTGGGCAATCATATGCCCGATGGGGTGGAAGAGAGTCTGCTCCCTTTTTACTGAAAACATCGAGGAACCCATGATACAGTTCGGGTACTGATTGGCGTAGGTTCTGATCAATGTCCATGCAAAATAAGGTGACAGAGGATTGAGTAGACTCATGTTGACAATGTTCTTGGCAGTAGGGGGACAAGAACCTGATCTCTCTGGTAGTCCAATTGATGGAGGGATTATGGGCCTGAAGCCAGGGAATGCCCAGAATGATTGGGAACAACGGGGAAGAGATCACATCAAGGGTCAGAAACTCCTTATGCTGGGAGGAAGTGATGACAGGTAAGGGAAAAGTCTCTTGGGTCACCTGTCCGGAGCTGATGCGGGAGCCATCGGCCAAGAAGACTGAAAGTCGTGGGTCTTATTCTGTAAGGGAATGTTGTGTTGGCTGGCGAAGGCAGAATCAATGAAGCAACTGCATGCTCCGGAATCAATAATTGCTTTAACTGGAATTGTCCTTCCTTGGAGCTGTAATGAGAGAGGGAGAGCAATGTGGGTTGTGTTAGCAGAAAGTGCTGAAAGACTGGCAGGAACAGAGGAAAAGCACTTACGCATCTTGACCGGACAGTTGCGCACGTAGTGTCCTGTTGCTCCACAGTACAGGCAGAGGTTAAGTTGATGGCGACGTGTGCGCTCTTCCGGGGTTAAGGTGGGTCGAATCAGTCCCAACTGCATCGGCTCGGAGGTGTCAGGTGCAGGGCGGGTCGGCTGGAAGTTGGGTGGTGGGAGGTAGCGGGCAGCAGGAATTGTAGCTTTAGCAGTCACCCAAGTAGGGCGATTATGTTGATAGGACCGTTCAGTGCGACGTTCCCGAAGGCAGCGATCAATCTGGATTGTTAGGGTGATTAAAGCCTCAAGAGTATCAGGTATGCCTACCCGGGCCAATTCATCTTTCAGTCCTTCTGATAGGCCCATGCGGAACTGATGCCGTAGAGCTGCATCATTCCATTGAGTGTCTGCACTCCAGCGTCTAAAATCCGAGATGTAATCCTCGGCCGCCCGGCGACCCTGCTGGAGCGTAGTTAAGGTGGCCTCTGCTGTGGCGACCCGTTCAGGGTCTTCATAAAGCTGGGACATAGCTTCAAAGAAGGCCGTTAGTGATTGAATCAAGATAGAGTCCTCTTCGAGAAGTCGGTGTGCCCAGATCTGTGGTTCTCCCAACAGCAGGGAGACCACAAACCCCACTTTAGTGGCTTCAAGTGAGAAAGTCCGGGGTTGCAGGGCGAAATAAAGTTGACAAGCGCTGCGGAAGGCCTGGAATTTAGTTTGGTCCCCTGAAAACCTCTCAGGTATGGGGACCCTTGGCTCGGGTGGAAGCATAACGACAGAAGGAGGGGAAGAAGCCTGAGCAGGGGCGGAAACGGATCCAGGAACCACGTGTACCGGGTTGATGATGTTCTGGACTTGACCCTCCAATCTGGTGTAACCGTCTTGTAAGGATTTTACGGCTTGGGTGAGGGCTGACAGGTGTGAGCAGATATCTGTCATGGGAGGGGTCTCTCCTGCAGGCTCAGTCATGGCTGTGTTGTACTGTTACGTACCTGGACGTAGAGCCTGACGTTAGTGATTGAATCAAGATAGAGTCCTCTTCGAGAAGTCGGTGTGCCCAGATCTGTGGTTCTCCCAACAGCAGGGAGACCACAAACCCCACTTTAGTGGCTTCAAGTGAGAAAGTCCGGGGTTGCAGGGCGAAATAAAGTTGACAAGCGCTGCGGAAGGCCTGGAATTTAGTTTGGTCCCCTGAAAACCTCTCAGGTATGGGGACCCTTGGCTCGGGTGGAAGCATAACGACAGAAGGAGGGGAAGAAGCCTGAGCAGGGGCGGAAACGGATCCAGGAACCACGTGTACCGGGTTGATGATGTTCTGGACTTGACCCACCAATCTGGTGTAACCGTCTTGTAAGGATTTTACGGCTTGGGTGAGGGCTGACAGGTGTGAGCAGATATCTGTCATGGGAGGGGTCTCTCCTGCAGGCTCAGTCATGGCTGTGTTGTACTGTTACGTACCTGGACGTAGAGCCTGACTTGTAGGAGGAGACCTCTCATACAGCGCTGGTTCGCGTGCCACTGGAGATGGGGACAGTGGTCACGTGAGCACAGTGGGGTAGGAGTGCCTGGTTTGTAGAGGAAGGTGTTGCAACCAACAGGGAGGTCTTCCAGTAGTACCCGTATGCAGATGGCAGGATGTAAGACTGCAGCTGTAGATGGTTGAAGCAGGATACAAAAGAACCAGGCAGCAGGCGGATCAAACAAGTGGGAATCAGCAGAGCAAGGTCAAACAGTCCGGTTGGCAACAGCAGATCAATCAGATGACAGGAGCAGGCAATGGCAGAGTCGGTAGGCAGGCAGGAGTCGGTAACCAAAAGCAGATGCAAACAAGGTCAGGCAGGCCGGGTCGGATAGGAGAAGGCAGAGTAGTCCAAACAGAGCCGGGTCGGTAACGGGAGATCACAGGTTCAAGGTTCAGATCAGGTTTTCAGATGGCTGACAAAGCAGGAAGCTTCAAGACAACACAGCACTGGCTGAGTGTCACTGCTGGCTTTTAAAGCCCGTTTTGGCGCCAATTGCGCTCCCGCGCATGCGCACATGCACGCACGCGCACACTAACGTGCACGCGCGCGCGCCCGCCGCGCACCTGTGTGCGCACGGAAGGCCCGGAAACGCCTGGTAAGTCCTTGACAGGTGCTCTGGTCAGATGAGACCAAAATTGAACCGTGAAACATGGTGGTGGCAGCATCATGTTGTGGGGATGCTTTTTTTCAGCAGGGACAGGGAAGCTGGTCAGAGTTGACGGGAAGATGGATGGAACCAAATACAGGGCTAACATAGCAAACAGAAGAAAACCTGTTAGAGTCTGCAAAGGACTTGAGGCTCGGGGGTGGGCGGACCTTCCAGCAAGACAGCTACCCTAAACATGCAGTCAGAGCTAAATTGGGAATGTTTAGATCAAAGCATATTCAAGTGTTAGAATGGCCAAGTCCAGACCTAAATGCAATTGAGAATCTGTGGCAAGACTTGAACATTGCTATTCACAGATGCTCTCCAATCAATCTGACAGAGTTTGAGCTATTTTACAAAGAATGGGAAAATATTTCACTCTCTAGATATGCAAAGCTGGTAGAGACTTGACCAAAAGTACTTGCAGCTGTAATTTCAGTGAAAGGTGGTTTTACAAAGTATTGACTCAGGGGGGGCTGAATACAAATACACACCACACTTTTGACATATTTATTTGTAAAAAAAATTGAAAACCATTTATCATTTTTCTTCCATTTCACACTTATGTGCCACTTTGTGTTGGTCTATCACATAAAATCACAATAAAATACATTTACGTTTTTGGTTTTAACATGACAAAATGTGTAAAATTTCAAGGGGTATGAATACTTTTTCAAGGCACTGTATATGCTGTATATTCACTATATTGTCAAAGTATTGGGACGCCTGCCTTTACATGCACATGAACTTTAACCTCCCTGGCGGTATGATTATGTCCGGAATTTAGTGCTGAAAGCGGTACAATTATGGAAATTTGGCGTTTTTATATTGTAGGCATGCAATTCTTATGAATAACTCACTTAAATCTGTCCGAACCAGAGTCTAGTAGACATCCCAGGTATGATAAAGTTTGAAACACAAAATCATAAATTATAATATAATAAAAATATATATAAAAATGATTCAATAATGTAATCAAATCAAAAACACAGAAATTTGCTCAGTTGCAGAATAGTCGCTGTCATTACATTTATTGTTTGATGATAAATTGTGATTCTAATTTTTTATCGGTGTTTTCTAGCTGGTCTAAAACCCCTTTTGACATAAAGGGACACTTTTTGGTTGCTATGGACAATCTCCAGTTTCCAGGCAGAAAAAAATATTTTTATTATATAAAATGACATGCAGGGCACTGGGCAGACCACTAGGGACAAAGGGGGTGTGTATTTTTGGTATACAGTACTGTAATCTGTAAGATTACAGTACTGTATGTGTTGTGTGTTTTTTAAACTTTTTTGAATTTCGTGCCGATCTCCGCGCGTCGTAACGTCGCAGGGAACGGAGATCATCGGCACTCGGGCACTGTGTGAATCGAGCGAGCGGACGGCTCGCACACACAGCGGGGAGACATCGCAGGATCCAGGGGAAAAGGTAAGTAACTTCCCCCTGTATCCTGCAACGCAAGCCCGAGTCTGGCTCGGGGTTACCGCTCCTGGTAGAAAAAACTCAACCCGAGCCAGACTCGGGAATACCGCCAGGGAGGTTAATGGCGTCTTAGTCCGTAGTGTTCAATAATGAGTTGGCCCACCCTTTGCAGCTATAACAGCTTTAACTCTTCTGGGAAGGCTGTCCACAAGGTTTAGGAGTGTGTCTATGGGAATATTTGACCATTCTTCCAGAAGAGCATTTGTGAGGTCAGGCACTGATGTTGGATGAGGCTTGGCTCGCAGTCTCCACTCTAATTCACCCCTAAGGGTCAAGTCAAGTTCCTCCACCCCAAAATCGCTCATCCATGGCTTTATAGACCTTGCTTTGTGCACTGGTCCGAATCATTTGGTGGAGTGGGTATTATGATGTGGGGTTGCTTTTCAGGGGTTGAACTTGGTCCCTTTGTTCCAGTGAAGGGAACTCTTAAGGCATGAGCATACTAAGACATTTTTGGACAATTTCATGCCTCCCAACTTTGTGGGAACAGTTTGGGGATGGCCTTTCCTATGCCAAAGTGACTGCACACCCGTGTACAAATCAAGGTTCAAAAAGACATGAATGAGCGGGTTTGAGGTGGAGGAACTTGACTGGCTTGAACAGAGTCCTGACCTCAACCCGATAGAACCCCTTAGGTTAGAGCGGAGACTGCAAGCCATGCCTCCTTATCCAACATCAGTGCCTGACCTCAGAAATGCGCTTCTGGAAGAATGGTCAAACATTCCCATAGACACACTCCTAAATCTTGTGGACAGCCTTCCCAGAAGAATTCCCATGAAGCTGTTACAGCTGCAAAGGGTGGGCCAACTCAATATTGAAGTTCATGTACATGTAAAGGCAGGCGTTCCAATACTTTTGACAATATAGTGTGTGTGTATATATATATATATATATATATATATATATATATATATATATATATAGTATAATGTTTTATAAGACCACATCCTCTACCAAAAATCACCAAGAAAGAGGCTAATACCTCTGTCAACTTTGTAGTGCCTCCTGTGTACTGATTTTGTGATATTTCTCCTTACTTTGCGTCTATTTGATGGGTGTAAGGTAGAACAGGAAGTAAATGGAAGTAAATGAAAAATTGCCCCACAAGGAAAACTTCTGCATACTTCCGGTCTAGATCGGTCTAGTATCAGACAGAACAGGATAGGTAGAGAATTTTTATTTACTCAGGACACTGATAACATTACAAATCTTTCAGAAAAATCTCTTCTATGCAGCAGAATATGTAACCTATTCCCACTCTATCCAAAACCAATGAAAAGTTTTGTCATCTTCATCTATAATACTTTGCCTGGTGTAAGGGGGTAGGTTGTGTAAAAATGAGATGTCACAATAACACTCTGCGGGGCTAAAGTGAATTTAACAGGTGCTATACATAAAAACAGGAAAACCACAGTGCCGATACAAGGATAGAAGTCCCAGAATATATTTTACATCATATTATCTTTACGGCTTCTCATCTCTCGCTTCACTGAACAGTTGTGCCTGTTACTATCTATGGGCTAATCTTGCTGTAATACTTTGGTAACATACCAACAGGACTAGGTAACCATTCCCAAAATATATTTACCTTTCACCTCCCTTATCGTTTTCCTTTTGCCCCTTTCACGCGACTGTTCCCATCAGGTCTGCCTGTCAGTTTTTCAGGCAGATCTAATCAAACGGTCCATTCTGCTAAAAACAAACTGAAATGGATCCATTCTCCTCCGTGTAGGTGGATCGGATCGCCTATAGAGTAGAGCATGCTCTCACTTGTCCACGCTGCAAAAACTGAGCAGACACAGACCGGTCATCCCCCAGCTCTGCTCTGATCAGCAGGGATCAGCGGACAGATCCCCTTCTGATCAAACTGGAAGGTACCTGTGTGAAAGCGGCCTTATGGTATAATGTTTAGTTCAAAATTGTGGGTAATTTGAAAACCTTCATAAAATCAGCCTGCTTCCTGAGTCTATGATAAAGTGGAAGAAAGAAAAGCGGGATCATATCTTCTTGCAGCTAACAATGGTTTACATTTCTGAAAACATGTAAAAAATATAACCTATAATGTAGAGCTGGTACCTGAGGGCAACAACCCTCTGCAAATTTACAAAACCTGTGCAATGTTTTCCTGTAAATTTATTTCCTTTAGAAGTTTGTGGTAAAGACCAGGATCGTAAATGAATAAAAAATATTTGTATTAAGCATTATTAAGCAATTATTAAGCATATTGTTTTCACTATAGAGTAATTTTCTTTGTCAAATAATTTAAAGAAATAAAAAAGTTAATGTTATGTTTCAGATCACCACAGATCTACGGCAGCGCTGTACAGACAGTCACACTGGAACATCAGCATCAGCTCCTATGGCTGCTGGGATTATAGCCCTTGCACTAGAAGCCAAGTAAGTATTGCAGATTATGGCCTGACAGTGTATTAAACTATATAAAAATTAAAAAATCTGTGTAATGTCCATTAGATTAGCCAATTATTGAGTAATAAAACTGCTGATACTATTCCAAAGAAAAGGGCTATTTTTCTTAATAATTCCATTAAAAAAAAAACAAGTCCACTGAATATAATAAGGCTAAATCTGATTCAAGTTGCCAGTAAGTAATACTGTACTACAAAATTTTAATTATTTGGTATTGGAAATTACACTGTAAATGAAAAGTATTTCATTTACAGTGTAATTTCCAATACCAAATAATTAAAATTTTGTAGTACAGTATTACTTACTGGCAACTTGAATCAGATTTAGCCTTATTATATTTTGTGGTATCCCGGTGGTGAAATCCCCACAGAAATTTACAGTTTAAGCCAATTGTCACAGCTTTTCCGCAGCCAAATTACATCACCCTCCCTAATTAAATTCCGTATATTGTAGAATACACAGTTAAATGAGGATTCCAGAACCATCACTATGGTCAATAGAGCACAGGCTATAGCAGAACGGAAGCCTCTGAGATATGCAAGAAGACAGTGAGTAATTCAGCCCACTCACCATGACATGTTATATTGTCATTTTAAGCAGAAGCTACTGTCAACCACATTGTCATTTTTGAAATCACAGAAGCTTTAGGTGGCCATGTGTGAATCCATTGGATGTGGCTGCTGGAACCACTGGTTGTGGCGATCTAGTTCTCCCCCACCAGTGGTTCCAGCAGCCACATCCAATGGATTCACACATGGTCACCTAAAGCTTCTGAATAAGTTAGTGCCACAATTTCCACAAAGCGCTCCACACAGGTTTTCTGCATTGCAGTGTAATTACTGTGCTCCCACATTATTATTACATAGGGAATAGACAGCCACCTTGCATTCAGAAATTCGTTCTTTCAGATACCATGCATATTTTTGACAAAAAATGGAAACAGTGGGATATCTCTTTTGCTATATAGATTATCTTTGAATTTTCGAACCATTGATATTTTCATGTTACCTTCGTACAGCCATTTGTATATCTCACTCTATAAACTTCTCGTCTATGTTCCTTAAACTTGAGTGTATTGCATTATGACCTTTTTACAAAATAAAATTGTAAACAAAACAGGGCAGGGCAGGGTTCACCTATTGCAACAGATATTCAGTCGTTGTATGTAATACATAATTTATTCAACTGTTGACTTGCAAAAATTCCCCTGATGTTGCAATTCATGTCCATTTAATCCCAGCTTGATTGTTAAGTATTGCAGCATAAGAGGAAAATACTTTCTTATATTGAAAGTCAAACTTTGACTTTGGGTGTTAACACTGCAGTGTTTCATTAAAATTCCACTTTTGTCATATCTTTACACTCAGATTATGTTGAATGTATTTTGTTGTAAATATGTAAGGTTGCACTGATTTTAGAAAAGTCATTTTGCAAAAAAAATTACTTAAATATTTTTTTTTTTTCACATTCACAACTAAGTAATACTAATTAGATGAATATTTAATATAGTAATATTAAAAAGAAATTATGTAGATCTGTTTTCAAATTAAGCCCACAGTTTCCAACCCCCCACCCCCTATAGGGAAAATAGACCATGGTCCTGAAGTGGTTAAGCAAAGAGCGCATATTCACTTTAAAAATGAATCTTATAAATAAGCATGTATGGTATTGCATTTATTTTTGGCATAAAAAAATGCCTGGCTTTCACTGTACCTCATAACAACAGTGTGAGGAAACTGGGTAATGTAATCCACAGCTTTATGAAATTGCCTTTGTAAGGTATTTTATGTGGATATTATTTTGCACAAAAAGATAATTTGTTTACAGTTTTATTATTGAAATAAACATTTCAGTGTAGTAAGAATAATTATTACTAGATTTTTCTTTCTTAGCCTGTGTGACTTTCAATTTTCACTGCACATACAAGATATGAGAACATTTTTGTGAACCCTTAGTAATTATCTGGATATCTACATTAAGGTGATATTTATCATACAATGTTTAACCTCCTCCAGAAGGTTTATCGCCTTCATAACCAGGCCATTTTTTATACGATGCGGCACTAGTTACATTACCTGACAATTGCGCGGTAATGCAATGTTGTACCCAAGTAAAATTTATGTAATTTTTCCCCACAAATAGAACTTTCTTTTGGTGGTATTTGATCACCACTGCGTTTCTTATTTTTAGCGCTATAAAGAAAAAGACAGACCATTTTGAAAAAATAAAAATAAAATATTTTTTACTTTCTGTTATAAAACATATTCAATAAACAAATTTAAAAAATCTAATTTCTCCATAAATTTAGGCCAATATGTATTCTGCTACATATTTTGGGGAAATAAGCAGATATTGATTGGTTTGTGCAAAAGTTATAGCATCTACAATCTATGGGATATATACTGGAATTTTGATTTTTTTTTTATAGTAGTAGTGACGGCGAATATTGACTTATAGCAAGACTGCAATATTGTAGTGGACAATTGGACACTTTTGACACTGTGGGAACCAGTATCACTAATACAGTGATCAGTGCTGTCACTATGCACTGTCACTGTACTAACGACACTGGCTGGGAAGGGGTTAAACATCTAAGGCAATCAAAGGGTTAAATGTGTGTTTGTGTGTCCTATGTGTGCTGTTTTTACTTAGGGATGTGGTATAAAGAAAATCCATCACTTGTCAGGACAGAGCTCGGCATTTACATATGCAGAGCTCTTTTCAGTCTCTCTCCTCAATCACCAGTGGATGCCGGTGGACATCCATTGTCTGGGACTGCTGATCAGCTTCTGTTGTGGCAAATCACAGCGAATGCGGCGTGCATGCCCCCTACCCAGAAGTGCAAAATCACATACAGTATATATATATATATTGCTATGGGGCAGTCAGCAAGTGGTTAATTGCCATTATCACTTCTATTTATGTACAGTGCATCCTGAAAGTATTCATATTGCTTCACTTTTTCCACATTTTTTTATATTACAGCCTTATCCAAAAATGGATTAAATTCATTATTTTCCTAAAAATTCAAAAAACAATACCCCACAATGACAGAAAAATGCTTGTTTGAAATCTTTGCAGATTTATTGAAAATAAAAAAAATCACATGTGCAAAAGTATTCACAGTCTTTGCCATGACACTCAAAATTGAGCTCAGGTGCACCCTGCTTCCACTGATCACCCTTGAGATGTTTCTACAACTTGATTGGAGTCCACCTGTGGTAAATTCAGTTGATTGGACATGATTTGTAAAGGCACACACCTGTCTATAGAAGGTCCCACAGTTAACAGTGCATGTCAGAGCACAAATCAAGCATGAAGTCCAAATAATTGTCTGTAGACCTCTGAGACAGGATTGTATTGAGGCGCAGATCGGGGAAGGGTATAGAAACATTTCTGCAGCATTGAAGGTTACAATGAGCACAGTGGCCTCCATCATAAATGGTAGAATTTTGGAACCACCAGGACTTCTCCTAGAGCGGGACGCCCGGCCAAACTGAGCAATCGGGGGAGAAGGGCCTTAGTCGGGGAGGGGTTTAAGAACCTGATGGTCACTCTGACAGAGCTCCAGCGTTTCTCTGTGGAGAGAGGAGAACCTTCCAGAGGAACAATCATCTCTGCAGCACTCCACCAATCAGGCCTGTATGATAGAGTTGCCAGACAGAAACCACTGCTCAGTAAAAGGCACATGACAGCCCTCCTGGAGTTTCCCGAAAGGCACCTGAAGGACTCTCAGACCATGAAAAACTAAATTCTCTGGTCTGATGAAACAAATATTGAACTCTTTGGCCTGAATGGCAAGCGTCATGTCTGGAGGAAACCAAGCACCGCTCATCACCTTTCCAATGCCATCCCTACAGTGAAGCATGGTGGTGGCAGCATCATGCTGTGGGAATGTTTTTCAGAGGCAGGAACTGGGAGACTAGTCCAGATCGAAGGAAAGATGCATGCAGCAATGTACAGAGACATCCTTGATGAAAACCTGCTCCAGAGCATTCTGGGTCTTAGACAGGGGCGAAGGTTTATCCTCCAACAGGACAACAACCCTAAGCACACAGCCAAGATAACAAAGGAATGGCTACAGGACAACCCTGTGAATGTCCTTGAGTGACTGAGCCAGAGCCCAGACTTGAACCACATTGAACATCTCTGGAGAGATCTGAAAATGGCTGTGCACCGAGGCTCCCCATCCAACATGATAGAGCTTGAGAAGTCCTGCAAAGAAGAATGGGAGAAAGTGCCCAAAAATAGGTGTGCCAAGCTTGGTGCATCAAACGCCCAAAAAATTGAGGCTGTAATTTGGTGCCAAAGGTGCTTCAACAAAGTATTGAACAAAGGCTGTAAATACTTATGTACATGGGATTTTTTTTGTTTTTTTATTTTTAATAAATATGCAAAGATTATTGAAAATAATGAATTTAATCAATTTTGGAATAAGGCTGCAAAATAACAATATGTGGAAAAACGAAAGCGCTGTAAATACTTCACTGTATAGATCATGCTACTATATTTAATTTATTATAAAAAAAATCATCTGAGTACCTTATTTACTTTCAATATTTTTATTAACAGTGAATACACAATGAGGCTTAAAGAAGAAGCCAACAGTAAAATACATTTAAATACAAAGCATAATGGTTTCAAAAGAGATAATGGGATGTAGTAACTAGTCAAAGTGTGATAAACAGATGAAACTCCTAAGAACGAGAGCAAACCGCAGTCCTGCAATAGAGGGCAGATTTATACAAGCAAGGCTAAAACTGTGTGGACTCCTTTTGGGAGATGCGTACTTGCAACAGCCCTGGATGTAGATGGGCAGGGTTGTATATATACTATCCTGAACTCCTAGAAAGGCTTGTAAATGAAATGTCCTAGAATTGTAGAATAGGCCAAGCTTTTGGAGTGCCCTCTATACCTATGGAACAACTTGCAAAAACAGAGCCGGAAAAACATCCCATAAGCAACTTATGTCTGGCGGATCCAGACAAAAAAAAAACTAAAAAAAAAAGGGAGAAAAGAGGAAAGGAAGAGAGAAGCAGAATAAATGACCAAGATAAAAAGAGCAAAATTATAAGTTAGAAAAGAGTGAATCAAGAGGAGAAGAGAGGTGAGGGGAGAGAGCAGCTAGACACCAAGGGGACTTAAGCATGAATGGAGATACAGCTGACTAAATAGAAGTATGAAAATGATTTGCCCAGGGTTCCCAGATCAATTCAAATTTCTGGACTGTATCCTTAAGAATACTAACTGCTTTTTCCATGAGTTATTATCAAAGAAATGTTCTGCTTTGCTGCTATGAAGGGCACAGATGGCTGTTTCCAAGCTCAAGTAATTGTAAGATTGGCTCCCAATAGCATGAAATAAATCAGTTTTTGAGTACTTTTAGGGATCTTATTGACCCTTTTATTTAAAAGTGTGATTAGAGGCGATTTGGGGATTGCCACTCCTGTGACCTTCCGCAGCAAATAGAAAAACTTGTTCCAAAAACCTCTTATACAGGGACAGTACCACCAGGTATGGAGGAGATTACCTACATGACCACAATTAAGAAAACAAAGGGGAGATGTTCCCGGGTAGATCTTTGCTAAGCGGAAAGGAACATGATACCAATGTGTAAGAATTTTAACACTGGCCTCCACCAGGGAAATGTTAGCAATACCTTTAAAGGACCGTTGAAAGCAGTGGTGCCAAGTATCCAACTCCCAATTCATTTCCAAATCTTGTTCCCAAAGTAGAGCATATGAGGGTTTCTCTGACGTATCCGACAGTGAGGAGTATATTAGGGAAATACCCCCCTCTGATCCATGATTGTAGAGCACTATTGTTCATACGGGGGTTACCCTCGGTGGGTCTGGTTTAGTCTTCCACAGAGAGAGCAAAAAATGAAGAATTTGAGTAAATCTAAATTTCTCAGATTGAGGCATCTCCAGCTTACCAACACAATGGCTTACCGTTAATAGACCTAGGGGGGAAATGAAATGTCCAATCCTAAATAATCCTTTGTTTAACCACCACTGGAACGGCTGAATATTTAGTGGAAATTGCAGGTTATGCAAGAAGTGAGATAGTGGATGGAATTCTGACGTGAGGGCAGGGTTAGAATGTAGTGTATCGCATAAAGCCAAGGAGTGTGAATGCGTAGGGGATAAAATGGGCAGTCTGCTCTTACAGGGACACCAGAGAAGGAAATCTATGGTATGTCTAGGGATCGACTGTCTTTCCATGCTGACCCAATCCGGTTTATTCCCGCTGGCATATTCTATGAAGATTTGAGCTAGTTGGGCTGCTTGATAGTACTTCCATAAATTAGGGAGGCCTAAACCCCCTTAAGTTTGAAGTCTAAAAAGAACACTTTTAGGACAACTGTGTCCTTTGGAGCCCCACACAAAGTGTATGAATTTGGACTGGAATTTATTAAGGTGGCATTTCAGGATTGGGATGGGAAGGGACCTAAAAAGATATAAGAGCCTTGGTAACAAAGTAATTTTGACTGAATTCCTGAGTACCTTATTTAAAGGGTTACTAAACCCTAGTTTTTTTTAACTAACAAACATATCATACTTACCTCCTCTGTGCAGTTGGTTTTGCACAGAGTGGCCCAGATCCTTCTCTTCTGGGGTCCCTCAGCGGCTCTGGTGGCTCCTCCTCTATTTGAGGGCCCCATCAGAGAAGCACGCTCCCTCGGGACACCCGTGCGGGCACGCCCCCGAGTCCTGCTGCTGCGTCTATTGACGCAGACAGCAGGACTCGGCCCCGCCCCCCAATGCCCGCGTCATTGGATTTGATTGACAACAGTGGGAGCCAATCTATCCAATCAGGACACGAGATACCAGCCAGAGCTGGTGTGCTCATTCCCGTTGCGGGAATTACAGGGCTCGGGTAAGTAAAAGGGGAGCTGTGCATGACAGGAAGTTTTTCACCTTAATGCATAGAATTCACAACCCCTTTAATCATTGCTGTTCAGAGGTCACATAATGTCTCCCAGGCTCATCTTCAGGGAAAGATCTGAAGGAGAAGTTTCTACTACTATGCTGATGTATGAATCTGTGTCTGTACAATGTTGACTGATGCTGTGCCGGTCTCTAAAAAAAAGGCTTTCTGAATAGAGAATTTAAATAAATAATAGCAATTTTTTATTACTCTTTTTTTTTTTTATTACTCTTTTATTGAGTTTTCTTTCAAAACATACAAAATCACAGTACATGTTGGAGCATTGATAACATGACTAAAGCACAAAGTACCCCATACAAGAGATATCTTAGCAAAAGCCAAGATGTGGAGGGTAAAAAGGTCGCCCAAGAGTCTCCAATGGCCACATAGGGCAGAGTGGTTCAGGGGAGAGGTTCAGGGGAGAGGTTAAATAAACAGCTACTTCCATCCAATTTATTGAAAATTAAGAATAATGAAAAAGACTGGATGAGGGGGAGGTCAGCAGAGGGGAGAGGTGGGATGCTTACAAAGAGGGGGGAGAGGGGAGAAAGGAGGGGGGAGGAAAATGTTAACATCCAACTGTAAACCAGAAGGAAGGAATTCATGTTTATTATTGGACATACTTGGTGCTTTGGTGGCGATACATTTTTTTGAAATATAGTCTTACATGCAACTAACAGGCATCTGAGGGATGCGAGGTAGGTTGAGCTGTTGGAGAGCCATAGCCAAACAACATTAACATGGGGTCTTTTGGAATGATGCAGCGGGATATCCCAAAAATATAATTGGCCACTTGGTGCCAAAAAGCAGGGATATGTTGGCATGCCCAGAGTCAAGTTAGAGAAGGCCTGTGTAGACTACAAAGGAGGCAGGAGGCTGGTTGAGGATCACCCTTTCTAGAGAGAAAAAGTATGAAAGCACTGTGAAAAAGTTTAAACAGTGTTTCTTCCTTAGCGAGATCATCCATAGAAAAGTCATACGCCCACGAAGACAACAAAGGGTTTGAGAGAGATTTTGTAAAATGTAAGCTGAGAGGCTTTTAAATAGAATTAGAAGAATTAAAAGAATAGCTGAAATCTTCCAGGTTTCTGCTGGCAGCAGGCTTTTACATACTTTGTGCATTGAAGGTAGTAAAATAAGTGTTGGGCAGGCAGGGATGGCAGGTGGAGATGTTTTGAAAGGGTTCAGGTTTTCCGGAATCATGCTCAAACAAAGAAATCACATGAGATAGGCCCCTCTGTTTCCACATGGCGTATGCCCCATATTGCAAACTGTGTGAAAACATAGGATTCCTGTGAATAGTTATAATAGTATAAATAGCCATTTTTTTCTGGATTTCTCTCAATGCTATCACTGTGACCCAGATCAGAATGTTCTGCTGGAGGGAAGTCATCTTAATTTACAATGCATGATAGCCGTCAGGTCACAGGGGCTGACCATGGCCCATCCCAATGAGACATTAGAGTAGAGTAGAGAGCACAAACTCCAGTCTAAACCAATACGTAGTAGGCATGCTAAATTATAAACCCTGATATTAGGTAGGTTAGCTCCCCTTTGCTTCTTGGGAGATAGTTTCTGAAGACTGATACGAGGCCGCTTTTTGCGTCAAAGAAAAAAAGATAACTCTCTATTCAGTCTTTGTATGTCTTTATGTTTCAGTAGCAGTGGGATGGTCTGGAGTCGGTATACCAACCTGGCAAAACTGACCGTTTTGAATAGAGCTCCCAAAAAGGGAGATGGGTAGATCACTCCACACCTTCAGCTCATTTGATATTCATATGCACTGCCAATGCTGTGCAGAAGCAAAGCGAGCAGTGGGGAGGCTAGCAGCGGCTTTTATATAAAAGAGTTCTGTAGCTTGGCAGGTACTCCCAGGGAGAGCAAGCAGTCCATGTGGTGCTGAAACCGGAAGTTGATTCCTACCTTTTTCTGCGCTGAAGAAATAGCTGTTTGTTTCACTGTGTCCTTTGCAGACCGATTCTGGGACTGGTTCATTATAATCCCCTGGCACACTTTTAGTATCCTGATGATAAAAGCTCCAGTGTATCTCAATAAGCCAATCACACAAGCAGGGAATTCAATTTATGAGGGTGTACAGTGGTGTACAGAATGCCTCTATGTGGGCAGGGCCTGTAGCGGTGGTACCAAGCAATGCAAGAGCACTTACACGGACACCAATTGGTGGTACAGGTCGTTGTGTTTGAAAGGTTTGCAGAAGGTTACAGAAGTACTTTTAGTGACATTGGTAGTAATGCTTGTGATAATCTTTGCAGCAACATTGCCAGTAACACTTGCAGTAGCTAATACTCTTCTTCACAGCCCAGTCCAGAGCAATAGTTCTGGAATTAATGGCACAGGTTACATCATAAGACACGCATTGAATCACCGATTTCTCTACAATACTCAGTAACAGTTACTCAGAATTAGCACAGATATGCAGCAGTGATTCACACAGGCTCAAAGTAAGGCACTATTTCAGGCAAAGTCTACTTTATCAGGATGGCATCTGCTGTGGCTGACTGAAAACATAGATAACGGTTTTCTAGGCTGACAAACAGACCTCAGCAGCAGTTCCGGTGACTGGAAACAAGAAGAACACAAGAAGAACATAGTGCTGTCCCTAGCCTCTCTCTCCTCAAGCAGGAACCTTTCCCTGTGCTCTAATTCTCTCCCCAACCAGCATGGGACCTATCCCTAGCATTTGTACTTTGCAATTTTGTGCCAAACACAGCAGGGAACTGATATTTATTAACACTGCCCATACCTAAAGTGATTACATTAAGGTAAAAAATGTCTCAGTAAGGTTATCACCTCCTCACCTCCCTATATACTTACCTGAGTCCTAGATCAAACCAGCAATGTGCCCATCTGCAGCCAGCACTGCTCTATATCCCCTTTCACATAGGCATTGACTCCTGCTGTTGTCAATCCAATCCCGTGAGGAGGGAGTGGGGTCAAGGTCAAGCTGTGCACATAGCCCAGCTTGGGAGCGAGCTTGCAGGAGCGCCCCCATAGGAAGCACTTCCTATGGTGGTGCACAAAGAAGAGGAGGAGCCTAGAGCTCTGGCAGGGCAACCCCAGAAAAAGAGTATCGGGCTAGCTCTGTGGAATACCACTGCACAGAGCACATAAGTATAATAAGTTTATACTTATAAGAGGAAGAATTATTATATATATTATATTATATATATATATTATTATAAGAGGAAGAATTTACAATCACATTAGGGTGGCCATCAAAGGAAACAAAGAGTTGCAGCATTTAATTAGACAGCTGCTTCCCCTAAAAGACCTAGGGAGTTTGCAGAGAAACAATGTTCCTCTCAGTCTCTGCTCTATCTTCACGATGGCACAGCAACACAGCGCCACCTACAGAATGGAGGACAAACTGCACCTGTCTATATCCAGGTTGCCATATTGCATTGGATTTTACAGAACATTACAGCAGTTGGGAATTAAAGGAAAGGTAATTTTTAATAACATTAAATTACAATAGGGCTTACTTATCAATTTTATATGCTAAAATATTTTTTATTATCTATTTTTTTTTCCTGCAAAAGTGGGGTTACCCTTTATGGCACGTTTCCTTTAAAATAAAAGGTAGTATATTGTCATTTTACAGTGACTATGATTAGTAAGTATTCGTGGTATAAAATGTCTGGTCTCAACAATTAAACAGTAAAACGTTATTTTCTGAGGCAGAGCAGCCAACTTAACTATGTGTGTCATTATTTTACAGTTGTACGTTAGATTAATAGATTTTTTTAAAGTTTGCAACTGTGAATGTTATAAACAACTTTCTGTCCATTATCTTACATTTGCAGGCGCAAATAGAAAAAAACCCATCCAATGATATGGCCATATGTAGGCTTTCGGACAAAGATGATATAATTACTATAGTACAATCTTTATTGGCTAATGCACCTTTTGCAATGAATATATTACTTTAGGAAATCGCAAATGCTATGTGATGCTATTACAGCAGAACTATTACTACAAAATCATGTATTTATATGCAAATTTGGATATTTCGTATATATTTCTGCCTAAATAGAAATTAATTCCATGCTTTCCATATGAATATCTGCAGTATTTCTAAATATCTGGTAAGAAAATACAGTATATCCAGCTTGATGCATAATGATATATCATGTAATGAACTTCTGCTGAGAATCCTAATAAGAAAACATACAATTCAGTACTAAAACATATAGATAAACATATAGATAAACTGCTCTGGTAGTTTATTCTTAGAACATTGAGGCTCATACAGTGATGTCTGTCACTTGTAATTGTATACAGATTTTTTTGCTGGTTTGCATCAATGTATTATCAGTATTTGTATGTCTAGTTTAAAGCACAGAACTTAAAGCATTTTCAGTTCACTCACACCTGAAATTTAAATCTCCTGTCTTTGAATGATGTAACAATCTGATGTTAGTACAGCGATCTCCCCACTGAGCTTTTGTGTTCTTACATGGAGATGGACACCCCCCAGAACCCATTGGCTGAGAGCGCCGATCTGATGCTGATCGCAGACCTTTTTCAGTCATGCCCCGATCGGCTGCCGTAGACACGAGCAGAATGCCGTCCGGTTTCTATTGAACTGGCCCATACCACTCAATATTTGACCCATGTGTACGGGGCTTTAGTCTAATCACAAATCTGCTTGTTATCCCTACTACAATGTAAATAGTTGGTAAATGTTTCATTTAAAGGGATTATTTTGTTATAGTCTGGAGAGAAAAAAATACAGTTCTGCACACAAAGAAACATACAAAGAGCTTAGTTTCAGGACTATCTAAAGCCATCTGAACTGTAAGGTAATCATTTCACAAAAAAATAATGAATATATATCTAGAATTTAACTTTTATGCTTTGTAGTAGGTTACAGGACATTGTTTTGGGTTTTTTTTCAGTAAAATTTTTAAAGAAGTTTTTAGCACATTCAGATTTAACAATTGCTTTTTACCCTTCCACAATTCATTGAGATCAGTAGCTGAGATTTTAGGTTGCATCCTTTACCATCTAGATGTAATGTGGTATACTACAACCCCTGTTTCAAAGGTTTCAGTTGGTCTAATAATCTTATACAGAACAAGAAACAGGAAGTTTGTATTTGGCCTCAGCGACTGGCTCTAGTAGTTCTAGTTTTGGAGCTTTTTGCGCCGACCAGGAATTAGACTGAGCCAAAGCCACTCAGATGTCTAACCCTCAGCTTTCCCATTAAAGTTAATATAACCTATACAATTAAAACATAAACTAATGGGCTTGTTTAGGTGTGTGCCTAGGAGCAGTAAAAGCTAAGCTAAGCTGAGCTGTGGTTGTACAACCCCCTGACTTCCCACCTAAGCAAAGACATGAAGCTGTGCAGAGGTATACACATCCCATGCCAAAAAATTCAAGCCCCTGTCACATTCAGTACTACCACTGAACTCAACCTTAAAGTTAATAGGACCATTTGGGACCTACCCTGCAAGCGCATTCAGTGGACACGATTATGGCGGTGAGGAGGTGACATATTGTCTCCCAGCTGCCTGTCAATTGCCCTCTGAAAAGCGTTCCATTGCAGATCCATTTTCAGAGGGACAGCAAAGGTTGTTGTATGTGAGAATGAGTCCTAAACCTTACATAAAATAAATTACCACTTGCACAGAATCCTAAAACTTAAACTTTACATTAATATACTTCCTAATGGCTAACTTTAACCCTATCCATTAAAGTTTAGTATCTATTCCCTGACCATAACAGTAATCCTAAATTAACCTTGAATCTAAGTCCTTAGGCCCCTTTCACAGGGCGCCTCTGTGTAGCTGATCCCTGCTGAGCAGGCGGATGACAGGTCCTGTCTGCTCTGCTGTGCAGAGCGGACACGGACACAGTCCCGCTCTCCTCTATGGGGAAATGAGATGGAAACGAACCACCTGTTTTCATTGTCAGCCATGACACTATCCTATTCAGCCTAAACAGAGGGAACCAAATAGATCTTCAGTGTATCACTCACGCTTGTCTAGACTCTTATAATTTGGAGTCTAGATCTCTGGTAAGCAAGCATTTCACATGATTTAAGGTGGAGGTGCACCTGGGAGAAAATTCCACGAACTATCTATTCGTTCACATTGGATATTCACTTCAAGAGACTGTGTTCACATACATTTGGGGTTATTTACGAAAGGCAAATCCACTTTGCACTACAAGTGCAATTGAAAGTGCAGTCGCTCTAAATCTAAGGGGTAGATCTGAAATGAGGGGAAGCTCTGCTGATTTAATCATCCAATCATGTGCAAGCTAAAATGCTGTTTTTTATTTTCCTTGCATGTCCCCCTCAGATCTACAGCGACTTTACTTCCAAGTGCACTTCCTGTGCACTTTCAAGTGCATGTGCAGTACACTTGTAGTGCAAAGTGGATTTGCCTTTAGTAAATAACTCCCCATTGTTTTTTGTGTGAAACTAATATGAGATGTTTATATATACTGTATGGACACTGTTTTGCCCTATTTTTATTATTTTTATTGTTTAGCGAGGCAACTTATGTTGTATTTGTTTCTATCACCAACTGTCCTGTTGTGTTCTAGCTTATATTCATTTTTTGATTTCATTTATTTACCTTTGTATCTAGGCAATCATTTTCTTTATTTATATTGTATATTAGATCTTAAGCTATTTAGATATAGTAGCAACAAATTATATCAAAATTAATATTTTACATATATATATATATATATATATATATATATATATATTACTGTGTACATGAATAAAACAGCTTGGCCACTCCCACAAGCCATGATTGCCGAGGAGCAAACCAGTTTATGATGGATTTAAAGCCTAAGTTTACTTAATTAAAAATCAGCACATAACGTATAACTTACCTTCAATGTAAGGTTCCTTTTGCTGCTGCTGTTTCCTGGTTTAGTAGAAATCTTACTGAGGGACCTGACAGGCACTCATCAAGAGTGCACGATTTAGCCCGCCCTTTCTACCCAACACCTCTATTAATAGAAGCTATACTACAGCCTCTATGAATGGAGGATGGGTGGATGATTGAAAGGTCCACCCCCTCCTTACTTGAAAAATCTCTTTTCATATTGTGAGTGCTGTCTGTTTGCAGTACATTTTCAACAACTTCCTCAATTCCCTGCATGTTTTGCAACTTCTCCTCTGCTGTTTACTTTCAATTCATAAGGACTACATGTCCCATGGTACCTTTCAGCCTGTACTGACCCCACCTCCTGAAACTCCTCCTCTCAGCACCTCTGTAATTCAGAAATTCGTATAGGCTCTGTGAAATGTGTGACACAGCAGTGCCAACTCACAAGTCATAGTTAACCACTTCAGCCCCGGACCAATTTGCAGCTAAAGGACCAGGCCCCTTTTTGCAATTCGGCACTGCGTCGCTTTAACTAACAATTGCGCGGTCATGCGACGTGGCTCCAAAACAAAATTGTCGTCCTTTTTTTCCCACAAATAGAGCTTTCTTTTGGTGGTATTTGATCGCCCCTGCGGTTTTTATTTTTTGCGCTATAAACAAAAATAGAGCGACAATTTTGAAAAAAATGCAATATTTTTTACTTTTTGCTATAATAAATATCCCCAAAAAATATATAAAAAAACATTTTTTTTCCTCAGTTTAGGCCGATACGTATTCTTCTACATATTTTTGGTAAAAGAAATCGCAATTAGCGATTATTGATTAGTTTGCGCAAAAGTTATAGCGTTTACAAAATAGGGGATAGTTTTATAGCATTTTTTTTATTAATATTTTTTTTTTTATTAGTAATGGCGGCGATCAGCGATTTTTATTGTGACTGCGACATTTTGGCGGACACATCGGACATTTTTGACACATTTTTGGGACATTTGTCATTTATACAGCAATCAGTGCTATTTAAATAGCACTGATTCCTATGTAAATGACAGTTGTAGTTAGGGGGTTAACCACTAGGGGGCGGGGAGGAGTCAGTGTGACGTGTTGTGTTTTTTTTACAGTAGGGGGGCGTGGCTGTACGTGCGACGTCATTGATCGGCGTTCCCGATGACAGGGAACCGCCGATCACTGACAGTCAGTGTAGGAAGCGCGGGGAGAGGTTTGTTTACATAGACCTCTCCCCGTTCTTCCGCTCCGTAACCCGATCGCAGGATGCCAGCGGCGATCGGGTCCGCTGGTCACGCGGCCGGGGTCACGGAGCTCCCGACCGGGTCGCGAGCGCGACCCACGGGCAGGCACATGCACGATCACGTACAGGTACGTGATTCTGCCTGCCCGAGCCATTCTGCTGACGTATATATGCAGTGGCCGGTCGGGAAGCGGTTAACATGTGCTGAAGAATCCAAGAAAACGTGTAAAATTCTTTATCATAGTATGTTTAAAAACTTCAGTATCATTCAGATTAATAGGAATAGGCTAGAAATAATTTAAATACAATGTAGAAATAATTATAATGATTTTAAATTTTGACCGTAGATATGCTTTTACTAATTATATCAGACTAAATAAAGTCTGGTAATATTAATGCGGCATCTGTTTTACAATCATGGTTGGCTCATGTTGAATTTGTGATTGTCTAATTATCATTTTCAATAAAAATAAATGCAAAAAAAATACAACTTTTTTTTTTTAGAAACACCTCTTCCTTAGCACAGTATGCGCAGACACTAATGCTATTTAGTTGTATTATAGATCTCGGTAAACAATCCTCTGCTTTGTGCTTTTACAGTTTTTATTTTCCAAGTTTCTTTGTTTTAGTATCACCGCTACCAAGGTGTACATGTGGAAATTATTTAGTTCCTCCAGACAGGTTGTATTGAGCTTAATAATGCAGTTCATTTAAAATTAATGGCATAAATTGGCTGATGCAGTAGTGATCTATTAATCTTCGCTAAGCTTTTCCTGTTTTGTAAAGAAGCTATCAAAATGGAGTTAATCATTTGCATGTGAGACAGTTGTAGTTATGCACGACCACGTATCAAGTAATTCAGAAATAGTCTGTGTTTGCAAACATAAATATATCACTGTCTCCACCTGATTAATTGAGAGACTTTAGATTACCTTATAACTCAGTTCTTATTCAACACCGGCACCTGCATAAACTTTTCATTGGAGTGGAGTATTTACACTAATAGCTGGAGTTTTCAACTTCTTTTGCATATTTTAAAATAACAAATAAGATGTAGAAGCCAGTTAGACCACTTATTAACCACTTCAGCCCCGGAAGAATTTACCCCCTTCCTGAGCACGTTTTGCGATTCGGCACTGCGTTGCTTTAACTGACAATTGCGCAGTCGTGCGACGTTGTACCCAAACAAAATTTACGTCCTTTTTTTTCCCACAAATAGAGCTTTCTTTTCTTGCTATTTGATCGCCTCTGCGGTTTAAATTGTTTGCACTATAAACAAAAAAAGAGCAACATTTTTTTTTCCTCTGTTTAGGCCAATATGTATTCTTCTACCTATTTTTGTTAAAAAAAAAACGCAATAAGCGTATATTGATTGGTTTGCGCAAAAGTTATAGCGTCTACAAAATAGGGGATAGATTTATAGCATTTTTATTATTTTTTTTTTTTTTTTACTAGTAATGGCGGCGATCTGCGATTTTTTTTTTTGTGACTGCGACATTATGGCGGACACATCGGACAATTTTGACACATTTTTGGAACCATTGGCATTAATACAGCAATAAAAATGCATTGATTACTGTAAAAATGTCACTGGCAGTGAAGGGGTTAACACTAGGGGGTGGTGAAGGGGTTAACTGTGTTCCCTGGGAGGTGATTCTAACAGAAGGGGGAGGGACTAACAGGAAGTGACGGATCGTGGTTCCTAGCTAATAGGAACATACGATCTGTCACTCCTGTCAGAACAGAACAGGGAAGTTTGTGTTTACACACACTCTGTTCTGTGTCTCCAGCTCACGATCGCTCATGGCCGGCGGTCATTGCGACCGTCGGCCACGAGCATTGGCACCCCCGCTGTGCAGCGGGCACGCGCCTGGTATTCAGACCCTGCGGGCCCATGTACAGTTACGTGGTTTCGCACAGGGGAGCCAACCTGCCGCAGTTAAACTGTGGCGGCTGGTCGGGAAGCGGTTAAGAAAGGAGCTTCAGCAAACACAGTTTTCACCTCAAAGGGCCACATAATTTAACCCCTGTGCAATTACAGAATTGTAAAATATTACCGGTATTGTCTAATGGTCCATTTTCAGTTTTTGTTACTATGTATAAAAAAATCATAGAAGTTCTGCTGTTGCATGAGTAATTTAGTCGATCAGCATGATGTAGTAGATGTTCTGGGCACAAGGTGTCAAGCTCACAAGACATGCTAATTTGCTTTTTAATTGGACCAATTTGATTAACCACTTAAATACAAGGCACTTTCACCCCCTTCCTGCCCAGGCCAATTTTCAGCTTTCAGCGCTGTCACACTTTGAATGACACTGTACCCATATTATTTATTTATTTATTTTACACAAATAAAAATGTATTTTGGTCAGGGGAGGGCTGGCACCCTTAGGCCTGGGGGGCAAGTCCAGTCAAGTGGCCCATTGAACCACTGAATCAGCTCACCATCCATCTACACCACATTCCCTGCACAGAGAGAGAGAGAGAGAGAGAGAGAGGAGACTGCTCCATATTGCCCCAGAGAGAGAGAGGCCACTTGGCACTGCCTGCACACAGAGAGAGAACGCTTGACACTGCCTGCACAGAGAGAGAGAGGCCACTTGGCACTGCCTGCACAAAGAGAGAGAGGCCACTTGTCACTGCCTGCACAGAGAGAGATGCCACTTGGCACTGCCTTCACAGAGAGAGATGCCACTTGGCACTGCCTTCACAGAGAGAGATGCCACTTGGCACTGCCTGCACAGAGAGAGATGCCACTTGGCACTGCCTGCACGGAGAGAGAGGCCACTTGGCACTGCCTGCAGAGAGAGAGAGAGAGGCCACTTGGACTGCCTGCAAAGAAAGAGAGAGGCCACTTGGCACAGCCTGCACAGAGAGAGAGAGGCCACTTGGCACTGCCTGCACAGAGAGAGAGAGGCCACTTGTCACTGCCTGCACAGAGAAAGATGCCACTTGTCACTGCCTGCACAGAGAGAGATGCCACTTGGCACTGCCTGCACAGAGAGAGATGCCACTTGGCACTGCCTGCACAGAGAGAGATGCCACTTGGCACTGCCTGCAGAGAGAGAGAGAGAGGCCACTTGGCACAGCCTGCACAGAGAGAAAGGCCACTTGGCACAGCCTGCACAGAGAGAGAGAGGCCACTTGGCACTGTCTGCACAGAGAGAGGGGCCACTTGGCACTGCCTGCACAGAGAGAGATGCCACTTGGCACTGCCTGCACAGAGAGAGAGAGAGAGAGAGAGAGAGAGAGGCCACTTGGTCCTGCCTGCAGAGAAAGAGAGAGGCCACTTGGCACAGCCTGCACAGAGAGAAAGGCCACTTGGCACAGCCTGCACAGAGAGAGAGAGGCCACTTGCCACTGCCTGCACAGAGAGAGGGGCCACTTGCCACTGCCTGCACAGAGAGAGAGATGCCACTTGGCACTGCCTGCACAGAGAGAGAGGCCATTTGGCACTGCCTGCAGAGAGAGAGAGGGGCCACTTGGCACTGCCTGCAGAGAAATTGAGAGGCCACTTGGCACAGCCTGCACAGAGAGAGAGAGAGGCCACTTGGCACTGCCTGCACAGAGAGAGAGAGGCCACTTGTCACTGCCTGCACAGAGAGAGAGGCCACTTGTCACTGCCTGCACAGAGAGAGATGCCACTTGGCACTGCCTGCACAGAGAGAGATGCCACTTGGCACTGCCTGCACAGAGAGAGATGCCACTTGGCACTGCCTGCAGAGAGAGAGAGAGGCCACTTGGCACAGCCTGCACAGAGAGAAAGGCCACTTGGCACAGCCTGCACAGAGAGAGAGAGGCCACTTGGCACTGTCTGCACAGAGAGAGGGGCCACTTGGCACTGCCTGCACAGAGAGAGATGCCACTTGGCACTGCCTGCACAGGGAGAGAGAGAGAGAGAGAGGCCACTTGGTCCTGCCTGCCGAGAAAGAGAGAGGCCACTTGGCACAGCCTGCACAGAGAGAAAGGCCACTTGGCACAGCCTGCACAGAGAGAGAGAGGCCACTTGCCACTGCCTGCACAGAGAGAGGGGCCACTTGCCACTGCCTGCACAGAGAGAGAGGCCATTTGGCACTGCCTGCAGAGAGAGAGAGGGGCCACTTGGCACTGCCTGCAGAGAAAGAGAGAGGCCACTTGGCACAGCCTGCACAGAGAGAAAGGCCACTTGGCACAGCCTGCACAGAGAGAGAGGCCACTTGGCACTGCCTGCACAGAGAGAGGGGCCACTTCGCACTGCCTGCACAGAGAGAGAGACTGCTTAACACTGCCTGCACAGAGAGAGAGACTGCTTAACACTGCCTGCACAGAGAGAGAGACCGATGGACACTGGCATTTAGGGGGTTAAAACAGGCAGGGATGAAATGTTATATCACCTTCTCTGTCTGTCACTTTTCAGTGGAGTTTCAGTGCCTGCTGTAAGTGAATACAAGCCTTCCATAGCCATAGTCCCTCAGTCTTCTTGTAGGTTGCACATTTTTGCTGCATTTTCTTGAAGTGCACCAAAGACGCAGCATGCAGGACGTTTTGTGCACTTTCAGAACATGCAGCAAAATGTGCAACCTCTATGGGACCGGGGGCAACATGCAGGAAGACTGCCAGTACACCAGCACTACAGACAAATCGCAGCATGCCAGTGTGAGCCCACATCAACACCTAGGAGCACCTAGGGCAAGCAAGGCAGTGTCACAGGCTGCTAGGAAAAAAAACTCTTTAGCTGCAGAGGGGGGGCCGGGGGGAGGAGGGAGAAGTTCACTTACTTGGTGTTTCCCAGCCTCCCAGGAGCCTCACTGTATTCAAGCCGACTGCTCAGATTTAACTTTCCCGCCCCACACATCCTCTTCACAGACAGCACACAGGCTGCCCGGAGTGTGGGCGGGGAAATAGAGAGCAGGTCCAGCCTCTGCCAGCCATTCGTGTGGAGGAGGGAGGGGCTGTGCTGTGCTCTGTAACACAGACTGTCGGCCCTGAGACATCCCTAGCTCACAGTACTGGATGGAGATGCAGCACTCGGCCTGCTCAAAAACTGCGCATTCTGAGCTGGTGACACAGCAGCCTTTGTAGAGGATATGAGAGCAGCCCAGGGGGCAATTGCATCTCTGCCCCCCTGCCCAGCCCTCCCCTGATTTTGGTGGTATTCAATCATCACTGTTTTTTTTTTATTTTGTGCTAAAATAAAATAAAAAAAGACTAAACATTTTGAAAAAAGTGTATTTCTTCATTGTTGTTATAACATTTTGCAAATAAATAATCTTTCTTCATAAATTTAGGCCAAAATGTATTTTGTATTTCATTGGTGAAAATAACTCAAATCAGTGTATTATTAAGTCTGTAGGAAAGTTATAGGGTCCACAAAATATGGTATATATACAGTATATCTGAAAATTGATCAATCCTGATGTACTGTCGGCCTATCTAAATTCTCCCGAAAACACCAGAGCAGTACAAATATCCCCCAAATTACCTCTTTTTGGAAAGTAGATAGTCAAAGGTATTTAGTAAGAAGCATGGCAAGTTTTTTCAAGTTGTTATTTTTTTGTCACAATTTTTTGGAAAATTAAGAAATTTTTAAAAAAAATTTTTTTTTACAATTATAATAATTTTTTTTTTTTATACTGTTACCAGTGCAGTACAGCGTCATCATATACTGTAAATGGTGTGGCGGTGAGCAGGGACACTGGTGACAGTATGTTTACAATGGTCAGCTTGTGTTCCTTAATATAAAACCTTTATCCTATAAGGAAGCAAATGCATTTTGCTGTCAGCTGGAGTTCGGCTTTTTAGTCAAGCTCATCTAAATTTGTTATTGCTTTTAAGACTACCCTCTCTCCAGCCTGACAGTGCTGCTGTCCAGGAGTGCCTCCATTGTTTCTTAGAAGTGGAGTGGAAACACTGGGAGGACAGGAAGTGAAAATGAAGAAAATAAGCTTTAACCACTTCGTTACTGGCCACCGTCATATGACGTCCACAAGGTGGATCTCCCATCCTGGGTGGACGTCATATGACGTCCTCCTATTCCCGGCCGTCTAGGGGGCGTCGCTCGGGACATAGTGCGCATGCCCGGCGGTCGCGATGTCCACCGGGCACCCGCGATTGCCCGGGAAAACAGCGGGACCGTGGAGCTGTGTGTGTAAACACACAGCTCCACGTCCTGTCACTGGAGAGGAGACGATGATGTGTTCCAAGTACAGAGGAACACCGATCGGTCTCCTCCCCTTGTGAGTCCCCTCCCCCTACAGTTAGAATCACTTGCAGGGAACATATATTAACCCCTGCAGCGCCCCCTAGTGTTAACCCCTTCCCTGCCAGTCACATTTACAGAGTAATTAGTGCAATTTTATAGCAACGATCGCTGTGTAAATGTGAATGGTCCCAAAAATGTGTCAAAAATGTCCGAAGTGTCCACCGCAAAGTCGCAGTCACGAAAAAAATCGCAGATCGCCGCCATTACTAGTAAAAAATAAAAAATAAAATGCAATAAATCTATCCCCTATTTTGTAAACGCTATAACTTTTGCACAAACCAATCAATAAAAGCTTATTGCGATTTTTTTTACCAAAAATATGTAGAAGAATACGTATCGGCCTAAACTGAGTAAAAATGGGATATTTATTATAGCAAAAAGTAAAAAATATTGCATTTTTTTCAAAATTGTCGCTCTTCTTTTATTTATGGCGCAAAAAATAAAAACCGCAGAGGTGATCAAATACCACCAAAAGAAAGCTCTATTTGTGGGAAAAAAAGGACGTCAATTTTGTTTGGGTGCAACGTCGCACGACCGCGCAATTGTCAGTTAAAGCGACGCAGTCCCGAATCGCAAAAAGTGCTCTGGTAAGAAAGGGGGTAAAATTGCCCGGGGTTGAAGCGGTTAAAAAGGAAACTAGTGCAACCACCACAGGATTGGTAAACTGCAATATATTAAATTTTTGGTGGGTTAATACCACTTTAAGTTAACTAAAGTATTTGTGGTGTGGCATGGAAACATATATCCCATTTATTAAATTACACGGGGTACAATATTCAGAGACAATTGCATTATACCACCACCTACAGGAGGATTCTGACCATTTCAAACAAAAAAAACAGTGGTCATTTAAGTATAACCCTCTCCACTTCCAGCGTGCCTCAGTTTTTTGTTAGGGTCCTAGGAGGATGAATAGCTTTTCTATATTGAGAAGAGTTTAACTTTTTTCTACTATCCATTTTCTCTTTTGCAAGATTATTTTGCCTTACAATAAAGACTTTATCTAAATACCGCTGAGCTGAGCGCTTTATGCAGACATCCAGATCATTGTATCCTCAGACCCCACTGGACTGAAGATTGCGGGGCCTGTCTGAAGTTTAGGCATTGGGTTCTGCTTTTGGTACATTCCAGACCTTTGTGTATTGTGTTAGCTGCAGAGCGCTTTCCAAGTCCAGAGCTGTGACACTGTCTTTGAAGGCTCTTTAATTAGTAGGCTGTGTGGGCTGAGCAGTAGGAGCTACTAAATTTATTGTAACTGTTGAACACCATTATTATTCTCTTTTTTTGATTGGTGCATGGAAAGGGGTAAAATGATGTGCACTCTATGCTTACAGCCTTTTCAGTGTGAGGTAGCATTTTCCCGCCATTACTCCTATTTGCAAGGAACATGTGGTTCCACCTTGATTAATTATTGGTGCCACCTACAGTGACCTGGTCACCTCCAGCCTTTTGAAGGTCTCCTGCTCTCAGTGGCTAGCTTGTGAATCCATATATTTTGCACCTGATTCTCTTGTCTAAATTGTCTCATTTGTCACAGTTTCTATGTCAACCCTGTTTTTATTCTCATGCTCAATAAACTTTATTTTGATAAAAAAAAACTTTTGCAAATCCTTTCCTTGTATTTGCCTTTGAACCTGCCAGAAACGTCTATCGATCATTGGTAGAACATATTAAAGGATCGAGCTACTATCCTTACCATTTATTTTTATTCTGAATCCTTTTGGCATCAGGCAACCAGTTCTAAGATTTACAAAGCTGCCACCTGGTCTTCTGTTCCCATATTCCCTAGGTTGTACCAGATGGATGTTCAAGTCATCTCTCTTCTTAGCTGCAAATTGTCCCCTGTTCTGTTGTTTTTATTATGTGGTTCTGTTAGTGTTTTGTTACTTTTGCCCACTTTTTGACCCTTAATGAATGAGAAATTTTTTGTATGTACTATGAAATCTATTTCTTGGAGTTTTTTTTTTTTTTTTTTAAGGACACACATCCCACCCTTTGTGTTCGTGATCTTACTTTTGGTACTGCTATACTACAAAACTGAGTCTGGAAGTGGGAGGGGTTATGCCAGACTAGCCACTGCTTTTTTGTTTGTCAGTTTTAAAATTCTCCTGTAGGAGGCAGTATAACCAAATTGCCTCTGAACACTGAATCCTGTGTCACCTAAAAAAAATCTCCAAGAAATGGATTTTACAGTAGGTCTAAAAGATCTAATTATATATGTGTGTGTATATATATATATATATATATATATATATATATATATATATATATATATATATATATATATATATATATATATATATATATATATAATGTGCATTATATATTCAAACTTGGTATTTTCACATCAGTAAATGATATTACTAATTACTATTACTAATATGATATTGTCTCTCTTATGCTTTAATTTTATAGCCCATTCTTAACATGGAGAGATGTGCAGCATATCATTGTAAGGACCTCCCGTCCAAGGCACTTAAATGCTCCAGACTGGAAGACAAATGCAGCAGGTCACAAGGGTAAGTCTGTTGTCATTTTCACTACTGATTCCTAAGTTTTAATTTTAATTAATTCTTAAATGTTTAACTACATATTAAGTGTATCTTTGTTTACTGATAAATGTACAGTAAGCAATAAGAAAAGCAAAAACAAATTCATTAAGTTCAGCTTTTTTCAATGTTGGCTGTTGGTGCAAATTCATAGTCACTACATAGTAAAAATACCAATGGTCTTGGTTTGGTTTCTGTTGTACAAAGAATTTCCAGGCAAACTGAAACCAAAATAAGTTTGAGCACACTAGTGTAATTTATTATGTGGGAATTCTGAGAAGGGTACACTTATATCTGTGGCTGATTCAGTCTTCTACTGTTGCTTATAGCCATTAAGTTATAGCCATTTTTTTAAACCTTTAAAAATCTCACAGACATGTTTACATGATTATTTACAACCGTTTTTACAACCGTTTGATTGCCCCATCAAGCTTTTATTTTTTTTAAGCAATGGAGATACAGGGCAGAGTTGTACTATGTAGAGACTGGATTGGCAAGAGATGGAGGAAAAGACATCTATGTAAACCTACTTCTTTCCAGAACTATTTTAGATATGCTACCTTAAATTTCCTTAAATCAATGAAGTTGTCTTTGGCGATTAGTTTAAAGTAGTAGTTACAAAGCTAAGAGTTCATAAAAATATTGCAGGGAATAAGACCTGCGTAGCACTACCCCCATAGGAGTTGCTAATGTCCTTGGTCCACACTGCTGCTCAGCCAGTCACACAGCATTTCCTTCATACATTCCAATGCAGAAAACAGCCCTTGGCTGGTTTTTGATGTTTTATTAGGGGTTTATAACTTGGATGGGGTAGGGAGTTATGGCATACCCAACTTGAAAAAATGTCCAGAACTATGAACCAGGCGGACAACTTCCTCCCTATTTACAAAAAGTCCTCTTCTTCCTTCTTCCTTCCTTCCTTTAAGGAACACAGGAGACCTCACAAAGTTTTTCTCATTGATTTTTCATCTATATATTGCTGGGAGCTGGCAATATTACAGCCATGAGCAAGTTTATATGACATTTTTTCCTTTAGAAATGTCAGTATTTCATACAGATGCGCCACTTTACGGGCAGACCCCCCCCCCCCCTCAGGTAGGCAGAGTTTTTTCGGGTCCGTTGGGCGGCCTGATTGACGATGGATGTATATTGCGGGACACTTTTTTTTTTTAATAAAGGAATTGTCAAAAACTGTCCCTTGTGGTTTTTACTTTTTGACACTTTTTTGGGGGTGAATGAGTAGGGGTACAATATACCAGATACCCATTCACATGGGGGTGGTATCAGGGGGCCTCCTTGTTAAAGGGGGCTTCCAGATTCCTATAAGCCCCCCGCCTGCAGACCCCAACAACCACAGCCCAGGGTTGTCAGGAAGAGGCCCTTGTTCCCATCAGCGTGGGGACAAAGTCCTTTGGGGTGGGGCACAGAGCCCCCCTGCCCCAAAGCACCCACCCCTGGCATGCGGCCTGGTATAGTTCAGGGGGTGCACTCGCTCGTCCCAACCCTATCCTGACCTCCAGGCTGCATGCTCAGACAAGGGCCTGGTATGAATTTTGGGGGGGAAACCCATGCCAATTTTTTTTTAAAGTTTGCTGTGGAGTCCCTCTTAAAATCCATACCAGGCCCGGTCTGGTATGGACTGGGGGGGGGGACCTTACACAGTTTTTCTCATTGATTTTTCATCTATATAGCTGGGAGCTGGCAATATTACAGCCATGAGCAAGTTTATATGACATTTTTTCCTTTAGAAATGTCAGTATTTCGCACAGATGTGCCACTTTACGGGCAGACCCCCCCCCCCCCCCCCCCCCCCCCCCCCCCCCCCCGCCCCAAGTACGATATTTAAAAGAATATTTCATTTTTATTGTTTCACTTTAAGCAACATTAACATTTTTTTTATGGCAAAAACTTGCATATAAGCCTTTAAAATTAGGACTTTTGATTTGTCATGTTTGTGTCCCATAGACTTTAATAGGGTTCTCATGTTCGCTAGAACTTTTTGCCTGTCGGAGGTGTTCTGGTGAGACCGAAACGGGGGGTGTTCGGCCCATCCCTATTCCCCATCACGTTTGTACTCCAATGTGGCTTTCAGCAGATGATAAGGAAAACCAAAACTGTCCTTTTGAATTTGTCAGTTTGGTGCTGTATGAATTTGGCATTTATAATTTTTTTGCATTATGGATTCACATTATGATTTTAATCATGTTCCAAATAATGGTCTAGAAAGACATCAGTCAAAATGTATTCAAATATAGTATTATCAGTAGATTTACTTTAATAAGGTGCAAACTTTTGACTGCTGAATGGGTCACTTTACTAAACAGGCTTTAGGATGGAATCATACGTTACTTTTTCTAAATGGTGGATGTGAGTGACTTTGAAACATTTGCCTCACTTGTAAAGTATACAAACTGTTGCAATTATGCCTAATATAACTAACAGTTTCCATATCTAAACAATTCTGTAATGTTGCTGTACCTTTAGTTTGGTAACAAAGCATACTTTATTGGTAAGGATTAAATATTTTATATGATTAGACAAGAGCACATACCCTGTAAATCAGATCCATATGCTCTTCCTTAGTATTGTCAGAATACATTTTATAGTCTGAGGTTCTATGAATCCATATCTCTTCTCTCCGTATTTATATCCCCTTTTATGTGTTTAAAGGGTTGAGAACATCGATATCTTAAGGGAAAACTGTGTCAAAGGAAATACTCTATGTTGCAATCTTAGCAGCTATACAAAAAAAAAAATACAATAATAATACAAAAAAAAAAGTACTGAAAATTCTGGAATCTACTGTTTGGTGTGCTTCTTTTAGACATTTTTCTTAAAGAATGAGTAGCATCCTTAGAAAGAAAATAGAATAACAGAATTGTATATAGTACATGTGAAAGCAGGTAAATATCTATTTATTGTTCTATATGCTGATATGGTACGGATATTCTTCAAAAGCCGTATTATGTAGCTTTCTGCTATGTACTCGATTTCTCATGTGGCTTTGCGTCATATCATTAGGATCAGAGTAGTATGTTGCTCTATATATGTTAATCGTTTCTCTCTATGCATTGTAAAACTTCAAAAAAATCTTAGCGGAAAAAAAAATATATTTCTCATTGTATATTGTGAAGAAACACTGTCCTATGCAACAGAAATCTGTTTTCACTAAGATAATCAGATTTTCATGACTGATCTGAAAATACTAGTTGCCTGGTTGTCTCTAGCTTTCATACTTTGAATCACTGATTTTCTAGTGTATCCAAAGACATTGGAGGTGTCTGTAATATGGAACATGATTTGGCATTGCTGGAAGATTGATCAAAAGATTGATCAAAGCAGTGGAAACTGCAGTTCAATGTTTCTAATTGTAAAATAATGTACCTAGGAAAAATAATTCCTTGAGAGAGTACAACATTGGGTGTACAGTGTTGGTCAGCACTAAAGAGGGTACTTATTTCAGATGATTGCAAAATGAGCAAACAGTGTAACCAGGCAGTGGAAAAGGGAGTATTATTCTAGGTTGCATCACTAGAGGGATTACCAGCAGGAGGAAGAAGGTTCTAATTCCCCTATATAGATCTTTAGTGAGACCTCATTTAGAATACTGTGTCCAGTTCTGGAGACCTCACTTACAGGATATTGATAAAATAGAACGAGTCCAGAGACAGGTAACAAAAAAGGTCTGGGGGATATTAAACGTATTGAGAGCGACTTCAGGATGTATGTACAGCCTGGAGGAAACAAGGGAAAGGGGAGACATGATTAAATCCCTTAAATACATCAAGAGGGTGTATAAGTTAAGGAGGGCAGTTTTTTCAATATAAAACTAAAATCAAGAACACAGGGACATGACCTCAAACTAACTGGAGGACATTTAAAAACTAATTTTAGAATGTATTATTTTAATGAAAGGGTAGTTGATGCTTGGAATAAACTTCCAGCAGAGATAGTGAGACAGTCAACAGTAAATGGCTTCAAACATGCTTGGGACAAACATAGATCTATACAAAGACAAAAAAACAAATCAAAAAGGCTTAACTCTGCGTTCCCACTTTGTCAGGAACTGGGTCTGAACCCGCAACATCTGCTGTGTCTGGCGGTGTGTCTTCCTGCTGAACCACCTGAAATGTTGGACAGCAGTCTGGACAATTCCTTGAACAATTTTGCCTTAAACCTTGTTCCTCTTGAACCTTGAAACTGTTGCGCCTCCCTTCCTGTTTTAGCCATGCCTTTGCACTTTCTGTTTGTCAGATTATTGTGTATTCTCCAGCCAATATTTCACTCTTGTCTCTCCTTTTGTCGTTATTATCTTCGCTACCACTTGTTACAGATCTTTGGTTTATTCCTCGACTATGTTTCTGCTTGATCCTAACTTGCAACCGACCTTTGGCTTATTACTGACTACACTTTTGCTTGATCACCACCTGCTCTATCTGCTACTGGACCCTGGCTTGCTCACTTCTTGGGGGGGAAATCCTGAGGACAGCAACCTGGTACTAACACGTAGCAAAACCCATCTCCAGCATCAGGAGCTCTGGTGAACACCAGTTAGTGCTTAGGCTCTGCGCCTCAGGTACCCCTGTGTCATCAGGGTGACCTACTTCCTGTACTTATCCAGCTGGTTGGTGGGATCCTCTCTTCTGCTATTGCTATCGGTCTCCGGACATGACCTCTGACTGTGACACTCTTGGAGCCAGTCCTGTGCTGTGAAAAAAGGACACCTTTTTCCCAGCAATCTTGGGTCCAGGCCAGTGAACTCACAGGTCCTCTTTGACCTGTTCATTTTCTAGGGGTGGGCAAATCCTAACTCTGTATCATTGTCCTGCGAGTCCTGGATGGGGTGGATGGAGGCTTGAGCAGCATTATCCAGCCCAAAATAAGAGAAGAATACCACATGCATGGATCATTGATTCTGAGGGGACAACACTGGATATTTGATGAGTATAGCAGTTGGAGCTGCTTTCTTATTTTACACAGTTGCATGGGAATCTACCTTAAGTGTATTGCCCAAACTGGAATTGGGCTTTAAAATACTGATAACATAAGAAATGTATATTATTTATATGCCAAACTGTTTATAAAATGTGCTGTTTTTGTAAAATGCTATCATATTTATGTAATAAGTTGCTAAACTGCTAGTTCACCTGAGTACAAATAATACTACATAGTTTAGAATTATTGGCAGAGGGGGTAATGAAGCCCTCCAAAATAGCCATAGGAATCACATTGATCTATGAGATTATTCATAAATAGGATGAGTTTTTCCTCCCCGTGCACATTTAGAATTCATTCTGTACACGGCAATCTGGTAGAATGCAAAGCCAGTTCTATACAAAGGGAAGGAAAGCATTTAGAACTCAGCTGCCTGTTTTGTGTACTGAAACATGCTCATGTAATAAAAGATCAGTCCAGTACCCCATTGCATAGAAATAAACAAAAATGTATCTTTTCTGGCTTTACTGGTACAAATCAAACCACACATACATTGAAATCGTAAATAGCTTTATTATAAACACCTTAGTTAAAAATCCTGTTGGATCAGGATTGTCGAAGGAACTTGTATTCCACTCTACATAGAGACTTGTGGCTTCTCCAGGATATAGATAATCCTGAATAGGTTGGCCGTTTCTTTTTCATCTTCTAGTATATACTGCACAACCTGTATCCACCATAAGAAGTACAAAGGCAAGCAGTCACTTCTAGTGCTAAGGTCTTCTGTGGTGAAAATCAGCAAGGATAACAGTAATCTGAAACTGGGCGGATGCTGCTCTCCTCAGATGGGGTGATCTGATTGATTCCATAATAAAATCGATAAAAAGAGGGTACTCACACAAATATGCCGTTTCACATCAAGGGGTATAAATCTGATGCGTTTTTGGGGCGCACCCTCTTCCTTAGAGCTAAGCTGCTTTAAACCCCTTGATGTGAAATGGCATATGTGTGTCTACACTACTCAACATTGTGTGGTTTTATGGCTCATTGATAGTTGCCACTTTGTGGGTACACACTTATATTGATTTTATTATTAAATAAATGTTTTTTGGTAATGCACTAGGTGCGTGCCCCTTCCATTTTATTTTGTTTTAGTACCACTATAAGAAGTGCCTGGGGAAGCTGCTATGTCTTAATTTCACCTTTCTGTCCCAGCATCTGCCTCAGGGGTAGCTCCTGTTTAGTCGCTGCAGCCACAGGATATAGTAAATTCTGCTACTTTCTTGTTTGGTCTTCAGTTTGTCCTGAAGAAGCTTATTGTGAAACACGTTAACTTAGTAGGATCTGTCACCACAAGACCAAGAATTATTGTTTTTTTAAACTATTTAAGATTTTAATGTATGTGTGGTCTCATTTGTACTAGTAAACTCTGACAAATTCCTTTTTGTCTATCAATGTGCTGGAACATATTAATGTTTATACTTTACCATAGCTGGTGCCAATACTTTGCCAGAATTAATTATTTGCCACCATCTCCCCTACAGATTCTACATATAGCATTAAAGTTTTTTTCTTCACCTTAAGCGTGCCTGCTCTTTACATAAGCTAAGCACTACCTGACACCAATTTTTAAACTGCAGCCGCACAGAAACTGCATGGTGCTATGCGTTTCCATGCACAGAGATATGCACCATGGATTCTAATGTGTGGTGATGTCATTAAGAATTAAGCAGCATGTTTTTGCTGTGGGTGTGGGAACACATGCAATTTACAGTACATGCAAGAAATAAAATGTTGTTTCCCATTGTTCATCTGTATTTCTCCATGGGATGGGTTACACCAGCTATTTGCAGTTTCTGAATGTTAAGACCAGTGTTAGAATTCTCATACATAATTGTCAAATATATCTATTTATAAAGTTCCATGTGTCGCATAATATATTTGCAGACTCTGTGAAAGCAGGTGACTACTTTGCTTGTCTGTGGCAAAGCAGTGCCATCATTTCAGTGGTAAAATAAAGACAAACCAAAAGCCTCAAACTGATCTTTAGTAGAAACAAGCACAGTGTGAATACAGATTCTTGAACAAGTTTCTACAAGAAATTATTTTTCTTTTTATATAATACAAGCAAAAGTTTGCATATTCCAGAAGGGATATGTTCAAGAGAGGAGTGTGTAGGGTGTGACATCAAGCAGAATGTGCATGAGAGGAGTGCGAAGGGGATGAAAAGGGGCAGTATGTGCATGAGAAGTGTGCAGTAGGTATTAAAGAAGGCCATAAGTCTAGGTGAAGGGTGCAAAGGGTAAGACAGGGGGCAAGATACGCAGAAGGAGAGTGAGCAGAGGGGTGCAGTTGAACATGAGAACAGTGTAAAGCATGGGTCTCAAACTGGCGGCCCTCCAGCTGTTGCGAAACTGGTCCCATGAGGCATTGCAAGGCTGACAGGGAGACACCAGTGGTATATGAATGGAGACTATGGAGAGCTGATGGAGTGATCTTAAAGAAGCAGTGACTGTGAAGGAGGATCCTTCTGCATGCTACTTTGCCGATAAGTAAAATGAGAGGAATTTTTTTCTGGTGAGTGCGGTTTGTTATGGGGAGTGGTTCACACTCTCTCTGGTTTGGAAGAATTGCACAAATAGTGTAGTGCAATGGAACAAGTACATTGACTGTTGTATAAAATAATTTATGAACTTCATGAAGATATCATGGATGGATGCATGAATAATATTATAAACTGATATTGGTACTTTCATTGGGTGTTTGTGTTATGCCCCGTACACACGGTCGGAAATTCCGACGGAAAAAGTCTGGTCGGATTATGTTGTCGGAAAATCTGATCCGATCGGAAAATGTTACTGACAGCTCTTGGTCATTGCGCTAATAAAGGGCCAGACGGACAGGCACCCAAGCATGTGACTGCTCTGAGCGCCAATCACAGCAGTCACGTGATAGAAAAGCCAGGCATTGAAGTTCACTTAAAGGGCTGCCAGTAGGCAGTGCGAAAGGGTTAAAGTACAATTAAAGGCATCAGTATGACCATGTAAATAAGTACCAAATCCAGTTTTACTATGCGATACACAATCTTCATACAGTAAACAAAAAACTTCCTTTACCTTTCTTGACTTTCCCATTCATTAGGTGGGAAGCTTTGACTGTTTGTTGTGTGGACATAAACAAATCTTTTTTGATTGATTAGTGTTAGTGAAAAAACATGGAGTAAGATTGTATGCTGTATTGTAAGCAATTCTCTTTCACTCTCATAGCAGAGCCAACTTACCTGCACCTCACAGAATGCCTATGAGAAACAGGTGTGCCAAGCTCATTATGTTGGCTTTACCAATAATGTTTATCAAAGTAAGTAGGTATGTACAGGTAGGAATAAACCTGAGGATCCGTACAACTGGTCCACCTAAGTGAAGCTTGTGAATGGCTAGTAATGGCGCCAAGAGCACAAGTCCCTGCCTTATTTTTATTTATTTTTGCAGAACAGCCCACCTAGTTGAGGCTTTAACCCTCCCCCATCTTGTGTCCTTTCTATGCCAGAGGCCTCCTTACAACATTTCCAGCCATTAACCTTTATATCCCAAAGGGAAGGAATGTCCACACAAAGAGAGAATTGCTGCACTTTGTTGATGTTACTTTAAAGATGGCATTCACAGTCACATCACATTGATATACTATCTGGGGTCACTTGACAGCACGTTGTCATCGACATATAGTGGACAATCTGCAGCAGTCACATGTAAATTTAGCACATTTAGTAAGCCATCTTCCCTAGTTTAGCCTCTCTCCACCTGGGTCAGTGTCATGCGGCGTACACACGAAGGGACAATCCCGCGGGATTATCCTCTGGACTGAAGTCCAGCGGATAATCCCCTCGTGTGTGGGCGCCGGCGGACTTTTTGGCGCCAAAGTACGGCGGACTAAAGTTTCAGGTTTTGTTTTCAAATTATCCGCTGGACTTGGAAGTCCAGCGGACAATCCCGCCGTTAGTGGGCAAGTCCGCGGGACTTTTGAAATGAAGGGACTTGCCGCTCATCGGCAAGTCCGTTCATTTAGCATGTGACTTCAGGTTACGTAGCTAGCGTAGGCAGTTACTGCCGCCGCGCTAGCTCCGTGACCTGGCATGGATTTAAAGGGAATCCCCACGCCGAAAAAACGGCGTGAGGGTTCCCCCCAAATCCATGTCAGACCCTCATCCGAGCACGCAGCCTGGCAGGCCAGGAAAGGGGTGGGGACGAACGAGCGCCCCCCCCCCCTCCTGAGCCGTACCAGGCCGCGTGCCCTCAACATGGGGGGTGCCCTGGGGAAAGGGGGGCCGTGCGGCCCCCCCACCCCAAAGCACCTTGTCCCCATGTTGATGAGGACAAGGGCCTCTTCCCGACAACCCTGGCCGTTGGTTGTCGGGGTCTGCGGGCGGGGGCTTATCGGAATCTGGGAGCCCCCTTTAATAAGGGGCCCCCCAGATACCGGCCCCCCACCCTATGTGAATGAGTATGGGGTACGATGTACCCCTACCCATTCACCTAAGGTGAAAAATGTAAAGTAAAAAAAAACACCCACACTTTTGAAAAAATAGTTTATTGCACTGCTCCGGGGGTCTTCTTCCGTCTTGGGGGTCTTCTCGCCGGACTCCCCCGCCATTTACCAAGCTCTTTTACCGAGCGAGGGGAGTCCGGCTACCTTCTTCGTCGTCGCCGCCGTCTGGGGGTCTCGATCCGCCTTCGGGGGTCTTCTTCCGTCTTGGGGGTCTTCTCGCCGGACTCCTCCCCTCTCTTCTGCTCTTTTACCTAGCTCTTTCACGAGGGGAGGAGTCCGGCTACCTTCTTCGTCGTCGCCGCCGTCGTCTGGGGGTCTCGATCCGCCTTCGGGGGTCTTCCGGGGGTCTCTTCTGTTCTTGCGGCGGTCGTCGTCTTCCGCGCCGCCGGCGCCTTGTCCTTCTTCTTGTCCTTCTTGTTCTTCTTCTTCTTCCGATGTTGACCCGTCGCTGTCTCTGCCCGGAATGCCTGTGCCGATCTGCGCTCGGACTTATATAGGGACATGGGGGACAGGGTCACATGTTCATGTCACATGGTGACCCCGCCCCCTTGCGATGTCACAGTCCCAGCATCCTCCGGGACTGTGACAACACAAGGGGGCGGGGTCACCATGTGACATGTGCATGTGACCCTGTCCCCCATGTCCCTATATAAGTCCGAGCGCAGATCGGCACAGGCATTCCGGGCAGAGACAGCGACGGGTCAACATCGGAAGAAGAAGAAGAACAAGAAGGACAAGAAGAAGGACAAGGCGCCGGCGGCGCGGAAGACGACGACCGCCGCAAGAACAGAAGAGACCCCCGGAAGACCCCCGAAGGCGGATCGAGACCCCCAGACGACGGCGGCGACGACGAAGAAGGTAGCCGGACTCCTCCCCTCGTGAAAGAGCTAGGTAAAAGAGCAGAAGAGAGGGGAGGAGTCCGGCGAGAAGACCCCCAAGACGGAAGAAGACCCCCGAAGGCGGATCGAGACCCCCAGACGGCGGCGACGACGAAGAAGGTAGCCGGACTCCCCTCGCTCGGTAAAAGAGCTTGGTAAATGGCGGGGGAGTCCGGCGAGAAGACCCCCAAGACGGAAGAAGACCCCCGGAGCAGTGCAATAAACTATTTTTTCAAAAGTGTGGGTGTTTTTTTTTACTTTACATTTTTCACCTTAGGTGAATGGGTAGGGGTACATCGTACCCCATACTCATTCACATAGGGTGGGGGGCCGGTATCTGGGGGGCCCCTTTTTAAAGGGGGCTCCCAGATTCCGATAAGCCCCCGCCCGCAGACCCCGACAACCAACGGCCAGGGTTGTCGGGAAGAGGCCCTTGTCCTCATCAACATGGGGACAAGGTGCTTTGGGGTGGGGGGGCCGCACGGCCCCCTTTCCCCAGGGCACCCCCCATGTTGAGGGCACGCGGCCTGGTACGGCTCAGGAGGGGGGGGGGCGCTCGTTCGTCCCCACCCCTTTCCTGGCCTGCCAGGCTGCGTGCTCGGATGAGGGTCTGACATGGATTTGGGGGGAACCCCCACGCCGTTTTTTCGGCGTGGGGATTCCCTTTAAATCCATGCCAGCTTGCGGAGCTAGCGCGGCGGCATTTACTGCCTACGCTAGCTACGTAACCTGAAGTTACGTTCGAAATGAACGGACTGCTCCGTGTGTGGGCAAGTCCGTTCATTTTCAAAAGTCCCGCAGACTTTTGGCCGGCGGATTATCCGCTGGAGAAGTCCGTGCGTGTGTGGGCAAGTCCACACCCTCGGAAAGTCCAGCGGACCTAGCCGGAAAGTCCAGCGGATTGTCCGCTGGACTTAGGTCCGCCGGGAAAAGTCCGTACGTGTGTACGAGGCATCACTGTTCCTCACAGGTAGTTCCACCGAGGTTAGGATCACTGCAGACACCTCTAGCTTGGGTATACTTCTCCCAGGTTCTCTAGGGAACATTTGGCCTGGCCTAAAAGGCATTTTGTGACCCGCTCTAGCCTCCACCACCATAAGAGTCAGAATGACTACAGCTGGCTCTTCTGGGTGCAAGTCTACCTCTCCCTGTCCTCCTGAGCTGTCCAAGGCCTCCACTTGCTGACTACATCTGCCTGATGGTGGGATGTCTGGCTCCCATGCCCCAACTGCACTAAGGCTCCTCCCATCCTGGCTTATATATGGGCACTAACTTACCCATAACATCACCACAGGAGGGCACTAGCTAAAAGGGACCTAGCACCTGATTACACTATTCTGTCTAACCACACACTATACTGAGAAAGAGCCACCTAGTGGCAGACTATCTGGCTGCACCTGCTTTCAGGCTGCTTTCAGAAAACTACAGGGGGCATATAGAAGACCAGTTACCCATTACAAGGAGAGATAGCAGCAGTGATCCGCAAAGTGCAGGAGTTGTTGCATGCTAGATTGCTGCACAGATCTAGAGGTAATACAGAAAGGAGACCAAAGTTCACGTAAGATTACACATAATACATGTATTTACACAATACTTGTTTAGCTCAGACTTCGGCTTTAAGTGTAGCAAGGTCTTGGGCCTCTAGAAGCCTAATGGTGACTTCCAGTCAGGGAGAGCTGACATCCTTCTATGTAGAATGGGTTACGAGACATGGTAGGTGTAATGCAAGGTAGATTCATAGGCGCCAGACACTTCTTGAATGCAAAGAGATTTATTGTTTCTTAAACAGAACTGTGGGAGAGAGGGTTTAGGGCCAGGACACCCTTTAGTAGTTGCAATGTTATTTGGCAGACTCTGAAACTTCTATTAGTAGACAGCCATGCAGGCAAAGGCACCTAGATCTTCACTCAACCGAGCTAGCAGTCTCCCTCACTAGACTTGCTGATCCACTGCCACTGGATCTCCTGAGCTCTTCCAACCTTCTCTCTGTGTCTTCCTCAAGTGTCACCCCTACTTCCCTGATGGGTCCATAGATTGGCATTCAAGATACTCCTTAAGCATCACCCCACTGGCCTGCTTGGTCCCTGGCTTGACACACAAGTCTGCTCTGCAAGCGTCACCTCTGTTGGCTGAGTCCCTGGCTTGACTCCTGCTGAAGTTTCCCAATTCTTCACTGTCCCCGGTTGGTGAGAATACTGCTCTGGTACTTGCTTCAGCTACTCACAGTGGTCCCTGGTAATAAGGTGGATGGTCACTTAGTGGTGACAGCTTCCCCTCTACCTCAGACCACGACAGGTTCTCTGGTCGGCAGAACAGTCCCTTCTGGTTGGACTGCAAGATGCAGCCCCAACCCTACACTACTCTCTTGCTTCTGGATAGTCCCTAGCAGCCAGATGTCCCCAGGATAGGCCTCAGGCTTTGGCCTAGCATCCTGGGGCAGCACAACACATGTCCACCTAGACAGCCCTCCAAGTGGCACAGAACCCTCATCACCTGACCTCACCCAAATAAATAGGCTCTCTCAGCAGGCCAAGGGACCATCTATTCCTAAATTGCTCTTGCAATGCCCTTGCCTCATCTAATGCCACCAGATACCTGGCAATCTAGTGGCAGAAGAGAGAAGTGCAGCAATTCCAGAATTAGTGTGGAATCAATTGATCCCCTATTGACCCCCCAAGGCGACTATACCTGGCAAGTAAATTTACTAGCAACCCTACCTAAACATGAGGGTGTTACATAAGGATTGTACAAGAGTTCATACAAATTGATTTGTTTGGTGACATTCCTAATGTAAATTCAACTGTTTTCTAGGCATTCATAAATTGTATTGTTGTACTACATGTTACATAAGAAATAAGCATTTTGTTTATTACTGGATTTCAAGTTAAGTGGTGTGCCCTTTCCCTATCGTAACAGTTTATCTGTATGCATGATAGACCAGCTAATGGCAAGATGTGCATTGCTTGACCTTCAGCTCCTAGCCAACAACATCATTCCTATTTGACATATTTTATAGTGCCAACATACTAGACAATGTTGTGCATATATGTAAAGAATGATATCTTTCCTTTGTGGTATACAAATTACACAGGCATAATATTGCCAAATGCTATTGGCAGTTTATTCATCTCTTCCTCTGATTGTCTATAGAAATCATTCTATCATTTAAATGCTCCCAGGCAGGCCCCAACATTAAAAGCATCTGTTTGTACAATACAATCTTGACTGACATTGGGGCTTTTACACTGGTCTACTTCAGCTCTTGAATAGTAGTGGACTTGCACTCATTGGTGAGATCAGTAAGTTGAGCTGCTATACAGTGCCTTGAAAAAGTATTCATACCTCGTGAAATGTTCCACATTTTGTCATGTTACAACCAAAAACATAAATGTATTTTATTGGGATTGTATGTGATAGACCAACACAAAGTGACACATAATTGTGACGTGAAAAGTAAATGATAAATGGTTTTAAATTTTTTTTACAAAGAAATATCTGAAAAGTGTGAGGGGTATTTATCAAAACTTTGTAGAACCACCTTTCACTGCAATTACAGCTGCAAGTCTTTTTGGGGATGTCTCTACCAGTTTTGCACATCTAGAGAGTGACATTTTTGCCCATTCTTCTTTGCAAAATAGCTCAAGTTCTGTCAGATTGGATGGAGAGCGTCTGTGAACAGCAATTTGCAAGTCTTGCCACAGATTCTTAATTGGATTTAGGTCTGGACTTTAACTGGGCCATTCTAACACATGGATATGCTTTGATCTAAACCATTCCATTGTAGCTCTGGCTGTATGTTTAGTGTCATTGTTCTGCTGGAAGGTGAACCTCCGCCCCAGTCTCAAGTCTTTTGCAGACTCTAACAGGTTTTCTTCTAAGATTTCACTGTATCTGGCTCCATCCATATTCCCATCCACTATGACCAGCTTCCCTGTCCCTGTTGAAGAAAAGCATCCCCACAACATGATGCTGCCACCACCATGGTTCACAGTGGGGATGGTGTGTTCAGGGTGATGTGCAGTTTTAGTTTTCAGCCACACATAGAGTTTTGCTTTTAGGCCAAAACGTTAAATTTTGACCAGAGCACATTCTTTCACATGTTTGCTGTGTCCCCCACATGGCTTGTCTCAAACTGGACTTCTTATGGCTTTCTTTTAACAATAGTTTTCTTCTTGCTACTCTTCTATAAAGGCCAGATTTGTTGAGTGCACGGCTGATAGTTGTCCTGTGGACAGATTCTGCCACCTCAGCTGTGGATCTCTGCAGCTCCTCCAGAGTTACCATGGGCCTATTGGCTGCTTCTCTCAATAATTCTCTTATTGCCCGGCCTGTCAGTTTAGGTGGACGGCCATGTCTTGGTAGGTTTGCAGTTGTGCCACACTCTTCACTGAATAGCTGTATTTATACTGAGATTAAATTACACACACTTTATTTACTAATTAGGTGACTTCTGAAGGCAATTGTTTTTACTAGATTTTAGTTAGGGGGTATCTGAGAAAAGGGGGCTGAATACAAATGCACGCCACACTTTGCAGATATTTATTTGTAGAAAATGTTGGAAACCATTTATCATTTTCCTTCCACTTCACATTTATGTGCCACTTTGTGTTTTTGGTTGTAATATGACAAAATGTGGAAAATGTCAAGGGGTAGGAATACTTTTTAAAGACACTGTATATGTTGAAGTTTACAGTATGCTTTGCAGGGCCCAATAATGTGCCCCATCATTCTTTGGAATCAGTACCGGTACAGCCAGTCTGGGGTTGAAAAAGCCTTCCTTTTGCTTTGCCCTGTCTGCTAAGGAAACCTGCCAGTACCCTTTAGTAAGATTGAGGGTAGAGTCCCCCTACCCCAAAGCACCCCCCCATGTTGAGAGCATGTTGCCTGGTATGGTTCGGGGGAGGGGCACTCGTTCGTCACCCCTCCCTTTCCTGACATGCTGGGCTGCATGCTCAGATAAGGGTCTGGTATGGATTTGAAGGCGGTGCATGCCATTCTTTAAAATTGTTGGCGTGGGGGTTCCCTTCAAAATCCATACCAGACCCGAAGGGCCTGGTATAGATTGGGGGGGGGGTCACGCCATTTTTTAAATTTCTTTTAATTGGCAGTAATTGTTTTTTTTACTTTCTGCTGTCAGCAGGAAACGGGGGATGAATCCAACGGTTGTTAAGGACAGGGCAGCCACCCACTCCTTAACAACCATGTTGTTTAGTGGTTGCTAACATCTATTTATTAATGTTAAATGTTAAATTGCTGCATGTTTTCACTACTAAAATGCTGCATGACTTCATAAAATAACCAATGCTGTATTTTAGTAGTGTTTTTTAGTGAATGGCAAACAACTTTTTGAAAAACGCTGTGCGGTATCTTACTGCAAATTCGGATGCGGTAAGATACAGCTTTTGTGGATGGAGCCCAGTAAGTCATTGTATACAGTAAAATGGGAATATACCAGGCTAACTTATAGTTCTTGAGGTACCCAGTTTATAAAATGTTTCAATGCATTTGCCCAATTGGGATCCTGCAAGTGTGTGGCCCCAAAATCTTTCCTTGCCACTTATATATTTGTTATTTTTGGCAGTGTGACAAGTTCCCCTGACTCCCCAACCATGACGGCTAAAAGGAAGTTGTCAGGTACCTTTGGGGTGTGCACTTCTCCCTTCAATTCAGGAAAAATAGTAAGCAAAATAGTATCATCATCTTTAGACACATTTACATTTTTTTTTCATTTCACATTTTTTGGGTAAGTGACTGACTCATTAAAATCTAAAGCCATATACAGCATCTCACAAAAGTGAGTACACCCCTCACATTACACTTTGCTACAATGTAAAGTAGTGAGTGTACAGCTTGTATAACAGTGGATATTTGCTGTCCTCTCAAAATAACTCAACACACAGCAATTAATGTTTATACCGCTGGCAACAAAGGTGAGTACACCCCTAAGTGAAAATGTCCAAATTGGGCCCAAAGTGTCAATATTTTGTGTGGCCACCATTATTTTCCAGCACTGCCTTAACCCTCTTGGGCATGAAGTTCACAGGTTGCCACTGGAGTCCTCTTCCACTCATCCGTGACGATATCACGGAGCTGGTGGATGTTAGAGATCTCACGCTCCTTCACCTTCCGTTTGAGGATGACCCAGAGATGCTCAATAGGGTTTAGGTCTAGAGACATGCTTGGCCAGTCCATCCCCTTTACCCTCAACTTCTTTAGCAAGGCAGTGGTTGTCTTGAAGGTGTGTTTGGGGTCGTTATCATGTTGGAATACTGCCCTGCGGCCCAGTCTTCGAATCATCAAGAGTATCATGCTCTGCTTCAGTATGTCACAGTACATGTTGGCATTCATAGTCCCCTCAATGAACTGTAGCTCCCCTTATCTTTATGTAGAGCAACGATTCTTTTTTTCCAGATCCTCGGAGAGTTCTTTGCCATGAGGTGCCAGGTTGAACTTCCAGTGACCAGTATGAGAGAGTGAGAGCAATAACACCAAATTTAACACACCTGCTCCTGATTCACACCTGGGACCTTGTAACACTAACGAGTCGCATGACACCGGGGAGGAAAAATGGCTAATTGGGCCCAAATTGGACATTTTCACTTAGGGGTGTACTCAATTTTGTTGCCAGCGGTTTAGACATTAATGGCTGTGTGAGTTATTTAGCAAATTTCGAAAATTTACACTGTTATACAAGTTTTACACTCACTACTTTACATTGTAGCAAAGTGTAATTTCTTCAGTGTTTTCACATGAAAAGATATAATAAAATATTTACAAAAATGTGAGGGGTGTACTCACTTATGAGATACTGTAATGAGCATGACAGCCAAAGGGCACCCCCCATATTGCTATCATAACATGTTTTAATAGCTAAATGTAAGCTTGTCCTGCTGTAAGGTAACCTCACTATGCTTTCCAGAAATTATACCCGAAATAGTTAACACTTGATACATTCTTGGCACTTTCCTTGAAGAACACCCTCTGAAAAGGTATATGTACGTACGGTACATGTGAGTAAGTTATGAGTAGGAAGGAACTGCCATTCATAGGAGAATTAATCCTTACATTGTGCCTTATAGAGCAAATTGTGAGTTAGGGTATATTTTGTAGCTGTAAATTTATATTACATTATTATTGTAAATTATTGTATTTTGTTAAAAATATTATTATTGGAACCCTTACCAGTAATAATGGGTTCAGAGGGAGGGGAGTGGGAAAAGGGGCATCAGTTACAAATGTTTTCGCTACATTACCCGTACACACGGTCGGAAATTCCGACCACAAAATCCGTCCGATTTTTTCAGACGGATTTTGTCCAAAACTGGTGTTGCATACACACGGTCGGACAAAGTGGTCGGAAAATCTGATCCTTCCGAACATGGTGACGTTCGTTGCGTACTACGGAACTACGTTGAGGCTAGTAGCCAATAGCTTTGGTCTCGTAATTTGATCTGAGCATGCGTGGCACTTTGTCCGTCGAAATTCCCTACACACGATCGGAAACAGTCAGATCGGATTTTGTTGTCGGAAAATTTGAGATCCTGCTCTCAAATTTTTCCCGTCGGAAATTCCGATGGAAAAAGCCTGCTAGAGCCCACACACGATTTTCCGACAACATAATCCGATCGGACTTTTTCCATCGGAATATCCGACCGTGTGTACAGGGCATACGTTTGTGAATACATGCTTATTCATGTGAGCAGAGCTAAAAAGAAATGTCCCAAAATTTAAATTCCCATAATGCTTAGAGACGTTGGAATAATAAGGAATCCATAACTTCAGACACTTTTGCAGTGCTGCCGATGCTTTTTTTTTTGTTTCTGGATGAAAATCAATATTCTACATTTACTGTTTGTTTGTGGACAGAAATGTAGTAATCAGAACTACAAATTTTTTTTTTCTGTCTCTTGATAAATGGATTTTATGTACAGTCATTGTTTACCTTGCCATAATTACTTTCAAGCCATGCAATGTTTTTTGGCTTTTTCCTTGAGGTGGTCCGTAGGTTAAATACCTGCAGCTGCAGACCACACCATGCAGGTCAGACTTCTGATGTCAACGTGTAGACAGATGTTTGGATGCTTTCCATCATTAAGATTTCTTTCCAACTACCGTATATACTCGAGTATAGGCCGACCCGAATATAAGCCGAGGCACCTAATTTTACCACAAACAACTGGGAAAACTTATTGACTCGAGTATAAGCCTAGGGTGAGAAATGCGCAGCTACTGTAAGTGGAAAAGAGGGTCAACGATGCCCATTTGCAGCCTCACTGTGCCCATGCAGATGGACACAGTTGACCGATTTGGGGCCCTGTATCTCAGGGTCACTTAGTGCTAGGAACCCCATATTTAGATATGTTGTAGTGATAATTCCACTGGGTTGGAATACAACATTTGGGGTTCCTAGCACCAAGTGTCCCCGAGATATGGGGCCCCAAATTTGGGTCAGAAAATCTCAAGCACTTTTCTGCAGCAGAGAATGACATTTTCTGAACCGACTTTGGGGCCCTGTATCTCGGGGCCACTTAGGGCTAGGAACCCCATCTTTGGATATGTTGTAGTGCTAGCTCAACTGGGTTTGAATGCCAAATTTGGGGTTCCTAGCTCCAAGTGTCCCCGAGATATGGGGCCTCAAATTCGGGTCAGAAAATGTCAAGCACTTTTCTGCAGCAGAGAATGACATTTTCCGAACCGACTTTGGGGCCCCGTATCTCGGGGCCACTTAGTGCTAGGAACCCCATCTTTGGATATGTTATAGTGCTAGGTCCACTTGGTTGGCACACCAAATTTTGGACTCCTAGACCCAAGTGGCCCCGAGCTACGGGGCCCCAAAGTCGGGTCGGAAATTTTTTTTTTGCTGCAGAAAAGTGCTTGACTCGAGTATAAGCCGAGGGGGGCACTTTCAGCACAAAAAAATGTGCTGAAAAACTCGGCTTATACTCGAGTATATACGGTATCCTGGCACATCATTTTTTTGCAATTTGCTCTGCATGATGTAGGTCTTTCCCTGCAACCCTCGTTGAAACTGTATGAAAACTAGGATTAACAGTGTTACATTTTAACAGTTTTTTTGTTCTTCTGAAAGTGTAAATGTGATGCAACTAAGGGATTGGAATATGTCTGAAAATAAAATACCAGGTGCTGGCATTCCTGATGGTATGAATAGCTAGGTATCTGCAGCAAATGCCGGTTTCATCAGCTTGTTAACACAATAACTCTCCTAGAATAGAATAATATCAGTCCATTAGATGTTGCTGAAAATTGTCCTGTCAAATAAATCTTTATGGATTTGAAATGTCAAATTAGTGACTATAGTGAGACATTTTGAAGTGACGCCACCTGGTACAGGCATCATTCAATTTGGGGAATATTATTTGTCAACCCTTTGTAAACCAGCTGCATGACAGTTTGGAAATTAGCACATACCATATTGCTTAAAAAAAAAAAAAAAAAAAAATTGTTGGAAATGTTGTTTGGATACTGTAGGGACAACTTTTTTTTTCACTTCTGATGTTCCCTATAAAGAAGCAGGCAACAATAAAAAGCCTGATAGAGGTTTTATCTTCTATCTTATCCAAAATGAAATAAAATCATAAAGGAATAAAAAAACATTCTGTCTGGAATTTGAATACAGCATAACAATTCTATAATAGTGTGGATACATAAGCACTACCTTTAGTACATTCTAACAATTAAAAGTATTTTTAGATTTTTTTTTAACCTCAGGTCATTTTACATCGATGACATAAAACTGAGGCCATCTATATTTTTTACAGCATTCATTTGAATCATATTCTGTAAATGTCATGTGAATTGCATATGATTAGCAATTAAAGCCAGCATGTCATCAGGGTAGATGACTAAATAAATGAGATAGTGTGCCAGAAAGAAATGCAGACCACAGTGGCCACTCTGCCAGGGACTTGCTGGTGATTCGTTGCTAGGCAAGAGAAGTACATTATCATGGACAGCCTGAGAACATGAGATTATGTCCCAGGAACATTATGAGCACATGGTCTGCATTCCCATGTACATTGATCATGTTAAGCATTGCAATGCTGAGCACTAGGGGCTCTGTGCTATTAATATTTATGTACAAAAACAATCTTGTCAGGGACATGCTAAGCACATTAGAAAATCGAACAAAGGCATGCTAAGCTTATGGTATCCTCTGCGAGGGATATGCTGACTCTGCAGAGGACATGCTGAGAATACAGAGTGCTCTGACATGATGACAGATTATATAAATGTAGTGTTTCTGTGTTCCCACATAAGGCTCAATTCACTAAAATGGATTATTATTTACAGTATCTCACAAAAGTGAGTACACGCCTCACATTTTTGTAAATATTTTATTATATCTTTTCATGTGACAACACTGAAGAAAAATTTGCTGTCCCCTCAAAATAACTCAACACACAGCCATTAAATGTTTAAACTGCTGCCAACAAAAGTGAGTACACCCCTGAAAGTGAAAATGTCCAAATTAGGCCCAATTAGCCATTTTCCTTCCCCGGTGTCATGTGATTCGTTAGTGTTACAAGGTCTCAGGTGTGAATGGGGAGCAGGTGTGTTAAATTTGGTGTTATCGCTCTCACTTTCTCATACTGGTCACTGGAAGTTCAACATGGCACTTCATGGCAAAGAACTCTAAGGATCTGAAAAAAAGAATTGTTGCTCTACATAAAGATGGCCTAGGCTATAAGAAGATTGGCAAGACCCTGAAACTGAGCTGCAGCACGGTGGCCAAGACCATACAGTGGCTTAACGGGGCAGGTTCCACTCAGAACAGGCCTCGCCATGGTTGACCAAAGAAGTTGAGTGCACGTGCTCAGCGTCATATACTGAGGTTGTCTTTGGGAAATGGACATATGAGTGCTGCCAGCATTGCTGCAGAGGTTGAAGGGGTGAGGGGTCACAGCCTGTCAGTGCTCAGACCATACGCTGCACACTGCGTCAAATTAGTCTGCATCCCAGAAGGAAGCCTCTTCTAAAGATGATGCACAAGAAAGCCTGCAAACAGTTTGCTGAAGACAAGCAGACTAAGGACATGGATTACTGGAACAATGTCCTGTTGTCTGATGAGACCAAGATAAACTTATTTTGTTTAGATGGTGTCAAGCGTGTGTGGTGGCAACCAGGTGAGGAGTACAAAGAAAAGTGTGTCTTGTCTACAGTCAAGCATGGTGGTGCAAGTGTCATGGTCTGGGGCTGCATGAGTGCTGCCGACACTGGGGAGCTACAGTTCATTGAGGGAACCATGAATGGCAATATGTTCTGTGACATATTGAAGCAGAGCATGATCCCCTCCCTTTGGAGACTGGACCACAGGGCATTATTCCAAAATAATGACCCAAAACACGCCTCCAAAACAACCACTGTCTTGCTAAAGGGTAAAAAGGTGATGGACTGGCCAAGCATGTCTCCAGACCTAAACTCTATTGAGCATCTGTGGGGCATCTTCAAACAGAAGGTGGAGGAGCACAAGTTCTCTAACATCCACCAGCTCTGAGTGGAAGAGGACTCCAATGGCAACCTGTGAAGCTCTAGTGAACTCCATGCCCCAGGGTTAAGGCAGTGCTGGAAAATAGTGGTGGCCACACAAAATATTGACACTTTGGGCCCAATTTGGACATTTTCACTTAGGGGTGTACTCACTTTTGTTGCCAGCAGTATAAACATTAATGGCTGTGTGTTGAGTTATTTTGAGGGGACAGCAAATGTACACTGTTATACATGCTGTACACTCACTATTTTACATAGTAGCAAAGTGTAGTTTCTTCAGTGTTGGCAAATGAAAAGATATAATAAAATATTTTCAAAAATGTGAGGGGTGTACTCACTTTTGTGAGATGCTGTAAATTATATATAAGTTATTTAAACTCTGTACATTACTTTTGTCTCATGATAATTTTCCTATAAAGATGTTTGCCTTACAAATATCTATTTGCCGACCAGAAATTGACATCACCTGCAGACCCTCACTTAAAAATTTAAGTACCACCAACAACACATTTTTTATTTATTTTTCCTATTTCTGGGAAATAAAAACAATTTGCAGCTAAAGGACCAGGCCCCTTTTTGCGATTCGGCACTGCGTCGCTTTAACTGACAATTGCACTGTCGTGCGACGTGGCTACCAAACAAAATTGGCGTCCTTTTTTCCCCACAAATAGAGCTTTCTTTTGGTGGTATTTGATCACCTCTGCGGTTTTTATTTTTTGCGCTATAAACAAAACAATTTTGAAAAAAATGCAATATTTTTTACTTTTTGCTATAATAAATATCCCCAAAAAATATATAAAAAAAACATTTTTTTCCTCAGTTTAGGCCGATACGTATTCTTCAACATATTTTTGGTAAAAAAATCGCAATAAGCGTTTATTGATTGGTTTGCGCAAAAGTTATTTTGTCTACAAAATAGGGGATAGTTTTATAGCATTTTTATTAATATTTTTTTTTTACTAGTAATGGCGGCGATCATCGATTTTTATTGTTACTGCGACATTATGGCAGACACGTCGGACAATTTTGACACATTTTTGGGACCATTGGCATTAATACAGCGATCAGTGCAATAAAAATGCATTGATTACTGTAAAAATGTCACTGGCAGTGAAGGGGTTAACCACTAGGAGGCAGTGTAGGTGTTAAGTGTGACCTATGTGTTTTTTTTTTTACTGTAGGGGGGCGTTGTTTGGCGTGTGACATCACTGATCGTCTTTCCCTATGACAGGGAACAGACGATCAGTGGCGGCCTCACAAGGAAGCACGGGGAGAGGTTTGTTTACACTTACCTCTCCCCGTTCTTCAGGTCTGTGACACGATCTTGGGACACCGGCGGCTATCAGGTCCGCGGGTCCGCGGGTCCCACGGCCACAGTCACTGAGCTCAGGACCGGGTCGCGAGTGCGCCGTCGGCGGCGCGTGCGCGGCCCACGGCTAGGCCCTTAAAGGGCAACGTACCTGTATGTGCTTGTGCCCAGCCATGCCATTCTGCCGACGTACATTGGCATGAGGCGGTCCTTAAGTGGTTAAAAGAGAAGTATGGGTTTGGCTTTTTTACCATAATGATACCTACATAGGTCGATTCTGCATGTGTTTGATGCTGCATCTGTCCCCCGGCATCTCTGCACTGAGAACGGAGCCATTGAAAACCGCCGATGGCCCTGTTCTCTCGGCTCCCCGATAGGAGAGCTGCTAACTGTCAGTCAACAGCACTCTTGCTCCTTCACGATCACTGGAGTGCTGAGCTGTGGAGGTAAGCGACCGTCTCAGCAGCTTGCTGAGAGGCTGAGACTGCCATCAGTCCAGACACCTGGCAGGTCTTTAGTCTTTACAGATATGTTCTGACAGTGCTGGGTTCTCACATACCAACATGCTTTGGTGCAGTGCACACAGACACATGCTAAGGTTCTCAATGTAGAACCAACTCCTATCCTTTTTCTTTCAATGGTTTTTATTTCAAATTTTTTCCAAAACATTACATTAACATAATAAAACATGTTATTACAACTGTGTCATTTATATTTAACTGGCTTCCTGCCGTATCACTCAATATCAGGTTTAAAGGTTGCAGAGCCTGTTTATCATTCTTTTTTTGTTTTTGTACCCGTGAAGGCACTTTGGAAAGAAGAGAAGAAAATAGAGATTAGAAGTCAAGTTAGTGAAAGTAAGAGAAGGTAGTGTGAAGAGAGAAGACTCGTACAATCTAGTTTCCTTACCCTGTCCCCCCCACCGGACCCTTTACAGCTGTATCGCCCTGGAGCCCTCCGACACGTATTTAATCCAAGGATCCCATATTTTCTCAAATTGGGGCATTCTATCTTTGAGTGATGCTGTCATCCTCTCATTTAGCATAATCCAAGAGAGTTTGTATTTGAGCTGGTCGAATGGCACTATGGTTCTTTTCCATGCCTTTGCTATTATAATTTTGGCTGCTATAAATATAAATCTTATAAGATGTTTAAGGGGGTTTGATACTTTTTTTATTTCAGTTCCTAGCAGAGCCTGGACCGGGGATTTAGTTAGGTTCACCTGGGTGAGTGTGTAGATAAAATTATAAACCCTGATCCAAAATCGCCGCACCTTGGGGCATTGCCACCATACATGGAACATTGTACCTATCTGTCCACATTCGCGAAAGCAAAGCGGGGATGCTCCAGGTATAAAGGTTGCCAACCTCACCGGGACCATATACCACCTCATTGTTACTTTAAAATTGGCCTCGATTAATGAGGTATTCATGATGGATTTCGTCGCTCCCTCTGCTATTTTGTGCCACTCGTCCAGCTCAATGCTCTCCCCAATATCTACCTCCCATCTTTTCATATATTCAAGCTTCCCTTTGCAGCCCGTTAGTGTTACATATATTGCTGAGATGTGTCCTTTAATTTTATCATATTGTGCACATAAGTTTTCCATAGGGGTCCTTGCAGTAATATCTATATTTTTAGATATGGCACTCAAAAAATGCGTGATCTGACCATACCTAAACAGCTCAGAAGCTGGCAACTGATACATCTCTTCCAGCTTTTTCCTAGTTAGGACTCCTCCTCGGTCACAAAAGTCTGCTATTCTCATTAGCCCCTTGTTTGTCCACCAATCAAATGCTCGGGGGGTGAGACCCGGGGTGAAGTCCACATTGCCTAGTAGCGGTGCTAGTGGAGCATGCTGGGATTGAAATCCATGCGATTTACGTAGCCTGTCCCAAATATTCAGAGAGATAGAAAGTGCTGGGCATAGAATCGGGGGTCTTTGTTTGGGGGGCAACCAAAGAATAGAGGAAATCAGGTGCGTTTTACATGCTTTGGCTTCTATCAACATCCAAACTGGATGAGGTCCTAGGCTATGGAATCTGGTGATGTGCGCTAACTGCGCTGCCTGATAGTATTTTAGTAAATCCGGGAAACTTAGTCCCCCTCTATTCTTTGGAGCGTATAGCGTGCGAATGTTCACCCTGGGTCTCTTGTTTCCCCATATAAAAGATAAGATTTTAGTCTGCAACATTTTCAGGTCACCCCTGGTAACTGTTAATGGTAGCGTTCGAAATAAGTACAGTATTCTAGGCAATACATTCATTTTGACCGAGTGTAGTCTGCCAAACCATGACGGCGGGTGGAGCGACCATCGCTGTAAATCTGACTCTATGTTCTTAAATAGCCCAGGATAGTTCTGGGAATACAACGTGTTCCATGAGGGGGTGAGGTTTATTCCCAAATATGGGAGGGCATGCGTTTTCCACACAAATTTAAAAGATTGTTGTAGCGTAGAAACTGTGGTCTCATTCAGGGAGATATTCATGGCCTGCGATTTCTCATGATTTATGGTTAAACCAGAAATCATGGAGAACGGTTTAAGTATGGCATATAAATTCGGAAGTGATGTGATAGGGGATGTAATTGCCATCAGTATATCATCAGCAAATAATATACATTTATGTTCCATGTCGCCACAGTTTATACCCTTGACATCTTGTGAGGACCGAATCCTAATGGCTAATGGTTCCATCGCCAGTACAAAAAGTAGTGGCGATAGAGGGCAACCTTGCCTCGTGCCTCTATAGATACCGATAGGATCTGAGTAGTAGCCTTTCACCATTAGAGCTGCAGTCGGGGAAGTATAAAGTGCTTGCAATGTGGACAAAAAGTAATTTCCGAATCCCAGTCGAGTCAGTACATACATTAGGTAGTCCCAAGACAGGGAATCGAATGCCTTATGTATGTCTAGTGAGAGTAACATCCCCTGCCTCGGGCCACCTCCGTCCCAGTCGGAGTGGACCGCTGATATTATATCTATCACCCGCCGTGTTTGATCCGTCGTTTGGCGCCCCGGTACAAACCCTGCCTGATCAGGATGTATATACCTTGCTAAAAAGGAATTCATTCTGACTGCCAGTACCTTTGTCATGATCTTTAAGTCCAGATTGATCAGTGAAATGGGGCGGTAGTTTTCACAGCTGCTATGATCTTTTCCCGGTTTGGGGATAACATGTATAAATGCTTTATTCTCTTGGTTCGGTATAGCTGCTCCCTGTCTGATTGCATTAAAGAACCTACAGAGGTGTGGAGTCAGAATTTCCTGGAATTTTTTATAGTAGAGGCCCGAGAACCCATCTGGGCCTGGTGCCTTAGATGGGTTGAGACTTTTAATTGCTTGTGTTACTTCTATTTCTGTAATTGACTGTTCCATAAGCTCTATGTGTTCCTTTTGTATGTTTGGCAGGGAAATGTGTTCGAAGAATTCATCCATTTTGTCATTTCCTATCTTATCAGAAGTTTTGTAGAGTTTAGTGTAAAAGTCGGTGAATGTCTTTACTATTTTTTCTGGATTTTGACTAAGTTGTCCGTTGTTTAGTCTTAATCTGGGTAGCGCTGGCGTATAAGGGCGGGGTGTTAGTTTCCTTGCTAATAACGTGGTAGGTTTATCTCCCATTGTGTAATACCTGTGTCGTGTCCATCTTATTCTTTTTTCCGCTTGAGTAGTGAGGCTTAGATTAAGCGCCAATCTGGCCTCGTCTATTCTGTGCCTAATATCCACTTGGGGATTCAACCTTTGTTCCGCTAGTGCCTCCCTCAGTATTTGTTCCTGTTGTGCTACCGTGCTATCCCTGGACCGTTTGTTCCGTGCTGCTAATTGAAGCAGTTTGCCCCTTATCGTGGCCTTGTGTGCTGCCCAGTTTACTACCGGAGAAGTGTCTCCTGGTAGGTTCTCCTTGAAAAATAGACTAATTTCCTTTTCTACCTCTATAACTGTTATTGGGTCATTCAGCATAGTGGCGTTGAGTCTCCATGGGGACGGATAAGGCCTTGTCCATAAACTTGATAGGGAAAGTTTAACTGGCGAGTGGTCTGACCAAGGGGTGTTCATTATATCAACAGAGGTGACATATGGCAACAGCGGGGTTTTTATGAATAGATGGTCTATTCTCGAATAAGTGCGGTGGACATGAGAGTAGAAAGTATAATCCCTCGTTGAGGGATTGTCCTCTCTCCATGCGTCTATGAGATCATTACCATGCAACAGCTTCGCCAGTTTATTGCTACCCTTGGGTATATTTCTCGACATTGGCTTGTTGTGTGAGGACTTGTCTAGTGTGCGATCTAACGGGATATTACTATCCCCACCCAATATTACCTGTCCCTGTGTTTTTGGGAGTAGTATCTTAAGCATGTCCTGAAAAAAATCTATTTGACCTGTGTTTGGGGCATAGTAGGAGATTATCGACACTGCTTGGTCATTTATGTGCCCCACTGCCATGACAAATCTGCCCTGTTTATCTCTGAGAATGGTAGTGGGTGTGAACGGTACCCTGCTTGAAAAACATATAGCCACTCCAAGCTTTTTCCCCGGGCCAGATGACGTGTAAAATTGTGGGTATTTTGCATTGAGGTATTTGGGGGTAGATGTCTTAGAGAAGTGCGTTTCTTGTAACATTAATATGTCGGCCTTTTGTTTGTGATAGTATGTAAAGGCTTTCGTTCTCTTTACAGGAGAATTAAAGCCTTGCACGTTGTGTGAGATTATAGAGTATTTGGTTCGGTGATCACTCGCCATCATGGTTTTGCAAAGTACACTTACCCTGATCCAGATTGCTCAACACCGTATTTCCGGTTATTCGGGATGAGAGGAATCCAGTATTCCAGCTGGGCCCCATTTGTCTGGGGGGGGGGGGAAGGTCAACTCTTCAGAGAAAGGAAAGGGAGAAAAAGAGAGAATAGAGAAAGTTAGTAGACTTAGACAGAAGCAGTTATTCGCTTCCATAGGTATATCATATTGCATCTCAGTTATCAATCCTGTCTTATAGGGGCAGGTCCCTCTCCAGGTATCCCCTGGGATTGAAAGGTGAAGTTGTTCTCGTCCGCGGATAAGAACAAGTTCACTGGAGTGGCACGTGTGTCCACCCCGGCATCAAACTTATTCTCTACTTCAACAAATGTAGGACATAAAATTGTTAGAAGTGGCAGTCCAGGCATTAAACATATTCGCATAGTCGCCAAATAACAAAAAAAAACAGGGGGGGGGGGGGGGAGTAAAAAAAAAAAAAAAAAATCCCCCTCCTAAAAAAAAAAAAAAAAAAAAAAAAAATAAAAGGGAGGGGGGGGGGGCGGGAGTAAAAAAAATCCCCCTCCTAAAAAAGAAAAAAAAGGGGGGGGGGGGGGGGGGAAAGATGTCCTTCATGAATGTATTACTACGGGTCAGTCGACCCTTCTGAGTCTGATGTTCGTTAGTGAGACCGGACTCACGGGTTACGTTTCTCTTCTCTTCATATTGTGCCAATAAACAAAGTTTGGCATAACCTGTAATGCCTAATAACCGAAAATAACTTCTGGGCTTGAGCCACAAACTTGTTCCTCAGAGACGATGTCGTCTTTTTCGGGCTTGACTGGGTGTAGTCAGGTCTAGCTTCCATCAGGGGTAGGGGAAATGGTCTCACCCTCTAGGAAATACAATTCCCCGATTCGGGGTCAGCTTTTCTTTTTCTTTTCCTTTTTCCTTCTTTATAAAATTCAGGTTGGTGGTGGGGTCCGTCGATCGTTTCTGTGTCTTTGGGATGACCATATGGGAGACAGAGCCCTGTCTCTATGATTGGGGGGTGGCGTGGATGGTCGTTCTCTGGAAATGATTCCCAATTCAAGCAGTAGGCACTCCCCATCATGATAGTTAGAAAATGAGCAATTTTTGCCTTTGTATGTAAAGGATAGGCGAAAGGGAAAGGACCACCTGTATTTTATTTGACAGTTCTGTAATTGCTGGAGAAGGGGCTTCAGGGTGCGGCGTTTTTGCACCGTTGAGGGGAACCAACTCCTATCCTTTTTAATCTATTAATTAGTTATCTGTGTTTGAAACAGATAGAAATATAAAAATATTCACAGATGACACACAATTATGTAGAATTATTAAATATCAGCAATCTGGGGGGAAAAAGTAGAATGAGCCTGGGGAATACTAGTTAACAATTGGCTTATTAGGAGCACCATTTAAAGTAAAGGGGCAGCTGCAAAAACAAACAAAAGCCTGGGAATGTATTGACAAAGAGATAAAATGTGGGCTGCCTATGTAGTATTCCCACTTTATAAAGTTAATGTTTGGGCACCACATTGTAAAAAGGGCATGGGTGTTTGGGAAAGAGTTGAAGTGTTTGTTAAGAAAAAAAAATTCTGCTATAGTTCCCGCTGATATAGAACACTAAGCTCCCCAGTGCATGTCATTTATAAAAATATGCTGTATAATAGCTTACTTCAGAGCACCGTTCGGCGCTCAGCTGACTGCTGATGTCAGCCGAGACGAGGAGAGGGGGAGACCGGCGGGCAGTCACGTGAGAGCCAAACGGCACTCTGAAGTAAGCTATTATACCACATATTTTTATGAATGACAGGCACTGGGCAGCTTAGTGTTATATATCAGCGGGAACTATATAAATCAAATAACATTTTAAAAATAAGCTTTCTTATAAATATTAAAATCATGTTCTTTCTTTGGTCACATTTTCATTTCTTTATAGCCTGTTAATAGCCTGTTAAAAAAAAACTTGTTTACAAACCTCAATAGCTCGAGTTGAGCTTTATCCCTTATGATATATCTTTGTCTAAAGTTTCAGTCTGGCAAGCAGAGCCCCCAAAACAGCAGCATCTGCTGTGCTTCTATTTAGTTCATCTATAGTGCTCTGAGAATCCTTTGTCAGGTATTTCATAATTATTCCTAAAACAGAGACTGCGTGTTAATGTTGTAAAACAGATATATAATTGTGTTTAAGCTTATAAACTAGAAGTACTAATTAAAATGAAATTGACCCAACACTATTAGGCCTCTTTCACATGGGCAGCCCCCAACTGCCCACCTGGAATTTAAAATACAGCCATGCTAAATACACAAGCCAATAGCTAGCCCTATTGTAAATTGCTGTTCAAGGGAAAAGAAAAAAAAAAAAACAGGCATTCAGGCTTAACCACATTTTGAAAAGTGTAGACTATTGTGAATCTAACCTTACAGTTACCCTTAAACTGCAGAATACTGTACATAGTAAGGTAGTACTGTTAAATTTGAAAAAAGAACTGAATGATTTTCTCTCGACAAATAATATCCACAGTTGTAATATTAAGGCTCCGTTTATATTCGGGAGTTTTGGTATCTTGGGCAGAACCGCTGTGATGCTGCCTGTGATCTCAAATCCCACTGCAATTACAAAATGCATGTTCGGGTGGTTCAGTGCCGATCCTGACCTCCCTGGGGCCCTAAGCAAAATTCTGCTAAGGGGCCCTCTACTTGACCCGTGATGCCGGGAGCTATGTAAACTATTTGCCATTGCCACACAGTCACACCTGACACTTCAGTGCTCCCAAAACAATCCTCCCTCCTTTAAACAAAACAGTCAAAGAATAAGTACAACAATATAGAACAGAATGAGGTCCCCAGAGAGCCCCCTTACATCAGGGTCCTCAGAGAGCCCCCCTTACATCAGGGTCCTCAGAGAGCCCCTCCTTACACCAAGGTCCCCAGAGAGCCCCCCTTACACAAGGGTCCCCAGAGAGCCCCCCTTACATCAGGGTCCCCAGAGAGCCCCCCCTTACATCAGGGTCCCCAGAGAGCCCCCCCTTACATTAGGGTCCCCAGAGAGCCCCCCCTTACATCAGGGTCCCCAGAGAGCCCCCCCTTACATCAGGGTCCCCAGAGAGCCCCCCCTTACATCAGGGTCCCCAGAGAGCCTCCCCCTACATTAGGGTCCCCAGAGAGCCTCCCCCTACATTAGGTTTCCCAGAGAGCCTCCCCTTACATCAGAGTCCCCAGAGAGCCTCCCCTTGCATCAGGGTCCCCAGAAAGCCCCTCCTTACATCAGGGTCCCCAGAGAGCCCCCCTTACATCAGTGTCCTCAGAGAGCCCCTCCTTACATCAGGGTCCCCAGTGAGCCTCCCTACTTACATCAGGGTCCCCAGAGGGTATCCCCCTACATCAGGGTCTCCAGAGAGCCTCCCCTTACATCAGGGTCCTCAGAGAGCCTCCACTTACACCAGGGTCCCCAGGGAGCCTCCCCTTACACCAGGCTCCCCAGAGAGCCCCTCCTTACATCAGGATCCCCAGAGAGCCCCTTATTACATCAGGGTCCCCAGAGAGCCGCCCCCCTTACACCAGGGTCCCCAGAGAGCCCCCCCTTACACCAGGGTCCCCAGAGAGCCTCCCCCCCTTACACCAGTGTCCCAAGAGAGCCTCCGCTTACATTAGTGTCCCAAGAGAGCCTTCCCTCTTAAATTAGTATCCCCAGAGAGCCCCCTCCTTACACAGGGTCCCCAGAGAGCCCCTCCTTACACAGGGTCCCCAGAGAGCCCCTCCTTACACAGGGTCCCCAGAGAGCCCCTCCTTACACAGGGTCCCCAGAGAGCCCCCCTCTGAAATTAGTGTCCCCAGGGGGCCCCCTCTTACATCAGTGTCCCCAGAGGGCCCCGTCCTTTAATCAGTGTCCCCAGAGGGCCCCCCTCTTACATTAGTGTCCCCAGAGGCCCCCTTCCTTACATTAGTGTCCCCAGAAAACCCCCCCCCCCCCCCCCCTCTTACATTTGGGCCCCCAAACAGCTGACTCCCCCCCTTGCAGAGGTTCCCCTGTACCTGGCTGGTGGAGGTGGGAGGCGGCGATCGGCAGCTATATGGTGTCCACAGGCAGGGGGGATCTCCCTGGGGCTTGTAGTTCTATCTCTGAATGTATACAGCGGAGAGGGGAGGGGCCTCTGACCCGGGCATCAGCAACAGTGTTCAAGCAGAGTGAAAGTGAAACTGATACCTGCCTGGGTTAGAGGCCCCTCCCTTCTCCTCTCCACTGTATACACTGAGAGTACTACAAACCCCAGGGAGATCCCGCCGCCCACTCAGGCACCATAGAGCTGCCGATCGCCGCCTTCCACCTCCTCCCACCTCTCCTCACTGCACTCTAAACGGCCAGCCAGAGGTGCAGGGGGGGATGCTGGGTCTTGGGGGGTCCCCCCACAGCGGCGGGGCCCTAAGCAGCTTGCATAGTGTGCCTATAGGGCCGATCGGCTCTGGGTGGTATTCATTTTCAATGGCACCTAAAATGCGGTGTGGTTTTGCCGCAATTATCACTCATAAATTGTGTGGCAGTTGCAGCAAACTGCAACACGCAAAGCTTGTGGCCCAGAAGAAGTTCCTGCTCCTTTGTGGGTGACAAGCTTCTTGCATTTGCCAGGATTGCAGCATGATTTTTCATGCAATATTCGTTGCACAATAAATGGCACCCAAACGTGTTTTGCGATTAAAGGGAAATTTCAGATAGCGAGCAGAATCGCATACATTTTTCCCACGATCCAAATGCCAAATGTGAACAGAGCCTTAAAGCTAAAAGAGCAATATGTTTGCCCTAGGAATATATTTCTTCCTCCAGTTGTACAGATGTTCTATTCTGTGTGAATATGTGAATAAAAGTCAGTTTAATTTACTCAATTTTCAATATTAATACTTGAACATTCTTTATTCCCCATAGTGAGCCACCTTTATGGGTTTGGTTTGATGGATGCTGAAGCAATGGTGATAGAAGCAGAAAAATGGACGCCAGTTCCCGCGCAGCATATATGTGTAGAAAACACTGACCGGCAGATTAAGTAAGATGTTGTCATTCCTTTTATGTATTCTATTCACAATAGTTCAGTTTGGCAGGTACAGTGACTTGAAAAAGTATTCATACCCCTTGAAATTTTCCACATTTTGTCATGTTACAGCCAAAAACGTAAATGTGTTTTATTGGGATTTTATATGATAGACCAACACAAAGTGGCACATAATTGTGAAGTGGAAGGAAAATGATAAATAGTTTTCAAAATTTTTTTACAAATATAATATGTGAAAAGTGTGGCGTGCATTTGTATTCAGCCCCCCTGAGTCAATACTTTGTAGAACCACCTTTCACTGCAATTACAGCTGCAAGTCTTTTTGGGTATGTCTCTACCAGCTTTGCACATCTAGAGAATTACATTTTTGCCCATTCCTCTTTGCACAATAGCTCATGCTCTGTCAGATTGGAATTTTCAACTCTGGCCACAGATTCTTAATTGGATTTAAGTCTGGACTTTGACTGGGCCATTCTAACACATGAATATGCTTTGATATAAACAATTCCATTCTAGCTCTGGCTGTATGTTTAGGGCCGTTGTCCTGCTGAAAGTTGAACCTCCACCACAGTCTCAAGTCTTTTGCAGACTCAAGTCTTTTAACAGGTTTTTCTCTAAGATTGCCCTGTAATTGGCTCCATCCATCTTCCCATCAACTCTGACCAGCTTCCCTTTTCCTGTTGAAGCAAAGCATCCCCACAACATGATGCTGCCACCACCATGTTTCAAGGTGGGGATGGTGTGTTCAGGGTGATGTGCAGTGTTAGTTTTCTGCCACACATAACGTTTTGCTTTTAGGCCAAAAAGTATAATTTTGGTCTTATCTGACCAGAGCACCTTTTTCCACATGTTTGCGGTGCCCCCTACATGGCTTCTCACAAACTGCAAACAGGACTTTAATTAAACAAATAAAAGCTGCTCCAGGTGAGTGAGTCTCTAGTTAATCCCCACACACACTAGTCAGGTGCCAGCCCAGCTTACATGCTGTTTAACATAAGGAAATTATTCTGGATGGCTGCACTTCCAAAAATCCTTTTATTAAAGCTTCATATGACAAGTAGTTGACAGATGGAGCAGGGAACAAAAAAGTAGTAGCGTGTCATGGAAATGTTAGCGCTTAGTCATTCGTTTCTATCTGTCAGCCAATTATCATATGAAGCTTCAATAAAAGGATTTTTGGAAGAGCAGCCGTTAGGAATCATTTCCTTATGCAAACGGGACTTCTTATGGCTTTCTTTCAACAATGGCTTTCGTCTTACCACTCTTCCATAAAGGCCAGATTTGTGGAGTGCACGACTAATAGTTTTCCTGTGAACAGATTCTCCCACCGAGCTTTGAATCTCTGCAGCTCCTCCAGGGTTACCATGGGCCTCTTGGCTGCTTCTCTGATTAATGTTCTCCTTGCCCAGGCTGTCAGTTTAGGTGGATGGCAATGTCTTGGTAGGTTTGCAGTTGTGCCATACTCTTTCCATTTTCAGATGATGGATTGAACAGTGCTCTGTGAGATGTTTAACGCTTGGGATATTGTTTTATGACCTAACCCTGCTTTAAACTTCTCCACAACTTTATCCCTGATCAGTCTGGTGTGTTCCTTGGCCTTCATGATGCTGTTTGTGAAGCCCCCAGAGGGCTTCACAGAACAGCTGTATTTATACTGAGATTAAATTACACACATGTGGACTCTATTTACTAATTAGGTGATGTCTAAAGGCAATTGGTTCCACTAGATTTTAGTTATGGGTATCAGAGTAAAGGGGGCTGAATACAAATGCACGCCACACTTTTCAGTTAATTATGTGTAAATAAAAATAAAAAAAACCTTTATAATTTTCCTTTCCCTTCACAATTATGTGCCACTTTGTGTTGGTCTATCACATAAAATCCCAATAAAATACGTTTAAATTTTTGGTTGTAACATGACAAAATGTGGAATATTTCAAGGGGTATGAATACTTTTTCAAGGCTCTGTACATCTACCCCCATTAGCTTTTTATTTTCATTGGATAATAGATGTATATGTTTAGTATTTATATTGGATGTATTATTGTTTCCGTTATTAAAAATTGTATGTATAAAATATACCACACTAAATGCAGATAAATTAATCCTATCCAGTGATAAACCCATATACACCACAGTGCTAAGCACACAAGTTTTGAAAGTACAAATTATTGGGTACACCTAAGTATTTTTTCCCTAGTTTTTATTGTCTTGCTTTATTCCGCCTTATAGGTAATGTTATTATAGCATTTACCTATTCAAATTTTGTTTTATTTTTTTCTTCTACGTCACTATCGGAAGTTTCTCTCTGGCTAGTGCTTATTAAGCCTCGTAAACACAGTCGGATTCTTCGATGGGAAATGTTGGATGTGAGCTTGTTGTTGGAAAGTCTGACCATGTATATGCTTCATCGAACATTTGCTGTTGAAATTTCCGCACACAAATGTTTAATAGCAGGTTCTCAAATTTTCAGCAACAAAACTTGTTGTCGGAAAGTCCGATCGTGTGTACACAAGTCCGACGGACAAAAGTTCACGTATGCTCTGAATCAGGCAGAAGGAGCCGCACTGGCTATTGAAATTCCTTTTTCTCGGCTCGTCGTACGTCTTGTACCTCACCGCTTTCTCGCGTTCGGAATTTTGGGCCAACATTTGTGTGACCGTGTGTATGCAAGAAAAGTTTAAGCCAAAATCCTTCGGAAAAAAATCCACGGTTTTGTTGTTGGAAAATTCGATCGTGTGTATGGGGCATAAGACTCCTAACTGCATACTTCCAGCGACCACCTTTTTCCGGTAACACAAGCTGATTGTTTGTCTTTTGCTCCCAGTGCTTCCCTTTTGCATTTGTTTCCCTCTCCAGGTCTGTACATACACTGGCTGACTGCCTGCCTCTCCCGCCAAATCTCTATGCCTTTCTTTCCTTGGGGCATGTAGATTGCTAACCCCATACTCTGCAATCTATCATGTGAAGTAGTTCTCACTTAGTGTGATGATAGGAAACCCTATCCCAGAACTAATTTCTGTTCCTCATCCTGCAGCTTTTTTTATTTTTATGCCCACTGGAATTGTAATGTTACAGTGTGGAGGGCTGTACACATACCATGGTCATGCTGATTTGTTTTGCAGTAATTTTGCAGCATGACCTGTCAAACTCACCCACTAAGATCAATGGGGTTGCATCACAACCACGCTCCAAACACTTGGCTTGCAATTGGGGTGCAGTCCCACAATGAAAAATTGTATTTCGGTAGTAAAAAAAAACAAAAAAAAAACGGCATCAAGAGGTGGCATTAGCATCTTCTTTAACACCTGCTAGTTGCTGTTATATCACTCTCTGAAAAGCAATCCACAGTGGATCGCTTTTTTAGAAGGCGACAAGCTAACCACCTGTCTGAAAGAGCCCTGTAGGTAATTTTTTACTTTGCCTTTAGTACCACTTTAAATCACAGCAGTTGCACAACCGTAGTTACTGCATACTCAGCCATGACACACATTTAATACTTCAGTAGAATTGACATAATGTCATTACATACAAGTTGTTAACTTCTGTTTTTTCCATGCTTAATATTCCATAGGACAATCCGACCAGACCATGTTGTTCGCTCAGTATATAAAGCAACAGGTTGTGCTGATAACTCAAACCATCATGCTATTTATTTGGAGCATGTGGTTGTACGGATTACAATAACACACCCACGTAGAGGAGATCTGGCCATCTATCTGACGTCTCCTTCTGGCACGAGGTCACAAATGCTAGCTAACAGGTAAGGGGCTCACAAAGCTTTTTCCTTTTCTTCTTTTGCTCTGCTAATATATCCTCACTTCACAAGTACACAAAAGATTCAGCACAGATGGATCGAAAATTCTCTGCTGAACCAGCCAAATGTTGATCCATGTGTAGCCATACCTGTTTGACAGAAGTCAACTGTTGCTGCAACCAACCAGAGAGTCGTGATGGGGGAATTCCTCCATCCACCTCCCTTATGATGTTTTTTTTGTTTTTTCATTTTCATTTAGCCCTTTGGGCTCCAAGCACAGAAACCTTTGTTTATATATTTTCCTCAATAGCCCCAAGCATACAAATTGCTTTTCAATCCCAGTTATTACCATATAAAATAGCTAACAAGTATCAGTGACATTGTCACTTGCTTCATATAACTTGTGCAGAGTGTGAAGCTGAGGGAGGGACCCAACAGGCCCCACTCTCTACAGGCTGCCTATATAAAATTACAGGAGGGGGGTGGATACAAGACCAGTCACCCTGCACAAGGAGGGAGGGCAACAGTGGCTAGTCTTTATTACAGGAAGTGCCTGCACTGAGACAAAGTTTCATACTGGATTACTGCACAGATCTGAAAGAAATACACAAAACACACTAAATATTTAGACAGTGTTTGCTTATGCTGGAGTTCATCAGGTCTGCATGAAGGAAGGAGAGCAGGAGGGGTTTTCTCAGCTAAGCACACCCGCATGCATGCTTGAGCTAAGGTACTGATGGTTTCAGGGAAGTAAATGCTACATGAATCCTTTGCCCTTACTCAAGATGACCACGGCCAGAAATGCTAGGGGGATGTTTTTCAAAGTGATTTCTCAAAAAAATAAAGCCTGGAGAAATGGATGGGGGAGTTGGCTTTGAATATAAAAAAATGAAATAAATAGTGTTTTTGGTTTGTGGTGCTCAGATGCAGTGAAGATTCGCTTTAATAATACAGTGTGTATTATATGGTATATTGTGAAAATACACAGCAGAAAGCATACATAGTGCAGCCAAAGCTTATAATATTAGCTGAACAAACTAGCCAATTTTCTTTCTTTGTTTCATCTGTACTTTGAGATAAAAATTCTATGACAGGAACAGCAACAATGATATCTATTTCCAGTTCCCTTTTCTATGACAATTCCTTCTGGCTCTCTTTGCATGTCCAATACTATGCTGAATAAAATGCTGCAGTCTAGATTTATTGGATTCATGAAACTCCTTCAGTCAGAAAACACGATCCTTTATTTTTACGTGATGTTTCTTTTTCAATCAAAATAGAACTTTAAATGGAGTGCATGTTTAAAAAAAAAACAATTTAAATCGAATACTAAATTGTCAGTGACAGTATAATATGTAATTGATTTTTTGGTGATTTTCTTCTCAAACCCTTTACCGAAATCTGATGAGTAAACCCAACAGGTAAATAACCAGTGAACTACCCTTTTTTTCATTCTGACAGGCATTTATTGAATAGTGCTTCTGCAAGCCTAAGGGCGCGATTACACTAGCGGCAAGGACTGTTGCGCCTCTGAAAAGTGTTTCACGCCCTAAATGCTGAACTACCACACTGCAATGATGTGCATTGCACACAGTTACGAGGCAGTTGCAAGGCGGCCCCATTCACTTGAATGTGTTGAGTTCAGTTTGCAGTAGTCCTGCTGAATGCAACAGGCAGTATAATTCTTGTCATGGTCGCGAAGCAAAGCACCATGGGGGCAGAATGTGTACACACTTTGCAGCGGATGGGGGAGTGGTTGATGAGTGGTAAAAATGTGGCTCAACTACTGTCTCGTAAATGTAAATGAGCCCTAAAAGCGCAGGAGGCAGCTAAGTAAGAAGCACTGAGACTATAGAATTTAACAGATGGGGGTAGGAAAAGACCTGGATTTGGAGCTGCCACGATGACTACTGATTAGTAGTATAAGGCCAAGTTTAGATGTGTAACAGATGTTGCTCTGTGTTTATCCAATCATTTTTAATGAGTTTTTAACAATTTCCAGGTATAATAGAAATAACTCTATTATTATTGAACCCTGAGGGCCTGGGGAAACCTGTGAATGACAGGGGGGCCTGAGTAGATGGAGAGACAGTGAGCTGCATAGTGGCTAAGTAATTTCCTGTGGTCTTCTCAGTAACTCCCTGCATTGGTTTCCCACATTAGCAGTGAAGGCCCGTCCATAAGGGGCGTCGCCCCCTAATCCATGTGTTTTGCCCCTTATCTACATGCAATGCGCCGGACACATGGATTTCAATGGGGTTTTTTTCTTTTCTTTTTTAAGCACATGATTAAGCACACTCTAATTGGCTTCAAAAAAGGGAATGCTTGGGGCGCAGAGCACTGCGCCCTGAGACCACCCAGTTGTGTGACAATAGAGAATTAATATTTGCTATTTTCTTCCTGATTCTCCTCCCACCCAATAAGGAAGTGGGTCTTAAGACCCAATCGACTGAGAGGAGAAGTGGTTGTATTGGCCGCTGTGGCTGGGGGGTTTAAATGACCGGACGGGGGGTGACGTGTTGTTGTTGTTGGTTTTTTTTGCCCCCCAAAAGAAATGGAGCACCAGCCATTACTGCTCATTAGGTATACTTGAAAGTTTTATCTCTACTCTGGACATTGACAGGTGCAGTTGACCTCCTTCTGACCTGCATTTTGACTTGCTTAAAATTGCTTTTGCATTCCCATAGACATGTGTGTCAGCAGTTCTGAACAAAAGCTCATCGACACAGGCCCTTTCAATAGTAAATTAATAGTAGTAGTAATTGGATGCGTTCTCATGTTGTCAATGGTTAAGTAGACAATTCAATGGGCTACAGTTCAGAGATTGCTGCTATTGCTGTGAAATTCTAGTGACTGTATTCTTTATGTGATGCATTGGAATACGATATACAATGGTTACCCAGTATGTCCAAAACTTCACTGTAAGCAACTAGAAATACATTTCTGATTACACCCATTAGAATTACTGCAGAATGTTCTCATAGGCCAAGGTGTGATTGACACGTAATCTTACTATACAGTATGCCATATGTTTTTATGCAGTTGCACATAGGTATTGAATAGTTTGGATATTTCCTATATTTGCTAAGTCATCTGTGTAAATATTTAATCTCTAGTTTGCATTTTTTTTTTTTTTTTGCATATTCTAAATATTACATTTTTAAACCCACATTCATATTTCAGCGCTGAAGCTATAGAAACTACTATTGCTTTATTGTGATGTTGGCTTTTTGGTAAATTTCCTATTTTTTCAAGCTGTTTTGAAGAATGCAATGTGAATATATACAGCGTTAGACACTGCTTAAAACATTTTTACAGCTAACAGGTTACTGCAATTTCAGCTGTGTAGCATTTTTAATTGTGGGATTTTCTTGGAAACAGTGCCTGACATCTTAAATGCAACTGCTACTCACAAACAAATTCAGATAATTATCTACTTTACTCTACAAATCCTGGTTTGACAATATATAAACATAGCATGCAGTGGGGTTTGCATACCTATGCAACGGTCGTAGAATAGCCTCTGACCTTTGTGCCAGCAAGCAATAATTTAAATATTATGGAAGTGATTGGTATGCATGGAAGGTGGACAGATACTTGTACTTAGTCTTATTTGCTGCACTTCTCATTGCGAGGAAATAATTAGTTTAGTGTCTGCAGTCAGCTGCAGGGAAAAAATAAACCATTATATTGGAACACACCTTTCTGTTAGCATTTTGACAGGGTTAACTACTAATAAGACCCATGTTCCTCCACTTTTGGAAAGAAATGTCATGTCACTAGCCTTGTATTTTTTTCCAATGAATTTAGAGGTTAATATTAGGGAGAAAATATTTTGAGAAAGTAACACACTCTATAACCAAGGCAAATGCAAGGACTTAAATAAATAGCATGCATGATATATATTGGCAGCTAAAAGTGTGTATTCATTTGTCTTTTGCCAGTAACAGATTATTTTGACCACTGTGGTATGGCCTGATATTGATATACACATTCAATAATACAGTATATTTTAACTTAATTTTCCAATTCTTTTCTTGATCATTCAGTGCTTAGCTCAAAAATTAAAGATGGTGGTGGGAAATAGCTAACATGTCTTCTGATGTTGATTATTAGACTGGTTGACACAGGTAGAAGTACCTAGAATTTAGTTATGATTACCTTATGAAACTGTCTTTTGTATGTATATTATGTTTGACTACAAATATGCAAAACATACATAGTTGAAACATTTATTTTATGTAATTTTAAAATGCAGGTCCCACATACCTTGTTGGGGAAGTGAATTACTCCTAGGAGCATATTTTAAAAGTGGTGTAAACCTTTAGTAGGACAGAAATTTAGGCCCAATTTTAAGAAATATAGTTCATCCAAAGAGAAATCAATCAAGTTTAAATGAATAACCTCAAATGATTTTTTTCTCTTAAAAACACATGGAAATCGCATTAACAGGAACTTTTTTTGTTCACCAAACACGCATAGGGCAGCCCATTCAAATGAACGACACACGGAAATGCATGTAAATCGCCCCCAAAAAAATTGCAATCAGAGTGGATCCCGCTATGCAAGGTATAAGGCCCCTTTCACACCGGGGGTTTTTTCATGCGGTACAGCGCTAAAAATAGCGCCTGTTCACCGCATGAAAAAATCCGGCCCCTTTAACTCCAGTGTGAAAGCCGGCGGGCTTTCACACTGGAGCGGTGCGCTAGCAGGATGGCAAAAAAAGTCCTGCTAGCAGCATCTTTGGAGCGGTATAGGAGCGGTGTGTTCACCGCTCCTATACCGCTCCTTCCCATTGATTAGAATGGGACACCGCGGTGAAACCGCGGCAATACCGCCGCAAAGCGCCACTACGGCGGCGCTCTGTGGGGGGTCTTTAACCCTTTTTCGGCCGCTCGCGGGGGGTAAAACCGCACCGCAAGCGGCCGAAAACCGCGGTTAAAACAGCGGTAAAGCAGCGCTAAATATAGCGCTGCTTTACCGTCACCGCGGCTCCCCGCCCCAGTGTGAAAGGGGCCTTAATGGGAACCTAAAGAGTGGTTGCTTCAAAGGGAGAATGCTAATAAAAGAGGTGTGGGAATTAGAGGAAGCTGGAAGCTGTCAAGCTAACAATGCCCTAAAATATTTGATTGTACAATCACCTCTATGATGGCCAAATACTCCTCGATTGTTTTATCTGATCAATGTGTGATCATTTCTGATCTGATCGATTTAGACTCAATCAGTTTTGATCAAACTGAGTCAGTCAGAAAATTATTGGAATATTATTGATAGGCTTGCATCAATCGGCAGCACTGAGATACATACTTATAATCATAAATTGTGATTGTATCTTAAAGATCAAAATACACTTTCTCATGTGTGGCATATTGATCGAATGGGTTGTCATTTATAGACAGATTTATCCTATTGGAAGAGATTGATTGAAAAAGAAAACAGTCATCTAATGAAACCTGGAAATAGAACAGCGCCAATCAGCATTCAGGCACTTTAATCATAAGAAAACATGTCACAGTAACACTTACATCTTAAGATCACTGAAGTCTGCATATAGATCATTTGTAGTCACAGCTGTACCGCCGGGTCGCTTGTGTGCTCCTATGGTGTTATTGGGGAAGGATGCCGGGGGAGAGCTCAGCAGTATCCAGCCATCAAGGAGTGCGGCTCGTGGGAGCAGCGTGTGACGTAAGGTGGGGAGAGACACACACTACGCGTTTCTGAGCATGCGCAGGGTCCGCTATCGACCAGCACGCTCCTTCATCGGGTGAAAAGATAATTGAGCAGCGGGGAAAAGGCAGCTATTATAGCGGCAAATCGGGGGATAATGAGGATATAAACGAATTGATACTATAATAAAACGAACCAGCTGGCAACAATGTTAGCCTAACTGATACTAAAACGACAAATATAGCAGCAGGGAGAAGGCGGCTATTAACCACTTCAGCCCCGGACCAATTGGCAGCCAAAGGACCAGGCCCCTTTTTGCGATTCGACACTGCGTCGCTTTAACTGACAATTGCGCGGTCGTGTGACGTGACTCCAAAACAAAATTGGCGTCCTTTTTTTCCCACAAATAGAGATTTCTTTTGGTGGTATTTGATCGCCCCTGCGGTTTTTATTTTTTGCGCTATAAACAAAAATAGAGCGACAATTTTGAAAAAAATGCAATATTTTTTGCTTTTTGCTATAATTAATATCCCCAAAAAATATATAAAAAAACATATTTTTTCCTCAGTTTAGGCTGATACGTATTCTTCTACATCTTTTTGGTAAAAAAAAAATCGCAATTAGCGATTATTGATTGGTTTGCGCAAAAGTTATAGCGTTTACAAAATAGGGGATAGTTTTATAGCATTTTTATTAATATTTTTATTTTTTTTTACTAGTAATGGCGGCGATCAGCGATTTTTATTGTGACTGCGACATTATGGCGGACACATCGGACATTTTTGACACATTTTTGGGACCATTGTCATTTATACAGCAATAAATGCTATTTAAATGCATTAATTCCTGTATAAATGACAGTTGTAGTGAAAGAGTTAACCACTAGGGGGAGGGAAGGGGTTATGGGCTCTGACGTGTGTTTTTTACATTAGGGGGCGGGGCTGATGTCTGACGTCATTGATCGGCTTTCCCGATGACCGGGAACAGCCAATCAATGACAGGCAGAGTAGGAAGCGCGGGGAGAGGTTTGTTTACACAAACCTCTCCCCGTTCTTCAGCTCCGTAACCCGATCGCGGGACACCAGCGACGAGCGGGTCCGCTGGTCCCTCGGCCAGGGTCACGGAGCTCCCGACCGGGTCGCGAGCGCGCCGCTGGCGGCTCGCGCGCGACCCACGGGCAGGCATTTAAAGGGCCACGTACAGGTACGTGGTTTTGCCTGCCTGTACCATTCTGTAGACGTATATCTACATGAGGCGGTCGGGAAGCGGTTAAAACGGCAGATCAGGAGATAATGAAGGTGTAAACTAATTGATACTTTGGTAAAACAAACCAGCTAACCAACTGATACTAAAATGACAAATATGTGGCAAGTCTAAACTGATAAGAAAGTAATTAATTATTGTGGGATGAGGATATGACAATAAAATAATATAAAGGAATTTCAATAATTAGTGCTGGGTCATGTATTATTACATATATATATAAAAAAAAAGATAAAGAGATAACGAAAAATGGAATACATCAAAAAAAGAAACATTTTAGAAAAGGGAAAGCATTTTTTTTAAAAACAAATTAGTAAATTAATAAATGGGTAGAATTTAAGGTTATCTAAAATCAATATATATAATGCTTATAATGCTAAAAAGCGCTCCTAAGTGGCATGTGTAAACAATTGTATAAGGATATATATATATATGCAGAAAATATATATATATGCATATATAATAAATAAATTGTAGCAATCCTCAAGAAAATTTATATCTATACATTTCTTTAAAGACATATAAAAATATATCTGTTATTAAGAGCTGTATATTACATAAAAGAGGGGGAAATATAAATGGCAATATCAACAAATAGTACTAAACTAGAGTGCCTGAAGTACCGATATTAAACAAATGATAATAATAAAGACATTTTTTTATTATTAAAATTGTTATATTAAAAAGTATATGTTAAAAATAAATTAAAAGATATATATATATATATAATGTGTATAAAGTATATGATTATCATAAAATGGTATGAATTTCGATTTCTTCATTCAAGCCATTAGGGGCAAGAGTGTCGAGGGTGAAAATCCAGAACGTTTCGCGTTCACATAATTTTGTGAAACGTTCTGCTTCGGATAAAGAGCCGGATATAGATTTGATCACCCACACCTGGAGACCAACCGTTGATTGGTTGTGAAACTCTAAAAAAATGTCTAGGAACACTGTGTTTGTCACTGCCTAGTTCCGTTAAATGACGATGTTTACCAAAACGTTGCCTAAGAGGACAAATGGTACGGCCCACATAAAGCATATTGCAAGGACACTTCAAACAAAATGTTTTACATATAAATATCTGAAATGTGTGGGGTGCATTTGTATTCCACCCCCCTGAGTCAATATTTTGTAGAACCACCTTTCCCTGCAATTACAACTGCAAGTCTGTTTGAGGATGTCTCTACCAGCTTTGCACATCTAGAGAGTGAATTTTTCGCCCATTTTTCTTTATAAAATAGCTCAAGCTCTGTCAGATTAGATGGAGAGCATCTGTGAACAGCAATTTTCAAGTCTTGCCACAGATTCTCAATTGGATTTAGGTCTGGACTTTGACTGGGCCATTCTAACACATGAATGTGCTTTGATCTAAACCATTCCATTGTAGCCCTGGCTGTATGTTTAGGGTTGCACGTCTTTTGCAGACTCTAATGCCCCGTACACACGGTTGGAAATTCCGACCACAAAATCCATCGGATTTTTTCCGACAGATTTTGTCCGACACTGGTGTTGCATACACACGGTCGGACAAAGCTGTCGGAAAATCCGATCATCCTGAACGTGGTGACGTTCGTTGCGTACGACGGGACTACGTAGAGGCTAGTAGCCAATAGCTTTGGTCTTGTAATGTGATCTGAGCATGCGTGGCACTTTGTCCGTCGGAATTCGCTACACACGATCGGAAAAAGTCCGATAGGACTTTGTTGTCGGAAAATTTGAGAGCAGGATCTCAAACTTTTTCCGTAGGAAATTCCGACGAAAAAAGTCCGATGGAGCCCACACACGGTTGGAATTTCCGACAACATGGTCCGATAGGACATTACGGGGTACGGGGCATAACAGGTTTTCTTCTAAGATTGCCCTGTAGGACTTTGTTGTCGGAAAATTTGAGAGCAGGATCCGATGGAGCCCACACCTGATATTTGGCCATACAATCCACCATCCCCCCATAACTACACCATATCCATCCCCATATCATCCCATCATCCTTCCACCACCCCCATCATCACATATCACATCCCATATCATCCATCCATCATCATCATCCCCACCCATCACCCATCCACACCCCCCCCCCCCCCCCCCCATCCAACATACCTCATCATCACCCCCCATCCCACATTCATCTCACCATCCCCCACATCCCCCCATATCCCCCCACCCCATCATAACCCATCCCCCATCCATCATCCTCCATCCATCCGCATCCCCCACCATCCCACCACCATCCCATACCATCACCCCACATCATCCACCAAATCACATCATAAAAATCATCCACCAACCATCCCCCATCATACCACCCCCATAACCCACACACCCATCATCCACATCACATCATCCCATCCCCCATAACCCACATAATCCCACCCCACTATCATCCCATCATCATCACCATCCCCCCATATCATCCCCCCATCCCCCATCCCCCCCCATCCATCCCATCTTCCCATCAACTCTGACCAGCTTCCATGTCCCTGCTGAAGAAAAGCATGCCCACAACATTATTCTGCCACCACCATGTTTCACGGAGGGGGGGGGGGGGGGGGGTGTGTTCAGGGTGATGTGCAGTTTTAGTTTTCCGTCACACATAGCGATTTGCTTTTAGGTCAAAAAGTAAAATTTTGGTCTCATCTGACCAGAGCACCTTCTTCCACATGTTTGCTGTGTCCCTCACATGGCTTGTCCCAAACTGTAAAAGGAAGATCTTCTTGCCACTCTTCCATAAAGGCCAGATTTGTGGAGTGCACAACTAATATTTGTCCTGTGGACAGATTCTCCCACCTGAGCTGTGGATCTCTGCAGCTCCTCCAGAGTTACCATGGACCTCTTGTCTGCTTCTCTGATTAATGTTCTCCTTGCCCGACCTGTCACTTTAGGTGGATGGCCATGCCTTGGTAGGTTTTCATTTGTGCCATTTTTGGATGATGGATTGAACAATGCTCTGTGAGATGTTCAAAGCTTGGGATATTTTTTTTAACCTAACCCTGCTTTAAACTCCTCCACAACTTTATCCCTGACCTATCTGGTGTGTTCCTTGGCCTTCATGATGTTGTTTGTTCACTAAGGTTCTCTACAAACCACGAGGGCTTCACAAAACAGCTGTATTTATATTGAGAAAAAATTATACACAGGTGGACTCTATTAACTAATTAGGTGACTTCTGAAGGCAAGTGGTTTCATTAGATTTTAGTTAGGGGTATCGGAGTAAAGGGGGCTGAATACAAATGCACGCCACACTTTTCAGATATTTATTTGTAAACAATTTGTAAACATTTTCCTTACACGTCACAATTATGTGCCACTTTGTGTTGGTCTATTACATAAAATCCCAATAAAATACATTTAGTATTTTGGTTGTAACATGACAAAATGTGGAAAATTTCAAGGGGTGTGAATACTTTTTCAATTGCATTGTAGGTGTTTAAAAGTATGTATTTTTGCTATTTTATGTAATTTCTAACCAAAATGAATACCAATTGTGAATCCAGTCCTAAATGTCTTGTTAGGATAAGTAAAAACTGTTATGTAAACGTGCCCTCTGAAAAAAATGAGGAGTACTGTACGTATCTGCAAACCACCAATGTCCTCTGAATTGAGAAGTTTGAGTAACATATATTCCAGGTCTTATTAACCAATATAAAATAAAATACATGTGGCCCATACGTGATCAAAATTAGCAGGAACAGTGCAACAGATCAAATTTTTTTTAGGGAAATTAGAACCATGAATAATACTCAACATTGGGACCAAAGATAGTACTTTGTTTCAAATGTTAGATCTTTTGTAAACAGCGTGTTTTCTTCTAAATTAAAATTGTGGCTTTGCGATAATTTTTTGCACGCAAGCAAAAAATGTAAAAACAGAGTTGGCTTTCCTGCTACCCCTAGCATCTCAAGGAGGCACATAGCAAAGCCCCCAAGAAGGACAGCTGTTCAGGGGAATAGAGAAACAAGACAGGTCCGTAACTATAAATGCAAATATAAATGTAGTTCTAGTAACCCCATGTTAATCCTCTCTCTTATTAGCACTATGCGTAAATAGCACTTATAAAGCTAGGCTTTCATTTTGTGGGTAGGAAGCCATCAATTACACAGGAATATTTTGGAGGAGGGGTATCAATCACACAGGACGTGACTGTATTTTTGACATTTTTCAAATAAGTTGATTGTTTGCAGCTTTTATTTTCTAGCAGTGTTATTAGTGGCCCATCAAAAGCTTCACTACATTGCCTATGGGCTTCACATGTTAATTATTCCCTTCTGATTTTTCTTTTCTTCACCTTCATATTTAAAATGCCTAGGGATATATATTGTTAAAGCAGGGTTTATCTAAATTCAGATCTGAAGTACTTTAGTGATCATAGTCTCTAGATTTATAAAGTCCTATAGAGTGAACGTTCCACATGTAGAGTTAAACCTTTTGTGAACACATAATGTGCCTTTTGATTATTATATTTTCTACGTTGTATTTGTAAGAAGATTTGCTAAGCATTAAGGTTAGCTTCTCTGCAAGATTTTATTTTAAAATGTACTTGTAAGCTATAGATGTAAAGTTTGTTACATTTATAAGACATTATAATATATGGACCCGTTTATACTATGTGCAGTTACCTGTACTTTTCAACATTTATAAATGAAGGTAAGCCCAATGACACACAGAAAGCAATGTTTTCTGTGTGTCATATTTGCACCAGGACATAGTGTTCCTTTGTGTTCCAGAGCTGTGCGCTATTATGTTATGTTTGCATAGTATTCCACCTGGCCCTGTATGTCATCGCACAGCGATTGCAGCTCACTGTGCTGAGGTGTCACTTTGTGCACTTCACATAAAGTTGGTAAAAAAAAAAGGGATGCGATAAAATAAACATCACACCACCCACACATTAAACCACTGCAATTTAGGGTGTGAGCAAGTGTGAACAGGCTTTCTTTATATTGATAGATGATTTTCTTTGCATTTTCTCATTCTTATTACCTGTGCTATAATTCACTTTGCAAAGCAATACATAGACAAACAATATTTGTCCCCTGTTATAGGACCCACTATTGCACTGCATTGCAACACAAAGGGAAAGGGTCCAGCCTCTGCTATATATTGGTGCATTGCCCGTTTCTACCATATCCTTTAACCGCTTCCAGTCTGGGTCAATTCTGATATTTCTGATATTTCTGTCATACTTGTAAAAATCAGCATTTTTTTGCTAGAAAATTCTTTAGAAATTATACACTTTATTATACACTTTAATTATGTTTTGGCCTCCAAAACATCTGATCAAATCAAGATCGGTTTTATCAAATTCTTCACTAGCCGGTAATGACTTGTTTGCATGAGATCAAAGCCGTAATTGACCAAATCCTTATCACTTTCAGTTACTGACATCACATAATAGGAGAAACATCAGTTCCTCTCACTGTGTCCCAGAGTGGATGCCACCGGTCGCATCCTTACTGGGCTAAGTGATCCAGTGGCTCGATCACTTTTAAATGAACCACTTGAACTCCGGAAGATTTTTCCCCCTTCATGACCAAGCTATTTTGGTAATCTGCACTGTGCTACTTTAACTGGCAATTGCGTGGTCATAAATAAAACAAGATGAAGCTGTGCTAAGGATTGATTTTAGAAGGCACAAACCATTGGAAATAAGCCAATGCGCTTACCAATAGCAAACGGTAAATGCAAAATATTGATACAAAGGCAGGTGAAAACCAATGCAATACCGTGTGAATGTGAAAAAACGACCGTGTGTATGCTCCATTGGACTTTTGCTGGCCAAATTCCCCTGCCAGCAAAAGATTGAGAGCAGATTCTCAATTTTTCGGTCGGAAAAAGTTTTGATCGGAAATTTTGATCGTCTGTACCAATTCTAGCGCCCAAAATTCCTACGCATGCTTGGAAACTATTCAAAGCATGCTCGGAAGTATTGAACTTCATTTTCTCGGCTCGTCATAGTGTTGTACGTCACCGTGTTCTTGACAGTCGAAAGTTCAGCAAACTTTTGTGTGATCATTTGTATGCAAGCCAAGCTTGAGCGGAATTCCATCGGAAAAACCATCCAAGATTTTTTTCCGACGGAAAATCCACTTGTGTGTACGCGGTATAAGTGTATATATGGATGGATTCATGAAACCCAATCTCAAGGTGATACAGTGATGACAAAAAAATTGATGGCAAAAAATGAATTGATAATGAACATAAGTGACAAAAATGTAATAATAAACAAGTGAATCCTGATTTACAAAAAAGGCAAAAAAGCGAGTCCATATCACGTGATATCTGATGAAAAAACATCATTTTTTTTCATCAGATATGGTTCCTAATGAACCGGCCAATATTCAGATCAAGTGTACCCAGATTTGGAGTGACTTATCCTCACCCCCTCTCCTATTAACAACATTTTGCTAAACAGGAAGTGACAGAAGCTCTCTGGTGGCAACAAACACAGAAATAAAAATGCTTTAGTTTAGTAGAAAGGGAAAGGCTAGAACCCCTGTCAGATTTGTGTCCCTGTTGGAGATTTGCCCTCTCTTCTTATTCTGTAAGACCATTGTCAACAGGGACAATCTCTGAAACAGAGCCCCAGATGGTAGTAAAAACCCCACAGGAATTATAATTCTTCTACACTTTATCCAAAACAAGAAAAAAAAAAAAACTGTTGAATTGAGTTAGTCTTTAATGATAGTGCCGTATTCTTGTTGTATGTGTAAGGAACTGTGCGGTAAACAGTTCCCTAAACATGCAGTCTCGGATGTGTGGTTTGATATAGCTGTATTCAAATACAGTCCCTCTGAATGATTTCAGTAAATAGTGATTCATACCTGTCTGTTGACTGTATATCCTGCACAACCATGAGATGTAAATTAATTGGATATTGCTTTATTATATATTAAAATGAGAACTGATATGAAGCTTCCCTGCATTTGAATTTAGCCAAATGCAATACATGATGTCACATTACAGCTTCTCAGTCTCAATTTAGGTCTGTCTCTGGTATAATTTATCTTCCCACAAGTAAAGTGATTGCTTGTCCCCTGAGCAGGAATTACCCAGGTTGGCTTTAACATTTCCACACAAGATGACATTTCTGGTAGGTTTATTTAAAAAGTTCAGTTGAAAAGAGGGTCCTAATAATACAATTGGCTATTTTGTCTGTTAATGTACTTGACATTGAGGACACATAAAAGCATGTACTAGATCCAAGTCACTTACCCTCAAAGTGGGTACTATTTTAGTTTTTTTAGTTTTTATTGCTGTCTTTGTCCCCGTGAAGGGAGAGTCACATTCTCTGTTTGTCCTGGTGACCATTTCTTTGTTACCTGAGCAGGAATAGAGGATATGTCTTCCGATATTGACACTTGCTCTGGTGATAATTGTCTAAAGCCTCATACACACGATCGGATTGTTGGCCAACAGAGCGTCAGACATTTTTTCCGAAGGGCATGTGTCAGGAACTTGTCTTGCATACTAACAGCACACAATTGTTGGCCAACAAACACAAACCTAGTGACGTACTACATGAAATTTCAGCTCTTGAGCACCACTCTTTGGGCACCTTCTGCGACAACAGACCATTGTCTGCCGAAAATTTTCTAGCCTGTCATCCAACATTTGTTGGCAGAAAGTTGGACAACAGTTGTCTGAAGGAGCGTACTAACGGTTGGATTTTAGGCAAACAGTCTGTCATCTCACAATTCCCTGCCGAAAATCCGATTATGTGTACGAGGCTTAAGAGGGGATTTCCCTCACTTTGGAGAGATTTTCTCTCACTTCCTGTGTTGTCTACAGTACATGAAGCAAGGGGAAATCTTCTAAATGGGACAGAGTTAGAAAAAAAAAAGTTTTGGATTTAGGTATACTTTAAATATGAAAAGCCTCAAATCTTGCACCTTCAGAACCTTCCATATTAATAATTGCATGGGAATGTAATTCCAAGCACTATATTAAATTGTCTTTACCCACTAGAAAGGTATAGGGACTGCTAGATATTTTTGTGTTGAAGGACGACATGAATATCCATATTCTGTTTACATACAACTAATCTGTAATACATAATTAACTTGGCAAACATACCTATTGCTTTAAATATTCAAATCGATTTAACTTTTCTTCGATTTTTCTATAGCGCTCATTTTGTGTTCTGTCCTATACCAATCTACTATATACAATTCTGTGAAATAAAATTGATTTTATACTATACAAAGTTGTAAGGCTCTCACTATAATATTGGATATCTGGCTAAACAAGGCTATTTCAAAGTTTGTTTAGCTAATTTTTCTAATTTGACAAGTATTTATGCTGATCATTCTAGATTATTTGACCATTCCATGGAAGGATTTAAGAACTGGGAATTTATGACCACACACTGCTGGGGAGAGAAGGCCTCAGGAGACTGGATTCTGGAGATTTATGATACCCCTTCACAGTTGAGGAACTTCAAGACGCCAGGTACATTTTTCTTGTACTCATATACATTATTAACACTGTGCTCATGTTTAAAGCAGACCTTACTTGCAAACTAAAATCGAATAATTTAGTTTTAGCAATACTGTCTAGCAGTAACACACAAGAAAATTAAATCCCAAAAGGTTGCAAAATACTATAATTCCACAGCATTGAAATGTCATAAATCGTTCCCATAGTTTGTAGATGCCTTAACTTTTGCGCAAACCAATGAATATATGCTTATTGCGATTTTTTTTTACCAAAAATATGTAGAAGAATACATATTGGCCTAAACTGATGAATAAATTTGTTTTATTTTTTTTTAATTTGGGGATATTTATTATAGCAAAAAGTAAAAATAAATATATTTTTTTCAAAATTGTCGCTATTTTTTGTTTATAGTGCAAAAAAATATAAACCGCAGGGGTGATCAAATACCACCAGAAGAATGCTCTATTTGTGGGGGAAAAAAGGACGCAAATTTTGTTTGGGTACAGCATTGTATGACCACGCAATTATCAGTTAAAGCAATGCAGTGCCAAACTGTAAAAAGTGCTCTGGTCAGGAAGGGGGTAAAATCGTCCGGGGGCTGAAGGGGTTAAGTGTAAATGTGAGATTTGGGGTCTTTTTGACCCCAGGTCTCATATTTAAGAGGTCCTGTCATGCTTTTTTTCTATTACAAGGGATGATTACCAACTGCCCTTTACCACCCCTGCTCTCTCGGATGTTAAGGGTAACAGTGACATTCAGGGCTGCCCCCTCTGAGTTACTGAGCTACTTCCACATCTTCACCTAACTTGCCAAATTTGTTTTGGTGCTCAAACAAGGGTTTGGCCTTCCTTTTATGCAAACCCCTACCATTCACTCTAACTACATTAGCCCATCTTCCTACCTGAACATCTTGACTTACCCCTCCACCCTCCTTAATCCCATTAACCACCTGCGCCTTCCAAGGTTATCTGTTCTACTCAGTGTTGCAATTTGCTAGTCTACATTTCTAATGTGAGCTTTCCAAGAAGGCAACCTGCTCACATCTGTTACAGCAGTATTCATCCTGGAGCTGTTACTTCATTATTGTATACATGTGACAGACTGTGCACTGACCAAAACCTTTAACCTGGCTAGCACTCATTATCCCAGTTACAATATTATTACTTACAGGAAATGTAAGATGTAAGTTACAACTTAGAAGATTGCTGTTTTAACTCCTCTCCACTTTTATTGAAAATTCCACTTTGTTCAACAATTCCACATGTAAGCCAGCATCAAATGTGAGCTAGCTCAAATGTGAACCATGAAGAAAGTTCTATACACCTGTGAACACTTAACTCCACTTAATTAGCAGACTTAAGAAAAAGAAGTGACCACAGAGGCGTAAAGTCAGGCTTCAGCTCCTGGGTTCTCATTAGAAATAAATGTATGTTTTGTGGTTTCTATCTCATTGATAACAGACATTTCACTGAGATGGTGACATTTTGATGTAGTGACACAGCATACGAAGTTAAAGCTAAGATGCCAATCACAGTCTGTACGTCAAAGACACCTCTGTTGTTCCTGTATCCATACGTTAATAGAAATGTTCACACATTTTTGAGTTGTTTTTTTCATTGCCATTTTATTTATTTTTTTCATTATTCACTTTGGTGGTTTCATTTCCATTTTAATTAAAAAGCTTCCTCCAAAGTTAGTTGAAAGGCCATGCTGATGTGCAGGTACTTTAATTGCCAGGTTATATCCTATATACAGGAACATAATTGCCATTCAAACTATGATTGTGTCTAAAATGTCCTACACATAGAACACTTTTAAACCTGACATTCAAATATAGGCAAGAACATTTTTGATTATCTTCTAATGGCTCTTTTTTTTAAGATGTAAGGTAAACTATGCTGATAGCCTCAGCTATTTTGTTAAACAGGGATTGGCATCCCTAGAAGACTGGTGGGAATTATGGCAATTACATTACAATTACAAACAGCCTCATTGGACTTGGAAACAAAACAAAAACAGACACCACTATGTTAACTGCTAACTGCAGAGAGCTGGCTAAAACTGATTGGTAAAACTGGGGTGGTGATTCTCCATAACAAATTAAACTGCATAGAAGCAGAGAGTAGTATAGTGTAATACTGCATGACTCCAGATTTAAAGGTAGATGATCAATAAAAGAGTATGATCTCAGCAGTTTAGTGTGACAGTATGCTAGCAATAGCGTAGGCAGAACTTGACTGTAGCACCAAAAGATCTGACCCTTGGCATGCATGTAAATGGATTCTGTATATGATCAAAACTTGATTTGGGTGCCTTTGTAAAAAGTTATTTTTAAATATATTTTCATGGAACCTTCTAGTAATGTATGCTATCATAGATTGACTGATTTATTTTTTGTGATTTTCCTCAATTCTTGTTTACACTTTTGCCTTCTTAAGGGAAATTGAAAGAATGGTCACTTGTTTTGTATGGCACATCCATTCAGCCATACTCACCCAGAAATGATGTTCCTAAGGTGGAGAGAGTACGGTCCAGTCCTATTGAGGAGCCATCAGAGGAGTACAACATTGATGACTACACAGGTGAGAGATATTTATATGGTCCAATCAATCTATGAATGGCATAGATATATCACTGGACAACATTTTGTTTCAAAGTTTTGCTTCCTGAAAAGCTGATGGGGATTATGATTGTGATTATGATGGTGATTAATTCAAACTGAACACATAATTTCAGAATGACAGTATCACATATTAATCTTGAGAATTATGAAATAAAAGTTATTGTAAACTAACACATTGTAAAACAACCCATTCAGTTTAAAACAGAAATGCTGAACATTTGTGTATAGATATAAAAAAAATGTTTTTACTGTATATAAGTGATCACATTCCCTCAGCTCAGCTGCATAAGAGCTGGGGGGACGGAGAAGCAAAAGTACATTGATCTTCCCAGTGAAATGCTGTTTGGGGGGGGGGGGGGTTATCAGGGAAAGTCTTATCATTGTAGGAGAGCTCACGGAGTTCCCAGCATAGCTAAAGAACTGACCATGCTGTGCTCTCCTGCTTAGTGTGCTCAGTTATTAATAGGAAAGCGGGATTAGCGGGAACACCAGGAATTTCATATAAAGGAAACACTACAAAGAGAACAGGATACTTTTTGTTACAAGTATACAGAACAGCAGGCACATATCAGGAATAGGAAATGTTGGCGTAACAAGCACTTTTACTATATTGTATTTAATGTCAAAATGTTGCCTACACGCTGCGAGTTCAATGGGGCTAAAAGTGTTTTGCTGCTGTTTGTACTCTGTCCAGTGCATCTTGCTGCAGTATCCAACAATAGTCAGCCAGCATTGATGGATTCAAGTTGCCCTGATGCCATTTTTCCATTGTGGCAATGTCCTGGTGATACCTTTCTTCATTGTTCGCTACTGAGTGCACCTAGATTTTCGAGAAAGAAGTCCAAGTGTGAATGCAGAACATTAATCTTCAGTGACATGTTGCACTTTATTTTCTCAAAGACATGCTTGAAAGACCTGCATGCTTACCTAATCTGATAATTTATATACACTCCCTTATTTCTGCTAGAGATTCTTTATTTGAAAAAAACATATGTATACATTTTTACATGCTGGAAACTCTGTAAATGATGTTAACATTTTTGGTCTCAGAAATAAAAAAAATCCATTGCACAGACCTGAAATAAAATAAATGATTCGGTACAAGAAAAATTGATGGTTACCCTTAGGCTGGCCACACATTGAGCAACCGTGGGCTGAAGGAAAGAAAAATCACTAGATTCCACCATCAACACATTCAGTGTTGATGGGGGGAATCTCTCCTGCTGTGCTATTGTGTTCTGACAGCTGGAAATTTCCTCACCATTAGAATACAATAATTACTACTGCCAGCTATAGCTGGTACACTATTCACCTGAAAAAAAAGACAGGCTGGCTGTACTAAAGTCGATCGATAGTACAACCAGTCTTCCCAAAGATTGATCTAAATTCGGCCAATTCCTGCTGAACCTGGCGAATTCTGTCTATGGTTGGCTTTAGAATTAGGATATTTTATTGATATCACTAAGAGATCTGGACGTAGAAATAAAAGCACATTCTGACTCCTTTTTTTAGTCATTCAATACAACACTAACACTTGATTTACCCAGGTATGAATTTTTAATTCTGTTTAGTAGAAGGATAGAGGATAGTACAGTCAGATACCCTACGTACAGTCCTAGAGGAAACTGCAAAATTCACTAACCATTTCCAAAACGCCATATCTTAATGGTACAGGACAGGACACAGGACTTGTATTCATAGATAATGGGTTATATGCAAGCTGTCTTCAGGTGACTGGATACTGGCAAAAAAAAGGGCTGCCTATAGAGAATACTCCTTTAAGCCCGCCCAATCTGTAGACTTACATTTTTTGCTAAAGTCCCCAGGTGATGGAACTTTTCTACTCTGGAGAAGTATTTTTCCTTTTTAATTATGCAGTTTATTTCTCTGAAGCTTCTATCACAATGTGCTTACTGCCCTGGGCTATCTAGCAGTTTCTGGATTGGTTACCCCCCCCCCCCCAGTTTGTACCTTGAGGACTGTACCCAGACCCCGCTATATGGGGTACGTAATGCCTGTAATGCTTGCTTCAGGCACTGGATGTTAGGAGTAGGGATGAGGTGAACACCCTCGGTCGGTTCGCAGCAGAACATGGGAACAGGCAAAAAACTTGTGCGAACACTCGAACACCGTTAAAGTCTATGGGACATGAATGTGAAAAATCAAAAGTGCTCATTTAAAAAGGCTTATATGCATGTTATTGCCATAAAAAGTTTATAGGGACCTGGGTCCTGCCCCAGGGGACATATATCAATGCAAAAAAAAGTTTTTAAAACAAGTTTTTTCGGGATCAGTGATTTTAATAATGCTTAAAGTGAAACAATAAAAAATGAAATATTCCTTTAAATATCATGCCTGGGGGGTCTACTTAGTCTGCCTGTAAAATAGCGCATCTTTCCCATGTTCATAACAGTACCACAGCAAAATAACATTTCTAAAGGAAAAAATGTCATTTAAAACTGCTCGCGGCTGTAATGTATTGTCGGATCCTGGCAATATAGATAAAAAATCATTGAAAAAAACGGCATCCCTCCAGTCCATTACTAGACCCTTTGGGTTTGGTATAAATATTAATGGGAACCCCGCGCCAAAATTAAAAAAATATTGCTTGGGGTCCCCCCCAAAATCCATACCAGGTCCTTCAGGTCTGATATGGATGTTAAGGGACCCCAAGGATGTTAAGGTCTGATAAGGGAACCCCGCGCCAAAATAAAAAAAATGATGTGGGGGTCCCCCCGACATCCATACTAGACCCTTATCCGAGCATGCAACTTGGCAGGCCACAGGAAAAGGGGGGAGGAGAGAGTGCCCCCCACCTCCTGAACTGTGCCAGGCCACATGCCCTCAACATGGGGAGGGTGCTTTCCCCCCAAAACACCTTGTCCTCATGTTGATGGGCACTTGATGGGCACTTTCACCCCCTTCCTGCCCAGGCCAATTTTCAGCTTTCAGCGCTGTAACATTTTGAATGACAATTGCACGGTCATGCAACAGTGTACCCAAATTAAATCTTGATAATTTTTTTCACACATATAGAGCTTCCTTTTGGTGAAAGCTTTTGTTTTTTTTATTTTTCTTCACCTCTGCGGTTTTTATTTTTTGCTCTATAAACAAAAGAGTGACAATTTTGAAAAAATATATATTTTTTACTTAATAATGCTATAATAAATATCCCAATTTTTTTAAATAAATGAAACATTTTTCCTCAGTTTAGGCTGATAAGTATTCTACATATTTGTGGTAAAAAAAAAATTGCAATTAGTGTATATTGATTGGTTTGCGCAAAAGTTGTTATAGCGCCTACAAAATAGGTTATTGATTAGCATTTTTAGTATTATTTTTTTTTTTACTAGTAATTGCAGTGATCTGTGATTTTTATCAGGACTGTGATATTACGGCGGACAGATCGGACATTTTTGACACTATTTTGGGACCATTGACAGCAATCAGTGCTATAAATAGCCATTGATTACTGTATAAATGTCACTGACAAGGGGTTAACATTAGGGGATGATCAAGGGGTTAAATGTGTTACCTAGGGAGTGATTCTAACTGTGGGGGGATGGGACTGACTGGGGAGGAGACCGATTGGTGTCCCTATATACTAGAGAAAAAAGGTTTAGTCAGCTAGGTTGCACAATTTGGGGAGATTAGAAAGTTGTGTGCCACATCCAATAATAATAGAAAGAAGAAAAATTTCCCCTGGTTGGTGGACTTTAAAGGCACAACATATCTTTCACCAACCAGGGCAAATTTTTCTTCTTTCCCTATTTACTATGAACACACAATCTGTCTCCTCACCCCTGACAAGACGTGGATCTGTGTGTTTACACATACAGATCCACATTCCTGCTCTGTCATGAGCGATCGCAGGTGCCTGGCAGACATCGCGGCCTCCGGACAAGCGCATCTGCTCCTCTGTGACACGGCAGGCGTGCTCCCCCTATGCTGGCGTGAAGCTGAGGACGTCATGTGATTTTTTTAGACTTAATCTCAGGAGGATTAGATAACTGCCTCACACCTCCAAGATGATGCATTCTCTCCCATCTTTTCTGCAGAGGGCACAAGGGAGCTGGGACAAAAGGGCCACATACATGCATTCCGTGGATGGCTTACAGGAAACACAGAACACCCCTCAGCTGCTTTGTTGTCCCTTATCAATGTCCTATTATGACACAGCTTCCATCGTATGACTCTAATGCCGCGTACACACGATCGGAAATTCCACCAGCAAAAGTCCGATGAGAGCTTTTGGATGGAAAATGCGACCGTGTGTATGCTCCATGTATGCAGCCTTTTGCTGGCGGAATTCCAGCCAGCAAAATATTGAGAGCAGGTTCTCAATTTTTCAGTCGGAAAAAGTTCAGAACGGAAATTACGATCGTCTGTACCAATTCCGACGTGCAAAATTCCTACGCATTCTCCGAAACAATTCAACACATGCTCGGAAGCATTGAACTTCATTTTCTCTGTGTGAATTAATGGCTGGATCAGATCTATACAGCATGTCTATATAAAAGCAGCATGTATGTATACAACCTACCTACAAAAGCTGCTACCCCTTTTCAAAAAACCTACTTGGGAGCTTTATGCTACAATTTGCGGTGGTCTCTTTTTGTGAACTTCTCCACCATTGCCAGTTGGGTCAGAAAACGAATCTCCATCCATCCACCATTCCACAGCCTGTGGATGTCACTTAGGCTTTTTAACATCAAGCCACCTGTTCCTCTGTTCACACATTCTTCATGTTCTACTAGGTGGATGTTTAGGCCTTGGTTGATGTATGCTTCAGCCACAAAGTGCTTCAAGCTTTTATCTAAGAGTTTTTTTCTTTGGGTTCTTAAACCCTTGTTTTCTTGTAGGCCTGTTGCAATTCTATTTGCTATATTGTTGCCAACTCCTCATTTTATTGCTTGGGTATGTCCCATGGTCTATGAATACAAGCCCTGTGTCCTGTACTGTACGATTAAGAGAATAGGAATTTTAACTTACCTTTTAAATTCATTATCTTGAAGTACAGTACAGGACACAGGCCCCTCTCCTTTGTTTCTCGATCACTTCTTATTGCTTGCTAAAAACAGGGAATCTCATGGAGTGTTTCTGCCAGTGCCCAATCATCTGAAGGTAGTCTAGATATAGCCCATGGTCTATGAATACAAGTCCTGTGTCCTGTGCAGGTAAGTCAACATTCCTATCTTTTGCTGCTCTTATCACCCAGGGATGCCTATTGGAGAATTGTTACTGTAAATGTCTGAAATTGTCTGGTACAAAAAAAAACCCTGTCTAGGGCTGCCTTTTCTCAATTTGATAGAATATATTTTTGTCTTCTTTGATGGAGAACCACCTGTCTTATGTATTACTTGTACATGAACTTACTAGAGTGTATTATTGCTTTGTGCGGTCTGGAGCAGTGGGTTTCATCTATTTCATCAGTGTCTCTTAGTAAATTTATTGATGCAAGAATTACCTTCAGAAACAAAATACAGTATTGTGTTTCATATAGCATTAATTTTTGTAGTATTTGACACCACAAAACTAGCAGTGACATCAATATGATCAGTGGGCAGGTGGGTGACTTTGAACTGTCAGTGATTAGTTTGCAGACTTTCAATGATCCATAGCCTAGTGTAAGGAGTTTTGTGAATTATTTCCATGTAATGCCATTACTGAGCTTGTCTTATCTGTTTCCCTTTTAGGTGCCTGTGATACAGAATGCAGTGAAGTAGGGTGTGATGGGCCTGGGCCACATCACTGCAATGACTGTCTACATTTTTATTATAAAGCAAAAAACAACACAAGGTAAAATTCCATAGTATATAATGTAGACCAATTGTGTCACTAAGGTACTTTTCTAATTGTATTTTGGAGAATGCTGCAGTGAGTCTATAATTTAGGATATAAATTAAGCATTGAGATCAATGCAACCCTTACCTGTTTTAGAATAAATCACACATTGTCTGACAGTTGCAGTTTCTTAACTTGTCTAGATTATTTAGTATAGATTTCTATGTGATTGGACTGATGTCTTTTGAAGGTGAATTTCCAGACTTTACAAAGTAAATCTGTGTGTTCGATTTGAGCCTTCAAGATAAAGTCCACCTGCAAAATCTATATCCCAATTCAGAATTGTCTGTTGACTCCCTATCAGCTAGTAAATATACATTTTAGTACTCTACCTATTAAACAAAATTTCTTTAAACATGACCTTTCTAACAGTACCAGTAGTTACTGTATATTAAAAATAGGACATCTGCAGGTTAGACATATGACTTAAATCTAAACTCAGAGGACAATTTTAGTTTGCTAAAACTAAAGCAATAGCCAGGGTTTTGAAATAATTACATATTGTAAACTTTCCAGCAATAAAAAAATAAAAATAAAAAAATTGTATGCTTAATATGTATATCAAAACGTACTCTGTGAACATGGCACTGTCTTATTGTAATTATGGTGAATCTTGGGATGTGAATACTTTGAAAGATATTGGCTGGTAAACTCTTCGTCTACATTTTATTGCTAAAGAAATACTCCAAACTCAAAAATAAATATGTGGGGATGGTAAATTTACAAACTTTAAGATCATTCAGATTAATTCAAGAAGGCTAGAAATAATTGAAATACAACCTGTACATGAATTTATCATTTTATATTTTGACCAGAGGTACATACATAGATATTTAGCAGGTGGAAACGTTTGTGTTTAGTGCATAGCAGACAAGCTCTATTGCGTAAGTATCTTACTGTGTACTAACCAAGAATGTTGCTCCCACCACCTGTACATAAAATATAACAGTGCAGCTCTTCCACTCAGGTGTAACACTATTTTAGTCCTTTGTGTATGAAATTGGGTTTAAAAGAACATTAGCAAGATAACAATTCTTGTTATCTGCACCCTTTCCTTTGGACAAATTCAGGCAACAGCTGGGCTAAGATAGTTTTTATTTATAGTCTACAGAAGGCCTTGATGTCACCACCAGGCAAAAGAAGGATTTGCCAAGTTTGGCATTTTGGTTCAGTCCTCTTGTGTTTTCTTTTTAAAGTGTAGAACTAAACCCGATATCTCTATGGCGAGAATAGATACATAGGGGGTTATTTACGAAAGGCAAATCCACTTTGCACTGCAAGTGCATTTGAAAGTGCACTTGGAAGTGCAGTCGCTGTAAATCAAAGGGGTAGATCTGAAATGAGTGGAAGCTCTGCTGATTTTATCATCCAATCATGTGCAAGCTAAAATGCTGTTTTTTATTTTCCTTGCATGTCCCCCTCAGATCTACAGCGACTGCACTTCCAAGTGCACTTTCAGTGCACTTGCAGTGCAAAGTGGATTTTCCTTTAGTAAATAACCCCCATTGTGAGATATGAAAATGTGCCTACACTATGATTAAAGCAAATGTTTCTGTATTAGGGATTGTTTCCTAAAAATTTGACAGCCATCTCTTAGCCTTCATTTATTATGCTAGAGCTGTATAGTGGCCTCTTATAGATGACTTGCATAGCTTTTGTGACATCTACAACAAAACATTTCTGGGATTTTGCTCATGAAATAACAATAAAGCAAATATTGTTTTCTTACTAGCACTATAGTGTTGATATTTGTTATGATTGAAGATTATGAATTTTCATGCTTAGGGACATTTTGCTGTCAAATAAAAAAATATTTAATAAATATGTTGTTTAAATTGCACCATATAACCCAGTCTGCATTTACTTACAGAATATGTGTATTAGATTGTCCCTTGGGTTACTATCCCGCAGACAAGAAGAGATGTAAAAAATGTTTTCCAACTTGTGAAACCTGCTTGGGAAGCCGCAGTGATCAATGCTCATCCTGTAAATCAGGTTACTACTTAAATGAAGAGACTAACAGTTGTGTCACAAACTGCCCAGATGGGTTCTACTTGAATGACAGTAAGTTTGTATATATGTCAAACAATACTTTCTTGATGAATTCACAGGTTTTCATTCAAAATCACATGAAGAGCAGCAAGACTTAATTTCCAGAAAACCACAATGTACTCTGCCAGTTTTATAATAATCCATAAAAATGTTCTATGCAAGTGTAAGCAAGGGCTTTATAAAACAATGCAGAGAGAACTTTGTCTTTGTAAAGCATGTAAGATTATACTAAACTCTGTTCTGACCGGTACTTTATAGAAGTGTTTTTCATTATTTGGGAAAGTTTGAAATGCCTTGTGAGGAACATACATTAAAGCGGAGGTCCGCCCACCGCTAAAAAAATTAAAAACCAGCAGCTACACATACTGTAGCTGCTGGCTTTTAATAATAGGACACTTGCTCGTCCTGGAGTCCAGTGATGTCGGCACCACAGCTGGTGTTTCCATCAGCTGTCGGGTGCTGCCGTCGCCATTGCGTGTAAGGGAACCCGGCAGTGTAGCCTTACGGCTTCACACTGGGAACCCTACTGCGCATGCGCGAGGCTCCGCTCCTCTCTCCGACTGGGCTGGTGACAGGGTGAAGAGGAGGGAGCAGTGATGTCAATATCCGCAGCTGTGGCTCCCGGAACTGTGTCCTCCCTCCCCCCCAAAAGGTGCCAATTATGCCACCGGAGGGGGGGGAACAAATGAGCGGAAGTTCCACTTTTGGGTGGAACTCTGCTTTAAGCAGTGGTGATCTGCCACATCCAACCTGCCATTCAGCTGTTTTAAGTAACTCTAAGACCAAGGAATCAAGTACACTCACCTTTTCTCAGAGAAAAACAATCTAGGTTCTGAAATCCTACTGAATCTACTAAGACAAAATGTTTAATTGTTTGGAGGAGACAGACACTATTACCTACTTATAAAAGACTGGAGGTTTAATTTATATGTCAATCTGTTTATTAAGTTTTTCATTAAAAACAGAAAGGATTAATAAACAATTTACAGAACCAAAAATCTTAAATATACGGTAGATATATCACAAAAAATCATCCATTAAACATCCACTATTATTATACAAATTAAGCTCATAGCAGATACTTGAATTTTCTAGCCACACAGAGCCAAGAAATAAGATAGGAAATTGTCTGGACTACGACACATCACACAAGACTACTGTCAGAGTCAGGCTTTATGTATCACAAGGAATAGTGGATGACAGAATTTCTGGGTTGAGCCCTAGGAAACACCGCCAGTGCCCCTTAATACTGAATCAGTTGTAACCTACTGGGTTAAGGGGGTAAGAAAAGGGGCAAAAGAAATGTAGAGATAAGATCACCACAGTTGGCAAGAAGGACTCTTCCCAGGTCTCACCAATCGGATGAAATATATTTGATCCAAGGGTCCTGAGTCTTATCAAATCTTGTTTAAATGTTCTGGAGGGTACGTGAGTTAGTCATCATGATCATGATCCAATTCAATTTATGTTTGACATAGTCCACATGCACCAAAGTCTGTTTACCGCAATTCTAGCTGTTAAAATTATATATGAGTTTCCCATCTAGTCCACTTCGGGATAGCAGGGTTCAGTTTCTGAAATAAGGCCACTTCTGAGGATCTAGGAATACTTGTTCCTGTCACCGACCAGATAAACGTAAAGAGTTTAATCCAAAATCTGGTTACCCTGGCACACTGCCACCATACTGTGGGTATAGGATTGTTTTTATGGAGGTTTTCGATTTGTGTGTGTGTGTTTTATTTTGTGTTTTATTTTGTGTCTTTTGCTTGGGGCTTCTTTCAACCAGATTAACTATTTTCTGTAAGAGTAGGCTGTGTTTTTCTTCTAGAGAAGTGTTTTTCTTCTAGAGGGCATAGTAGTAACACATGCTCACAAATATGCATGTTCTTTATGAAAAAATGCATGCATGAATTCGTAGTTAAAGAATGTTGCAGAATCAAAGTGGCTTCTTTACAATGCAATGTGTTTCAGTTAAAAATATGTGGAAGTAGTGAAAAATAGAACAGGGATAGAGCCTTTTCCTTTACAACACTTTATTAACAGGAAAGAATTTGGTAGGTATATTAGCCATATTTGTTGCCTGGATCTTGCGCTCTCTGAATTTGCCTTACAGAGTTTCCCAGGTTGTATCTGTAGATCTGACCCTTGGAGGCACTCTGCACATGCTCAGTTTGGTGGGCATTGCTAGACAATTTTTTTTTTTTTTTGGGAGGGTGCATGTGATCAGCACAGGACCAATCAGCACTGTCCAGACAGACATGTAGGGGTCATGCAGCCTCATAGGAGTTGGAAGAGAATTAAAACTCCTCCTACAAGCTTTAACCAGTGTTAGGCCAAAAACTGATATGTCAACAGACTGCTTTATACTGGAGATGAGAAAGGGTGTTTTGTATTTTATATTTACTGAAATATTTACTGAAATATTAGCATTTCCTTGTACTGTGTACTGTGGGAGACCAGATATAGTGGATGCGGGGTCCTAGGTTTACTAACACTATAAGTAGTGTTTTACAGTAATTGATACAATCAACATTGTATTCTTTGTAACAAAAGCTAATGCATGTTCCATTTTCCAATATGTCAACATCTGTGAATAAAAGAAATGGGGAAATTTTCAGATGCTAACATGCGTTTACTTTGCAGAAAAGAACCTTTGTAAAAAATGCCACGAAAACTGCAAGACATGCACATCTGCTGACATCTGCACCGAATGCAAGAATGGCCTCAGGTATGAAATCACTGAACTAGTGTGGCTTGTCACTCAGGCCTTATATCAAAGGCATATAAACAGAGAATAGTTTTGAGGCCCTGGGTGGGCTTGATTCTCTCTATGATGATCAATTTTGTAGTGGTTGAAAGAATTCTAATGCAGGAGGTGAGAAAATTCTATAGTAACATAAATGCCTAAGGAGGCTCTTGGTAGTGATACATTTCTAATGCAATGTGCTGCTGAGTGCATGTTCCCCTACCCAGATGACTCATAAGATCTTTTGGCTCAGGCTGTCATATTAAACGCCATATAAGTTCTGTCAATAAAACATAAACTTTTCATAAACATAAGGTTTTCCCTCTTTTATCCTCCTTTACTCATTAACACGTTTTCACCATGGGGAAATGCACATTTTACCAGTATGCATTTTTTTTTTATTCTTGCTTGCTTTCATAAAATGTAACAAGTGTCAGAGGAGACTGTGTTGCATATGTGTTGTGGTTACAAGAGCCTTGGATTGATTTGAAATGTTCCTTTGTTGTCCTAGTAGCTTTATGTGTCGTGTTACTATAATACATTGCAAAAGCTTCACAATCACTCAGTATTGCACCCAAAGTATGGTCTGCATTTAATTATATTTTACCACAAGAATATGTTCATTTTTATATATATATATATATATATATATATATATATATATATATATATATATATATATATATATGTGTGTGTGTGTGTGTGTGTGTGTGTGTGTGTGTGTGTGTGTGTGTGTGTGTGTGTATATATGCATGTATGTATGTATATGTATATATATATATATATATATATATATATATATGTATATATATATATATATATATATATATATATATATATATATATGTCAGTAAAGATTCTCTGATAATAACACAGCTATGGCCTTGATTTTATTGCAAGTTCAAAATCCAGAGCTCTGTATTAATGGAATTAAATTATGCAATTTATTCAGGTAACCAAGACAAAGTTTGTAAGTAATTTTATCCTGGAAAATAAAAACTATTTATAATGATAATATTAATACAATATCCCCTCAGCTGAAGAAACAGGGAAATGCAATAACAAGTAGATGCTTGGAATGTTTAAATGTCACCTGCCCACACTTCAGAAGTTGATTTACTATGCCTGTGCATGTGGCTACCCAGAAGTTGAATCCCATTTTAGTTTCTTACAGAATCTCACAAAAGTGAGTACACCCCTCACGTTTTCGTAAATATTTTATTATATCTTTTCATGTGACAACACTGAAGAAATGACACTTTGCTACAGAGGCTTGCTAGGGGGGTGCGGGGGGTGCGGTCCGCACCCGGGTGACACCCGCTAGAGGGGTGACACCCTCCCTGGTTTTTTTTTGATTATTTTTTTTTTTTTGAAATTTTTTTTTTTTTTTTTTGTGAGTTTTTTTTTTTTTTAGCTGCCGTTTTTTTTTTGGATTTATTTATTTATTTTTTAACTGCAGTGTGCCCCCGTTCACTTCACCCCCGCAGCCCGCTGGCCCTGGGCTGAAACAACATTAGCAGCAGCGCCTGGTGGTCTGGTATCCTCCTTCCAGCCAGCCTCAGCCGGCCCTGTCACATCTCAGTGTGGAGTGTGGAGTGCAGAGTGCAGACACAGGCTGATGACGTGACAACACTGTGTCTCCGCTCCGCCCGGGCGGCACGGCAGCTGGAAGTTGTAAAGCTGCCTTCCTGAGCCTCCTCTCCAGACGCCCGGCGCCCTCATTGTAATCAGGTACGGGGGGTCCAAGCCAGCCCAGCCAGGTTGCTGAGACAGGCAGCCGAGTTGTGTGTGGTGGGGGGGGGTCGCCATGGTACCCACTACCCACACAGACACGCCACCAAAGAGCTGGTGGGAGGAGGAGGGAGGATATGTCTGTACTGGGGGGATTTGCACTGGGGGGGGTCTGCACTGGGGGGTGTCTGCACCCAGGGGGGGGGGGGTGTCTGTACTTTGGGGTGTCTGCACTGGGGGGTCTGTACTGTCTGTCTTTTGGGGTGTCTGCACTGGGGTGTCTGTACTGGGGGTCTGCACTGAGGGGGGAAATCTGTACTGCCGGGGGGCCTGCCCTGGGGGGGGGATATCTGTACTGCTGGGGGGCCTGTCCTGGGGGTGTCTGTACTTTGGGGTGTCTGCACTGGGGGGTCTGTACTGGGGGGGATATCTGCACTGGGGGGTCTGTACTGTCTGTCTTTTGGGGTGTCTGCACTGGGGGGGTCTGTACTGGGGGTCTGCACTGAGGGGGGAAATCTGTACTGCTGGGGGGCCTGCCCTGGGGGGGATCTCCACTGGGGGGGGGTCTGCACTGAGGGGGGATATCTGTACTGCTGGGGGGCCTGTCCTGGGGGTGTCTGTACTGAGGGGGGTCTACACTAAGGGAGGGGTGTCTGTACTGCTGGGGGGGTCTGCACTGGGAGGTCTGCACTGAGGGGAATGTCTGTACTGAGGGGGGGCGTCTGTACTGCTGGGGGGTCTGCACTGAGGGGGGTTTCTGTAATGCTGGGGGGGGGGTCTGCACTGATAGGGGTATCTGTACTGCTGGTGGGGTCTGCACCGAGGGGGGATATCTGTACTGCTGGATGGCCTGTCCTGGGGGTGTCTGCACTGGAGGGTCTGTACTGGGGGGGATATCTGCACTGGGGGGGTCTGTACTGTCTGTCTTTTGGGGTGTCTGCACTGGGGGGTGTCTGCACTGAGGGGGAGAATCTGTACTGCTGGGGGGCCTGCCCTGGGGGGGGGGGGATCTGCACTGGGGGGGGGGGGGGGGGTCTGCACTGAGGGGGGGGGGGTATCTGTACTGCTGGGGGGCCTGTCCTGGGGGTGTCTGTACTGAGGGGGGTCTACACTAAGGGAGGGGTGTCTGTACTGCTGGGGGGGGGTCTGCACTGGGAGGTCTGCACTGAGGGGAATGTCTGTACTGAGGGGGGGGTGTCTGTACTGCTGGGGGGTCTGCATTGAGGGGGGTTTCTGTAATGCTGGGGGGGTCTGCACTGGGAGGGGTATCTGTACTGGGGGGGTCTGCACTGAGGGGGGAAATCTGTACTGCTGGGGGGCCTGCACTGGGGGGGGTCTGCACTGAGGGGGGTATCTGTACTGCTGGTGGGGTCTGCACTGAGGGGGGTGTCTGTAATGCTGGGGGGGTCTGCACTGGGAGGGGTATCTGTACTGCTGGGGGGTGACTGCACTAAGGGGGGGGTGTCTGTACTGATGGAGGGGTCTGCACTGAAGGGGTGTCTGTACTGAGGGAGGAGGTTTATACTAAGGGAGGGGGGTCTATATTGATGGAGGGTGGTCTGTAATTAGTGTGGGGGTCTGTACTGAGGGAGGGGGATCTATACTGCGGGAGGGGGGTCTGTAGTTAGTGAAGGGGGTCTGTACTGAGGGGGGACTATAGTTGGTGGGGGGGGGTGACACCATTTTTTTTCGCACCGGGTGACACCAACCCTAGTGACGCCACTGCTTTGCTACAATGTAAAGTAGTGAGTGTACAGCTTGTATAACAGTGTAAATTTGCTGTCCCCTCAAAATAACTCAACACACAGCCATTAATGTCTAAACTGCTGGCAACAAAAGTGAGCACACCCCTAAGTGAAAATGTCCAATGGCCTAGCCTATAAGAAGATTGCCAAGACCCTGAAACTGAGCTGCAGCACGGTGGCCAAGACCATTCAGCGGTTTAACTTAGCGGTTCCACTCACAACAGGCCTCGCCATGGTCGACCAAAGAAGTTGACTGTAAGTGCTCATCATCTTATCAAGAGGTTGTCCTTGGGAAATAGATGCATGAGTGCTGCCAGCATTGCTGCAGAGGTTGAAGGGGTGGGGGGTCAGCCTGTCAGTGCTCAGACCATACGCCGCACACTGCATAAATTTGGTCTGCATGGCTGTCATCCCAGAAGGAAGCCACTTCTAAAGATGATGCACAAGAAAGCCTGCAAACAGTTTGCTGAAGACAAGCAGACTAAGGACATGGATTACTGGAACCATGTTCTTTGGTCTGATAAACTTATTTGGTTCAGATGGTGTCAAGCGTGTGTGGTGGCAACCAGGTGAGGAGTACAAAGACAAGTGTGTCTTGCCTACAGTCAAGCATGGTGGTGGGAGTGTCATGAGTGCTGCCGACACTGGGAAGTTACAGTTCATTGAGGGAACCATGAATGCCAACATGTACTGTGACATACTGAAGCAGAGCATGATCCCCTCCCTTGGAGACTGGGCCACAGGGCAGTATTCCAACATGATAACGACCCCAAACACACCTCCAAGACGTCCACTGCCTTGCTATAGAAGCTGAGGATAAAGGTGATGGACTGGCCAAGCATGTCTCCAGACCTAAACCCTATTAAGCATCTGTGAGTAATTTTCACTTAGGGGTGTACTCACTTATTTTGCCAGTGGTTTAGACATTATTGGCTGTGTGTTGAGTTATTTTGAGGGGACAGCAAATTTACACTGTTATACAAGCTGTACACTCACTACTTTACATTGTAGCAAAGTGTCATTTCTTCAGTGTTGTCACATGAAAAGATATAATAAAATATTTACAAAAATGTGAGGGGTGTACTCACAAGCATAATGATACTGTAATCCTCCTCAAAAGGTACTTCATAATGCATAATAAACAGGATAAGGAAATAATCAACTTGCACATCATCATTATGGCATTGCAGGAAGGGGCAGTGGCAGAAACTACTCCAGGGCAACATTTAGTCTTGAGGAATCTTCTAGATAGTATAAGAGGCTAGCAGGAAATTCAGCCCACCTGTGTCCTCTCAAATAATATATATCCTTAAATGTGTCATCTGCCTGTTTATCTTTCTACTGGTATGTGCTACAACTTTTGAAATTGTGAAAATAAAGACTTAAACTTTTATCTTTTCCATTTCGAATGTGGGAACTTTTGAGCTGGCAGCCTGTATCCCTTAGTGTAGTGAATGTAGTGAAAATTCACCATGTAAAGAATACCCAATCACAACATGTAAGGAAAATAAAACCAAACTTTATATCTTAATTGTACAGCACAGGACACAGACTGGATATTCATAGGCCATGGGCTATAGGCTGCTTCCATCAAGTGATTAGACACTAGAAAAACTTTTGGACATGCCCCCTTGAGTGTACCCCTATAACACTACCCCACCCTATGAGACCAAAGCCTTTTTCTGGTGTCCTGTTAGGCTATGCTAACACTACAGCATTTTGAATCGCGGGCAGATTTTCCACGAATCTGCCCCGATTTGAAAGCGCTGATGTGTGAATGACAAATCATGGAACTCGCATTTGAATGACACAGTGCGCAGTGCGGGTCTGCCGCGATTGTCGCACAATAAAAAAGGGCATGTCGCCAAAAAATAGTTCATAAGCTACTTTTGGACGACATGCTTCCCAAAATGTGGATTGCCATGATTGCAGCACATTTTATTGCGCAAAAATCGTAGCAGACCCGCACCGTGATTTGAGGTGTCATTCAAATGAATGGCATCTCAAATGCGAGTTCCGCAATTTGTCATTCACACATCGGTGCTTTCAGATTCAAAACACTGTAGTGTAAATGCAGCCTAAAGCCCCATACACACTATCAGATTATCTGCAGACTTTTGTCTTCATATTTACCAAAACCATGTAGTGCAAGGGCCTGCCTGATTGCATACAAATTGAAAATCTTAAGGTTTGACCTCATATTATATGGTTTTGGTAAATCTGAAGACAAAAGTCTGCAGATAATCTGATAGTGAGTATGGGGCTTAAGTGATAGACCTCTTTTTATTCATGAATAACCCTCTGGGGGTATGCACACCAAAGCCTAGAATCATACACGGAAAAGCTACAAGGAAAGCTAAAACCGGTTTGTCCTCTTATCACACCATTACTTTGGCTCTGTAACAAGTTTGAAACTTAATTGTGGCCAGGACCAAGGACCTTCTATCACTGACATCTGATGCTCTGGTAATCCTATGGACTCAGGTTAATATATGTATTCCTTCCAGTGCAGATTTTACTGCCACTGCTCTGCAAGATTGAGGAAGAGAAGAAATCAGGGTTTCTCATTGCACTAAACTGGCCCAGAAGACCCTAGTACACAGACATGCTTAAACTAGTAGGAGACACCCCCATCTCTTAAATAGGCAAGACCTGCTGTCCCAGGGCCCATGTACCACTCTGCTTCTCAGTCACTGGCTTTAAGGGCATGGCTGTTAAAGCTTAGTTCTTAAAGGACAGGTGTATATCTGACTCTGTCATTCCCACCTTACTCAAGGCCAGAAAAGCTTCCTCGAGAAAAATTTACTATGATACCTGGAGATCCCTTTTCACCCTGTGTAAACACAGGCATTTCAACCACAGAGAAAACTCTGTACCTTGTATTCTGGCTTTTCTACAATCGGAACTTGCCCAAAACTTATCTCTAAGTACTCTTAAGAGACAGGTTTCAGCCTTGTCCATCTTATTCCAAAACCCTATTCCAAAAGTTTCTCTCTTGCAAAAACATCTATTCAAGGTATCTCACGAGTCAGACCCCCATTACCCTGTTCTTCTTCGGAATATCAATTATGCATGATTTTACTGCATACTTGGTTGCAGTAACATATCGCTTAGTAAATGCCCCTTGAAACTACATTTAAAAAAAAATGTCTTCCTAAAGACACTGGCTTTGATGTTTTAATCTATGACCTTTGACCCTAACCTTGGCCCAAACTCTGACCCTTGCAGTGACCGAGATCAAACCCTGATCAAACTATTATGTCTTTCGTTTTTTCAATATTTTTTTCCACACAGGTTTTTGTTTACAATTTAGTCCTCTAGCAAGGAGAAAAAGATACAGTGTATCTTTTTCTCCATTCAAAAGGAAAAATAACACAGAGGCAGGCTGTACAGTGACTGATCATTGTGACTGTATGAGACCTGGAGCTGTTGCTGTCAGCACAGACAGCGGCGCATATTTGTTGCCCTGCAGGTAAAGATCCACTTCCATGAGGTTGCTTATATGCATATGCTCACCAGGAAGTTTATTTTTTTGCCCCATATGTACTAAGAGGGTTATTTACTAAAACTGGAGCGGTCAAAATCTGGTGAGGCTCCACATTGAAAACCAATCAGCTTCCAGGTTTTATTGTCAAAGCTTAATTGAACAAGCTGAAGTTAGAAGCTGATTGGTTACCATACACAGCTGCACCAGATTCTGAATGCACCAGTTTTAATAAATCTAGCCCAGAATGTACCTACATGCACTTTCATCGGGTGAATTTCCATGCACATTTTTATAAATACACAGCTTAACATCATAGTGTGATAATTTGTTATGCTAAAGCAATGTACATCAAAGTTTTCTATTCTATTTGTTGACTTCTCCATATAGTGTATATTTTCATTTCCCTGTTTCAAAGCTGATGTGAGAGGTTGCAGTAAAAAGTGGATAATTAGCAATCAAAAATGTGTTTAATTATGACTGTGAACAGGAAATGTATCAATTTAAGTGTTGTACACTATATTAGCATGACCTTGGAGAGCATTTTATGTACGTAACTGGTTCCCAGACATAAAGTTCCAGAGACAGCAAAATATTCTTTAAATAAGCAATGTTTAAAGATTTTTTTTATAATATGGCATGGCAGCTGATCTCTTGAATGATACAAAAAAGGAAAGCGTGGTTGAATCTATAATACTTTATTTCTAAAATAATGTAATCCAGCCCTGGTTTAAAAAAAAATCATATCCACTAATAAATCTTATTCTGAAAGCCTTATTCCCTGTACACATGATAGGATTGTCTGACAACAAAAGCGTGGATTTTTTTCCGAAGGATGTCGACTCAAACTTGTCTTGCATACACACGGTCACACAAATGTTGTCGGAAATTCCGAACGTCAAGAACGCGGTGATTTACAACACATACGACGAGCCGAGAAAAATGAAGTTCAATAGCCAGTGTGTCTCTTCTGCTTGATTCCGAGCATGCGTTGACTTTTGTGCGTCGGAATTGTGTACACACGCTCGGAATTTCCGACAACAACTTTTGATGTCGGAAAATTTGAGAACCTGCTCTCAAACATTTGTTGGCGGAAATTCCAACAACAAATGTTCTATGGTGCCTACACAAGGTCGGACTTTCCGACAACAAGCTCACATTGAACATTTGTTGTCGGAAACTCCTATCGTGTGTACATAAGAGATTTGTCAGAAATATAAATATATTTTTTTGCCCATAGAGCTAGGTTAGTGTTTATCTGTTTTCAGTACCCAGTAGTTCATCCACTGCATGGTGCCCGAATTGATATGATATATGAATAAATGCATCTAGTGTAACCTTTCATGGTGTGTGTATATGCTAACAGACATACAAAACAATAACATATGAACACATTTGGACCTTCACTGGTGTATTGCACATTTCTGACAACAAAAACATTATAGAATTCTAAAATATAAGAAACAAAAAGACCTCCGCAGAGTAAGTTATAGCTAAGCCTTCTAAAAACAGAAGGTATTATTGTATTACATTTGTGAATGTGTGTGAATCATTTCATCAAAAAATAAAGTGACAAGTGCTAATACAACTTAATACTCCCTAGAGACACACACACATATAAATCATATAAATGTTACATATGTATAAATAAAGTGTCTGGTGCAATAATTAATTTATAGTCTTCAAAATATAAATCTTATATCATAAATTAAATCCAAGGTGCAATAACGTGATAAATGGTGATGAAAAGTCCTATTGTCATATTCAGAGCCTAAAGTTGATAAACAGTCTGTTTGGAAATAAAGACCATCCTTCAAAACAAGGTGACTTGTGCCTTTTTCTCTGCGCTTTCTAGAAATATCTAATAGTGAAGGTGCTCTCCCCTCTAGGTGGTATTGCGCCTTCACAGCCACACTGCTGTATACTGAAGCAAAGATCTCCGCTGGTAGTATCCTTTATTGGCCCCTTCATTTCGATAATGCGCAGTATATGCAAAGAGAAATAACACTCCATAGTGCAATACCGCTTATACTTTTTATTTTGTAATAGACGTATAGGTATGCACTTACATTTAGTTTAAAATTAATTATCAGTAAGAAAACGGGAAGTCCGTTATTCCCATGCATTCCACGGACCAAACAGTTAGTGATGCAATAATGCTGTGGCTCCACCCTACGTGTTTTGTCATCAAGACGGCATTGGGCGCTACACTTCCTGGAATATATACTGTGTGGTAGCCTGGCAACCCAATACAAAATAATTAGTGGCCATTTTGTTGTAGACTATGTTCTTGCTTAGTGCTATTATGCAGGCACTTCAGTGTAGTGAAATGGTAGTATAATCCGTCAACGGCCATGTTTGATAAGGCTACTTAAGTAATTTAGTAGCTAATAATTATGACTGTTATTTTCACTCTGTATATAGCTGTTTCTACCAGCTGGAAATACAATTTTCATTCTGGCAGTGTGTAAAAGCCAGTTACAAAATAGCATAAAGAATATGTGTTATAAATTTGTTGGCCGTGTCACGGCGCATAGAATGTTATGCAAAAAGACATATAGGGGACACCACATGTTATATATGCTAATAATATAAAATATAACATAAAAAAGTCATAAAGAAATACATAAAAATACCTAAACAAATGCATACATAAAAAAGTTCCCAAAATTTGTTAGAAATTGTACATAAGAAATATAATATAAAAAATATGTATGTGAATTTTGTGGGTAAATTTGTTGATTGAAGTGAGAGGAAATATAATTTATGAGTGTTAATGCCCACGTGGTGGTTAATAATATTTCAGAAGGCTCTTTTTTTTATATATATATATTTTTTTTTCTTTAAAAAATTGTAATGAAGCAGTTTAAATTAATATCTATGATCATGCCTTCTGGTTGGAGAGTGTTTAACAGGAATATCCATCTTGTTTCATTCTGTGAAACTTTTTTCTTTTTGTCATCACCCCTCCAGTGCCCTGTAATTTTATCTATACCATAGAAGGTCATGACCGATGGGTCTCTTTGATGGTATTCTCTGAAATGTCTTGACACACTTTCATAAATCCATTTTTGATGTTGCAAACGTGTTACCATATTCTAACATACATTTTTGAAACATAGTGTGTCAAGACATTTTAGAGAATACTATCTGATTTATGAAACATAGTGTGTCAAGACATTTTAGAGAATACCATCTGATTTATGAAACATAGTGTGTCAAGACATTTTAGAGAATACCATCTGATTTATGAAACATAGTGTGTCAAGAAATTTTAGAGAATACTATCTGATTCATGAAACATAGTGTGTCAAGACATTTTAGAGAATACCATCTACATTTTTGAAACATAGTGTGTCAAGACATTTTAGAGAATACCATCTACATTTTTGAAGCATAGTGTGTCAAGACATTTTAGAGAATACCATCTGATTTATGAAACATAGTGTGTCAAGACATTTTAGAGAATACTATCTGATTTATGAAACATAGTGTGTCAAGACATTTTAGAGAATACCATCTATATTTTTGAAACATAGTGTGTCAAGACATTTTAGAGAATACCATCTGATTTATGAAACCATCAAATAGACCCATCAGTCATGACCTTCTATGGAGATAAAATTACACGGCACTGGAGAGGTGATGACAAAAAAGAAAAAAGTTTCACAGAATGAAACAAGATGGATATTCCTGTTAAACACTCCCCAACCAGAAGGCATGAACATAGATATTGATTTAAACTGCTTCATCATAAATTTTTAAAGAAAAAAAACAATAAAAAATATATTATAAACTACCACCTGGACATTAACACCCATATATTATATTTCCTCTCACTTCAACCAACAAATTTACCCACCAAAGTCACTAGCGTTAACGAGCGTTTCACAATACGAGCTATTATATTTTAAAAATCCTGACTCGGTTTGTGAGCGTTGTCTCACAAAATGACCAGGATTCAACCCTCTGCGGTGTGCAGTACCACATTTGTCCAGAGGTGTGGGGGCGCTGGTGCCACTCAGAGCCACTCTGGGCCGCTCAGATGCAATCGGAAACACTCTGTATTCGAGTGTTTCCAAGCCTTTCCGAGTGCATCCTAGCGGCTCCGAGTGGTTTCCGGGTGTCTCCGGCGCCCCCCACCTCTGGCCACATGCGTTACTGCATACAATAGAAGTCACTGTGGAGCGAATTATCTGAGTTTCCATTAACTTCTATGGGGAAACTCACTTTGATGTACCAGTGCTTTGGATTACAAGCATTCTTCTGGAACTAATTGTCCAAGGTACCACTGTGTGTGTATGTATATATATATATATATATATATATATTTATATATAAAATTTTATAATTCTTATGTACAATTTCTAACAGATTTTGGGAAGTTTTTTTATGTATGCATTTGTTTGGGTATTTGTTATGATTTTTTATGATATTTTATGTTATATTGGCATGTATAACATGTGGTGTCACCTATGTCTTTTTGCATAGCATTTTATGCGCCGTGACACAGCTGACAAATTTAATATACTTATTCTTTATGCTATTTCATAACTGCCTGAATGCAAATTGTATTTCCAGCTGGCAGCCACAGCTATATACAGAGTGAAAATAACAATTATTAGCTACTAAATAACTTAAAACGGTTCGGCACACATTTCATTTAGTAAATCTCTTTGCCTTCCAAATCAGGCAAAGAGTACCAAATGAAATGTGTTTTTTTTTTTTTTTTTACTTACCTTGTAATCGATGACTTCCTGTCTTCTGCCTCTTCGGGGGTGGGCGGGGTCTTGCGGGGATCCTCGTCACGCCGCACTGTCTCCTGGGATCTGGTGTCATTGATCCCAGGAGTCAGTGCGGGCATCTTCCGAAATCTCGCGAGATTTCGGGCACATCTTCCGAAATCTCGTGAGATGTCGGCAGATGTGCCGTTACTGCGCACGCGCGAGTAACGGCGATGCATGCTGGGCCATCTAAAGTGCCTGTGGGGTTTCACATGCCCACAGGCAAGATGGCCCCCAGCACAAAAGAAGAAGATGAAGAACTTCATCGGAGGAAAACCGGCGGCGATCGAGATGGAAGATGGAACAGGTAAGTCCCCCAATTGAGCTATATGCCCTTGGCATATAGCCCAAAAAAAAAAAAAACGAGTGCAGAACCGCTTTAAGTAGCCTTATCAAACATGGCTGTTGGTGGATTATACTGCCATTTCACTATACTGAAGTGCCCGCATAATATCACTGAGCAAGGACATGCTCTACAACAAAATGGCTGCTAATTATATTGTATTGGGTTGCCAGGCTACCACATAGTATATATTCCAGAAAGTGTAGAAAGATGGTGCAGCTCCCGATGACGCCTTGATGACAAAACGCGTAGGGTGGAGCCACAGCATCATTGCATCACTTCCAGTTCGGTCCGTGGAACGCATGGGAATCACGGACTTCCCGTTTTCCTACTGCTAATTTATTTTAAACTAAATGTAAGTGCATACCTATACTACTATTACAAAATAAATCAAGTACAAACAGTATTGCACATTTCTCTTTGCATATACTGTGCATTATCGAGGTGAAGTATACTACCAGCAGAGGTCTGTGTTCCAATATACAGAAGTGTGGCTGTAAAGGCGCAATGCCCCCTAGAGGGGTGAGCCCTCTGGTAAGTGCATTAACATAGGACAGCACGGAGTGAAGCACCTGCACTATAAGATATTTCTAGAAAGTGCAGAGAAAAAAGGCACAAGTCACTTTGTTTTTAAAGGATGGTCTTTATTTCCAAACAGACTGTTTATCAACTTTAGGATCTGACTATGACAATAGGACTTTTCATCCCCATTTATCACATTATTGCACCTTGGATTTAATTTATAATATAAGGTTTATATTTTGAAGACTGTTGATTAATTATTGCACCTGCCACTTTATTCATATATATGTAACATTTATATGATTTACATGTGTGTGTGTCTCTAGGGAGTATTAAGTTGTATTAGCACTTTTTTCATTTTATTTTTTGATGAAATGATTCACATACATTCACAAAAGTCACAAAGCTTTTCCATTAAATATTAAGTGAATACATCTAATGCCCCGTACAAACGGTCGGAAAATCCGACCACAAAATCCATCGGATTTTTTCCGACGGATTTTGTCCGACACTGGTGTTGCATACACACGGTCGGACAAATTTGTCGGAAAATCCGATCATTCTGAACGTGGTGACGTTTGTTGCCTACAATGGGACTACGTAGAGGCTAGTAACCAATAGCTCTGGTCTTGTAATGTGATCTGAGCATGCGTGGCACTTTGTCCGTCGGAATTCACTACACACGATCGGAAAAAGTCCGATAGGACTTTGTTGTCTGAAAATTTGAGAGCAGGAGATAAAACTTTGTCCGTCGGAAAATCCGACGGAAAAAGTCTGATGGAGCCTACACACGGTCGGAATTTCCGACAACATTGTCCGATAGGACATTTTCCGTCAGAAAATCCGACCATGTGTACGGGGCATTAGAATACACTTATAACAGAGCAGCGCCACACCCACTGGAATTCCTTTATTTTCATATAGACCCTTTTTAGGTAGGTGTCACGGTGGAGGCAGCAGCTCTCATCATAGTATAAGTAACGATCAGTTTGGAACAAACCCTTAACTATCTAAAATCATTTGATTACAAATACAAAATTATTGCAAATGTTTAAACCTCATTGTAAGATCTGAAGGTGGAAGAATGCAGATCATTCCTTATGCCCCTGAGGCTGAGCTGTGTATGTGCATCTGCAGGTTGATGTCAAAGTTTCAGCCCAGAGTGATTTTGCTGCGTGTAGTTGTCTTAAATGTGTTAGTGCTTATGAGTGCAGTGTGCATAGTAGTGATGTAGTTAAGTATTTTGCATCCAGCTTGAATACTGCTGTTGCAAGCATGTTAGCACTTATCAGGGTGGGATGGGGACAGTGTATGGAGTAGTTACGCCTCATACACACTGGACATTATAAAAACGCCAGTAGTGTTAGCTGTAGAATGAGTTTTGTAGTAGGCTTGTAGTATCGTCTTTTTTTAGCAAAACTATACTCCCACAAAATCTTACAGCTCAAAAACGCTGATAAACGCCAAATAGCTGCATTTTTCAGCGTTTTTAAGCCTTTATCAGAGTTAGAGCGTTTTTACAGCTGAAAAACTCCTTTTAAGCCCTGGTTCACATTGATACTTGATATGCGATTTGACATGTCAAATTGGCTTCAATTTCCGGCAATGGCACCGTTCTTATCGGTGCGACGCTGCATTTGCGGCGCCGCACTGTTTTTAAAAATGTGTTTCTGTACTACTTTTTGCGATTTCGGGGTGCAATTTCCATTGCCATCTATGCAGAAACCCGCACAGATGTCTGTGAAATCGCTGCCGAAATCGGGACTGATATGCGGGAGTGAAATCATGCGAGTTCAGCTGAACTTGTTCAGCTGCTCAGTGTGAACCTGGGCTAAAACGACCCACTAGTTCTGTGTTTTTTTTTCAAGCCAGAACACACCCCTTCCATAAAACGCTGATAACAGCCTATGTGTGCATGAACAAATAGGATAACATGTTGGGGAGTTTACTGGCAGCAGAAAAAATGTATGAAGCCAAAAACAGCAGCTGTAAAAACGTCCAGTGTGCATGAGGGATTAAGGATATTTATCCAGCATGAATGCAGCTCTTCCAAGCGCTTATCAGTGGAGAATGTGGACCATGGTTTCTTTGATGTAAGGCTAAAGTGGAACCAAAAGACAACACACACCGTGGAAAGGTGGGCCAGGGAAGAAAAACAAACTTCAATAAGATATTCAAAAATTACACTATTATTTTATTAGGGCTGCAATTACAACTTTTAGTTTTTCTGCACATGTGTTTTCCCAATCCATGAAACATGAAAAAAAGTGTTTTATTGCACATACACACACACATTTGTGTGTTTCTATTGCTTTTAGTGGAATTGCACGTCAGTTAAATTGCAATGTGTGAATCCAGCCTATAAGAAACCTGTATTGAGAGAAATATAAGGCTGTTCTTGCTGACCTCCTCCTGAATATGCCTTTCTGTATCTGGTTTTAATACTCTAAGCTCAAAATTACTAATATGATCTACACTAGTTATTATATAAATCAATAAAGTTTACAATTTTCAAAAAAAATTTAGAAAAAAAACTAAAATCGGTGGAAGAAGTTGGAAAAAGGTTGGATTTGTGTTATTTGGTGAGGTGTAAAGTAGAAACAAAAATCTTTGCATGCTTAACTTTAACTAAGTTTCTTAGTAGTTGATCCAGATACTTTCTTTTCTTTAGTTTACAGGGATCCAAATGTGCTGTCGCCTGCGAGGATGAGAAATATTACAGTGCCGTCAAGAAGGAATGTGAGCCCTGTCACAGATCATGTGCCACATGCACAGGTATTATACATTTCTAGGGAACCCCCTAGCTGATATTCTCACAGGGGTTCCTTGGTCCTACTTTTACTGAAACACAAAATAGGAATTAGAATTTTTTCACTTGGGACACTACCTGCTAAAGACTGCTGGGAAAACTTAATATGCAGTGAGTTTCTATGAGAACCTGTTTTAGTTGTCACTGTAACACTATTACAATCACGAGAAAGGGATCCTGCTACTACTAAAAAGGTTTTGTGGAAGGTAAACATTGTTGTTTTATTCCACAGAGGAGTCTAGGGTAATAATGGGAATTCAATTTTCCTTGAAAATAAAGCAGCCCCGAAAACACCAGAAGTATTTATGTGAACTGTTTCGCCTAAATAAAAATTGTATTTTGTATCACCTTCCTGCTCATTGAACAATTTGAGAGTAACACTATAGTGTTCCCCTTGCTTCCTCTGTCTGAAAACATGTTAGATTGATAGTACTCTGAAATATAGAAGAGCAGTGAGTGGCTGACAGTTCAGAACCTCCTACTCTTAAGATCACCAGGTGAAAAGAAAGAAAGAAAAAAGCCTAAATAAAGAAAACAAATTCAGCCACCCAATCTAATGATTGGCAAGCTGCAGTATATTAATATAAATCATGTTTATTATTATTATTATTATTATTATAATAATAATAATAATAATAATATAAATAATAATAATATTACATTTTTGTTTTAGGTTTAATACCACTAGGTATATTTGCAATATTTAAAAAATCATTGTAATTTGCTTATACTTCTTTTTTAAGAGGAACGGCATTATGATTCATTCAATAAAGGGACATCCACAGCTTATTGCTTAAAGCCAGTTGTCAGAAACCATGAAATCAGGCTGAGACAAAAGTACAGTTAAATCACACTTGTTTAATAATAAAAGTAAAAAGAACAAACATAGTCAAAAACATAGCCAGAGTTCAGTAACCAGGAAGGAATAGTCAGCCAAGCCAGTAGTCAGGGATCAATGTAGTGGAACAGCAAGCAGGATCTGGAGCCAGAATGGATGTCAGCAAAGCAAGTCCTGAACAGGATCGTAGGAGATAATTTCTGTGATGTTGACCAAGGCGAAGGCAGAGAACCTCTGGACTGGACGGCTTAAGTGGCAGGACTAACGAGCAGGATATCAACAACTGATCTTGTGAGCTTTCAGTACAGACCTGTATACCAGCTTGACTATGCTATGCATGCAGAGTGCTGAATCTAGCACACAGTAGAGCTAAATAAATAGATTCTAAACTTTCACAATTATTACATTTTCTGTATGTGGAAATAATGTTTGATATTTATACTCATCCATTAACAAAGTTCACCATTTTTACCTTTATTAACCTATTTTATGTAGGACCCGGAATAGACAACTGTATAAACTGTGCAAAAGAAATGTCACTTGAAGATGGACGCTGTGTTACAACATGTAGTTCTGAATATTATTTTGCTCTACCCAAGGCTAATGGTTTTAAAACTTGTAAACGGTAAGTTATTATGGTATATAATAATAAGAATAAATGGCTGGGTATATGTGTTTTTTCCTGTTTTCTAAAAATCTGACAGACTTGTCTGATATTGGGTAAAGACAGATTTAAATATACGCAGTGCCTTAATTAACAACATTTTAAATACATAAGGCTCAATTCACAAAGTTCACACTCCAGGACAAGGATCCTGAAAGTGACCGTTTTATTTAACTGAATCCATTTAAATTAGAAAATTACGGTGACATGGCTGAAAATAAAGATCCTGATCCTTAAGTCATTAATTGATAAAACTGTCATCTCACTCCTTCACATTAGCCCTCTGCCGAAAAAAATGGGGAATTCACTTTTTAACCACTTCAGCCCCGGACCAATTGCCAGCCAAAGGACCAGGCCCCTTTTTGCAATTCGGCACTGCGTCGCTTTAACTAACAATTGCGCGGTCATGCGACGTGGCTCCAAAACAAAATTGGCGTCCTTTTTTTCCCACAAATAGAGCTTTCTTTTGGTGGTATTTGATCGCCCCTGCGGTTTTTATTTTTTGCGCTATAAACAAAAATAGAGCGACAATTTTGAAAAAATGCAATATTTTTTACTTTTTGCTATAATAAATATCCCCAAAAAATATATAAAAAAACATTTTTTTTCCTCAGTTTAGGCCGATACGTATTCTTCTACATATTTTTGGTAAAAAAAATCGCAATTAGCGATTATTGATTAGTTTGCGCAAAAGTTATAGCGTTTACAAAATAGGGGATAGTTTGATAGCATTTTTATTAATATTTTTTTTTTATTAGTAATGGCGGCGATCGGCGATTTTTATTGTGACTGCGACATTATGGCGGACACATCGGACATTTTTGACACATTTTTGGGACATTTGTCATTTATATAGAAATCAGTGCCATTTAAATAGCACTGATTCCTATGTAAATGACAGTTGTAGTTAGGGGGTTAACCACTAGGGGGCGGGGAGGAGTCAGTGTGACGTGTTCTGTTTTTTTTTACAGTAGGGGGGCGTGGCTGTACGTCTGACGTCATTGATCGGCGTTCCCGATGACAGGGAACCGCCGATCACTGACAGTCAGTGTAGGAAGCGCGGGGAGAGGTTTGTTTACATAGACCTCTCCCCGTTCTTCCGCTCCGTAACCCGATCGCGGGATACCAGCGGCGATCGGGTCCGCTGGTCCCGCGGCCGTGGTCACGAAGCTCCCGACCGGGTCGCGCGCGCCCCCCCGGGCAGGCAAATTAAAGGGGACGTACATGTACGTGCTTTTGCCTGCCCGTGCCATTCTGTTGACGTATATCTACAGGAGGCGGTCGGGAAGCGGTTAATATCTTAACTAGGCAGCAGAGGGGACAGAATAGTGAGCATTTGTATTGACTATGGTGTGGGAAGAAAGGCATCCTGTATTTAGCAGTATTGACCAGTCTAATAGGGAGGCTGCTGTAGTAATATCAAGTAATATGGAATAAATATCAGTATTTCGTTTATTTATCTGATGCATTTGACAACCGAAAACATGTTTAAATAAAGTAGCCCATAGAGGGTAGCAAATCTTTGACCAAACTTGCATGCTTAGATTGGTCATGGCACAGAATGGCAGCTCCAGTGTGTGCTTATCTGTGCCATCCAACTACTTCCAGGGGAAAAAAAAGGCCACACAGCATAGACCTGTTCACTTGACTCAAACATTGAATAGAGGGACCGTGACAGCCTATGTGAAGGGGTACAATGGTGATTAAACAAGGTTTTCTAGGCTGTCCAGTAAATTATATCACCCACAGAGCAGTAGGCCAAGGCTGCCTGAATATATAATTGATTTGAGGTTGTCACCCCCATCTGCCCAAAATGGTCACACTGGTGGACATTTATATCAGTGCAGTAGATAGTAATTCTGTAACCAAAATGAATTTTTGGTGTAGTTCAAGAAACATTTCTAATGTCATCTAAAAAGAATGTTAGCTATCCTGTCTGTCAGTATTTTGGTAAGGCCCACTAAATTAGCTTCTTTTACAATCTTGTTTTGTTGCATATTATATGTGATAATTTAACAGATTTTCATTTTCTCTGTGCATTGGGTGTAATAATTAACTCAAGTTTTACCTACCTAGTAAAGTTCAGTGCGGTTATACTAGATCTTTGGGCTATGGTTCATACTGTTCATACTGATACTGCCATCAAACATCACCATATGTTGGCTGGCATAACTCTCGCTTTTAAATGTTGTCTTTATATAGATGTGTGGAGTTTGGAAGGTGATTTAGTGGCATTCTTGTTCTGCTCTCTATTTAAAAGATTAGAAATGTGCCCATGCATCATAAAATGTTGCCATTAAACACATGGAGAATTATAGGTTGATTAAAGTGGAGCTAAGACAAAATTAAAAAGCACATAAATTATGCAGTTTGAAACTAGTATTAACACATCGGTTTTAATTTTCCCACTTTCTTTATTAAGTTGTTAACACTATAAATTCTGCAGTAAAATCCCAGACAGCATTGTCAACCTGTCTAGCCTTGGATAGACATGTACTGTAGTTTTAGGGTTGAAAATGTATTTATTATAACAACAGTCAAAACACATAAGTAAGACACTACAATAGCAAAATGGCTCAATGGCTAGCACCAATAGCATGACTTGTACATAATAACAGTACAGTATAAAAACTGTGAGAAATGTCACTATAAAGAAAAAAAAAAAAACAGGAGAAATTCAAGAACAAATCATGGACCATGATCATGGGATCCAGCAAAGTAGTCCATCTGTAGTTAACCTGGCATCATATGAATACACCAGAAAATTTTTAATATGTTGTTCGTATAAGAAATAGAGAAAGGAAAAAAGACGGAAAAAAAGAAAACCCAAAGAAAGGGAAGGAAGAGGGAAGGGAGGAGACAGAAGGGAAGGAAGAAAATAGGGAAAAAATGGCCGGGAAGACACTCTGATAACATTGAGTTTAGTAGAGTCAGTAAGAACAAGAGAGGCATCACCATAAAAAGAAAAAATTATATAACAATATAGCAACAACTCTAGAAGCCTTGTGTCAATGCTCTCCCATCAGTGTCGAGAGCATTGATGTGAGGGTATCAGAGGATAGCAAGCTGAGCCAAACATAGCATAAGATTCTTATATTTGTCAAAGGATACTGTAGTTTTAAATAGATTTGTAAGTAAGTGACAAACAAATAAAAGCCCACACAGTGGCTTTGTGGTCAACACGTCTGCCCTGTAGCAATGGGGTCCCCAGTTCGTATCCCAGTCAGGGCATCATCTACCTAGAGTTTGCATGTTCTCCCTGTGCTTACGTGGGTTTCCTCTTGGTACTCCGGTTCCCTGCACACTTCAAAGACATGCTGGTTGGTTAATTTGGCTGCTGTCCAAATTGCCCTAGTATGTGTGTTTAAATATGCATGATGGGACCAGAGATTATAAGCTCCTTAAGGGCAGGGACTGATCTTTATGTAAAACACTGCATAAATTGTCTGGGCTACATAAATATCTGTAGTAAATAAGTACAGGTCACAGTTTTTAAGAAGTTACAGCCAGCGTTATTTTTTTAGATAAGATTTAACCCAAATGAATAAAAGTTGACAATTGTAAGTTCACTTTAAATGGTTTGTCTCAATCCCTCTAACTATTACTTTAGCTGGGCAAACTTGAAATGTTAAAGGAAGTAGAAAAATTGCAGATGAAAAAATTATAGTATCCACAGGTAATAAACTAAATGTTTTCCGGGGCTCAGAAAAAAAAAAGAGTTAAAGCTATTGATAGACAGCATTATATATTCCACTTTTTTATTTTGCCTTAAGGTTCACTTTAAGCATATAAGTTTAATCTTGTAACTTAATCAACCCAATAAAAGTAGGTGCTCAAGTTTTGGTTATTATGTGTGGGGTATTAAAGTGGAACTAAACCCAAAATAGTTTTTTTAAAAGAAAGTTTGTGTTAGAAATGTTCAATATATGTTATAAAATCTTTAATCAAGCATAGAAATGTATTCTGCATTGTTTTCATTTACATTCTTTTCCTAGCACGAGTGTGGTGTATGCTACATTCAAAACATGCCTCTAGAGATGGTTGCCAGTGTGCTCATGTTTGCTCTCAACTGAACTTTTAAACCCTGAAATTGCTGGGGTCATAGCTGGTCAAATGTGAAGCAACATGGCAATTGCAATTCTAAATACAGGCTAAGATGGCACTGTCTTTGACTGCAAAAAGTTAGGCCTGTTTAGTTGCACATAAACATTATCTATGGAAATGGAAAAAAAAATTGTTATGGTCAACTTGTTTTAAATGTACAAAGCAAGAGAATGTACGATTCACATCCACATTAGACCTAATCACCCCCTTGGCGGTGCACAGAAAAATTGCCTTCTTCTAAGGCACAGATACAATGTAACAAAAGAGAATTTCCCAGCACTACCTGTCCTTCCACATCTTCTTTTATTAGACAAGCAATAGAACAAACAGAGCAACCAGCTGACGCATTTCTGCCTCACATGGCCTTAGTCTGACTAGGTAGAAACACATTAGCTCTGTTTGTTATAGTGCTTGTCTAATAAAAGATGTCAGGGGAAAGTAGTGCTGGAAAGTCTCTTTTGTTACATTGTTTAAAAGCACAAAGCCTGAATGTTCATAACCTCTCCTATCCTTTATTCTTCATTCACTGCTACTTAATGAGTCACTAACCTTGTTGAAACATGTATCCCCACAATTCATGTGCTGCATACTCACCAAATGCCATGTGACATGAGCAGTTTTCTTTCTGGCAAGTTGTCAGGATTGCTAAAAGGCCACTTACCGTCTCATAAAGTGTCAATTCCTTGGTGGCTGGCTTTACTAGGTAATGAGCTTCTAGAGCATTCCAGGACAGTGAGGGTGTGGCACTAGGGATAGTCCTGATGTTCAAAAGCAGGCAATTTAGTGTGTATATATATATATATATATATATACACAGTGTATATATATACCGTGTAATATATATATATATATATATATATATATATATATATATATATATATATATATATATATATATATATATATATATATATATATATATATATATATATATATACATATATATATACATATATATATACACACAGTGCATTCAGTGTAGACTATATAAACAGTGCAGGCAGTCTAGTGTGTGTGCGTGTATATATATATATATATATATATATATATATATATATATATATATATACAGTCCAGTCAATGCGGAGTATATAATACAGTGCATTGAAGTAGTTAAGGGGAACCCTATGACAGAATTAGGGAAAAAACAGCATGGGGTCCCTCCAAAATCTATACCAGGCCCTTTGTGTCTGACATAGATTTTGAGGGAAACGCCACGACAAAATAAAAACAAAAAATTGGCTTAGGGTCCCCCCCAAATTCGTGCCCACCCCCTTGTCCTCATGTTGATGGGGACAAGGACCTCTTCCCGACAACCCTGACCATCGTTTTTTCAGTGGGGGGGCTTATCGGAATCTGAAAGCCCCCCAGATCCCGCCCCCCCATGTAAATGGGTATCGGTTACATTGTACCCCTACCCATTCACCAAAAAAAGTGTAGAATAGTTAAAACAGTTTTTGACAATTCCTTTATTAAAAAAAGAAAAAAAAAAGTGTCCTGCGATGTCCATCGCCCGAAGGACCCAAAAAAAAAAAGGCCTGCCTCGATGGGAGGCCTTCCAGTGACTGCTGTCTCTTAGCTGTGACAGCTGTTATATAGGCAAGGGCGGGGCCACACGGGTCCGTCGGCCAGTGTGATTGAAGAAGGATGTACATCGCGGGACACTTAGTTTTTGACAATACCTTTATTAAAAAAAAAAAAAAGTGTCCAGCGATGTACATCCTTCTTTAATTTCCTTTAGAAATGTAATTTTGCTGTGCCACTTTTCTACACATTGCACAGATGTGCCACTTTACAGGCAGAGTAAGGGGACCCCCCAGGGACGATATTTAAAGGAATATTTCATTTTTATTGTTTCACTTTAAGCATTATTAAAATCACTGTTCCTGAAAAAACTGGTTGTTTAAAAACCTTTTTTTTGCATTAATACATGTCCCCTAGGGCAGTACCCAGGTCCCCATACACTACTTTTTATGGCAATAACTTACATATAAGCCTTTAAAATTAGCATGTTTTCATGTTCGTGTTCCATAGACTTTAATAGGGCTTGCATGTTTGCGCAAACTTTTTGTCTATTTGCATGTTCTAGTGCGAAACCGAACCAGGCGTTATTCGACTTAGAAATCCCCTCGGGATCCAGGCGTCTTCTTCCCAGCTGACAGGATGGGCTATACGGCTTCTGATTGGCCGGCGCCACCCATGTGATGGGGCTGACCAATTAGAATGCTCCAAAACGTTCCTCCTGACGGGTACGTTTTGGACATTCAGCTGAGGGGATTTCTAGTGGGGGGGTGGAGGAGGGTGTCCTGTGTAAGTTCACCATACAGATTTTTCTGTAAAGGTGAACTTACACTTTAAGTGTCATCTCAAACATTATTATCTTTCTGCCAAAGATACCTCCGTTATCTGTTGTAATTCTAACATGCTACTACAACACTGCTTTTCCTAGATACAGTACATGTTAATAACATTATTTTCAAGGGTGGTTGTTCACATCAATGAAAAGCACCTGCAATGCGAGTTTGGAGAAGGTGCCTGTACTACTTTGGTGCAATGCAGTTTGATCTTGTAGCCCATATACTTTAATAGAAACAGATCAAAAATGCATGTACAAGCATTTTTTATGCGATTTTGATGGTATTGGTGATAGTATCATCTTTCCACTACACAGAGCTCATTACATGGATGCAGGTCCCCAGAGGACCCCATTCCTCCCACCATGAGCCCCCAAACACTACGACAGTCTGGTCAGCGGCCTGGAATAATCCATCAGTCATACATTCTGTCTCCCTGCTTCCCGCCAGGACAGGCTTGGTCTGGAGACTAGCTACAGTAAGGCCAATCCAAGGAAAGTGAGTAGCATGTCTTTGGAGACCAGCTTGTTCCTGCCCACTAGTACAAGCCCTGGAGAGATGACTGCAAGAGAGGGTCAAGTTGGTGATGCTAAGACAAAGACAATTCAAAACTCATCACACACGCATTCAAAACTCATCACACTAGAGTAAACCAAGGCTGAGAGTAATGCCCCATACACACGGTCGGATATTCCGATGGAAAAAATCTGATCGGATTATGTTGTCGGAAAATCGGATCATGTGTGGGCTCTAGTGGGCTTTTTCCGTCCGAATTTCCGATGGAAAAAATTGGAGAGCATGATCTAAAATTTTCCGACAACAAAATCCGATCGAAATTTTTTCCGATCGCGTGTAGAGAATTCCGACGCACAAAGTGCCACGCATGCTTAGAAGAAATTTGGAGACGAAAGCTATTGACTACTGGCCTCTACGTAGTCCCATTGTACATTTTATACGTCACCTCGTTTGGAACGATCGGATTTTCCGACAACTTTGTCCGACTGTGTGTGTGCAACACAAGTTTTGGACAAAATCCGTTGGAAAAAATCCAACGGATTTTGTGGTCGGAATGTCCGACCGTGTGTACATTACGTGTGATCATTAGAGTTGTCACAGGACAGGAAATGCTTTACCGGCAGGAGCACCAGGTGAAATTAAAGGGGAAAAAAAGCGTAAATTTGATAACTAATGCAGCCACTATATATAAAGGACTAGTTAGCTGCAATATATTATTATTTTGTTCATTTGTTTAGATACGCCTTATGAAGGCATTGCAATAGAAGACTGGGATTTCATAATCAAGTTTTCTAGAAAAGAGGTTTATACTATACTGTACGCAACCTATAAAAATGCGATGCAGTCTATGTTCAAATAAAAATGTACAAGACTGACCTGATTATTTGTGATGCTATGTATTTAGAGTTAGTGGCCAAAAAGAATCTGTATTATTTATATGTACTTGGTATGGGCAGGTATACAGTATGCCTTTCGTTGTAAAAGAGCATAATGGATAAGATGCAGAAGTGCAGTTCTGAAAAATAGATATCATTATTCATTGATACACAGTGCAATGTAGTTCCAAGGTAAAGAGGACACAGTTCTGGAACATACCTTTTGTACCTCTCTTGGGAGAATATAACTCTTTCTGTATCAACAGAAATAAATAAATATGAGACCAGCATAAAGAAAGGTATCAGGGAATGATTTATGTTATTTTGCAGAATAATAAAAGCTGTTTCCAAGACAGTGTTTTGAGCAATGACAGCTGAGGCGTGGTTATTTTTTAATGCATTGAATGGGAAGGGTGCCAATTAAAGTAAATATCTTCGTCTAATGAAACCTTTCAGTTTCCTATCCACATCAGATTAAAACAGTGAGAGACTGCCACAGTCAATTACATCAAAAAGATGCAGAGAACTCTGCTTTCAATTACACCCATTAATGCTCATTACATATCTTCAGTACTGAAGGCAAGGACAGATACATGATTTTCCAGCATAAAATGACACCAGCTGTGCTCCTCAGAGTGGCAATGTGTGTTATAGGATACCTCTATATACTGTTGTCTTTCACGATAGGATTAATAGAGATCAGATAAGTGTAATTATCATGCAATCATTCTTGACAGGATGTGAAAAAATGTCAACACTCCATGCTTTACTCTAAAACGGTATAAAGTGTAAATTCTCAGAAGGCCTCTTTATAACCATTTTATAGCAGAATGCCCTAGCATGCCTTCTTAGCATCACAAGATAAATGTATATATTGGGGGTTATTTACTAAAGGCAAATTCACTTTGCACTACAAGTTTATATAGCAGTATATTTACTAAAGTTTATATTTACTAAAATAATTGCATTTCCATGTTATGTATACTGTGGGAGACCAGATATAGTGAATGCAGGGTCCTGGATTTAGTAATACTAAGTTCTCTTAGTGTAAAAAAAAATGAACAATGTATAGTATATCTTTAGACTGGAAACAGAAAAGAGCCAATTAGGGTTATTTACGAAAGGCAATTCCATTTTACATTACAAGTTCAAAGTGCACTTGAAATTGCACTGAAAGTGCACTTGGAAGTGTAGTCACTGTAGATCCGAGGGGGACATGCAAGGAAAATAAAAAACTCATAGCCTTTTGGTCACTGTCTTCCCCTCATTTCACATTTGTATTAGATTAAATGAAGAAGAGTGCAAACAATTTAAGATATTTAAAGTGTTACTAAACCCACAACAGTAAAATCAGTCTGTATATGCAGTAAATCATGCTTGTTATACTTACTGTGGAACCTAAAGGGTTAATCCTCCATATTGTGTAAAAAGGCTGTTTTATCCTGCCTTCTCTGTTTCTCCCCTTATTCTGCAGTCCCCAAACCATCTCCTAATAGAACAGAGGCTAGGGGACAAGCTTTTTCTTGGGAGAGCGCATGTGATCAGCACAGGACCAATCACCACTGTCTAGACAGAGGGTCAGGGGTCCTGCAGCCTCATAGGACAGTCATAGGAGAATGAAAACTCCTCCTACAAGCTTTAACCAGACACTGATAGAAGTCACAAGACTGCCTTAAAGTGGATGTAAACCCACTCTCATCCTTTCTAAACTACTGCAATAGTGGTTATCTAGAAGGATATACATGCCTCCTGCATGTATACTTATATGTCAAATGTCTCCCCTCTGTCTGCTATGAGACCCAAAAACTGCAGATTTTGTGGGTTTTCCAGGGCTCAGTGGGTGGAGTCGTGATGTCAGTAGACTCCCCGCCCACCTCTACACTCCCCTTATCAACATGCATTTTTCTCCTGTGTACTTCTTAACTTCTGCTATGATCACTAATATCCAGTCAAAACCCAGAAAAGTCCCCACATGACTTCAGCATGCCAAATCATGCTGAGGTGTGGAACAGCCAATCCTTGCAGAGCTGCTGAAGAAAGGAATGGGGGTGGGAATTAAAAAATAATGCATGTCTTAGGCTATTGCATGAAATATGTAAATCACCTGTCAATCACAGCAAGGGGGAAGAACGAACAAAGTTTTCACAGTTTGTCCATTTTATTTCACTGAAAAAAAGATATGAAGATTGCTCAGAGCTGGATTAACTATTTGTGGCAAGACTGGGCACAGCTGATCTGAAATCCCATACTTTATATTGTGCCAGACAAAAAAAAAAATAGTTTGGGTTTACATCCACTTTAACTGCTGATAAAAAAGATATTTAGCAGTTTATATTTACTAAAACAATTGCATTTCTATGTTCTGTGTACTGTGGGAGAGAAGATATAGTAAATGCAGGCTCCTGGGTTTAGTAACACTTTAACTATGTATCCACAGTTGTTTTTCATTAGTGTTGTATCTACACAGCAATTTAGAAGTCTTGTACACAAAGTATTGCTTCATTTTCTCCCCTGCCTTCATTAAAGAGGAAGTAAACTGCTGCCTCTTTTTTTTTTTTCTGACCTGCAAAATAAAGGCATAATGTGCTAGTATGCGTCCAATACTAGAACATTATGTGAAACTTACCTGCAAACGAAGCCCTCCATCTATGTGTTGTCACCACTGGAGGCTGCATCCATCTTCACCCATCTTCATTCTGGGTCCGCGGACTCTGGCTGTATGACTGGCCAGAGCCGTGTGACGTCACTGCGTGGGAGCTGCCGGTCACGGCGCAGGGCTCTGAAGAAACGGCACGTCCATACCTTCAGAGCACATGACATCATCGGCTGCATATACAGTACATATCTCCTAAACGGTACAGGTTTAGAAGATATTTACAGTACCTATAGGTAAGTCTTATTATTCGCTTACCTATAGGTACAAATAATCAATGGAAGTTTATAACCACTTTAACATGCGCGCTCTGTCATTGTGTTGCAGACTTACCAGTCAAAGGAATGTCAGCTTCTTTTATATTCATAGTGATTTTTCTTTTACACTCGCTATGTTTATGTCTCAGATGTGACGGGAGCTGCTCAACATGTTCTGGCCCAGGAGAGAGGAACTGTACGAGTTGTCCTGAGGGTTATTTGTTAGAAGACAGTACTTGTATGGTGGGAACAATCTGCAAAGATGGTGAGTTGATGAAATCCAATAGAGTTTCAATATCCAATGTGGTGTAAATACAGAAATATGCTTCCACAGACACTCAAACATCTACATCATTTGAGTAGTGTGAACAGACCAATACTTTCAAGTACATTCAATCTATTTGCTAAACTGGCTGCAAAATCCTGGATATTCGCCCAGAGGAAAAAATCCGATATTTTCCAGAGAATGGTGCTTTTTTTTTTTTCTATGCCAAATCTTAGGCTGTCCTGATAAGTACTTTGATAAATAGCGGCAAGTGTGCCTGGTGGTAGGATGGGTGAAGGATTGCTCAGACACGGATTGAAATCTGCGGTACGTTGTCTCTACTTTGTTTATCTCTAAAACCCAAACCTTTATAACCACATTGACCTTCAAATATATAGCAGCGTCCTGTAACAATTTATTTTTACTGGCATTCGTGACATGCATTGAAAGGAGTGTCAATGTTAATGTAGGTTGTGGGCAGTGTTACTCAGATTCAAAACTGTGAATTACAAGCACAAGGTTTTCATTGCAAGCAGCAGGTTGTACTGAGTAATGCTGCATGTCTATTGTAGTGCTAGGCAGACAGCACTGCAAATACTGTGATTGATATCCTTTCCTCAATGTACCTAGCAATTTTAGAATGATTGAACCAACATAGAGTTCTTCACACTGTGCAAATACAGATTCATTCAAGCACATCTATTACAAATGGCATAATGGGGCTCATTTATCAGCAGAAACAGGAGGCTGATGTTAATGTTATGGTAAATTCATGGCATATATAACTAGGATTCTTGGGGGCTACTCTCAGGTTAATGACATGGATAGCAAACAAAAATACTGCACTTATCTTGCTTTATATTCCGGACAGTGATGAATCTCATAACCATCAATTCTACATTTCCAATGCATGATTTATATCATTAACAACGTTATGTGGGAGGAAGTTTTCAGAATTCTGTGTCTGGTTTCATCTGTCACCGCACACAATATAATGAGAGGGACTTGTTAACTAGATCAGTAAATGATACCTGGTGATGTATTGTCACCAATTAGAGCACAGCAGCCTTTTGATCTAAAAGCAACGGATTGAAAATGTACGTTTTGTGTAATTAGATCCCCTTCTACCTTGTTTACTTAATTTGACAAATGTTTAGAAATATACTGTAGCTTTTCCAATAAGAATGCTATAAAAGTAGTATGTATAGGGCTCATTCACATAGGACACGGATCAGTACACCTGTGCAGAGGGCCATGTGTATTCCCTGAGGTGGCACAAGTGGTTTTTACAGCCAGCGTGATAAAATCAATGATAGGCTGAAGGCTGAATGTACATCTACAAGGGACCCATGGGTGTCTGAACCCAGACAGACCGCGTTCAGAGTTTTCAGTCCCTCAGTGGAGATCCATGCAGATGTCAGCCGGTCATTGATTTTACCAGGCTAGCTGCATAGGGTTGTATGGACCAACTGTGCGTCCCGAGAGGATAAACATGGCCCTCTGCAAGGGTGCACTGATCCATGCCTCTGTGTAGATAAGGCATGTGCATTTGTTTTCGTCCGAATGCATTTTCATCCGAATTTCGGGTATTTTCGTTTTAGGAAACGATAACGAACGTGCAGAATCCGAAAACCGAAAGATCCGACATAAACAAATGCTTTATTTTCGTTTTCGTTGTGACAACAGTTCGATATAGATAGGAGATTCAACATGACGCTGACAATAGTGATCTGTGTCCATCGAACCTGTGGTCGAATGTGAATAACCTTAGCTCTATTAATCCAAGATTATTCTACATAGAGAGAAAAGATTCGACATAGAGAGAAAAGATACGACATTATAGAGACAATAGCAAAAAAGGTTGAATGTGCCTAACCTAACTCTATTAGTCCAAGATTATTCGACATGGAGAGAAAACATTTGACATAAAGATTTGACTAAGCAGTCGGTGCGAGCGGACATTTATGGTCAAATGCTCTCCCATAGGCTATAGAAGAATTCTAATGTTGGTTGACTAGTAATAATAATTAATAAATATAATTATTACTAGTGTCATACAACATTAGAATTCTACTATAGCTTGTAGTCGGAACATTCGACCGATAATGTACGATTGAGGCGTCGTACAGTTTGGCTGCTCTGTCGAATCTTCTTAGAACATTCGACAGACACCATAAGCCTTCAATGACAGATTCGACCTTAATTATTTCGGATTTTCGGACGAATGCATTTTTTAACAAAACAAAATAAATAAAAACGAATTTCGAGAGTAACTAAATACATTTATTTCTCGGACGAAAAAATGACATGCAGGGCACTGGGCAGACCACTAGGGACAAAGGGGATGTGTATTTTTTTTTATACAGTACTGTAATCTGTAAGATTACAGTACTGTATGTGTATTGTGTTTTTTAACTTTTTTGAATTTGGCGCCGATCTCCGCTCCCGTGCATCGTAACATCGCAGGGAACGGAGATCAGTGGCACTCGGCACTCGGTGTGAATCGAGCGAGCAGACAGCTCGCACACACAGCAGGGAGACATCGCAGGATCCAGGGGACAAGGTAAGTAACTTCCCCCCGTATCCTGCAACGCAAGCCCGAGTCTGGCTCGGGGTTACCGCTTTTGGTACTGAAGATCCCGCCCCGAGCCAGACTCGGGATTACCGCCAGGGGGGGTTAATGTATACTGTAGAATGAATTAATTATTTTTTTATTAGGATTTGAGTCTCCCTGACTTGAATGAGGTGATAATGCAGACTCACTGTAGAGTGAACAGGCTAGAGGTAGAGCGGTAACATAGAAAGCTGCAAAGTTGAACCAAGAAGTAGGATTCTCTACTGCCTGGCTATGCAGTGTGTGAATTATAAAACTCTCTCAACAGAATTATAAAATTATTTTGCAAGTAAAATAGTTCACATGCTCAACTACTGTATATATTGAGCTATTTGCTAGGAGTTTCATTCTAGGCCAATATTTCAGAATACTGTGACACTAGTTACAAAACTAAATTCAAAAGTTCTCTGTGAATATTTACATGTATAAACATTTGCCATAATGATGAATGATTATTGAAAAGTAATACAGGGAGAATAAACCAGAAATGCATATGTATTCTACTATAATAGAATATGCTCCCATATAGCTATGCTACTTTAGATTGTGCTGCAAATTGAAAAAGAAATACTGTGCATATTTAGTTTTACTTTGTAGAAGAATGTTAAAGATTACAGAATACAGCTGTCTAAAATGTGTATATATTAAATGAAGATTATATCAAAACAAGCACTACTACTGACACAATACTTTCCCGAAGGCACTGGACAAAGCCATTGATCAAGGTTATGTGTGTTTGCTGTGAATACAGAATACTATATTCACATGCTTAACGTTTAATGTTTATGTTTGACTCGCATTAATTTATTTTTATGTTTATTTTATGAAATGTATATTGATTGTTTAGATGCGTTTTTTTTCTATGGTTCACATTTGATTTCCTTCCCTTTTTATTCCAATGACAGAATTTCCTTGAAATGCTTTCAGTGTATTGACAGCTAACAAAGAAAGACATCTCACAGCATAAGCCTCTTCACACCAACCTTATTTATAGAGTGTAAAAGTCACATTTGTCTGTCTTTGTAGTGTTAGATGTTATTGTCAGTTTTTTGAACAGAAGCATGAATTCTGGCAGCTTAAGTTGTTCATTTAACCCTTATGATACCCACTTATAAAATCATGCCATTTTTCTCTAAAGGGATGTCTTCTAAGATAAAACATTTTGTTTGCCCTTTATGTTTAGGTTATTCTTTAAATATCACAGTTTTCACTTAGCAGAATGGTATTTTTTCAAACTTTGTCCTATTGGAATAAAACATTTTTTTTTCAGATTTCTCCAAAAAGTAATGGGAATAATGTTAAAAGGTATGGGATAAAAATGTTATGCTCATATTGGCTGGGAGAATCTATCTTGCCATCACACCAGTGCACTGCCACAACTTTTTTGCACTGCTTTACATAAGTAAATTACACAGCTAGTAATCTCCAACGATTAGGGCAGAAATTCATGCCACTTTTACATCACCCTTCATATGACCATGTACCTTCTTGGTCGCAATGCTCCAATGCCTTGGATATTTAAAAATATGTTAACATGCACTCACTAAAACATACAAGCAGGGCAAGTATTTGATGCATTAAATATATTAATGGGGCTTATTTGTAAAGATCAACAAAAATGCACCTCATTTTAGACATGTGCGATTAGTTTCCGTAAATTCATACATTCTGGAGGATACAAAATATGAATTGCTATGATTCCGAATTTTGTACGAAATACGAAATTTCGTTTACGAATTTGGGATCAACAACGGAAACGTGACTGGTGTTTTGTTGACCAATCAGAGGTTTTCTTCTGCTGCTGAGTGAGGGTTCGGAAAATTACCTTTTACATTATGGGAGTGGGAGACTGAATCAGACAAAATAAGAATGTTCGTTAATTACGATTATTCTTTATGATGAAGTTAAAAACCCAGGAAGTCAGTGCAGCACAGGGATGGTGGGAGCCCCTCATAATGATAAATTCATCATAACGAAGGTTCGTAATTGTTACGAAAAGCTAACGAACCTAACGAAAATTTGTATTTCGTACGAATCCAAATTAAAATTTCGTCACAAATTACGAAATACGAATTAACGGCTAATACGGAACATAACGAAACAAAACAAATTTATTGATGGCGCACATGTCTACCTCATTTTATCAGTTTATTTTTTTTTTTTTTAAAAACGTTTTTTTTATGGAATATTGTACATTATAAAAATCAGACAAGAGTCTACTAGAACAAAAAATGCCCCTTTTCAGTAATGTTTTTTCTCTTTCTCTAATACCAGTGAGTATGATAAGATCATGGTAGCGTAACATCTCCATCCATTGGCAAAAAAAACTATCTACAAAATAGCTTTTACTTAACTATTTTTACCTTTCTATGAACTATGGAGTAAAAAATTTAGAGCAGTAGAAATAAGAGAAATGTTTAGAGTATTTAATTCATATTAAAATAAGACAAAAAATTTTACCTTTTCTAACTAGGTCTTGTGGATTGGTTTTGTGACAGAAAAATGAAACTGCTTTAATTAATAGTTTGCACTATACATAAAGCAGAATCTAGTATACCTTCAAATTATCTACCGCCCTTTTAAAGTGATCGTGAAGTCTAATTTTTTTATTTTATTTAATAACAAACATGTTATACTTACCTGCTCGGTTGCAGTTGGTTTTGCACAGGGCAGCCTGGATTCTCCTCTTCTTGGTTGTCTTTTCGGCTCTCCTGGCCCCATAGTAGCTTGCTATGGGGGCACCCGAGCCGAATCACAGCTCTGTGTGTCCATTCAGACATGGAGCTGCGGCCCCGCATTGCCCCCTCTCTCTCCTGATTGGCTCACTGACATTGATTGACAGCCATGGGAGCCAATGGCACTACAGCTGTGTCTCAGCCAATCAGGAGGAGAGTGAAGGACGGCTAAGACACTCATGGACATCGCTGGACTGAGAGGGACCCCAGGTAAGTAAATAGGGGGGCTGCTACACATAGAAGGTTTTTTATCTTAATGCATAGAATGCATTAAGATAAAAAAAAATGTCTGCCTTTACAACTCCTTTAACTAAATTTCCTTTCAAGAAGAAGCTGTATTTTTGCTAGTATACTTTTATGGTAACAGAGCAGAACAAATAGATTAAATCAAACTACAGGCAGAACATACAACAGAGTACTAAATAAGTATAAAAGCTTCTGAACTATGTCAGCATTTTGCCTTTGAACCTAACGTTTGCAAGAAAAGCTAATACTCCATTGCAGCTCATGCCATGGGTAAGTATGGTGGCTAAGTGGTTAGCACTTCCCTCAACAAATAAAAAGCATAATATTGGAAGGTTTTTTGGTGCAGTGCAATGGTTGTCTTGAAGTTTGCATGTGTATGTCTTTGGTAGGGACATTAAAAATTCCTTCAGGGTCAGTGCCTAATGTCACTGGTTGTATGTATCATTTTATGATGCTACATCATTACAGTAAAGAAATAAAATGAATTAATGTCAGACTACACAAAATTCACAAAAGGCTTTAAAATAGGTTTTTATATAATTTTAAAAATCAGCATTCACTCTGAAATCAATCCTGGGATGCAATTACAATTCTGGGATGATCTCATTCCTATTTTTATGATACAAGAAAAGAGCACAATGTTTCGACCCCCACCAGCCTTTCAATGGTACTTTATTGCAATAGAGAAATCTACCACTATTCATACATGAAACATTGCCCATTGTGAATGAACACTAAAACTAAAAATTATACATAACCATTGTTAGTGTATGTAGCAAAATATGGACATACATAATAAACTAATAACAGTGTACATTTTCATTGCTGAATTCTTATTTTAAACCAATAGGCTTTACAAGGACCCTGTCTCCAATTTAAAGAATTGCAAGTAAAAGCACAGAAAAAACAAGTATTATAAATGCTTACTTGCAATGTTTTTCTTTCTGAACTTGCAATGTGACTTTGAACTTACTAGAAAACTTGATTACTTTGGGAAGAGGAGATTCCACAACATTCCTTCCATAACCTTTCATATAGCTGCCAGGGGAGGAGCAAAGGGGAATACTGTAGAGCATGGGTGCTCAACCTGTGACCCTCCAGCTGCTGCAGAACTACAAGTCCCACGAGGCATTGCAAGGCTGACAGTTACTAGCATGACTCACAAAGACAGATGCATAATGGGACTTGTAGTTCTGCAACAGCTGGAGGGCCACAGGTTGAGCACCCATTCTATAGAGTGTCACTTAAGGGACAGCTCTGAGTCTGCTGGAGCTGCTGAAATTACAGTGGATATAGAAAAGTACCACCCCCTTTAAAATAATCACATGTTGATGCTTTGTAGCCTGAAATGAAGACAGAAATAGTTTTTTGTTTTTTTTTGTTATTATTATTATTCAGCCTTATTTACTCAGTGCAACTTATAACATCCAAGTAAAAGATATAACACCAACATGTCAGAAAAATGTTTTAAAAATTACAGCCTTTAGTCTGTTGGGATATGTCTCTACTACTACTTTGCACATTTAGACTTTGCAATATTTGCCTACTCTTTTTTGCAAAACTGCTCAAGTTCAGTTAAATTTGATGGTGACCATTTGTGGACTGCAGTCTTCAAGTCATTCCACAGATTTTCAATGGGGTTTAAGTCTGGGCTATGACTAGGCCATGCAAGGACATTCACCCTTTTTCTCCTTCAACCACTGTGTGAATGAATGAATGAATGAGTGAATGAATGAGTGACTTGTGACTTGAGTGACTTGAATGAGTGACTGTGTGGTCATTTTTGCTGTGTGCTTTGGGTCATTGTCATGTTGGAAGGTAAACCTTCTTCCCATTGACAACTTTTTGGCAGAGGGCAGCAGATTTTCCTCAAGAATTTGATATTGTGCGCTATCCATTTTTCCTTCTATCCTGACAAGTGCTCCAGTCCCTGCTGCAGAGGAACATCCCCATAACCGGATTTTACCACATACATGCTTTACAGTAGGAATGGTGTTATTTGGATGGTGAGCTGTATTGGATTTCCGCCAGACATATAGTTTGGTGTTGAGACCAAAGAATTAAATTTTAGTCTCACCTGACCATAACACCTTTTTCCATGTGGCCTCAGAATCTTTAAGGTGTGTTTTGGCAAAGCTCAGTTGTGACAGAAATGTGGCCTTTCATGAGTGTTTTTTTTTTTCTTGCAACCCTCCCATACAAGCCACATACGTGAAGAATTTGTGATATTGTTGTCACATGCACACAATGACCACTCTTTGTCATAAATTCCTGAAACTGCTTCAGAGTTGCTGTAGGCCTCTTGGTAGCCTCTTTGACCAGTTTCCTCCTGGCTCTTTCATTCAGTTTGGAGTGATGTCCTGATCCAGAGAGTCTGTGTTGTACCAAATACCTCTTATTACTTCTTATTAATATACTTCCCTGTGTTTCTAGGCATTAATAAAGCCTTTGAAATGTTTTTGTATCCATCTCCTGATGTTTGCCTGTCCACAACATTATCGAGGAGATTTTGACAGTGCCTTGCCAACCATAGATGATTGTTTGCTTAAGTTGCACTACCAGGGACTGAAATGCTCCAGGAAAGCTCTTTTCATGCTTAGCTAATGAAAATGACCACAGCTGATCACAGTTGAAAGTCAAATGGCTTTGTGTGCTGTTGAAAAGGTGATTAGCTACACCAGATTGAGTTTGTAAGTCATTTTTCGGAGTGGGGGATCCTTTTTCTAACTCAGTGGTTCTGTTTTTTATTTTTTTTTATTTTTTCTGATATGTTGGTGTTATTGTAACTCAGTGGTTCTGTTTTTTATTTTCTATTTTTTTTTCTGATATGTTAGTGTTGGTGTATTGCATGTTACAAGTAAATACAGCTGGATAAAACAAAAACTGTGGCTGTCTTAATTTCAGGCTGCTAAGCAACAAAATGGTATTATTTTAAAGGGGGTGAATCTTTTCTATACCCACTGTACATCTAAGATGGTGGCACCCAGCAGCAGTCTCTGGGTATACACAATGTTAAATGCAAAATCCCATGCAAAGATTTTGTTGAAAAGAATGGTCTGTAACTTTTTAAAGTATCCAGCTTAAAAATGCCAAAACGCTTGTTTTTGCTGTTTTTTTTTTTCTCTTAGGACCATCTCCATATGGTATTGTTTTATTTTAGCACAGAACAATGCACTATATTGTATCTGGGCCAGCCCAGATGTGGTGTTGTTTTCAAAACACACATTAAAAAAGCAAATCCCACTTATTCTCATTAGTTTTGCCACTAAAGCTGATATCAAGAAAGGCAACATTGTACTGAGAGCTCCTCCCTGATCTTCCACATCTTTATTACATTTTACATTTGTTTCCAATGTGATGCTATGTTGGAATACCATTGTTGCAATACTCCATAAGCTGCAGGCAATTTGCTAATTTTCAATATGGTGGTATGAACCACAGGGAAGAATTGGGATGTTACTTCTCATTGGGAAGGTGCTTCTCATCATTTTATTGTATTTGCTCTTGTACCACCCCAGACGATTCTTAAACCGTGAGGAAGTTACAAAATTAAATTTGTACCAGAAGCAATGGTTCCTGGTTTGCGGCTTTGTGCTTTTTGGGGTATGAGGCTGTATTTGCAAAGGAGATAGGTAATGGATGTGTGACTTCTAGAACGGGGCTTACTGGATGTATGTCTATTGTATATGTTTTAATGAATTTTAATAACTGGTTCAAATGGTGACACCCAAAATATGTCCCCTATGTGATTTGATAGCAAAGGTTGAGAATGCTAATTATGTCCCGTATTTCAAGTAAATTTGTGTCTTGGTTCTATAAAAAAAATGTTTATTCTTGAAAATTACACTTATGTTGCTGTTGGTTGATGTATACATTTATTTTTTCTAAAACTTGTATTCTAATGTTGTTCTTGTTTTTTTTTGTTTGTTTGTTTTTTTTCTACTTTCTTTTATCAATGGATATCAATCACTCCTTGTTGGACCACTATATTTCTACCTGTCGAAACTATTTCAAAATGAAATTTACTTCTGATGGACCAAATTTCCTTGTTTCCTGCTGCTGAATTGTTTCTTCAACCTGATCTGCTTGATCTTACAAATCAAACCTTCCTCCATGTTCATCATCTGCTCTTGAAAATCCTTCCATTTCTACTCCTTCCTACTGTCAACCTCGGGAAAGCAACGGAAGAAGCGTGGGCTGAGGGTGGCTTCTGTATGCTAGTAAAAAAGAACAACCTGTGTATAAGGAAAGTACTTCAGCAACTCTGCTGCAGAACATGTACACTCAAGGGGTGATTTAGCTGCTACTACTGCAGAGGGTCCCACTTATTAGACTTCTAGATTTTTCATATTAAAAATAAAAAGTCACCTCTTTCTTTTATTCTCTTTGCCCTCATCCCCCCCTGTTGTGGGGGGGAATGGTGAACTGTTTCGTTGGAACTTCAAAGAAACAAACAAAAAAAACTACAACAGACCTACCTTGTATTGCTGGGTGTTTGCATTCAAGCACCTGGATCCGCAGTCAGTATTGTGTGACCAAAGCATTGATGCCAAAATAAAGAGTCAGCTAATGATGTGATGTCAGCTCAAAGGTTTTTCCTTTTGTTGTTCGTTGTTTGGTCTCCCTGAGGCAGGATGGGCTATGGCATATTTTAACCCCTTTAGTGTCAAGATGACTTGCCATTTAATGAATTTGATGATTTACGTCTTGTTTTTTTTTTTTTTTTCTGTGAAATATAAACAAAAAATTATTTATCCACTAGTTTTATTTTTCTTTGTTTCTGCGTTTTTGTTGCTGAACACAGTCTGTCATTGCTGCATACGGACAGTGTCTATATCTGATAATGTTCAAGAGTGAAAGAGGGCATAACTAAATTTTATTCGGTTAGGTGTTGCTCAGGGTTTGCAAAGCAGTAAACAAAGAATACATGGGAAGCATTGGCTTTGAGTTTTTACCAAAATGAATTGCTTTTTCTTAAAGTGGTAAGAGAGCCTTCTTAAACTCCATCCAGTACTTGTTATAGAGTGGGAAAGTACCGGTAGTTAGAACATTGGTAAGATTTTTATGCCTATGTCCCATTTGGGGAGATTTTCCATCATATATATTGGGATAGGAAGTGATTACGTTCTCTGATTACGTTCTCTGAACAGGAGCACAGACAGCCATAACAGATGTAGAATGGAGCAGGTAAGAATGTATCCCAAACTAAGATAAGGTTATGGCTAGAGTTCTATTTTAAAACTGTGACCAACCACAAAAGACAAAAATAGTAAAGAATTGAAAGTACTATCATTATCATGTCATTGTTGAATTAAAAGCATTTAATGTAGTAAAGCCATAACCTGCAGGATGTTAGATAGCTCTTACTGTATTAACATGTACTGTGCTGCCAAGTAAAACCTACAGATCACGCTACTCATTATTTTGAACTATGAAGAGCTGAATAAATCTTGCTGTAAAATCATTTTATCAGAGCAACCAACATGAACTCTGTTGTATGTACTGAAATATTACCCCAACCTTATAAATGTTTTATTAGGAATATCTTATGTTAAAAAAAAAAAGTTTGCATGTGTAGTCTAAATGTTATTCATAGCTCTTTGTGTAATAATCTTATTTTTAAGGTTTTATTGTCCTTTAGAGAAACCCACTGGCCACCAAATGACATTAGGCTTAGTGTACCCGTCACTATCATTTTAGATGCTGTTTACATGTAACCTACTGGACCTTAAATGGCAGAGCCTCCGAGGTTTTCTTCTGTAGCACCAATCTTCCCAGGAAGGCATGTGAATTGTATACACTCTATGCAAGTCATGGGATGCATTGCAGGGAGTAGATGCATCTCATATCACTACTCACTGCTGTAATACGTTTCTCCTGGCCCTATGAGCATAGGTGTACAATTACTATAGTATTTTTTTGGATGAGACAAATGTGAATAGGATAAGCCCTAGAAAACTGTGGGTCTCTGCCAGGTTAACCAGTACTTTATCTTCATCTAGTAAATTGATATTGGGTGTCGCTGTGCTAATAATACATAGATACATCTTAAAGGCTATCAGTACATAAACAGATATTCCTTGAAAGCATATCTAAAAACAGCCTCCTGTTTAAACCATTGATAAGGTTCTAGATCAGACATGAGTTGTACTCTTGACTCAAAAAATTCAAAAAAAGTCTAGTTCTGGATGGATCACACAAGAAAAAGATTCCAGGAAGCTGGAAGATTTCTTAGGGCTGACAATACAGATTTTTTTTTTTAGTTTCTTTTTTCCTTTTCACTTGTTGACTATATACTACTAATATGGTAAATTCTTGAATCCTTTGCATAGCTTGTAAGAAGTGGAATATATGGCCAGCATATCAAGTATAGACTAACATGTCTATTTAATAAAAACACTGCAATGCGCAGTAACCAATAGCAACAAATCACATTTTAGCTGTGCTCCATTGAGGAAAAAAGGTCAAATTTAATTGGTTATTGTAGGTTACTACAGTTTGCACATAGTTGTTTTACTTTACTCAGCGTGTGCAGTTTGCACATAGTTGTTTTTTTATTAAACCTTATCACTTCCAACCAAAATTCAGGTAAATTCTCATTGTCAAATTAAAAATTGTCTGATATCTTCTGGAAAATGTTTGCCTGTTTAAAATAGGCTAACAATATGATACAAAATCATGAATTTTAACCTATACATAAGTAAGTGGAAAAAAGTATTTGCCTGTGTTGCTTATAGCAACCAACTAGTAAGACACAATTCTCTCATTTGCACTGGAAGACTGACAGCTGGAACCTCATAGCCTTCCCAAAAACCCACTTAAATGTGAAAGATGTCATCAAAGTGACTTTTTGCATGCCTTGGTTTGTATTAATGTAAGGATTGGCACAAAAAGGCTATATGTACTGCTTCCAGCTGGCCTAATATGAAACTTTAAATGACTTCATAGGAATAGGATTAGATTTACGTAGTGCAAAAAGTATGTTGCACATTATGCTTCCTGGTGTTTTTCCCTTTGTTATTTGATAAATTACGGCAATGCTAAAAGTGGCATAAATTATGATGAACATGTGGCACACATCTGCTGCAAAGTGCACTTTTGTCAGTATTATCTGCAGTGCTTCATAATGTTTTCTGATGCATAACCTTCTTAGCATTTCCTCTATTACTAAATTAATCTTGACATATTTTAATATGTTATTTCTGTATCAAATTTTCTGTTTATTCAGATTTGTATGTCTTGCATTGTTTTAGTATTTTGGAGTTCTGCAAACTTCTTGCTTACAATGATATAATGATGAGATTAGGAGATTGCTATAACTGATATTATGCAATTTTCAGTTGATAGCAAAATGTGGAAATTTAGACTGAGGATCAACTGCAGAAGGTATAATAGACCAGTTTGTTTCACTATGTAAAAACAAATAACATGCTTTGCATGTGTACCTCTAATTAGCATATTTATTTGAGATATCCCCTATATAATTGATTCATCAAGAAATACTGATAGAAATTATGCATTTTTTGTGTCCCCAATTCTCTATTCTGCTTCTTAAAAGACCTGGTAATTTCCTCCAATGTGACCAGTGGAGGAGGAGACTAATTTCTGACTGCAGATGGAAGCAGATCTTCTGACTATTGTTTTAAATAAGAGAACCCTTGATGAATCAATTGAAGTGATATTAAAGTCTTGTTTTTTTTTTTTAAATATTTAAATAACAAACATGTCATACTTACTTGCTCTGTACAGTGGTTTTGCACAGAGCATTTAGACACGGAGCCGTGACTCAGCCCCACCCCCTCTCTCTCTTCATTGGCATACTGATGTTGATTGACAGCAGCAAGAGCCAATGGCACCCCATGCTGTCTCTCAGCCAATCAGGAGGGAGAGTTGTGGATGGCCGAGGCTCTCGTGCAACATCGATGGATCGAAATGGGGCTCAGGTAAGTATTAGGAGGGCTGAGGGGGGACTGCAGCACACTGAAGTTTTTTTTTATCTTAAAGTAGAAGTCCACCCTAACACTAAAATCCCTGCATCTACATACATCCACTAACACTAACCTATCTAGCCCTGTAAAGAAGAAATCACTATACATCCCTTTTTTAAAGTGGATCCGACCCAAAAAAAGTGCAAGTGGACTTATTTAATATAAAGGTTTCCCATGGTAACTAATTACATTTTTTGTTTCATTTTAATACATATACTGGAGGACTGAAGTGAATACTCTGATTTGTTGTTAATAGCAGCAAAAACAGTACTTAAAGCCTGGCTCTGAACAGACGACAATTTTTTTAGCTTTATAGATTTTACTTGCAGTGTTCCTCCCTAGCACACCTCCATATGTAGAATATAGTCTTTTGTTTGTACACTCAATAGTTGTCATAACAAACCGATATTTGGGGACCACACCAGAATTGTTTTTATCAAGACAAATTGATAATAACGGGATCTTTTGGCACTACCAGTTTGTAATGACCCCTCTTTGATGATCGATTAAAGCCTCATACACACAATCGTATTTTCCAAGGGGAAATATGTGATGGCAGGCTGTTGGCGGAAAATCTGACAGTGTGTATGCTCCATCAGACAATTGTTGGCCAACTTTCCGTGGACAAATGTTGGATAGCATGTTTTAAATTTTTCCGCAAACAAATGTCTGTTGTTGGATTTTCCAAGCGTGTGTACACAAGTCCATCTGACAAAAGTCCAAAGTACAAACACGCATCCTCAGAAGCAAGGATGAGACAGAAGCAGTCGGTCTTGTAAACTAGCGTTCGTAATGGAGAATTAACATTTGTAACGCTGTAAATTATAAAAATCTCAAAAAATACAGCACACAATTTTCTTCTTCTTTATTGGGATAGTAATGAGGCTGCTTTGCTGGTGATACTGATGGAGTTTTTGCAAACAAATCTACCAAGGCTTTTTTTTTTCTAGTGATATATAGAATAGAATTTATATCGCGTACATCAATTATGCTTTTTCTTTTTTTTTTTTTTGGGCAAGTTACCACAACACCATTATACCGCAGTTTTTAAGATCAAAGATACAACTATGCTGGTTTCCCTTGTCAATTTTACATTGTATTTTTTTAAATGTAACTGCCTACTCCCAAACTGTCATTTGAAGTAAAACACATAGCCAAGTATTATTCTACACAATTTTTTTTATTGTGCATTAAAAAAAGAAAAAAATAAATAAAATTAGACATGCTATTTGCCAATAGAACTTAACCAAAAAGTGCATTCTATGCATCCAAAAATATAGAAAATATACCAAATCTAATCATTATTCAACCAAAAAAATAATGTCAAAGCAATAACTCCAAGGCCAATAATAAATAACACGTTATCCCCTCTGATTCCGCAACATGACTGGTTGACGAACGGCCATTCAGAAACGAACTGAATAGCGCGAAATGAAAAGTGCGAACTAAATCGCAAAATGAAAAGTGTGAATCAACACTCACCAAACTTCTACTAACACAAAATTAGCAGAAGGAGCCCAAAGGGTGGCACTAAAAATCTGAAAAACAACGTAGTACGTCACTACGTTCATAATTGTTGGCCAACAATTGTGTGTCCGTGTGTATGCAAGACAAGTTTGGGCCAACGCCCTTCGGACAAAATTCCACATTTTTTTTGGCCAACAATCCGATCCTGTGTATAAGGCTTTAGACTTTTTTCTACATATGTGGGGTTGCTTGTGAAGATTTGCTTGTAAACATTTCCTATTCTCTTGTCACCAGGACCAGAATTAAGTTTATTTTGGTAAATTTTGCAACAAGGACTCACACAGCAGTTAAAACATTAAAAAAAGTTCTAACTCTTACCACTCTATCCAAAAATTTGCATTTCATATATGCTGCTTGATAAATGTTCATGCAACATGTGCTTATCTATATAAGGAGTAATCATATAACCCACTAATTCTGTATTGTATGTATGGTATGTATGTGCAAGAAGGTTTAATGTGCTGCACTGACACAGAAAGGCTGTTCCCAAACAGCATAAAGACAAAGCTGGACCCAGTGTGGCTACAATGGGGAAACAAAGACAAATTGTGCATGGTATTATTAAATAATATTCCAATCCTCCCTTTTGTTATTCTGGTAAATGCATTAAATAATGTTGCAGATGCTTGTGTGTTGTAGTCCTACAGTGGATGAAACACAATAAGGCTGCTCTACTAAGGGAGTTGAAAACTTTCAGTCACTAAACGAGTGAATATCCATTCAATATTTGACCTTATTATCAAATCATTTTAAATTGTGTGAATATTCCCTTTAAAAATCCAACCATTTGCAGATGAAATAAGTAAACAGGAATTGTCACGCGATTGGATAACTGAAGTGAATATTCACATGATTTCAACATTCCCTTTTGTGTAAAAATTCAATAGCAAAGCCTCTACATCTTTTACCACGTTTTTTGACTGCCAACATATGCTAAGTACCCTGAAGAGAGCAGTGACATATGCAGGGAAATTCAAAATTGCCCTAATAACCGATTTCTAGCGGTAGTTCCCTTGAGAACTAATTTGCACCAGAGTGGGGAACATTACTGACACATGAGGCAAATTGAGGTAGTACTTACTATTGACACTTTCAGAATCAGTCTCTATGGCAGTGACAAATTCTTTAACCAGTTCTCAAATTCAGAAACTGACAGAAGGTTAAGAACAACTCTGAGCTGGCTTACAAAGGTGCAACGGTACTCAGAGCGGGCTGTGCCAGGAAGGTATCGTGTAGCAAATTTTCAGTGCAATGCTATTACTGGCACACGTATTGCCAGTATAATCGTTGAATTATAGTATTTATCACCATTATGTTTCAAATATCACCTAATGGGAAGGGTTAGCTGTAAGGGTTATGTTAAGCTAAAGAGTTAGGTTTAAAGGTTAGGTTGAGGATTAGGGTTAGGTTAAGATTAACGATAGGTAATTTAGTATTTGTTTTTTGATTGCGATAACTTTTTAGTTGGGATTTGCAGTAAAGCCATCACTGCCAAATACAAATCGGTAATGAAAATGCACATGTCTTCATGCTTTCTGGCACCAGAATTCCCAAGGCAAAGCAATCTTACCAATTATAAGAAGAGAAAAAAACTAACATACCACAAGGTATGTTTTGGTATTTAACAACCATGATGGAGGATGAGATTCTATGAAGGCCTCATAGTATGTGTAGCCTTCAATTCCAAAGCTGAGTTGTACAGCCAGATTAGTGTATGGCTATCCAAAGCTTCATCTGCTTACAGCAAGTAAACCGTGACTAAATACATTTTGTGGGAAATGTTTTTAGAAGACAATATTTCAAGTCTTCAATTTGGTTGTTTAGAATGGTATTTCGCCATGTTTAATTATCAAAGTACTGAAGGAGGTAGGGATGAAATTTGAATCATAGACTGTGTGCAATTGTCTTTATTTAGACTAATAGCAGATAAGCCTTAGACCAAGAAAGTAATCACTGTATATAAACATATATTTTGCGAATAATAAACGTATTAGCTTTAAAAAAAAAATGAAAAATAGTTTATACCTCTTAAAATGTTTACTTTTAGAAAATAATGTGTGAACATTTCTTGATGATTTGTAAAGTGAATGTTAACATCAAAGCATGTTCAGATCAATTAATAGAAAGCCAAAAACATTTCTTATTTTAGATAGAGTTGGGAAGCCTGTTGGGCTTTACTGATATCAGTACTTCATTAGACATTACACTCGCTTTCTATTCCACCAATGGTTGTACCAGACAGAGAAAAGATCTGCAACAGGGACACAGACAGAGATAGAAATCTTTACCGGGGGTTTTGGCATTATACTGTGCAATCATGTGCAAGTATCATAAAAAAACAGCATTTTGCTTGTACATGATTGGATGATGGTAGTGAGCAGAGCACCTCATTCACTCAGCTCTGGGGAAAATTCCATAGCAAAGTACCACTTCCTTTTCAAAGTAAAAAGCCTGTTTGGCTGATCCTTTCCTACATTAGATATTGGGATTGATCTACCAAAGGCAATCTAAACCTCTTCAAAAGAGATCACATGACCCAGTGCATAGGCTAACAGAACAATTGCTAGCAGAAAAAATATATATATTCCATCATTTCCATTATTCTTTGTCTACCCATCCCAGCAAGAAATTTACAATTTTAATAGATCAACTTTAAGTTTTTGCATACTAACCTATCTAAAGAATTCTAAAGAGTATATAAATAGGGACCTCAATATCAATATATGTAAATTGATTTACTCTAACTCAAAATAAGAGTAAAATGTCTTGTTTTGCATTTTTACAGAAGTTTACAGTATGACACTGTTGTTTGCAGTGTATGCAAAAAAAAGTATTGTTAAGCTTCAAATGCTTGTGCAATATGTTAAAAATAACATTTATTAATTTAGATGTAATTGCAGTTCAATAGAACTTTTGATTTGAGGTGAGCATAACACAGTATCTGTATTGCAATACATTTCTCTTGGATTTTCTATTCTCTATTGTTTTGGGAATGTTGATTTACTCACATCTTTTGCATCAAGCTCAAAACAAGGAAATCTAGAGAGAAGTAATTTTGTCTCCGACCCTAACATCTTTAGTTATTTCATGACTTTTCATGCAGAATTAGAGCTGAATTGATCCATAGGCAATAGTATTCATTTCGTAACCTAGGAACAAATGTCTTGGGGATGTTGGATCAGGATATTCTGTTTTCATCAATAAATCAAGTTATATAGGTCAGCCATGGCACCAAACAGTATTGTTTATTCAATTTGAAGGCTCTAAAAAAGCTTTATATGCAACATACAGTTGTGCTCATAAGTTTATATACCCTGGCAGAATTTATTATTTCTTCGCCATTTTTCAGAGAATATGAATGATAACACAAAAACTTTTCTTTCACTCATGGTTAGTGTTTGGCTGAAGCGATTTATTATCAATCAACTGTCTTTACTCTTTTTAAATCATAATGACAATAGAAACTACCCAAATGACCCTGATCAAAAGTTTACATACCCTGGTGATTTTGGTCTGATAACATGCACACAATTTCACACAAAGGGGTTTAAATGGCTTATTAAAGGTAACCATCCTCACCTGTGATCTGTTTGCTTGTAATTAGTGTGTGTGTATAAAAGGTCAATGAGTTTCTGGACTCCTGACAGACCCTTCCAACTTTCATCCAGTGCTACACTGTTGTTTCTGGATTCTGAGTCATGGGGAAAGCAAAAAGAATTGTCAAAGGATCTGTGAGAAAAGGTAGTTGAACTGTATTAAACAGGAAAGGGATATAGAAAGATATCCAAGGAATTGAGAATGCCAATCAGCAGTGTTCAAACTCTAATCAAGAAGTGGAAAATTTGTGTTTCTGTTGAAACCAAACCACGGTCAGGTAGACCAACTAAAATTTCAGCCACAACTGCCAGGAAAATTGTTTGGGATGCAAAGGAAAACCCACAAATAACCTCAGGTGAAATACAGGACTCTCTGAAAACATGTGGTGTGGCTGTGTCAAGATACACAATAAGGAGGCACTTGGGCTGCATGGTCAAGTCGCCAGAAGAAAGCCATTACTACGCAACTGCCACAAAGTAAAAGCACAGATACAAGCCTTAAAACCTTCTTCGCACAAAGTCATTTGGAGTGATGAGACCAAATTGAGCTTTTTGGCCACAACCATAAACACTACATTTGGAGAGGAGTCAACAAGGCCTATGATGAAAGGTACACCATTCCGACTGCGAAACACAGAGGTGGATTGCTGATGTTTTGGGGATGTGTGAGCTACAAAGTCACAGGAAATTTGGTCAAAAATGATGGCAAGATAAATGCAGTATGGTATCAAAAAATACTGGACATGGGACATACTTGGACATTCCAACTTGACAATGATCCAAAACACAAGGCCAAGTTGACCTGCCATTGGCTACAGCAGAATAAAGTGGAGGTGCTGGAATGGCCAGCTCAGTCTCCTGACCTCAATACCATTAACCCACTCTGGGGAGATCTCTAATGTGCAGTTTGTGCAAGACAGCCCAATAATTTATAGAAACTGGAGGCTTTTTGCCAAGAGGAATGGGCAGCTTTACCATCTGAGAAGATAAAGAGCCTCATCCACAAATACCACAAAAGTCTTCAAGCTGTCATTGATGTTAAAGGGGGCAATACACGGTATTAAGAGCTGGAGTATGTGAACTTTTGATCAGGATCATTTGGGTAGTTTCTGCTGTGAGTATGGTTTAAAAATAGTAAACACAGTTGATTGATAATAAATGGCTTCAGCCAAACACTAACCATGAGCGAAAGAAAAGTTTGTGTTATCATTCATATTCTCTGAAAAATGGCCAATAAATCATAAATTCTGCCAGGGTATGTAAACTTATGAGCACAACTGTATATGTTATAAGAGTCTGTTTATGGTCAACTCAAGACACACCAGGGAATGAAACATATACAGTATCTCACAAAAGTGAATACACCCCTCACATTTTTTGTAAATATTTTATTATATCTTTTCATGTGACAACACTGAAGAAATTACACTTTGCTACAATGTAAAGTAGTAAGTGTACAGCTTGTATTACAGTGTAAACCCCCTTGGGTATGGAGTTCACGGGAGCTTCACAGGTTGCCACTGGAGTCCTCTTCCACTTCTCCATGATGACAGTAATCTATCTCCTTAGTAATCTATCTCCTTAGTCTGCTTGTCTTGTCTTGTGCATCATCTTTAGAAGAGGCTTCCTTCTGGGACAACAGCCATGCAGACCAATTTGATGCAGTGTGTGGCGTATGGTCTGAGCACTGACAGGCTGACCCCCTCCCCTTCAAACTCTGCAGCAATCCTGGCAGCACTCCTATGTCTATTTCCAAAAGACAAGCTCTGTATATGACGCTGAGCACGTGCACTTAAATTCTTTGGTCAACCATGGGGAGGCCTGTTCTGAGTGGAACCCGCCCTGTTAAACCGCTGTATGGTGGCCACCGTGCTGCAGCTCAGTTTAAGGGGTCTTGACAATCTTCTTATAGCCTAGGCCATCTTTATGTAGAGCAACAATTCTTTTTTTCAGATCCTCAGAGAGTTCTTTGCCATGAGGTGCCATGTTGAACATCCAGTGACCAGTATGAGAGAGTTAGGGCGATAACATCAAATTTAACACACCTGCTCCCCATTCACACCTGAGATCTTGGAACACTAATGAGTCACATGACACCTTGGAGGGAAAATGGCTAATTGGGTCCAATTTGGACATTTTCATTTAGGGGTGTACTCACTTTTGTTGCCAGCGGTTTAGACATTAATGGCTGTGTGTTGAGTTATTTTGAGGGAACAGCACATTTACACTGTTATACAAGCTGTACACTCACTACTTTACATTGTAGCAGTAACAGTGTTGTCACATGAAAAGATATAATAAAATATTTACAAAAATGTGAGGGGTGTACTCACTTTTGTGAGGTACTGTAGGTTGAATGAGCAGACCAGCGCTATTCAGGTAGCAATGGGTTCAAGTAAATTATGTTTACATGTGTCCTAGCTTTGGCATCTTTGTCCTAATGGAGTTTTTGGGCAGTGTGTGGGCTTATTCTTAGCTTTTAAGTGTAACTGTACACATGAAGGTGAAGGACATAAAGAGCTAATAAACATATCTGAACTGCACTCAGAGCTAGGACATATAGCATGACATGACACTTCTACCAAAATCTACTCTGATGCTGGAGGTCACATTTTGAGGCTGATTTACTAAAGGAGTTGAGACTATTCATAAAAAAATGTATTTGAACATCTCTCAATTAAGGAAAAAGCTGTGGCAGATTCCCTAACCAAACACTGACGCACCAAAAGAGTGTTTTCAGGCACACCTTTCAAATATAACTATAGTAGATGACACACCAAAACTTTGCAGACTTCTTTTGTGCATCACCATTCATTTCAGAATGCATGCTATAGTATAGTGTGTAGTAAATGAAATGCCATTGTTGTAGGAAAGTGGGTCAGTTAGAGACCATATCTTGTCAAACTAAAAAGGAAACCTTTATATGTGGCTCCCTGCACCCCATGAGAATTACCCATATGCTCTTAATATATCAGCCCATGTTTGATCTTCCCCAGCTGAACTTTGATGTAAGCATGCAGCTCTTGTATATTTTTTCCTTTCTCCCCATATGAATGGCCACGTTTGTTAAAGATTGGGCTGCCCACAAGGGAAATGAGACATATTGTGCAGCCTTATCGGCAAATGTATGACCATATCAGTTTTCTTATATGATGTATTTTACTTACATTTAAAAAATCAATTTGTAAAAGTTATATTTCATTTATAGACAAAGTTTGGTGTGCTCAAATTTTAACTCCTGGCTACAATAGTGTATCACCCACTCACCATACTTTTCAGCCACGGTCCTTTACACCTTGTAATCTCATTTCTTTTGGTACAACATGAGTTTTATGGATATCAGACTTTTAGAACCCCCCCCCCCCCTCTATAATCTATGGCAGGTATTCTTGAGTAGAAAGTTGAATATTCTCAGAGATCTTCATAAACTATTGTATATAGTTTGAGGAGAACTGCCTCTTTAAAATACCACTAAACTATAACTATGAAATAATGATACTGATGTCAGGACATCAAAATTAGTTTCTTCTAGAGTTTAATAAAAATGTGCATTATTTTTTATAAAACATGCAACTCTGAAGGGATATCCTACATGTCACATGCATAATCGCAAGTTATTTATTACATTTATATACATGGATACTGGCCCTTTAAATGGCATCATGCATTTAAAATGGTTTTATCAAGTTTCTGTAAGACAACATTGTTATAGTAAGATGTCCATGGGGAACTGCTTCAAGTACTATAGTACTGTATCAAATTTTATGTCAATTTCTAATTATAATTTTTATGAATGTTTAAAAAGTAATCTTTTAACAATAGTATGTAACTTTGAGTTTACTGCCATATGAAGATGACTGATGATTTTTTGATATCACTTGTATTATACCTCTCATTTTGTACAAGCACTTTATTAAAATATAATTGATTATTTGCATTGATTTTCCTATATTATATTTACTATAATATTTTTGTCACTAATCATATACATTGCTGTTAATCCGTTCACGCATTTATAATCTATATATTTATACTACATAAAAATATGTAGAATTTGCTAAATATTTTGCATAGTTATATATTGTGTGTATATATAAAAATATCAAAAGCACATAATAATATTTCCAGATTTAATTAAATGTAAAATTCTATAATATATTGTAAAGACAGAATTCAATGATTAATGAAATATATTAAAGGAACTTTGTTGTCGGAAAAAAGTACAAAACATGCTGTGCAGATAGAGGTGACATATGCATATACCTGCAGCATTCTTTCAGACTTTCCTTTCATGGTTGAACCTTTGTATGTTCTATTATGCAAAGTTGAAACACTTCTAGGTATTTTTAATGTATTTCATTAGGTCCCGCTCCAACACATTTCTATTGGCCCATCGCTATGATTGGCAGCCTCACTGGCCAATAGGAATATGCAGGATGCACAGAGTTGGGCAAGCTTTGGCACTATTAGGAAGTGCGTAAGCTTTGCCTTTTCGCATGGTCAAGCATTTGGCAAACAGAAAGGTGTGGGAGGCAGCTGCAGGCATGTGCAGGCTTCTCTGGATACCTGCAATTAATTTTTGTAGCATTTCTGTTTTTTCCCCATGACATAAATGCTTTAAGTTCATATTTATGTAATCACCATTCTTAAAACACAAGAAAATATGTGCAGATATTTGTGACATAATGTTTTTGTACTTGTTATCTTCCAAAGCCATTGTTTCCTATTTTCCATTTAGCTAAACATATGTACAATTTTGTGTGAAAATATATGTGGTTTCTATTTATATTTAGTGATTTCATTTTATTGTATGTTTTTTCCTCAGATGCAATAGTTAATTAAAGCTTTCGGGCTACTAATGATCATTTTTTAGTGGCATTCAATTTTGCTTTTATATTATCTTTGCATCATGTAATTAAAGCTGTTATTAATGTAATATTGTCCTTGTAAGCGATGATTATTTATAATATGCTATTGTGTAATACAATGGAGTAAGATTTGAAAAGTCTAAGATTGATCATCAATTCTTTTTGTTGCTGTTTTGGCACATAACAGCCACCTTTCAACACCATCAAAGTCACTATGAACTTTTTGAACTGGTACACAATATTTTGGGGTTAAGCGTACATTAGAGATGTTGGATTAGGGGTGGATTTTATGGGATAGATTAAGAATTAAGTGTTAAGGGTCAGCTTTCAGGCATAGCATTAGGTTTGAGTGTTAGGGGATAGCCTATGAGAGTTTAAGAGTTATGTTAGGTGTTAAGGTTTGGGGAACGACAAGGTTTAGTGTTCAGAAAGCTTTAATCTACAAAATGCTCAGGTGTGAGTGGTACTTTAGATCTAGTGTATTCATAAGGTTTTCCTCACCCATGAGTTATTTATTCCATCTGAAAATAGTGGTGATTATTTTGAGAACTTGTCTTTTATCTATTCTATACACAACACAATTCCTTTTTTGCACCTGGTAGAGTCTGGGTGCTTGTAATTTAGAAGCTGGTAACCATGTTCCTCTATAGCTTTACATCATGATCTGATCTCCCTTTATTAAAGCAATTGCACTCCAGTTGTAGTATTTAGAAGGCCTGCTTGCCTTATGGCAATGTGAAGAACACAGAGCCAGCTATAGTATCTGACCATCTATGCAAGGGATATACATGACAGTTGGTATACAGAACTTCCATGGAAATCTCATTTTCTTGCTTGTGTGATTGGCTCACTGGCTTTCCCAGAAGTCTGCACTAAGATACAAGTAAAATGTTAGGCATGTCCTGATGTAGGAATTATATTTTTGGTGAAATACTTTTTATATTAGAACACTTCAAGTGAACCAGCTGATTTTATTGGCACTCCCATTCAGGAATCACTAATCCAAGGACATTGTGAAACATACAACTTGTTCTTAGAAGCAGAAAACCTTAGGACTCTGCGGCAAAGTAAAAATTCTTGCAATGTGCATATAGTATATCCCCCAGAGGGGATTGTTTTTCTCTCAACAAAACTTTATTTACCTAACTGGAGCAACTGTAAGGACTGATGGCTGTAGTTTGTAACTTTATAAGTGGGGTACACACTATAAGAAAATCGGGCAAACGTTCGTACGCTTTTTCTCGATGCTTCACAGCAAATTGGAACCGATGAAAGAAAAATCTTACGAATATCCTCATACGACAAAGGCTTTTTTTGTTGTTTATTGTTTCTGATCATGCGCAGTCTTTCTTTTCTGATTTGTCTTGTATGAATATCGTATGAAAACGGTACACATTAAAGAAAAATCGTTTATCCCTTTGGGAATTTTCGTAATCGGCTGTCGAAAGTTGAGTACACACTATACGAAAATCGTACGAAAATTCTTTGGACGAAAATGTTCACCCGATTTTCTTATAGTGTGTACCAGCTGTTAGAAGTGTATTCTGCAAATAAAAATAACTAACAGCTGATATTTGGACCACCTTCTTCTGTGTTATGCAACTTTCCATTGGCCAATGAAGTTGCCCAATACAATTAGTAGTCAATAGGAAAGGGCAGGGGAATGCCCGCTAGATATCTAGAAATTGTGGGTATTGTTTTCATAGAAGAGTATTAGCCTCAAAATGTCCTTGCTGTAAATATACTCTGCAAGTGTCATTGAGTAATGCAATGTAGTACAATTATTATTAATTTGTATTTGATGTTTCAGTCATATGTTGATTCAAGGGATGACCTTTGATCTGTATACAATACAGGATTCTTTTTTAATAAAATGTATTTCTATTTACCTGGTATCAGTGCTTAGCTAACCCTATAGAGCCCTACTTAATGCCTTGCTCCCCTCCTCTAATACTATTCTGCCGATTTTTTTGTAAAATATATACTTTTTATTTACAGTAGCAGTACTTAATTGTAAAGTAACACTGGTCAAATATTTTTGTCTATAGATTGAATAATAAATAAAATAATTTTTATATGACAATATTGCCAAAAAAGCTTTGTTACCCCAAAAAATGATGTATGCATTACTTTATTATTTGTAAAAATTGCTCGCATTACTTTATTATTTGTAAAAATTGCTCTGGTTTATAAGGGGTATACAAGTACCAGAGCTGATGTGGTTAGAAACTTAATTTTGCAAATAAAGAAAAATGAATAGGGGACGAGGCCGAGTCCTGCTATCTGTGTCAATGGACGAAGCAGCGGGTCACTCGTGAGCGCTCTGGTATGGGTGCCCCAATGAAAAGCGGCTCTTCGTGGGGGCACCCTATGAAGAGGAGGAGCCAGGAGCACTGCCGGGGCACCCCAGAAGAAGAAGATCGGAGCTGCTCTGTGCAAAACCTTTGCACAGAGAAGGTAAGTATAACATGTTTGTTTTCTTGTTTTTTTAATCGGGCAAAGGTTTATTGAGATGTCACAAATTTGTACAATCTGATGTAGTTCACATCAGATATCAATTCAGCATACCAGTATTGTAGTTCACATCCATGGGAATGCTTTTAGAGCCCTTTAGAGCCGTATCTAAGGTTGTGCACAACCGGGACCCTAGGGCCATATCAAAGCAGGTAGACAAGCATTAAACATTTGGAAAGCAAGGGCATGCAAATTCCAGCCATAACTTTATCAGCAAAATTAAACATATACATTTTTGTGATAAATTTCACAACAATAATCTGTCCATTCTAAATCAGCTGGCGCCCAACCAGGAGAAGCCAACCAACTACCCCATACCCTCTCAAACTTCTTTGCTGATATATCAGCTTTTCTAACCTCAATGTTGTGCCCATCTGTGCAAGCCACATTTGAGGCAAAGGGGGAGTACTGGAAGTCCAATTAAGTAAAATGAGCCTGAAACAATGCTCTGGATGAAGCCTCTTTAACACACCTATCTGGTATAGCATCAAGCAAACCTAATATACAGTGTTTAGGATCCATGTCTATTAAGATCTGAAATGTGAAGTTCACCGTAGTAACCACAGCATTCCAGTAGCGAGGAAGCTTCAGGCACCTCCATAGCAAGTGTATCAAGTCCTCTACATCCCTGTTACATCTAGCACATATGGGGTCTGAGCCCATGGAATGTAGCCTGAGTGGGGTATGGTGGACTCTCAATAGAATGTATAATTGTGACAGTCTCTGTGAGATGTTAAGAGAGCACCCCCGCACTGCCTCCAGAGCCTCCTCCCATTGGTCTCCTACCTTTCACATGCAGAGCTAGGGAATTTCTCCAGATATACCCCCAGGAGCATAGAATAACAGTTGGATATAAAGCCCTTGGTAGAATGGGACTACTGCATAATTCCAAAGATCGGGGTCGGTGACATCTCAGAGGTCCCCAAAGACCGCTGAGCATTTACCATGTGTTTCAATTGCAAATAATAGAAGAACATATTAGAGGGAATGCCATATATAGACTGCAGTTGTGCAAAGGAGATTAAATGGCCATTAGTCATGATATGTTTGATATACATCACCCCATACACTCGCCACCTAGCCGCATGCTGTAACTTGGCCAATTCGGGGTAGGTTTGGTTATCCCAAATAGGACTGTATCTTGTGTAACCCATAACTTTTTGTAGTTGTTTAGCTTTCACACATATTTTGTGTATAAGCCTGTAAGTCGGATACTGTTTATTTGGTTTGGAACAAAGCTGCACCTCTAGACCCTCAGCTAAGGTATTGGTCCCACTGTAACATTACAGAACGCGTGGGTTTATGAGTTTCTCGTCCTCGTTAGGCCTCCCACCAAGTGTTGAAGTTGAGACACAATGTAATAGAGATATAATAAATATCCCCCAAAAATATATAAAAAAACATTTTTTTTCCTCAGTTTAGGCTGATACGTATTCTTCAACATATTTTTGGTAAAAAAAAATTGCAATAAGCGTTTATTGATTGGTTTGCGCAAAAGTTATAACGTCTACAAAATAGGGATAGTTTTTTGGCATTTTTATTAATCATTTTTTTTTACTAGTAATGGCAGCGATCAGCGATTTTTATGGCGAGTGCGACATTATGGCGGACACATCGGACAATTTTGACACATTTTTGGGACCATTGGCATTAATACAGCGATCAATGCTATAAAATTGCATTGATTACTGTAAACATGTCACTGACAGTGAAGGGTTTAACCACTAGGGGCGGGGGAGGGGTTAAGTGTGTCCTGGGGAGTGATTCTAACTGATGCGCTAGCAGTGACATGACACTGATCGCTGCTCCCGATGAGAGGGAGCAGACGATCAGTGTCCTGTCACTAGGCAGAACGGGGAGATGCTGTGTTTACATCAGCATCTCCCCGTTCTTCAGCTCCGTGACACGATCGCGGGCACCCGGCGGCAGGCGCAAGCTCGTGGCCGGCACGCGCGTGCACGGTGGGAAATTCAAAGTAACGTACGGGTACGTTACTTTGCCCAGCCATGCCATTCTGCCGACGTATATCTACAGGAGTCGGTCGGCAAGTGGTTAAAAACAACCCCTTTACTGAATAATTCCCATGGAGTGCTAGTGTCCGTTCTTGGCAACATTTCTCATTAAATATAAAATGTATGTACAGTAATACCTTGGATTATGAGCATAATTCGTTCCAGAAGCATGCTTGTTATCCAAAGCACTCGTATATCAAAGTAAGTTTCCCCATAGGAAATAATGCAAACTCAGATTATCCGTTCCACAGCCACTGCTGGTCTATGCAGTAATGTATGTGGCCAGAAGTGCGGGTGCACCGGTGTATGCAGTACTGCATGTGGCCAGAGGTGCGGGGATGCCGGAGACGCTCGGAGACACTCGGGAATGGAGTGTCTCCGAGTGTCTGAGTGTCTCTGAGTGTGACTGGCACCCCTGCATCTCTGGCCAAATGTGGTACTGCACACCCTAGTGGCTTGAATCCTACTCGTCTTGCGAGACAATGCTCGCAAATCGAGTCAGGATTTATTAATAAAATTGCTTGTATTGTGAAACACTCGTAAACCGCATGACTCGCAATCCGAGGTTCCATTGTACTATATATGTATCACCAAGCAAGAAGCGCAATAAATACTGAATACATCCATGACTATTTCATTGGTGTGAGTTACAGTATCACATTTGACACAAAGCTCAAACTGAATTGATTAATCTTGCACATCTTCAATGCCCGATACATTTGTTTTTCATTCCATTTTCTAACTTGCTAAGACATGGACATTAAGCCTAGGTTCACACTGACACCAGGATTGAAATTTTGCGAGTTCAGCTAAACTTGCACGATTTTATTCCCGCATGTCAATCCAACTTCGGGGTCGATTTCAGAGACATCTGTGCAGGTTCCTGCATGGATGTCTATACAAATCGCATACCCAAAGTCGCCAAAAGTAGTACAGAAACTACTTTTGGGAATCCGCGCGGCGTCGCACTGATTTGGACAGTGCCATTGCCGGCAATAGCCACCGATTTGGCATGCAATTTGACATGTCAAATCGCTGCAATGTGAACCTAGGCTTAAATACAGAACTTTATTGCACAATTTTCTTCTTTTCCTCTTGGCAGTAAATGCCAATGACAGGAAAAGGTTGACAGTAAAAAATATGGCTGTGATGCCCGGAGTCAGCTGAGACCATCCGAGTGCCTGCTACAGTGTGTTCAGGTGGCGCCGGTTGTGTGAGATGTGAGCAAGGAAAACCAGAAGCGGGACTGTCAGTGCTGTTTGGACTGGAGTGAACTGAAGGGACCACCTGGTGTGGAGAGAGACTGTCACTATGGCTCAGAAGGGGACGTATCGTGTCGGTGATCTTCATCATCTGTGCTGCTGCACACTACTGTCACTGTGAGGGTCAATTTCTTGTGTGTGTGCTTGCCCATTCTAATGGGGAGTCCTGATCTTAAGCTACTTGCTTACTATATAAAAAATAATATTAGAAATATGTTTTTTTGCCTTAATATCTACCTTAAACTGATATTAAAGGCAAGTTTTTTCTTTAAAAAAAAAAAACTTCCTACTTACCTGCTCTGTGCAATGGTTTTGCACAGAGCAGCCCAGATCCTCTTCTCAGGTTCCCCACTAGTGCTCCTGGCCCCTTCCTCCTGCAAACAGCTTGCTGTGGGAGCATCCGAGCAGAGCTGCTCCTCTGTGTGTTCATTCAGACACAGAACCATGGCTCGGCCCCGCCCCCTCTCTCTTCCCATTGGCTCACTGGCTCCTGCTGCTGTCCCAGCCAATGAGCAGGGAGAGTCCCCAGAGAGCCAAGGCTGTCGTACACATCACTGGATCACAATGGGACTCAGGTAAGTATGCCTTTAGAATCACTTTAAATCACATTGCTAATTGCATATTGTACTTGTTTGTAGCCTAAATACTGAAATTTGCACTTAAAACTGTAATTTTTTTTTACTTTTAGAAATGCCAGTAATAACATGACTGTGCCAGTAAATTTCGGGTTTCGTGTCAGTAAATTTCATTCTGGTAGGTTGACAACAATGATGTGAGGTGCCCTTCCTGGTGCAGGTTGTAGGGTGGTCACATTGACCCTGCCTTTACTCCTTTATTACTGGCCTGGCACATGTCCAGGAGTTAATGCGTTTCAGACTTCACTGGCCACATGGTTGTTCAACTCAATGACTCACTCAGTAGTGTAGCCCCGGATCTGAAATTCAGCTCTGGTGCCTGCAATGTTTAAACATAGTCAGTTAACAGCAGCATCCATATTTTTAAATCTTTGAAGGTTTTCTTAGGTTGAATCATTGTCCTAAATCTGCTTTGCATTTCAATCAAATTGTTTCTATATTTTTATTCTTGCCTTATTCTGTGATACTGGTGACTAGAATAAAACATGCCTGCAATGAATAGTAAAGAAGTAATTGAAACAATATACTTGGAAACACTTCTTAGGAAATACTTACATCACAAGAAACCCAAGAAGAGAAGACAAAGGATAAATTAGTACAGTAATGATACATATGGCAAACTGTAAAAGATTTCAAACTGTGAGCACGTTATGAAGTGCCCTGAAGCTTGGTGTATTCCACAGTCTGAAGAAAGCAGGTTGTCACAATTATCTGAGTTCTTCTTCGTAGATCAAGTATATTTAATACCAGGCCCCTTTTGTGAGGATGTAATTGGGTGCTTTAAAGGATGCACATTATCATGGCAGCTTGCATAAGCTGGGTTTTATTGATATGTTCCACTATAGTAGCATTATTGTAGCTCATTGGCTAGAACTGTAGCTTTGCAGCACTGGACTTCAGGATTTGTATGTTGTATTTGTTTTCTCTTGCACGTAATTTGACTGCTTGCATAAATTATCTTTTTATCCAATTATCCAAATGAGGCATAGTGTATATTTATAACTGTACTAGGAACATTAGTTTCTAAGCTCTACTGGGGTTAGGAACTGGGGTAATAGCAGGGGCGGCCCGTCCATTAGGGGCGTCCGTGCGCCGCACCCCCCTATCCGTGCCACCCCTTATATGCATAGTATGAATCTATCCACTGCTGCCGCGGCCGCCCCTTTTCATGTGTCCAGCCCCTGTCGGGTTACCGGACATATGAATTACAGTGGTCAGGGTTTTTTTTTTTTGAAGCACTGATTAGAGCCATAGCTTCTAATAGGCTTCAAAATAGGGTGGACTCGGGACGCAGAGCATTGCGTCTGGAGCCCTCCTTCCAGCCAGTCGAAAAGCAGGTGTGAAACCTGTTTCCCGATTGGTCAAAACGGGGGGCCAAAACAGCCCCTCCCACTGTAGCCCTTAGATCGGAGAAGGAGAGCAGCCAGGGATCACGTGACCGGACAGAAAATATCTGAGATAAGGTATTTAGAGGCATCGTTTTGCACTAACATTTACACTGTGTAGGATGGCTCCATAAAATAGAGGCATTTAAAAATGTAAAAAAATGACAACAATTTTTAAAGAAAAAGCTTTTTTCTTAGTTTCTATTATAAAATTTTGCAAATAAATAATCTTATTTCCTACATTTAGGCCAAAATGTATTCTGCTACATTTCTTTGGTAAAAATAACCCAATGAGTGTATATTATTTAGCCTATGTGAAACTTCTAGAGTATACAAACTATGGTATATATACAGTATATACTGTATATTTGAAAATTGATCAGTCCTGATTTACTGACGGCCTGTCTAATTTAAAATTCTAGGATGGTACAAATATCCCCCCCAAATGACCCATTTTCAAGTAGATAGGCAAAAGTATTTAGTAAGAGGGATAGTGTTTTTTGAAGTTGTCATTTTTTTGTCACAATATTTTGGAATATGTAGAAATTAAATGCATTTTTTGTTTTTTTACAAAGTTGTCATTTTAGCAAGTTATGTCTCACACACAGCATAGACATACTTATAATTACATCCCAAAACACATTTTGCTATTCCTCCTGAGTAAGGGGACGTGTGAGACTTTTTCACAGCCTAGAAGCGTATAGGGGCCAAAATCCTAGCAGCACCTTTTGGTTTCAAGGAGCATAAATTACGCATCTAATTTCCTTACTACCTATATTTCTAACACACATCATAGGCATGCTTAGAATTACACCACAAAACACATTCTGCTTCTCCTCCCATACTGGAAAGCAAAAACACCAAGGCATTTTCTAAGGGGCACAATGAGTCTTTTTGAAATGTCATTTTGTGCCACAAAATTTTGGAGACTGCAGGAAAGAAAATCAAAATGTATAGTTTTTTACACAAAATTGTCAATTATTAAGGTTTTTTTTCTAACACACATCATAGGCATACTTAGAATTACACCCCAAAACACATTCTGCTTCTGCTCCCAAGCATGGATATACCACATGTGTGGGACTTTTTCACAGCCTAGCCACCATAGGTGTGTGCAGGGGGTGTGCTGGGTGCATACCATTCGTGGGTATTAGCATTAGCACTCTGTGTGCCGGGAGGGAGATTGGAAAGATCAGGGTCATTTGGGTAGTTTCTGTTGTGATTATGATTTAAAGTGGTGTTGCCACAAAAAAAAAAAATAGTCTTAAAAATCATAAAAAAAATAAAAAAAAAATAATTGGAAAAAAAAATGTTTTACTCACCTCTAAATGCCTGTTGCTAGGGGGTCCCTCGTAGTCTGCCACCTTCAGTGCCCAGCAACCGACGTCACTTCCCCTAGGTGCCGCACAATCATCTGGGACCTGTCATGTGTCCCAGATGAGTGAGCGGCGAATCACGGCGCACGGCGCCGCTCGCGCATGCGAGAGGAGCGAGAGGAGCGAGAGGAGCGGGGAACGAGGGGGGCCTCGTTCCCTCGCATCGCTGGACCCTGGGACAGGTGAGTGTCCGATTATTAAAAGGCAGCAGCTGCAGTATTTGTAGCTGCTGACTTTTAATTATTTTTGTGGGCCCCCCTCTTGTGGGCCACTTACAGACCACCCGCCGTCATTTTACATTGCTACTTTGAAGAGGAATACCATTGTTATGGCAGCAGCTAGCTGTCATAACCCCGGTATCCTCTTCTTCAGTGGGTGGTCCGCTTCAAGATAAAAGTGGTCTCTGTGGCAGATTCGCAGCAAGATTACTTTTATCGGCGGCAGGAGAGGGCCCCCCTCCCGCTGCTCTCTGTTGCCCCCGCCGCTTACCGGAGGCAGCGGCGGAGGCGATCATGTCCTGTCACTAACTTGGCATAGAGATGAGTGAGGGGAAGATGGCTACCCATCTCCATACCACTGCAGGAAGGAAGCAACGTCAAAATGTCACTTCCGCCCATAGCTCATGAAGAGACTTATTTTTTAAAATTTTTTTCAAATGACATAAAAAATAAAAGGTAAAATAAATAAGAAAAATATAAATTTAATTGAGCCCCGTCCCGCTGAGCTCGCGTGCAGAAGTGAACGCATACGTGAGCAGCGCCCACATATGAAAATGGTATCGCCGCGATCGGTAGAGTGAGAGCAATAATTCTAGCCTTATACCTCCTCTGTAATGCCGCGTACACACGTTCGGAATTCTCATCGGAAAAGCCTTGGATGTTTTTTCTGACGGAATTCCGTTCAAGCTTGTGTTGCCTACACACGGTCACACAAAATTCTGACCATCAGGAATGCGGTGACGCTAACACTACGACGAGCCGCGAAAATGAAGTTCAATGCTTCCGAGCTTTCGGATAGAAACTTTTTCCATCAGAAAAATTGAGAACATGCTCTCAATCTTTTGCTGGCTGAAATTCCACCAGCAAAAGTCTGATGGAGCCCACACACGGTCGCATTTTCTGACCAAAAGCTCACATCGTTCTTTTGCTTGTGGAATTTCTGATCGTGTCTGAACATGCAACCTGTCTAAAATTGCAACCTGTAGAATTTTTTAAACATCGCCTATGGAGATTTTTAAGGGTAAATGTATGTCGCCATTCCACGAGCAGGCGCAATTTTGAAGCGTGACATGTTGGGTATCAATTTACTCGTAACATTATCTTTCACAATATAAAAAAAATGGGCTGACTTTAATGTTGTCTTATTTTTTAACTCAAAAAAAGTGTATTTTTTCCCAAAAAAGTGCGTTTGTAAGACTGCTGCGCAAATACGGTGTGACAGAAAGTATTACAAGGACCGCCATTTTATTCTCTAGGGCGTTAGAAAAAAGAATATATATAATGTTTGGGGGTTCTAAATAATTTTATAGCAAAAAAACAGTTTTTAACTTGTAAACACCAAATCTTAGAAAGAGGCTCGGTCCGTAAGTGGTTAAAAAGAGTAAACACAGTGGATTGATAATAAATGGCTTCAGCCAAACACTAACCATAAGAGAAAGAAACGTTTTTGTGTATCATTCATATTCTCTGAAAAATCATAAATTTTGCCAGGGTATATAAGCTTATAAACACAACTGTATATACATAAGTTTACATAAACTATTTACTCTTTTTAAATCATAATGGCAACAGAAACTACCCAAATGACTCTGATCAAAAGTTTACATACCCCAGTTCCTAATACCGTGTATGGCCCCCTTTAACATCAATGACATTGTGAAGTCTTTTGTGGTATTTGTGAATGAGGCTCTTTATCTTCTCAGATGGTAAAGCTGCCCATTCCTCTTGGCAAAAAGCCTCCAGTTCCTGTAAATTCTTGGGCTGTCTTGCCTGAACCGCATATTTGAGATCTCCCCAGAGTGGCTCAATGATATTGAGGTCAGGAGACTGAGATGGCCATTCCAGCACCTTCACTTTATTCCGCTGTAGCCAATGACAGGTCAACTTGGCTTTGTGTTTTGGATCATTGTCATGTTGGAATGATTTTGACCAAATTTTCTGTGCCTTTGTAGCTCACACATCCCCAAAACATCAGCGATCCACCTCCGTACCTTTCATCATAGGCCTTGTTGACTCCTCTCCAAATGTAGCGTTTATGGTTGTGGCCAAAAAGCTAAATTTTGGTCTCATCACTTCAAATGACTTTGTGCCAGAAGGTTTGAGGCTTGTCTCTGTGCTGTAAGCAGGATACTTTGTGGCATTTGCGTAGTAATGACTTTTTTATGGTGACTTGACCATGCAGCCCATCTTTCTTCAAGTGCCTCCTTACTGTGCATCTTGATCAGCCACACCACATATTTTCAGATAGTCCTGTATTTCACCTGAAGTTATTTGTGGGTTTTTCTTTGCATCCGGAACAATTTTCCTGGCAGTTGTGGCTGAAATTTTAGTTGGTCTACCTGACCGTGGTTTGGTTTCAACAGAACCCCTAATTTTCCACTTCTTGATTAGAGTTTGAACACTGCTGATTGGCATTCTCAATTCCTTGGATATCTTTTTATATCTCTTTCCTGTTTTATACAGTTCAACTACGTTTTCCCGCAGATCCTTTGACAATTCTTTTGCTTTCTCCATGACTCAGAATCCAGAAACGTCAGTGTAGCACTGGATAAAAGATGCAAGGGTATGTCAGGAGTCCAGAAACGCATTGACCTTTTATACACACACACTAATTACAAGCAAACAGATCACAGGTGAGGATGGTTACCTTTAATAGCCATTCAAACCTTGTTGTGTCAACTTGTGTGCATGTTATCAGGTCAAAATCACCAGGGTATGTAAACTTTTGATCAGGGTCATTTGGTAGTTTCTGTTGCAATTAAGATTAAAAAAGAGTAAACACAGTTGATTGATAATAAATGGCTTCAGCCAAACACTAACCATGAGTAAAAGAAATGTTGTGTTATCATTCATAGTCTCAGAAAACTGGCCAAGAAATCTTAAATTCTGCCAAACTTATGAGCACAACTGTATATACATGCACACTCGTGTGTTTGAACTTTGTGGTGCACACCCTAATGTGATAGGCTGCACACACCTATACTAGCCACACAGAGGGGCCCAAAATCCAAGAAGCACCTACAGGCTTTCTAAGGGCAAATTACGCCTCTAAATTCCTGACCGACTATCATATTTTTGGAGGCCCTGGAGCAGAAGGCCAGTGGAAGCATCAACACAATTACCACATTTTGGAAAGCAAACACCCTAGGGTATTTTCTAAGAGGCATGGTGAGTCTCTTAAAGACTTCATTGTTTTGCCCCACGTTTTTGGAAAATGCGGAATGAAATTGGAAATACAGGATTGTGGGGAAGAGGCCCTTGTCCCCATCAACCTCGCTAATCGCGACCCTTTCAAGTGAATGGTGTTGCTTGTGTGGGATTCAAGGGGTTAAAGCAGGTGGTGAGGAGGCAACACAATGCAATCTGACTGTCTGTCAAATAGTCTCTGAAGAGTGAACTAAACTGGTGTGGTGGTGATCCGGGACACTGTAACTGGTGTGGCAGTGAATAAGTAGGTAGTAGTGATTAGGGACACTGACTGGGGCAAGTGTGTAAAATATATATACTGTATGACTGTGTGTATATATATATATATATATATTTACACTGTGATTGCTTGTTACAGCGATGATTACTGTAAAAAGCAACCATTTTAACTTCCATGAGTGGCTTTCATTCATAATTCATTGTTTACTATTTACTATTGTTATTGTTATGACCTGTGATTGGCCTTCTACCATGTGATCACTGTGACTAATCACATAGATCACAATAGTAAACAATGCCATCATGAATAGATTCCATTCATAACAGTTATTTACTAGTGGATATGTGATTGCTGTAATTGGTCACAGTGATCACGTGGTACCTGGGCCGATCAGAGCTAGGTTTGTTATGATGTCGTTTTAAAGGTTCAGGTTTAGGTACAATAATGTTCTTTCTTTTTTTACATTTATGATAATTTGCTGGCTCCTAAACGATGGTATTACATTTTACATTTCTTGCATTTTGTACAAAGACAAAGTTTATAGTATGTTCTCTAGTGCTGATTTCATTTGATCATTATAAAGCATATGACTTATATTGCATATTCATTTTAAACAGTAAAAATAATAAGTACGTGCCTGTAGTAATGGTTTCCTACCATCGGTTTGTGAAGTACTTTACTGTTGATAATTGACTAGTTAATTGTAAGTGCCCATTTGGGTCCAGATTCATACAGTAGATACTGAGCCATGCCATCCTGAAGAGATTAAATTAATTGATTTTGTGCATAGTTCACAAGTACACTGGTGATAAAAGATTACATGTCAAGACTAAAGCCTAGTACACACAGACCAAATATAGATACAATCGGCCTGTTCAACAGAAACCATCCGACATTGTGCCCGTTTATACAGCAGCCTGTCTGACAGAAGCCAGGCGAACATGCGGCTTTTGTAGAACGGGCAATCCAGAAAAACATCTGGTGATCGGCATCTGATGGCCAACGGCTGTGAGTGCTGTTCTGGCAGGGGGAGGCAGTTCTGTTAGAACACAATTTCTCAGAGGGGCATAGTTAGTACTGAGACCTCCTTGCAAGCTCCTCAGTTTTTTTCTCATAGTGTGTACTAGGCATAAAGCACTGCACCAGAATTTGGTCAAAATGCAACAAAAAGCTTTGTTCCAAAATCAAATAAAAGGTATGGTCACCAAGTAAACATGTTTTGGGGGTTGAAAACAATGTCCCCTTCATTAGGGCCTAAACTTGATTAAAATTGTGTATTGGACTGGAAACTGTACTTTCAGTGGATGTAAGATACTTTTTGAATGTATTCCTATGGAAATGCACAATCTCTCAGCAGATGGTTTACCCGTGATTACGATTATGTATTGGACTTGAAAATGTACTTGCTGTGGATGTAAAATAATTTGTGGCTGTATTCTTATTGAGATACACAATCTGCCAGCAGACACTTAAACCAATCCGAAACCAATACAAACGCCCCAGTGCTTCTACTCCATTTCCTCCAAATGTTGTTTTCTTTCGGCATCATTGAAAGCTACCATACCACCTTTTCGAAGACAAAAGAAAAACAACAGGCATATAGATTTATTAAATGCACATAAGTGTTGCCAAGATCAGATCACTAAAGACTCAATCTGCTAGTTTGTTTTCTATATACGTTTTTCGAAGGCACTGTAAATGTAGCCAATGTCTTCAATGAGTGTTAGGGGTATCTCACGCCACTTTAAGAAAAAACGTTTTTGTTTTGAATAAAATGTAAATAGAAGGGCAACTACAAATCCAAAAGAACAAACTAAAACAAAAAAACAGCAAGGAAAGCTGCTCCCTAATTGTGTAGGAAGTATCTATACTATAAATCATATATACGTCAGGGGCGCTATAATACAATCTCTATTCATATACTGTAAAACAGGTGAAGATAAAGTGCAAAATTCATATACTATGAAATAAAATAAAGTACAAAATTCATATTCTGTGGAACAAAATAAAGTGCAAAATTCATATGCTGCAAAACAATTAAGAATAAAGTGCAAAGTGCTAGATTTCAATCAATACAAATAGTTACAATAAATAAAAGTCATTTTAAATGAAGTTCATGACATCTTCTAAATCAATGAATTCCTTTAGTTCTTCAACAAGGCATGTTGTTATAAACCATCACCAACTCATAGCTTGTTCACCCCATAGTGGTCAATTAGACACTCACAAATATAAAACAAGCGCTTCCTGGTGACGTCAGATGACGAAACGTACGTCAAGATGCATTATTCTGGTCACTTCGCTTACGGTCCCTGACTCCCGGTTTCTACTAATTGGCTAGTGAAACGCATTCTGGCTCTAGAGCGTGAGCGGAATGGCACCGTTTCCCCAAAAAGTATATCTATAATGTAAGCAGCTTCTTAAATGTTCTATATATGTGAGTATTAAACATTATTACACTATTTAAGTTCCCTTTCTTATATTATGCAGTGCCATGGTGGAAAGGAGGAGAGGTATTTAGTACCCCCAAAAGGTGCAAGAAGATCTTAAAGGAAACCTATTAAACCAGGCATTTTTTGACCCTCTTTTTAGTTAAAGGGCTCATGGCCATCTGGTGAGTGTACATCCAATTGAGCACTTGATCGGGTGAACAAGCTATGAGTTGGTGATGGTTTTTTAATAACATATCGTGTTGAAGAACTAAATGAATTAATTTATTTAGAAGATTTCATGAACTTCATTTAAAAGGACTTCTGTTTATTGTCTAGATTTGTATTGATTGAAATCTAGCACTTTGCACTTTATTCTTAATTGTTTTGCAGCGTATGAATTTTGCACTTTATTTTGTTCCACAGCATATGAAGTTTGTACTTTATTTTGTTTCACAGCATATGAATTTTGCACTTTATCTTCACCTATTTTGCAGTATATAAATAGAGATTGTATTATAGTGCCCCCTCTCGTATATTTGAAAGGCTTCAATGTTCAGATTGTTATTATGTGCAGTCATTGTATGACCACCACCTTACCTTTGGGATGTGCATAACATAGGTACAAAATGTCAATATTCAGATTTAATAATGTTTGTTTGTCAAAAATGTGCACATCAAATATCTGTACAATCAGTATAAGTGTGCAGATTTTTACGAACTCATGCAAACAGATATATTACTGTCCATGAAGTCAGTTGATCTAAATTGGTTGAAACTGATTATTGTGCTAGAAAATATGTCCAGAAATAGTTAATACATAAAGTTGAAAAGTCGTTTTGGGATATACTATTTCCAAAATATTGATATAATGAACAACACCTTGGGGTTTAAACAGGTTCATCCCCATGCCTAATCATCTGTAGGTTTTATTTAATGTTGCAATAAAATCAATATCTGTCCCATTTCCATTCTAATAAAACATTCACTGATCTTCCGCTCAGAAATTGACTCACCTGCCAGTCATAAATAATTTCATTACATACACTAGAAGTCTATAACATCGTTTTAGCTGGAAGAAAAAGAAAGTGGACCTAAGAGCTGCACAGAAATATTAAATGAAAATTATTTATGACACAAAGTATAGATTTGATTATACCTAGGTCAAACTCTCCTTTTTCTTTCTATTTTTGTGCATGGATCTGTGTTCGACTTCATTTAAGAACGATCAATTGCAATTTGCCAACTCTGTGTCTTTCTGATAAGAAAACCACTGAAACACATACACTAATCCCACAAAGGTTGCTTAGCACTCTATATCCTGAACATGATTTAATGATATTGATTTCGTGTTTTTTATTACAGCTCAAAAATGAAATACTTGATGTTCTCATCTCAGTGGCAAACTGAATCACATTATATTGTAAATGATTTTATCAGTAAAATTTAGACGTGTTTTTGTGATAAACAGGAGGAATAGATTAACCTGAACCTTATAGTTTATTTGCAGGATGGTATTCCAGCTCTGCTGGTAATATAACTATTTGCAAAAGATTATGCAGAAAGCTTCATAGTTCAAGAAAAAATGATTTTGCCTTTTTAATGAAGAATTTCTTTTGAAAGTCAAATTGTTTTGCTTTTCATTCCTCAGCTGTTATTATGCATAATTAAAGATAGGGAGAATAAATGAAAGGAGTAAGTATAAGCAAGTACACTGTTGCTGTTTGGATGTCATATACCAGCGTACAACACCGCTGTCATATTCTTGCTGATATGTTGTGACATACATAATTATGTCTCCTAACAAACTACCAAAAAAAACAATGATCTTGGCAAATCCTATATTTGTAGATGGGGTAAATTAAAAGGAAGCCAGAATGGTTTTATATCAGTTTTATTTTCATACATTTTAAACTGGTATTTTATAATTGTTTTTACGATATATACATCTTTTTTTTTTTAATATGTAGTAAAAGGCTTCTAGAACATTACAGGTTATCTTTGTATTTTTAGGCAGGATCTCTCCCACTCAAAATTTGGAAAGTGTCATTCAGTTCTGAGTGCAAATTTCACCTTGAACTATTAATTTCTGTTAATAACTGGGTTTTATCTACACATGGTAGACAGCACAAAAAAAGTAGCCTAGCAATCCAACTTCTGTCTGTGCTCTGTTTCAAGTGCCACTTTATGTATTGCCATACCTCCTTAGACCCAATCTGTCCAGACAATATGGTCACCTGCTGACTTGGCACCATCCATGGGTAGCCCAAGTTTTCAATAAGACAGAAAATGTAAATCCAACACATCTAATTGCAGTACACGGAATGTTTTTTCAGTCTTTTGAAATGTTAGAAGACAATGACTTTCCCATATCATTTCTCTGTGAATACCTAACAATGACTGAGGAAACATGGAAGACGTGGGGAGGGTCTAGCTAGGACTAAATCATCCAGCACTAAACAGAAGGGAGGGGTGCAGAGGAAGATACCAAAACCACATTAGTAAACAAGTTTGAGTGACCCTCCAAACCACCACTGGATGCTAGCATACTACAGAGAAACGATAACCTAATGCAATTCAATACTACTCAGAAAAATGTCATAAAAGTGGGGCAGAACAGGCTGGATAAAAGACTACACAATATCTGTATACAATATTTCATATTACCTGACTAAAAACGCATGTGTTTGTTTTTAAATAAAAGCAAGGTTAAGAAAACAGTGGAGTAATGCCCTGTACACACAGTCGGATTTTCCAACGGAAAATGTTCGATCGGATCATGTTGTCGGAAAATCCAACCGTGTGTATGGGGCATAACAATTTAACTCACCTGACCACAGTAAATTGAAATATGAAATGTTTAATCCTACGCATAGGCTACACTTTATATGGCTATAATAAATAACTATGTTACAAAGGGGATAAGAGTATATCTAATGCAAAAACTATTAAAGCGTAGGATTAAAAGTGCTGTGAGTTTTTTGGGTTTTCATTTTTTTTGTCTAAGAGAAAAATCTCTTCTAAGGCAGGTCATACGTTATACATTTGTTTTCATTGAACCAGTGGGTTAAAAAAAAAAAAAAGTGCAGATTTTCCCATCCGCACACTCGATGTGGATGGAAAAATCACTCCTGCTGTACTATTGTGTTCTCATGACGGGGAGCCTTCCCTGCTGCCAGAACACAATCATTAGTGTTGCTGGTTATAGCCGGTAGCGCCGATTGTTTGAAAAACCTCTGTGCAACCAAGGTGCCCTTACATGAATCGAAATTCAGCTGGTCCCTGCTAAACCAGCCACGTTTCAATCCATGTATTGTAGTGGCTTTAGACAATTATTTTGGTAACAATTATCCCCCTTGGAAAATTTCCTCTCTATTGTTATACTGGCAGCAACTCAGAATTTCAGATTTACCCTAGCTTTCATTCTTGGTGACATTGGTGATCAGGACAAATAGAGAGGGTGGTCTTCCAAACAAGGACACAGACCTCTTCAGTGGTTCTAACATCTTACCACCCTACCCAAATATAAAGAAAAATTTTGACTTTAGTTAAACTTTAACATATTTTTGCCATTAAGGGAGTGTTTACTATTATTATTATTATTATTATGATATCTCATTATGTTCATTTTACAATTGCAATATACCTTAATATATGTGTGTACAGTTTAAATGTGTATTTGTGTGGCTTTATGTACAGGGATGTCAACGGAAGTGTTTGAAACAGTTAACCATTATTTTCACATCTCTGATTTTTGTTAGCTATATTAGCTTCACGGGCTACCTAACAGCCAGAATGTTTCTGAGTGATCCTATTTGTAGCCCAGCTGGAGCAGAGAAAATCGCTGACCCTGGCAGTATAGCCAAGCTTAACACACAGATGAAGAATAACTCCAGTCTAAACTTACTAAAGGGCATATTTCGAAAAGTTTGAATGCAGGCGCTTACTTTTATCTAACTTGATGTATATTGACCTCACAATCACTCATATTTGTCCTGATCTTTTTTTAGATATACAGGAAATACTTTTCTGGTGATGGTTTTGTGGGGTAAAAGTGGGTGCACCAGTTTTTCTGCAAGTCAAAGAAGTGAATTCCATTCTGCCAGGATATAGAAAGAAAAAACCTGAACCATACAAGTTTTAAAGCCCTATCATCTAAGCTTAAAATGCATTAATAGCCAAACTATCATTTTTAGTAGTCAAAGGGAAAGGGTCAAAACCCCTATCAGTTTATATATTTATTTTACTGGTTATGTTCCACTGAGATCTCCCTTGACCTCCTGTCCTAGAGATGTAACAGGAAGTGATCGAAAATCTTCTCAAAGTGAGTGGAATTCCTATGTTAGACAGTTGTTACTGTAAAATGCATGCCCATTAGAAGATTTAGGCCTCATGCACACTGAATTTTTTTACAGCTGCTTCTAGGGGCGTCTGTCGTTATTTTGTCCTGCCTCTAAACTTCCCCCCATGTTAGCCTGTGTCTATGCACACATAGCTTTTTAGCAGTGTTTAGTGGCAGGACCATTTTGGGCTTATGCACACAGGACGTTTTTACAGCTGCTGTTAGGGGCGTTTGACGTTTTTTTTAACTGCTTCTAAATGCCCCTCCATGTTAGCCTATGTGTCCATGCATACATAAACTGTCAGAGGCGTTTGGAGGCATAAGCGTTTAGGGGCAGTAGAAAAAAACGTCAGCCTGTGCTTCCAGGAGCAGAGGCGGTTGAGCTGTAAAAACGTCTGACGCCGCTAAAAGCGATGTTAAGCCGCGTCAATAGTTTTTTTTTACCAAAAAAAAAAAATCAATGGTTCCCTATGAGAGCCCATTGATTTGAATAGAATTTGCACCAGAAGTCGGATCATGATGATCTGACTTGCAGTGCGACTTGTGCGCTGAGGATCCTGAAGAGGAACCCCACGCCAAAATAAAAAAAACGGCGTGGGGTCCCCCCAAGATCCGTACCAGACCCTTCGGTCTGGTATGAATTTTAAGGGGAATCCCCACACCAATAAAAAAGCCTATGCGGCCCCCCCAAAATCCATACCAGACCGAGCATGCAGCCCTCTACATGGGGGGGTGGGTGCCCCCCACCCCAAAGCACCTTGTCCCTGTTTTGATGGGGACAAGGGCCTCTTCCCGACAACCCTGGCCGTTGGTTGTCGGGGTCTGCGGGTGGGGGGGCTTATCGGAATCTGGAAGTCCCCTTTAACAAGGGGGCACCCAGATCCCGCCCTATGTGAATGAGTATGGGGTACATTGTACTTCTTTCAGCGGTGAGAGAAGAACGACAACCGAAAGATGAAGACATCGCCGGAGGGAGAAGATATCGGAGGGTGGAGAGACACTGGTGATGCTTTAATAAATTACTTTTTGGGGTGAATGGGTAGGGGTACGATGTACCCCTACTCATTCAAATAGGGTGTTAAAGGGGGCTTCCAGATTCCGATAAGCCCCCTGCCCGCAGACCCCAGCAACCACCGGCCAGGGTTGTCGGAAAGAAGCCCTTGTCCCCATCAACATGGGGATAAGGTGCTTTGGGGTGCATGTTGAGGGCATGTGGATTAGTATGGTCCAGGAGGGGGGGTGATCACTCGTGCCCCCCCTTTTCTGACCTGCCAGGCTGCATGCTCAGATAGGGGCCTGGTATGGATTTTGGGGGGACCCCACGCCGTTTTTTTTTACATTTTGGCGAGGGGTTCCTCTTCAAGATCCTCAGCGCGCAAGTCGTACTGCAAGTCGGATCATCATGATCCGACTTCTGGTGCGACTTGGATTCAAATCTCATAGGGAACCATTGATTTTGAATAGAGGCAGAGAAACACCACTAAAAGCTTGCGCGGCTAAACGTGCATTAACGCCAATACAAAAAGCTACTAAAAGCACATTTTTACAGCTGCTTTTTCCTGGCGTTGGTAGTGGCATTGCAGCTCGTTTTTTTCTAACGCCCTGTGTGCATGACCTGAAAAAAACCCACAGCCATTGCATCCAGGAGCAACAGAGTTTGGCCAGAAAAAATGCCTGAAGTTACTAAAAGCTGCTAGAAGCTTCTAGAAGCTGCTAAACGCACCTAAACATTAGTGCTTGAGCATTCATTTATTTCAAAGGCCAATTAAATTAATTAACACCCAAGAGCTTGATGCCTGTAAAAGCTCCTAAAAGCTTTAGATACTTTTACAAGCGTCAGGCATTTTTTCCGCAAAAACGCTGCTGGTTTCTAAGAGAGTTAAAATATCGCCCTGTGTGCATGAGGCCTTACCCTCACTGCTTGCTCTTGTGACAAATCTAAAATTCCCCCATATGTTCTGTCTCCTGATTACGGTCACAGGGACAAATACAGTGTTTACCCTCCCCATTGGGGACATAGACAGCAAAAAAGCTTGGTCTAACTCTAACCTATCTCTGCTCAGAACTCAAAATAAAAAAAGTATAGTATAGTATACTATAGTAATAATAAAGTTACACATTTGCAGATTAGGAATGTAATTAAATGTGGACATAAATGTGTTAATCACTGATAGCTAGTGGTTGCACTCACAGATGTGAAAGACTAAAGGAACTGCGGCCTTTGTGTGCTGACAATAAACAAAAATTCCAGGTAGTATTTTTTAGGCCATACATTATTTGGATATCCGGGAGTTTCTTCTTAATCACCTGCCACTGTGATTGGTAAGAGATGTAATATCTTATTTATATTATTATTTTATGCAGTAAGCATGATGGCTAGAACATTTTCTAACTTACTAAACCGTATCCATTATGCCAACTAACAATAACATAAGCTCATTTAGCTTTCTTTTCATTCTCATTTTGCTCTACTTGCATTACTTCTTTTCAATTAATGACTTATCTGGCTTTTTTTTTAAGATAACAAGAGTCATGCTTATTCTAAGGCTACAGTTACATTAGCGGCTTATTGCATAGAGCTACTGTGTGCTAATGGTGGTAGCTAAAACTTACTAAATATCTTGTGTTTACTAACCTAGAAAGTCTTTTGCAGCTTATATGTTATCTCTGCTTAACTTGTAGGAGTGGATCATTTCCCATGCTAATTATTTTTTTATTTTTTCCATCGATATACTGTACCTGCATAAGATCATGTTATGTCCATGTTTTTTGTAAATATGTGCATTAAGGTCATTGTTAAAAATACCCATAATACCTGTACTGTAGAAGAATAGCATGCAGATAGTAGGCTCCATAGGGTCCAAGCACTTATCTTTCTTAAGATAAGCCTCATTGCGGTGTTTCCAGAGACTACTCAAGCTCCTATGTAAATACCAACTGAAAATTGGGCACATTTTCCTCCCCATGTGATAGCCCTCTGGCCTGCAAATATGTACTAATCGCTGCATTGTAGTTTTTTTTTTTTTGTATTGCCCTATACCGCAGGTAGGCTTCATTCACACCTGAGTGTACTGGAATTGGGGGGAAAAATAGTGGAAAAACACGGGAATGCGTTTGTGATGCCACTATTTCCTAATGGTACCCCAAAAACGGTGCAATTTTGTTGTAATTGTCGAGCGCCAAAACGCGTAAAAATCACAACGTCAAATGCCCCTGGCTCTGTGCCAAGATTTGCTACATAAGCTGCTTTGAAAACTTTTTGGAGTGGAGGGAAGCCCATTCAAATGAATGGTGCCGCTCCAAAAACGCTCCACAAAATTTTTATAAAAGCTCCACTATGCTCAGGTGTGAACGGAGCCTTAATAGTATGTGGTTATGGTTTCTACTATCTGCCAGTAGGTTTAGTTTATTATTACTGTTTTTATGTTAAATGTTTTGCTGTGATGCAAACTTCAATCAACATATTATTAAAGAGAACCTATACTCAAAGTTAACAGTGTTATCTAAGTTAATATTCTTACTTGGATGAATAAATAATATGAGAAGTGCCTAGGCAGCTAGTCACATGATCTCTGCTGAAAGCAAGGATTAGCCAGTCAGAAGTCTAATATTTCCATTCCACAGAGTCATGTGACTAACGCTAAGGCTTTTGGTTATCTGACCAGCATTGGAGGGATCTTGAAGCAGCACTTACTCCAAGAACAATTTTCTTTTCATCCTTTCTTTCACTTGTTATCTATCCATCACAAGAATGCTGATAACAAAGGGTAAAGGTTCCTGTTGATTATAGGCATTATTTAATGCTGTTTGAACTGTATGCACTTGATTGATGACTTGATTTTTTTTTTCTGTTAGGTGAATATGTTGATGCAATTGGACATTGCAGGCCATGTGATGCATCTTGTTATAAGTGCACCGGTCCTGGTAGACATAAGTGTATTGGATGTTCCATTACAAGGTGAGACTACATTATACATGCATATGGCTGTTGCATTACAAAATGAAATTGTTTAAAAATAAAGAGGAACAAGTGGCTTATTTAGTAAATATCTACAGGTTTTGCTAAGGCATTGCCTGTCTACAGTTAACCATACACTGCAGAATAATGAAAAACAGATCATGAAAGCTGCACAAACATGGACTCTTTACAGCAATGTCTTGGCTCAATGCTCAATCAGGGTAACCTGACTGCATAGCATAGTCTCTATAACAAGAGTCTAGCTGAGAATCACTACTAAAGCATTTCAAAACATAACAGTTCCTCATAAACAGCATCCCTCTCAGTCAGAGTAGCTCTGATTACACAGATGAATACTTGGGGGGAGCCCCAGGTACCTCTGCCTCATCATGGGGGGGGGGGGGGTTTCTGAGCTGCTAAGGAAGAGAAGCTGAGGAGCTTATCTTACCAGGGACCCAAGGAGTTGTGGGGAATGCAGTTAAAGGGACCTGCACTCACATCGGAGCATGATATACAAGTAAAGGCGCAGGGAACTAGAGCAATATATATATACCACAATGTTATTAACATAAATTAAAAGCATAGTGATCTATGCAAACATAATAATGAAATTACAAGAGTCCATGATATTTCAATAAATTTAAACGATTTAAAAGTCCAAGGACCATATAGGATGGCAATAGGGGGTCCCACACTCAGGGCTGCTGTCAAGGGGGAACAGAAACCATGTTCCAGTACACTGAAAAGACACAAGGAGAGAGGCGCCTCTGGGTGCAGATATAGGACATGTTTAATAACACTTAGTACAGGCAACTCACATTTAAGAAGTCATAAGTAGACATGGATAAGTCCCAGCATGGGGGTAATCTGGTCATCAGTTTGTCAATCCATTCCTGCGAGGAAGAGGCGCTTTGCTTGATACAACACCGCTGGTAGTAGGAAGCCGGCCGCGGTGAAGACCAGCCAGAACGAGGCTTGAGGCGCAGTTGGTATGCAGGCGAGGAGGGATGCCATCACTAGAAAGTGACATGTTTCTTGAGCATACGTGCTGCGATGGCACGGCAGCTGTGCTCCTTTTAAGAGCTTGAAAAAAAGCGTGGCTGCCGTGTCATCGCAGCACGTATGCTCAAGAAACATGTCGCTTTCCAGTGACCTCATCACTCCACTCCTGCATATCAACTGCGCCTCAAGCCTCGTTCTGAGTGGTCTCCACTGCAGCCGGCTTCCTACTACCAGTGGTGTTGTATCGAGCAAAGCACCTCTTCCTCGCAGGAACAGATTAACAAACTGATGACCAGATTACCCCCATGCTGGGACTTATCCATGCCTACTTATGACTTCTTAAATGTGAGTTGCCTGTACTAAGTGTTATTAAACGTGTCCTATATCCACACCCAGAGGTGCCTCTCTCCTTGTGTCACATTTGAGCATGGTAAGTATTGGGCACTCCCCTACAGAAATTCCTCCTCTTTTTGCAAGGGAAATACGTAAATAATGTCCTGTATAGTTACCATGAACTTCATAGTTAAATGTAGCCAGGTGATTGACAGGGAAGACTGATCAAAAATTCACATGTTAGATGTCCAGTAAGCCAGACTTTGTAGATTTTTTTTTCTCTACTTATGAGATGACAAGACTTTAACAATGACATACATTCAATCATACTTTCTTTCTCCAACCTTTACCCTCTTATAACATCAAAGTGGCAACTTGTTAAATAGTTTCAATCCCAAAATGATCATAATCTCTTAAAGCTAAACTCCAAGCACAAAAAAATGTATTTAAATATATTCCTCAATAGCCACAAAGGATATAATCAACTTTGTGTGCATCAAATGCCTCTGCAAACCCATGTATTACCTTGTAGAAGTAGTGGTGGACTTAACCCCTATACCACACATAGCCCGTGCAGACAGCAGAGCTGTGGGAGATACCCAGCAGTTCTACCCACTACTGGCTGCCTACAGAAAGCTGTCAAATGAGAAGAAGCTGGCTACTTTGTATCATCCAAATATGTGAATACATCAGTGTTTTTTAAACTTTTTTAGTCCAGGCACCCTTTATAATTGAACACAATCATGGGGCACACCAGTCTGAGGACTCATTCACACCAGGAGATGCATCCAAGCACGAGCACTTTTTTGCACGTGCCCACATGTTTTATTTTTAATTGGCTGCTCTATGCTCAAGAAACGTGCCAAAATGTGCTGACATGATTTTTTTAAATCCCGCCACCCCAAAATGCATGGTACTCTGGTACCATGTATTTTAGTGAGCGCAGACATACGCGCATTTGCTAAATGCGTGGAGGTGCTATTAAGGGTTAATGGAACCCATGCACATCTGCAAAATGCAGCGCGTTTTTATGCAGTGCTGGAAAATGTACAATTTCCATTGCATTTTACCGCACTGCACCTGGTATGTGGTAAGGCACAGTTAACTGGTCTGTAGGAACTAAATCTCCCCAAATCCCCCCTACTAGCACAAATTTCCCCACCCCTCCCAAATCCTGCTTCCTACCACAAAAATCCTCACTCCTAGCATAACCCCTCCTAAATCCCCCCTCCTAGAACAAATCCCCCCTAGCACAAATCACCCCCCTAGCATAAAACTTCCCATCCCACCACATCCCTCCCATCACTTCAGGAGTAGTGGCAGCTGCAGAGAGGAGGAGAGAGCAGGGAGGAGGAGTGGGCTGTGCCCCCCCCCTCTCAGCTCCTGTCCTTTTTGTCTGTGTACAGGAGATGACACAAAACTCTCAGATTGGACTTTACAGAATTAAATTTACCGCAACCCACCCACAATTACTGCTGCTGGGACATGAGCAATCTGGAAAGGAGATGAGGGGGGTAATCAAGCCCTGTACGATCCAATCTGAGAGCATTCTGTGTTAACTCCTTTGTGCAGAGAGGAGGGATAAAACACAGCCCAGCTCTCGCCTCCTTTCTGCTCCTGTCAGTACCTCTGTTTGCAAACCCAGAAAGCTCTGTGAGCTGCTCGACATGCCCTCAGCAACTGATGACATCCTCGGTTCCTAGAATGCTGGTGTGCAGCCCACTCAGCATTCTGGGTTGCCGATAGAAGTAGTGTAGTAACAGGAGCAGAGAGTAGGAGAGAGCCAGGAGGTGGTGCAGGCTGTGCTTTCTCTCTCTTCTCTCTGTACACAGGAGTTATCAAAGGAATGTTTTCAGATCAGACTGTACAGGGTTTTATGTCACTTTGCCGCTCCCCTGGGGACTCTTTGCAGCAACCTGTTTAAAAAAACACTGGCAGTAGAGTTTAATGTTTAGTGTTAAGTGAAATATTTCAAGTCAGTTTTGTCAGGAATTAATTTCATAGTATTGCCTGCCCAGATTTAAATGTATACCTATGTACATATATTAATTCATAAGCTCAGGATGAAAAATAAACAATTCAACTATTCCGGAGACATTTTTATCCACTAATGCGTATAATAACATTATAAAGAAACAGGAGAATGGTCAGATGACATTGTCTATTGTTTCCAGCACATTTTTAGTTCCTGTCTGCTCATTAGACCAATTCTTTTTCATTGTATTGCTCTTGATCCCTCTTTTTCCAACGTGCCCTTTTTTTGCTCTAAATGTCATGGCTCGTTGGACAGACACAGTGCTGGAGGCGTCTCTGGGCAAGGGTTCCTCTCTAACAATGAACTGTGTATTGACTAAAGGACATTGTTATCTCAAAGCCATTGAGTGACCACTGTGAAACAAGCTGGTGGTCTTTGTCCTCTAATAAGTATGCAGAAGTTCATCCCACTCCATCACCATCACAGATATACAGTCTATTCAAGAGCATGACAGTAGTTACAGAGGTACTCAGTCTGCTTTCAGATGTCTTTTTAGAGGACGCTAAAGTTTGATTGAAGATGTGTTACACTTACAATACATAGATCACAAAGTCTCAGTTCTCGTCAAATCTGTGATACAAAGAGTGAAATGTAATGGTAGCGTTCATATTATTTAGAAATGTCTTTTACTATTGTGTATTATAATTTACATTAGTAAATATGTGGGTTGAAGGCCCATTTTAACTGTTCTATTATTCTATGCAATCATGTGAAAAGCAAATTCCTGTTTATTTATTGCATCGTCAAAAAATTGGACAACTGCAGTTAATATTCATATAATTTATTGCATGAAGACTCCCAGCTTATTTAGTGAACCGGTCCCATAGTTTTACAGGGCCTATATAGAAATCCAATAGTTTAATTACATAGAAACATAGAAAAGGGACGTCAGAAAAAGAGTATCCATTGAGTCAGCCCATTTCGTTTTTTTGTTTTTTTTTGTGAACTTTGTTGTCTAACTATAGATCTATGTTTATCCCAAGCATGTTTGAAGCCATTTACTGTTGACTGTCTCAATACCTCTGCTGGTAGTTTATTCTAAACATCAACTACCCTTTCAGTAAAATAATACCTTCTAAGATTAGTTTTGAACTTCCCTCTAGTTAGTTTGAGGCCGTGTTCTTGTTTTTGGTTTCATATTGAAAAAACTGCCTTCCTGAACCTTATTCACTCCCTTGATGTATTTAAAGGTTTCAATCATGTCTCCCCCTTCCCTACTTTCCTCCAGACTATAAATATTAAGTTCCTGAAGTCACTCTTGATATGTTTTATCCCCCAGACCAGACATGTTCAAATTCCGGCCTGGTAATTTGGACATGTATATCTTTTGTGTCCAAGAAAAATGGGAATATGTGGGACTTTGAATGAGACGCAACAGGGAATATTGCGCCTCCATCCCTGGTTGCTTATGCAAAAAAGAGGGGGGAGGGTGGGACTTTATATGAGATGCGTGGGGTAGAGACAGACAAAACCATATACATATGTAAAAAATTATATTCTTTATTAGACCAAAGATAAGGCATGGATCAACACATATAAATGAATAATAGCACATTGGCATATAAAATACAAAGTATCAACATACATACTGAGGATAGTCACCAACATGACACAGAAAGTAAATATTGTACATCACAGTCCCCCCCCCCCCCCAATGGAGTAGACATAACATTATATCAGGGTGGTAAAGCAATAAAACCATCTAGAATCATAAATATGAAATGGATGCATCAAAATAAGCTTAACGATGTTTCATGGACTTCTATCCACTCATCAGGAGCAAGTGCATCCATATACTAAAAAGGGGATAAAAATCGCCATTATAGTTTGATATATAATCGCCATTATAGATTTGGGGAGGGGGTGGAGGAGGGATTAAGGATGATGATGAACAGATAAACAGATAACATAACTGAAAGTACTCACATAAGAACTGATACTGAGACCATGCGATACCACCTGTTGGAGGTCAGCCAGATAACTATGTCCAGCACGGGAGCTGAGGAAAAGACCCAAGCATGAACCAGGAGTACACACACAGTCCCCCAAAAAGTGTGTATGTAAAAATCTTGATGTAGCTGTGGATGGGGTTTATATATTGTATACAATAAAGTAAGTGGTTTGTTACATATTGTTATAAATAAAAAGAAATGTCATATAGAGTAGGCCCATCACCACAGTATAGAAGTATATTGTGGAGCATATCATCAAGGTGAACAGAGTGCAAAAATAGGGTGTCCATATAGTGAAAATAGGGAAGAACAGATGAGATTCCTGGAATCAGGAGAAAATAATGAAAGCTAGAGTAAAGAAATAGTAATGATGCTTGTTATAGAGGAATTAAAAACAAATCAAGAGCTTGCTATGTATTTACCCATGTAGGTCCTGATGGGATATGAACCAAAAATGGAGTGCAGGGTGAGCCCAGTGGCCAGGGTCCCATCCAGCGTCACACTGGCATGACAACAAAGGAGAGACAGCATGGCAGCAGCCGGACCTACTCACCACGTGTCAGCCAAGCTGAAATAGCACACGCCTGCGTGAAGGGACGCCCACTGGGCGTCGCACGCATGGCGTGGGAGGTGTGGCGCCGATGCACAGTGAAGCCGCCCCCCCCAATCCCCCAACCCCATAATGTGTGGGAAGGAAGGGAGAGTTTATGTTTATATAGATAGGGCTGTGTGCCATCTGGAGAGATATCTGTCACACTTGCTGTCTCTTCATTCTCCTCCTCTCCTTATCACTGCAATACCTACAAGACAAATCCTCTAACATAAATTTTGGCATCCTAGGAGACTTTACTCAGAAAAAACTCAGCTCACCTCCTCCCTGTACTGTGAGCAGCTGTCCCGGCCAGCAGTAGCTACAGTGTGCTCCGCATCCCCCCTCAGCACACCGCACTGGTGATCGGGGGGGGGGGGGGTGAGTCAGAGATCTCACAGTGCAGGAGACGGGGAGGGAAGGAGAAAAGAGCTTTGGACATTCTAAATACATACACGCCAGCGCAGTGTATGTATTTAGAAGCAATGACAGTGCTGCTGTCCACAAAGTGGCAAGTATACCCCCCTCCCTTCTGCTTACCCTGGGCCCTCAGTCGGCCTCTGATCAAAATCACCATTGGCTAGGTGTGCCGATGTGATAAGCAGCCGACACCTGTCACAGAATACTTTATTGTGATGACAGTCCTCAGAGGATATGTGGGGAAGGATCCCAGAGAAGTGGTCCCACTCTGGCCCCTAGGGAAGCCTGGGCCCCCATACAGGTGTATGGGCTGTACCCCCCTGAAAGTGGCCTTGAGCGCAACAGAAGCAGCTCCCTATCATACACAGCTGTCTTTCACTAAAAGGGATAAGGAATGAGTTATCTGACTACAGTAAAACCTTGGATTGCGAGCATAATTCATTCCAGAAACATGCTTGTAATCCAAAGCACTTATATCAATGTGTATATCAAAGCAAATTTCCTCATAAGTAATAATTGAAACTCAAATGATTTGTTCCAGAACCATTTATTCATAGATCCTTTATTTTTATAGTCCATATAAAAAGATTATAGCAATGTGACCAGGTTGTGTAACCATAAAATGTCCATCCACAAAATGGAAGCTTCCATAAGGAGATTAGAAGCAAAATCCAGCAGGAGCTTCAGAGTATTAAAGAGAAGAGAGGTGCCTCTAAGTGTAGCAATATGTTGTAGACATGTGCGTTTTGTTTCGTACGAATTGAAAATTTCCGGAAATTTGTACATTCGGAAGCATCCGAAATACGAATTTCTATGCTTCCCGAATTGTATACGAAATACGAAATTTCGTTGACGAATTTTGGATCCAAATTCCATTACAACGGAAACGTGACTGGTGTTTTGTTGACCAATCAGAGTTTTTCTTCTGCTGCTGAGTGAGGGTTGGGAAAATTACCTTTTTTAATATGGGTGTGGGGGACTGGTACTGGTAGTCGATGGGAGATTCAAAATCGGACAACATAAGAATGTTCGTAATATCGTTTTATTATTGTCATAATAATTACGATTATTCGTTATGATGAAGTTAAAAACCCAGGAAGTCAGCACAGCACAGGGATGGTGGGAGCCCCTCATAATGAGCACAGCAGGGGTACAAACCCAGGAATTCAGCATAGCACAGGGAAGGTTAACGAACCTAAGGAAAATTCGTAATTCGTACGAATTCAAATTGAATTTCGGATACGAATTAACGGATACGAAATGGAACGGAACAAAACAAAACACATTTATTGACGGCGCACGTTGCTAAATGTAGTACCTTCATTAAATGTAACCATATTGCTACACTTAGAGGTGCCTCTATTCTCTTTTATACTTAGTTGTGACATGACGCTACTTGCATATTATAATGTATAATGAGCACAGCAGGGGTACAAACCCAGGAATTCAGCATAGCACAGGGATGGTGGGAGCCCCTCATAATGAGCACAGCACAGGGATGGTGGGAGCCCCTCATAATGAGCACAGCACAGGGATGGTGGGAGCCCCTCATAATGAGCACAGCACAGGGATGGTGGGAGCCCCTCATAATGAGCATAATGAGTCGACGACTGCCATATTGAGAAAGGTATTTTTTGCTTTGTAAATTCATCATAACGAACGTTCATAATTGTTACGAAAAGTTAACGAACCTAAGGAAAATTCGTATTTTGTATGAATCCAAATTAAATTCCGGATACGAATTAACGGATACGAAACGGAACGGAAGGAAGCAAAACAAATTTATTGACGGCGCACATCTAATATGTTGCTAAATGTTGTACCTTCATTAAATGTAACCATATTGGTACACTTAGAGGCACCTCTCTTCTCTTTTATACTCAGCTGTGACATGACGCTACTTGTATATTAAGACATCGCTTGTATATCAAGTCAAGGTTTATAAAAAAATTTTGCTTGACTTGCAAAACGCTCTCAAACCAAGTTTTTACTGCATTTCAGTTCTGTGTGTAAAGTCCACCTTGATCTATCATTTCTGTAAATAGAAGTTCTATTTCAGCATGTGGTAGGTGGAAAATCAAGAGAGGCGGAGAGCCAAGAGGTCCACCTACTGGCCAGAGCAAAAACGAGATAATACTCATATTTACAAAATGTATATTAACCTGACAAAAAATGAAAAATGTTTACTTTTCTGTCTTGACCCTAATAAGGAAAATATGCACAATCACACTATACATTCCCTTACATTAATTATGGCACCACTGAGAAGCTCATTAATAAGTATAAAACATTGCTCTTGATTAGCTGGGATTTACTACCACTCAGATTCAATCAGAGAGCATAAACCAAGTGCAAGACTCCTTGTTTTAGCTTCCAGACACGTGCCTTTACAGAGAGGTGCCAGTCAATGTGATCAAAGCTGGTCACTAACCACAGAATCCCTGGGTCCGGGTTTCCCAGCTGCAATGAGAACAAAACAAACAAACAGACTTTACCTACAAGGTATTTTTTTTTCCTTGTTAATGTAGGTGGCTATATAGAGCTTGGCTTTTTAGAAATGCTTCAAGAGTCTGCTAGGAATACTGGATCAACCACAAAAAAACAGTAGCTAGCAGGAGCTAGGAAGAATCAATTTCAGTCTTTCCGTTATATTAAACACACTTTGTTTCTTGTTTTTTTTTTACAAGAGTTGTCTGGGTAATAGGAGAGGGTGTACACTAGACTGTTTGCTTAGTTTCCTAAAGTCTATGTATAATTCAACAGGAACATATTTTTGTATGTAAGAGAATTTGATGTCCAAGTTGCTAATTAGATATGAGTTTTTACTCTGGCTGTTCTGCTTTTAAGAAAACAAGCTGGGCATAGATTAAATAAGAATCCCGTTTAGCACTCTTTGCAGCTAAGTTGAGTCTATATTCTGAAATGACATAAAATACATCTCTTTATGTCAAAAAACAAGGCCCCCACAGTTCTAACACACATACAGTACCTCACAAAAGTGAGTACACCCCTCACATTTTTGTAAATATTTTATTATACCTTTTCATGTGACAACACTGAAGAAATGACACTTTGCTACGATGTAAAGTAGTGAGTGTACAGCTTGTATAACAGTGTAGATTTGCCGTCCCCTCAAAATAACTCAACACACAGCCATTAATGTCTAAACCGCTGGCAACAAAGGTGAGTACACCCCTAAGTGAAAATGTCCAAATTGGGCCCAAAGTGTCAATATTTTGTGTGGCTACCATTATTTTACAGCACTCCCTTAAAGTGTTTGTAAACCCACTACAAAAAAAAAAAAAACATGCAAGACAAAGGCATAATGAGCTATTGTGCATAGCATCATGAAATACTCACCTTAGATCGAAGCCCCGCTGCGGTAACAGCACACTGCTCCCAGAGTTATTTCTGGGTCTCGCGGGCTCCAGCGCTGTGATTGGCCAGAGCCGGTAACGGCATGTCAGCTGAAGCAACGTCACGAACGAGCTGTTGCTTCGGTGCGCATGTGCCGATGAAGTCGGCACATGCTGATACAGGGGATATCTCCTAAACCGTGCAGGTTTAGGAGATATCCACGGTAGCTACAGGTAAGCCTTCTTATAGGCTTACCTGTAGTAAAAAGTGGATTGTAAGGGTTTACAACCACTTTAACCCTCTTGGACATGGAGTTCACCAAAGCTTCACAGGTTGCCACTAGAGTCCTCTTCCACTCCTCCATGACGACATCACGGAGCTGGTGGATGTTAGAGACCTTGCGCTCCTCCACCTTCCGTTTGAGGATGCCCCACAGATGCTCAATAGGGTTTAGGTCTGGAGACATGCTTGGCCAGTCCATCACATTTACCCCCAGCTTCTTTAGCAAGGCAGTGGTCATCTTGGAGGTGTGTTTGGGGTCGTTATCATGTTGGAATACTGCCCTGCGGCCCAGTCTCCAAAGGGAGGGGATCATGCTCTGCTTCAGTATGTCAGAGTAAGCGTTGGCATTCATGGTTCCCTCAATGAACTGTAGCTCCCCAGTGCTGTGCACTCATGCAGCCCCAGACCATGACACTCCCACCACAATGCTTGACTGTAGGCAAGACATACTTGTCTTTGTACTCCTCACCTGGTTGCCGCTACACATGCGTGACACCATCTAAACCAAACAAGTTTATCTTGGTCTCTCTCAGGCAAGCTTTAAAATTCAACACTTTGAACAGATGTAGAGAAGAAAAGGCTGCAGATATATAGATCCAACTAATATAGGAGGAATTGTTTCATCTCTGTGTATCACCTGAGGCCAGTCACTTCACTGGGTATATGTAAGGGTTTACAACCACTTTAAGGGGGTCTAAAGCTGGCCATAGACAGTTCAAATCTCAGCAGGAACCAGACAAGTTTCGAACCATGTACGGACGGGCTGAATGTACCCAAGTTGATCGATTGATCAACTTAGGTACAACCAGCCTGCTGGGTTTTACATGCGATTATCACTAGAAGCTGTTATAGCCATTAGCAATAATTACTGTGTTCTCCTGGCGGGGACATCTCCCCTCACCCCTTGCCAGGAGAACACAATAGCTCAACGGGAAGGATTCTCTCGTCAACACTGTCTATGTTGATGGGGGAATTGAGCAAAATTTGCTCGGTCTATAGCCAGGCTAAGAGTCCCTAAGTTATTTGCTTATGACCAGGTGGTGAAAATCGCTTAATTAACACTAAAAAGGGTCCTTACCCTCACTGGGTTTACATGGAAGCTCTGTCTTTTTCTCCATGGTCAACAGGTTAAGATCACCTATAAGCTGTCCCGCCCTATCTTACTTCTTATCAATGTTGGGACAATGTCCCGCCCAATTGCTGTCTGTCACATCCCTCTTGCACCTATATAAGGCAAACTTGAATTTCAACAAGGCCAATCTCCACAACTTTTTCAAAAATGAAACATAAAGGTTTGATATGCATAGAAGGTTTTTTTTTTATTGGAATACAATATCTACAGTATGTACTGGACCATTACAAAACATATTTCCAATTGCTCCCATCAAATTTGTGTTGATATAATCAGATAGCTTTTTCCCAATGGACTAAACTTAGACTTGCTACTCAACCACTTACTATGACACTTTTTGAGATATCTTGTACAGCAGTGGCCAAAAGTTTTGAGAATGATACAGATATTAATTATCACAAAGTCTGCTGCTTGTGTGTTTTTAGATCTTTTTGTCAGATATTACTATGGTATACTGAAGTATAATTACAAGCATTTGATAAGTGTCAAAGGCTAATTGCATTAAGTTTATGCAAAGAATCAATATTTGTTGACCCTTCTTTTTCTAGACCTCTGCAATTCGCCCTGGCATGTTGTCAATCAACTTCTGGGCAAATCCTGACTGATGGTAGCCCATTATTGAATAATCAATGCTTGGAATTTGTCAGAATTTGTGGGGTTTTTGTGTTCACCCTTCTCTTGAGGATTGACTACAAGTTCTCAATAGGATTAAGGTCTGGGGAGTTTCCTGGCCATGGAACCAAAATGTTAATGTTTTGTTCCCCAAGCCACTTATTTATCACTTTTGCCTTATGGCAAGGTGCTCCATCATGCTGAAAAGGCTTTGTTCGTCACCAAACTGTTCTTGGATGGTTGGGAGAAGTTGCTCTCGGAGGAAGTTTTTTTGTTCCATTCTTTATTCATGGCTGTGTTCTTAGGCAAAATTGTGAGTGAGTCCACTACCTTGGCTGAGAAGTAACCCCACACATGAATTGTCTCAGGATGCTTTGCTGTTGGCATGATACAGGACTGATGATAGTGCTCACTTTTTCTTCTCCGGACAAGCTTTTTTCCGGATGCCCCAAACAATCGGAAAGGGGATTTATCAGAGAAAAGGACAAATTTAAACCCCAATTATTCAAATTCTCTGGAATGAAACCATGGAAAAAATGTTTGTTTAGACCAGATTCTCATTTTTTGCTTGAGAGGTATTCAATAAGTTTAATACAAATGCTTTTAACATTTTTATTTTACTTTGGAGTACTGTTTGCACCATAGTTCTCCACAGGGTGGATGAAGCTTAGCAAAGCTTGTACAATTCCAAAAAAGTCTTGTCTTTAGTTCTATTTTAAAAGAGCCAGGGTTATTGGGTGGCATTGTTTTCGTTTACAAGTCCTATAATTCTCACTTTTCCCATAAGTTGTATAATTGAGCTTCTTCCAGCTTCCCTGGAATAAAACTCAACTAAAACTGAATCTTCACGCAATCAAAAGATCTTTGAACATGGGGATTTATGGATGTATAATAAGGCACTGCAAAGGGCAAATTGTGGCAATCCATAGTAACTAGACTTCTTTTTCCGTTAGAGCCGTTAGAGCAGTGAAAGATAATTGCCACAGATTTCTGCATTTTGCACATTGCCCTTTCAAATATGCTTTTTAATGGCTGTATGCATGATATTGTTTTGTAAAAGTCTTGCACACATCAATGTAGTCAATGAGAAGAATTAGACTCCTGCTAACAAATAAAAGGTTTAATTTTTCACTGCATCCCAACAAAATGTTGTATGAAAATATAAAGAACTGATTAATGTTGTCTGTTCACTTTACAAATAAGTAGCTGCTAAACCTGAATTAATTTTAATACACACAGCATAGAATTAATTTCTGGTTACATACATTTATTTTTAAATATGACCTTATCCACATGTCTGATACTGCTACTGTACTGTAAATAAACCAGCTTATGGATACCAGTTTGCCTCAATCAGACTCAGTGAGATTTATTTATATGGCTACATACATTGAGCAGGGCCCTCTGATTACTCTGTCTGATTACTCTGTCTTCCCTCATGTTGTAAAGTGCTGCGCAAACTGTTGGCGCTATAAAAATCCAGCATATTAATAATAATAATCTATGCATAGTATATATGGCTAATATGTTAACAAACGTGTGTGTGTGTGTGTATATATATATATATATATATATATATATATATATATATATATATATATATATATATATATAAAATTATAAAATATAAATATAAAGGCAGTCCCCAGGCCAAAAACAAGATTTCTGTAGGTTCTGTAGGTTTGTTTTTAAAGCAATATTAAAGCCTTGTTTTTTTTTTGTTTTTTTTTTAAATAACAAACCTGTTATACTTACCTGCTCTGTGCAGTGGTTTTGCACAGAGCAGCCTGGATCCTCCTCTTCTCGGGTCCCTTGTCGGCACTCCTGGCTCCTCCCTCCTGCCAGGTGCTCCCACAGCAAGCAGCTTGCTGTGGGGGCACCCAAGCAGGCACGCCCCCCGAGCCACGGCTCTGTGTGTTTATTCACACACGGAGCCACGGTTATGCCCCGTCCCCTCCATTTCCTGTTTGGCTCACTGGCTGTGATTGACAGCAGCGAGAGCCAATGGCTCCCAATGCTGCCAAAAGCTGCTGTCTGTGCCCCTATTCAGAAGATTTTACCTCACTTTCTGTCCCTGTGACAATTGGATTTTGAAAATTTTTAAAGTACCAGCAAGTGCCTGAATGTCTCTAGAATCATTTAGTACATCTCCTGATGACATGCATTTAAAAAAGCAATGCTGTGTTTGTATGACTCTTTATTAAAAAACGCCAGCATGTGTTCTGTCTCACGGTAAAAATATGTTAGTTGCTATTTTCCAAATAAATGGCACCAGTTTCAAAATTGCATCTGTATAGTATCATGTGGTGTTATTTATTATTATTGTTCTTGTTGTAATTACTACATACAGTAATAATATAACTAATAACAGTGTTAATGTCAAATCTCATCATTAAGCGATATTATTATTAATAACTGTGTCTTTTCTTCCATAGATTCTTTGATGATGGAGAGTGTGTATTGATCTGTCCTTCTGGAAAATATGAGCTTAACAGACAGTGCCATTCCTGTCATCATACTTGTCACAAGTGCAATGACAGTGAGCCTGATGCATGTATATCCTGTGGCACCGGTAAGTCCTATAATACAGTGGCGAGATTGTAAATGCTTCACAACCAAATAATCCTTAGTAGTGAAGGGATGGGGGAAATGCCTAAAGACAAATGTGTAAACTCCAGCATCATTTTTTTGTGGCTTAAAACAAATAACCTTTGTTTGGCCTCAGTAGAGGATTACAAGCTCTATAGGCAAAGCGAGCCTTAAAACTAAGAAGGGTAAAAACTAAGTGAAGATGATTTAGCTGTTGACAGACATTACTAGCCATAGACCATATACAGTGCCTTGAAAAAGTATTCATATCCCTTGAAATTTTCCACATTTTGTCATGTTACCACCAAAATTGTAAATGTATTTTATTGAGGTTTTATGTGATAGACCAACATAATGTGTCACATAATTGTGAAGTGGAAAGAAAATGATAAATGGTTTCCCCATTTTTTTACGAATAAATATCTGAAAAGTGCGGCGTGCATTTGTATTCAGCCCCCTTTACTCTGATACCCCCTAACTAAAGTCTAGTGGAACCAATTGCCTTCAGAAGTCACCTAATTAGTAAATAGAGTCCACCTGTGTTTAATTTAATCTCAGTATAAATGCAGATGTTCTGTGAAGCCCTCAGAGGTTTGTTAGAGAACCTTAGTAAACAACCAGCATCATAAAGGCCAAGGAACACACTAGACAGGTCAGGGATAAAGTTGTGGAGAAGTTTAAAGCAGGGTTAGGTTTTAAAAAAATATCCCAAGTATTGAACATCTCACGGAGCACTGTTCAATCCATCATCCGAAAATGGAAACAGTATGGCAAACCTACCAAGACATGGCCGTCCACCTAAACTGACAGGCTGGGCAAGGAGAGCATTAATCAGAGAAGCAGCCAAGAGGCCCATGGTAACTCTGGAGGAGCTGCAGAGATCCACAACTCAGGTGGAAGAATAACGTACACTCCACAAATTTGGCCTTTATGGAGGAGTGGCAAAAAAAAGCCATTGTTAAAAGAAAGGCATAAGAAGTCCCGTTTGCAGTTTGTGAGAAGCCATGTGGGGGACACAGAAAACATGTGGAAGAAGGTGCTCTGGTCAGATGAGACCAAAATGTAACTTTTTGGTTTAAAAGCAAAATGCTATGTGTGGCAGAAAACTAACACTGCACATCACCTTGAACACCCCATCGTGAAACATGGTGGTGGCAGCATCATGTTGTGGGGATGCTTTTCTTCAGCAGGGACAGGGAAGCTGGTCAGAGTTGATGGGAAGATGGATGGCTTGCCAGGGCAATCTTAGAAGGAAACCTGTTAGAGTCTGCAAAAGACTGGGGCGGAGATTCACCTTCCAGCAGGACAACGACCCTAAACATATAGCCAGAGCTACAATGGAATGGTTACATCAGTGTTTCTCAATTCCAGTCCTCAAGGCGCACCAACAGGTCATGTTTTCAGGCTTTCCATTATTTTGCACAGGTGATTTGATCAGTTTCACTGCCTTAGTAATTACCACAGCTGTTTCATCTGAGGGAAATCCTGCAAACATGAACTGTTGGTGCGTCTTGAGGACTGGAAGTGAGGAACACTGGTTTAGATCAAAGCATATTCATGTGTTAGAAAGGCCCAGTCAATTGGGAATCTGCGGCAAGACTTGAAAATTGCTATTCACAGTTGCTCTCCATCCAATCTGACAGAGCTTGAGCTATTTTGCAAAAGAATGGGCAAAAATGTAATTCTCTAGATGTACAAAGCTGGTAGAGACATACCCAAAAAGACTTGCTGCTGTAATTGCAGCAAAAGGTGGTTCTACAAAGTACTGTATTGACTCAGGGGGGGTGAATACAAGTGCACGCCACACTTTTCACATATTTATTTATTCCTTCCACTTCACAATTATGTGTCACTTTGTGTTGGTCTATCACATAAAATCCCAATAAAAGACATTTATGTTTTTGGTTGTAACATTTAAAAAATGTGGAAATATTCAAGGGGTATGAATACTTTTTCAAGGCACTGTATCAAATGACATTCAGAATGGAGGATTCCACAATACAGATACACCAGTGTGGCCGGCTTTTCGTCTTAGTGGGGCAATAGTTGGGTAATGTATGAGCAGTAAAAACTGGGAACATATAAATGAAGCCCAATATCAAACAACACACTGAATAATCTTTATAATAGATGCTCCAGACATTCATTAACATGCCTCCCAACTTGGGAAAGACGGGCATCCTTTAGTACAAAGCAGGTAGGAAACTTGCCTAACCCCTATGTGTTTTTTTTTTTTATTATCATGCTTCCTTTTTTTTTTTTTTTTTTTAAATGTGAGGATAAAAAGCTTTGGGTAAAAGATTTAGTGTAATGTAACACTTTAGATAGTATGTATTGCATTTATTATAGAGGTGAACACGTGTCAAACGAGACAACTAAGAAGGAAAGAGGGACGGAGAGCTTTAGTTCCAAAAAAGGAACAGTCCCTCTAAATGCCCAAATGTGCTCCGATCACTATCAAATGATTTTTAGTGATATTTTGACATGTCTCCTGACAACAACCATTAAAAAGTAGCTTGCAGACCCTGAGAAGGTACATTTTCACCTATGTTCACATAGAAGATATTATCATAGGCTTCTCATAGCGTTTAAAGCGCAGAACTGTCAAATTCTTATCCACGTTTCTACCTGAGATCAGCAAGAACCTATTCATAAATTTCCATATTACAGGACACAAAAATTGGTGCCAATCTGATTGGTAATTGGTTTTAACCCCTACGTGATCTGTTTATAGATCGTATAGGATTTATCTGAATTGTCCAACAATACACATCTCTATATCGAGTGCATTTAAATCAAGGCTACTCCTTTGGTAGCTTTACTATGTTTCCCAGGTTGTAGAGAAGATCTGATTTGCACTGCTACATCTTTAATAAAGGTTAGTTGTGCCTCTTCTTATATATTTATAGAAAAGTGGTGGCTGTGAAGCTTTTCTGCGTGTGGCAGAAAATGCTCATTACATACATCTGTCAGTGTAAAAAATATAGATTTTCTTACCTTTTTGCAGCTGTCGACTACATTCTTTCATTGTACAGTCTGCTCTCAGGAGCCCTGTGACTGGCTTTTCTTGGCTCAGGAGCCTTACAAGTCTGATGATAGATATTCCCTTACTTTCATGGAGAAACTATCAGCCCTAGAGCTGCCTTCTTTGTACTTATTACAGGTCCTTTTATTTAGAGACCAACAACAATTTTCACTTTAATGTTGCTCATTCTTATAGACATTTAGACCTTAAAACTTTTCTTAATGGATAGAATTGTAGTGCAGCGTTTATACAGAGTAATACTAGAGCACAGTGTCATGCTCTTGCATTTAATGAGTACAGCAGTGCCTTTCAAGGGCTGGCATTCTAAATGAGATGCTCCAATGCTGCCACCATCTGGAAAGTACTGTGCTGCCACACAAGTGGCTGACTTGCTCTGCATGGTACATAAAGAATTTCTGTTACACAAGGTTTTAGAGGAAATTGTATGTATGGGTTTCCTTTTGGAAAAATGCATTGTTGTCTGAGTCTGCAATTGCCTTGGAAATACAAGATCCAAGTTTTAGGTCCTACTAGAAAAAAGCACATGAATGGTTTGTATTGATGGATTTTACTTCTGCTTGTTGATTTTACATCCAAATGCAGAGCTGCACCAACATACACTCACCGGCCACTTTATTGGGTTCATCTTGATAGTATCGGGTTGGACCCCCTTTTGCCTTCAAAACTGCCTTAGAGTGTTACTAAACCCACAACAGTAAAATCAGTCTGTACATGCAGTAAATCATGTGTGTTGTACTCACTGTGGAACCTAAGGGGTTAATCCTCTGCATTGTGTAAAAAAAGCTGTTAGATCCTTTATGCACAGATCCTCCTCTTCTTGCACTGTCTCCAAAACATGTCCGGATAAGACAGATTTACTGGATTCAGGCTGCACATGCTCAGTTTGATGTGTATTGTTATGCGGCGTACACACAGTCGGAATTTCCGATGGAAACAGTCCGATGGGAGCCTTTCATCGGATTTTCCGACCGTGTGTATGCCCAACGGTCTTTTTCTGTCGGAATTTCCGACGGACTTTGAATTGAGAACCTGTTCTCAATTTTTCCGACGGAAAACCTTTCTATCGGATTTTTCGATCGAGTGTATGCAATTCCGACACGCAAAATTCCGACGCATGCTCGGAAACAATTCGACGAATGCTCGGAAGCATTAAACTTCCCTTTTATAGTGCTGTCGAACGTGTTTTATGCTGCTGTGTTATTGACCGTCGGAATTTGGTGTGATCGCGTGTAGGCAACACAGCTTGAGCGGAATTCCGTCTGAGTTTTTTCCGACGAGAATTCCGATCGTGTGTACGCGGCATAAGAGAGTTTTTTTTTTCTTGGGAGAGTGCATGTGATCAGCACTGGGCCAATCAACACTGTGCAGACAGAGGGTCAGGGGTCCTTCATCCTCATATGTCAGCCAGTGCAGTATGAAAACTCTTCTTACAAGCTTTAACCAGACACTGATAGTCACAAGGCTGCTATATACAGTAAAACCTTGGTTTGAGAGTAACTTGGTTTGAGAGCGTTTTGTAAGACAAGCAAAATGTTTCGATACATTTTTACTCGATAAACAAGCAATGTCTTGATATACAAGTAGCGTCATGTCACAAGTGAGTATAAAAGAAAAGAGAGGCGCCTCTCAGTGTAGCAATAGGGTTACATTTTATGAAGGTACAACATTTAATCATCAACCATGTAAGTTGCTAAATGTTGTACCTTCATTAAATGTAACCATATTGCTACAGCTGGATTTTGCTTCTAATCCCCTTGTGGAAGCTTCCATTTGTGGATGGACATTTTATGGTTACACAAACTATCGCATTGCTATAATCTTTTTATATGGACTATAAACTGAAGGACCTATGAATAAATGGTTGTGGAACAAATCATCTGAGTTTCCATTATTTCGTATGGGGATATACTAATATAATTGATATACGAGTGCTTTGGATTACTAGCGTGTTCCCGGAACAAATTATGCTTGCAAGCAAAGGTTTTACTGTACTGCTGATGAGAAAAGGTATTTAGCAGTTTATATTTACTAAAATGATTGTATTTCCATGTTATGTATATTGTGGGAGACCAGATATAGTGAATGCAGGGTCCTGGGTTTAGTAACACATTAATTCTTTGTGGCATAGATTCAACAAGGTGTTGGAAGCATTCTTCTGGGATTTTGGTCCATAGTGACATGAGAGCATCACGCAGTTGCTGCAGATTTGTCAGCTGCACATGAATGAATGAATGAACGAAAGACTTGTACAGCGCTGCAACTGCGAACTGAATCGACTCAAGATGCTTGATCTGTCCTGTACTTCCTGCTTGTTAGAAGAGGTGGGTCTTGAGTTTTTTCCTGAAGGCCCGATGGTTTTCTTCCATGCGGATGTCAGTGGGTAGAGCGCTCCATAGCTGAGGTCCTTGGACTGCGAATTTTCATTCTCCCTTGGATTTGTAGCGGGATTTAGGGATGAGGAGGAGGTTTTGGCTAGTTGATCGAAGTCTACGGATGGGTGTGTAGTGTTTTATTTTCTCACATGGGTATTGAGGAGCGTTTCCTTGTGTGCATTTGTGGGTGAGGCAGAGGGTCTTGAAAGTGATCCGATCCTTAATGGTTAGCCAATGAAGGGTCCTTAGGGCTGGGGAGATGGATTCCCAGTTTTTTTTTCCAGTGACTAGTCTTGCTGCCGTGTTTTGGACGACTTGTAGGCATGCAATCTGGTATTTGGGTAGTCCTATGTAGAGGGAGTTAGCATAGTCGAGTCAAGAATTGATGATTGTTCCAACTACTACTGCTTTCTCTTTTTCTGGAATGAAGGGGATGAGTCTACGTAGCAGACGGAGAAGATGGTGCGAGACGCTGACTACCGATCCTATTTGAGCATCCATTGACATCTCTGAGTCGAAGATGACTCTGAGACTTTTGGCTTTGGTGCTAGGGGAGATGGTCTGTCCAAAGATGGTGGGTGGTGTCCAAGGGGTCTTTGTTTTAATATTTCTGTTTGCGTTGAGGAGAAGAAGCTCTGTTTTGGATCCATTGAGTTTGAGGGAGCTTGTGGTCATCCAGTCCATTTTTCTAGTTCCTGGTATTGATCATTTTGTACGGTGATTCGAAAGTAGAGTTGAGTATCATCTGCATATGAGTGGAAGCATAGGTCTGTTGTCCTGATGATTTTGAGGAGAGGGCGGATGTAAATGTTGAAGAGCATGGGTGACAGGGGTGATCCTTGCGGGACTGCATACGAAAGTTCCCGCGTTTCAGAGGTGAAGGCTCCTAGTTTCACTGTCTGTGAGCGATTAGCTAAGAAGGAGGCGAACCATGGTAGATCGGAATCTTTAACTCCTGCTACTTCTTTGAGGCGTATGAGCAGAGTGTTGTGGTTGACTGTGTCGAATGCTGCACTGAGGTCCAGAAGTACCAGGAGACATGATTCTCCGTCATCTGCTGCTTCCAGGTCGTCGTCCCATATTTTAAGAAGTGCCGTTTCTGTGCCATGGCCTGGGCGGAAGCCTGATTGAAGTGGGTCTAAGAGTTTGTGTGTGTCCAGGTGGAGTTGCAGCGGTTGTACTACTGCTTTTTGCATAATTTTGGCGATGGTGTTCAGGCATGTTATCAGTCTGCGGTTGTTAGGGTCTTTGGGGTCGAGGTTGGGTTTCTTTAGCAGGGGTTTGATTATGCCTTGCTTGAGGGCGGTCGGAACCAACCCTTCTTTGAACGACTGATTTACGAGATGTGTTATCGTAGGAGCCAAGATGTCGGAGCATTCTTTCAGGAGTTTTGTGGGAATGATGTCATTGGGTGAAGTGCGGTCTTGGAGGCTTCTGATGATGTTTTTGGTGGTGTCCGTGGTGATCGTGATCAGAGAAAACTTTGGTGATTGTGTCTGTTCTGTTCGAATCGATTTCAATTTTTTGCTTTCGTTGAGTAAGATTGGTTGTTTTTTTCCATGATGCAAATCTCCCATTTCACTACATCACAATGGTGCTCTATTGGATTGAGATCTGTTGACTGTGGAGGCCATTGGAGTACAGTGAACTCATTGTCGTGTTCAAGAAATCATTGGTGAGATGATTTGAGCTTGGAAGATGGGTACACTGTAGTCATAAAGGGATGGACATTGTCAGCAGCAATTCCCAAGTAAACCGTGGCATTTAAACATTGCTCAATTGGTACTAAGGGTGCCAAGAAAATATCCCCCACACCATTACACCACCACCAGCTAGAACCGTTGATCCATGCTTTCAATGCCAAAATTGGACCCTGCCATCTGAATCTCGCAGCTGAAATCAAGACTCATCAAACCAGGCAACGTTTTTCCAATCATCTATTGTCCAATTTTGGTGAGCCTGTGTGAATTATAGCCTCAGTTTTTCTGTTTTTATCTGACAGGAGTGGCAACCAGTGTGGTCTTCTGCTACTGTAGACCATCTGCTTCAAGGTTTGATGTGTTGTGCATTCTGAGATGATATTCTGCATACCTTGGTTGTAAAGAGTGGTTATTTGAGTTACTGTTGCCTTTCTATCATCTCAAACCAGTCGGCCCATTCTCCTCTGACCTCTGACATTAACAAGGCATTTTCTTCCACACAACTGCAGCTCACTGGACCATTCTCTGTAAACCCTAGAGATGGCTGCGTGTTAAAATCCCAGGAGATCAGCAGTTTTTGAAATACTCAGACCAGCCCATCACCAACAAACATGCCACATTCAAAGTCACTTAAATCCCCTTTATTCCCCATTCTGATGCTCAGTTTGAAAGTCGTCTTCACATCGTCTAAATGCCTAAATGCACTGGGTTGCTGCCACGTGATTGGCTGATTAGCAATTTGTGTTACCAAGTAATTGAACATGTGTATTTAGTGAAGTGGCTGGTAAGTGTATATGTATGGGTGTGGGGGCTAAATTTGACTTGTTTTTTGCCTGGAACACAAACAGATCTCAGTAGCACCTGCTGCGTCCAAAGGAAAGCAAGTAAGATCAAACGCAACTTTCTAGCAGTTACTCACAGTTCAAAATTAAAAGTGATTTAAAATTTCTGACTTGCATTTAAAGCTGATAAAAACAGATGTTAAACTTGGAGAAACAAGGTACATCAGTTTCAAAAAGCAAACAGTGACAAAGGTTATAGTAGTAGTGATTTTTAGACATGTGCACACTGAAATATTTTGTTTCGGAATTTCGTTTTCGTCCGAAAAATACATTTATTTAGTTACTCCCGAAATTCGTTTTTATTCATTTTGTTTCGTTAAAAAATGCATTTGTCCGAAAATCCGAAATAATTAAGGTCAAATCTGCCATTGAAGGCTTATGGTGTCTGTCGATTGTTTTAAGAAGATTCGATCGTACATTTCCGGTCGAATGTTCCGCCTACAAGCTATAGTAGAATTCTAATGTTGTATGACACTAGTAATAATTATATTACTAGTCAACCAACATTAGAATTCTTCTATAGCCTATGGGCGGAGCATTTGACCATAAATGTCTGCTCGCGGCGACTGCTTCGTCAAATCTTTATGTTGAATCTTTTCTCTCTATGTCGAATAATCTTGGACTAATAGAGTTAGGTTAGGCACATTTAACCTTTTTTGCTATTGTCTCTCTATGTCAAATCTTTTCTCTCTATTTTGAATCTTTTCTCTCTATGTAAAATAATTTTGGACTAATAGAGCTAAGGTTAGACACATTCGACCACAGGTTCGATGGACACAGATCACTATTGTCAGCGTCATGTTGAATCTCCTATCTATATCGAACTTTTGTCACAACGAAAACGAAAATAAAGCATTTGTTTATGTTGGATCTTTCGGTTTTTGGATTCTGCACGTTCGTTATCGTTTGTTAAAATGATAACGAAAAATACCTGAAATTCGGATGAAAATGCATTCGGACGAAAACAAATGCACATGTCTAGTGATTTTGGTCTTTTGTATAAAAGCAGTTGTGCTATGTAGCTAAGTATTCTTGTACAAGTAACATGTATTGAAAGATTTTTTTTTTCTTTTTACCAAGATAAAAATGGAAGAATGCGCTACCTCTACAATGGGGAATGCAAAGAAGTCTGCCCTCAGGGTTATTTCACCTTTGAGAACACCTGTGTGCAGTGTCCGGAAAACTGTGAATTTTGCAAAAGCCAAACCAAATGTGACAAATGCCTGGAAGGATTCTTCCCTGTCAATGGAGCGTGCCAGGAGCTAGAATGTCCAGAAGGTACTGGGGTGGGAACCAAAGTGCATTATTACAGTGTGTGATCCACAGTAATTTCCATTATTGTCCAAAGGGTGAGGAGCACGCTTGCGCAAAGACCTGTAGAAAACATGAACAGCCTACTAATAAATATTTTCTCCTGGTAGAACCATGATGTATTTATACAGTCTTAAAATAATACATATCTGTATATTTGTGTGCATTTTATAAAAATAATCTGCTATATAATTCAATTTTTTTACAATGCTGCTATGGGCTTTAACAGCTGCATATATCTAGGCTTCCACTGTAATTTAAAATGTTTAACTATAGTGAATCAATTGTTTTAGTAAAATAATGCTAAAGGCTATATCTCTCCATAGACAGTGAAAACAGTGGTATGTGTAAAAACTATAAAGTAAAAAGAATAACAAATATGTTTATAACAGTTACATCACAAAGGAGCAGATGAGATTTTGTATTAATCAATGGTTGTAGCCTTAAGCATATTCTACCAAGAACGTCTTCTCTGTGAGCCATGCCTGGATTTTTTTTTTGTTCCAATCTCCTGCTTGTTCTTTTTATTGGATCAAGTTCAGCTTAACGAAACTAGCTATGTAGTTTTTGGTGCCAGCTAACTCCAAATAGCTCAATATATTGAGATGATGAACCCAGGTTACAACACTTAAGGAATATTTATTATGGCAAAAAGTCACTCATGCCAAGAACAGGAGATAATGTTTTTTTGCCACAACAGCTCTTTGACAAGTCAATAGACAGAATAATTGGCTTGACAAAAGTACCGCTGTGACTACAGTCAACATTTTGCCTTAATAAGTAAACCCAGGAGAGCTGAGACACTGCTTTGTTGGCATTATATAAAAAACTTACTACATCTATCAATATGAAACTGACCATCAAAGTTTAAGTGCTCCCTGAAAGAAACCCCCCCCCCCCCCCATGAGAAACTTGGAGTCATACTGAGCCATTAAGTCATTACTTTGTCTAATTAATGCAGAACAAGCGTACATATGAGGACTTTTGTCTTCTATCAAATGCATACTTGTTCTGTGACTAGGTGTCTACCCTAGGTGTCTACCTATCATTGTTTTTACCCACAATGCCTATAACTTTTACACAAGATATACACATTTTATTATCTTATTTGAAAATATGTGACTCTTAGGTAAAACATTGATATGATATCATGATAATTACCCCTTAATGTAAGGTTGTCCTCAGGTTGTCCTTAAAGTAGGGTTGTCCAAGGTTCCCCAGGCACTTTTTAAAAGCCTTCACATCACTTCCTGCTTTAAGGGGAGGGCCAGCCGGAAAAAAAAAAAAATTAAAAGTCAGCAGCTACAAACACTGTAGCTGCTGACTTTTAATAAGCACACTTACCTGTGCTGGGTGCTCGCGATGTCAGCCGACCGTCCCTCGGCTCTCGGGTCCCGGCACCACCATTCCAACTAAGGGAAATAGGCAGTGGAGCCTTGCGGCTTCACTGCCCATTTCCTACTGCGCATGCACGAGTCGCGCAGTGCTTTGTGAATGGGGCGCGCTGTGTTGTGGGACACACACAGTTTCCAGAACACACTCCACCCCATTCGCTAGAAGACGACGCGAGGAGGAGAAGACTGAAGATCACCGTGGAATAGGAAGAGGCAGATTAGGACGATAGCAACAGCCATTTCTGGTAAGTTAAAAAAAAAATAAAAAATTTTCCTCCAAATTTTTAGGAACATTTTTATGCAATTTTTTTTTTTTTTAGGGTGGCCCTCCACTTTAAGTAAGCACTCTAGGCTCACACTGTGCTGCCATAATACTGTACAAACTACATTAATGAAATGCATTGGAACATTATATCTACATTGCAAGGCTGCTATGTTTTTTCTTCTTTAAAGCGGAGCTGCACCCGCACAAAAAATATTAAAAGTCAGCAGCTACAAATAGTGCAGCTGCTGACTTTTAATAAATGGACACTTACCTGTTCCTGGTTCCAGCGGTGTAGGCAGAATGTGACGAGAGACCGCTCGTCTCTCGCTGCCCCGCCGTCAGGGAATCAGGAAGTGAAGACGCAACGTCTTCACTGCCCGGTCCCTACTGCGCATGCGCGAGTCGCACTGCGCGCCCCTATTGGCCCCCGCTGTGTCCTGGGAACTGTGTTTCCCAAGACACAACGGGGCATTCTCGGATAGAGGCGGGGCAGCTCGGATAATGCGTCCCGGAAGTGGGTGCAGATACCTGTATTATACAGGTATCTGCACCCCCCTCCCCTCTGAAAGGTGCCAATCGTGGCACCGGAGGGGGGGAGGAATCCGATAAGCGGAAGTTCCACTTTAGGGTGGAACTCCACTTTAATACAACCCTGAATCTCCATATGGCTGCATCTAAACAGAGCAAAAAATTCCAAAAAAAAAATAAAAAATTCCAACTAAGCGGTCTGAACCATTTTGGGGGACATATAGTTCCCAGAAAACAGAAGCAGGCAAGAGCAGGCAGAATTATTACCTGCATGTGTAATGTGAGGTTCAATTCTCTTTTCCAGTAAAGCTGGTCGGGTATGCCTTGTGAACATAAAAATGGAGCCTAGTGCGCCACTTGCAGGCGCCACTTGCAGACTGGCAATACATAATACGAAGTATTCATATGCAAATTTATTTTTGGTCCTGAAAAAATAAAAAAATAAAATATATATATATATATATATATATATATATATATATATATAAAATATACAGTATATCGCTATAATTTCCCTTTAATTGTATCTCATTAAGCGTAAATCAAAATGTGAAATTCAATTACACTATTATAATGCCTTTCGTTAATTTTAAATATCCAGTCATCCTGCAGTCACTCAAAATAACTGGAAACCCAGTAATTAGCTTTTCTTGACAATGTTTGCTCTCGTTCATCATATTGTCTCCTTCCTGTGCTACACCTTTACTAGCATCTGGCCCAATTCACCAATATCCGGCTAAATACATAATAAAAGAATTTGCAATGCTTATCTGCTTTAATAGACCCACAATTCAGCAATACGTGATAACTGCCAATAGAAACCCTACTGAATAGGACAGGTAATGTATTCAGTAGACATTAAGCTGTTATAGTTGTTTTGTATATTGAGATGAATTATGCTATCAAGCAAAATCTGCTGATTGCAGCATGTGTCAAGCGTGGTGAACTCAAACTTGGACTGAGTCATTGGCATTTACAATATGTTGGAATGCCAGGCCCTTTTGCATTATATGCTGATTCCCCATGTTCCAGTTTAGACATAGGTTGAAAACTTTATTTTTTGCCTTGTATGTATGCTATGATGTTATAAAATTGTATAGCGTGGCAGACTAGGTTGGTATTCTAAGAATTAGGAGCAGTACCAACAGAAATTTACATCAACCATGCTACCATATCAATAAATGTAACGAGATTTAATTGAGTCAAATGTTTATTTTTATAGGGGAAGTTGAAGATCCTGACATGGAGGAATGTGTGCCATGTGCAGAAGGATGTCGAGAGTGTTCTTCAGGTGGGTTTCTATATAAATTTACCAAAGTGTACCCACAGGCACAGGATAGATTGGAACAAGGAAAAGCTGTAGCCAGTATTAGTAGTCTATAGAACAATTAAAAAACCTTTTTAATTATACTTGTAATTATACAAAAACGAATTTCCAACAAAATCCAAATCACAGGAGTGATCCTGAGTAGTGCCGATATACGTAGGTCAAACATTGCATATTTATTAGGTCCAGAAGCCTATTTAAGCACTTCTGATTGAAACAGGTGTGTGCTGCAGCAAGACCTCAGCTGCAGTGTGGAGAAGCTGAATTCTCAGTGAATTATTTTCTTGTAAGATGAGATTGTTTTTCGTAGCATATGACCTACCTATAGGAATGGACATGGCTATCAATAGCATATGGCTGGACGAGCATCTCCGTGTTACCTTGGATCAGTGGCGGCCTGTGCATTAAGGGCGCACAGGCGCCGCCCCCTCTCTCCTGGCACCCCCCTCTATCACCAATAGATAGATTAATGAATTATAGTGGCACCTGATTAAAGCCATATGCTCTAATAGGTGTCAGCTGTGTGTTAGAAAAGCAAATAAATATTCGCTTTCCTAACACTAAACCGCCTCTCCGCCAATCAGGTGCTCAGATCTGTTACCCGTCACCTGATTGGCTGAAACGACAGGCACTGTGATTGGACGCAAGGCGTCCAATCATAGCAGAGGATGGGAAGAGAGGACGGGAGAAGACATCGAGGAGCTGTCCCATGAGATAGGTAAGTGCAGCCGGCGGGCCGGCGGGGGGGCACACTGGCAGCATTTGATATGGCACAGTGGCTGCGTTTAATGGGGCACAGTGGGAGTAATTGTTGGGCACAGTGGGAGCAATTGATGGGCACAGTGGTGGCAATTGATGGACACAGTGGTGGCAATTGATGGGCACAGTGGCGGCAATTGATGGGCACAGTGGTGGCAATTGATGGGCACAGTGGCTGCATTTGATGGCATAGTGGCAGCAATTGATGGGCACAGTAGCTGCATTTTATGGAGCACAGTGGCTGCATTTTATGGGGCACAGTGGCTGCATTTGATGGCACAGTGGCTGCGTTCTATGGCACAGTGGTGGCAATTGATGGGCACAGTGGCTGCGTTTAATGGCACAGTGGCTGCGTTTGACTGGCACAGTGGCTGAGTTTGACTGGCACAGTGGCTGAGTTAGATGGCGCAGTGGCTGCGTTTGATGGCACAGTGGCGCCAATTGAGGGCACAGTGGCTGCGATTGATGGCACAGTGAGGCTGCAATTGATGGGTTTTTTTTTCAGAATTTTTCAGTTTGTTTGCGCCCCCCAAAAAATGTTAAGCACCAACCGCCACTGCCTTGGATCTCAAATTTTTGCTTGCCCCCCTGTACCCAATGCTTAGTGTCTACCTCATTTAATCCCATTTCCTTCTTAAAAAGGAAGTGCAGGGAGAAAAATATAGAATTCCTATTTTCTGTTTTAGCTATGTTACTTGATGCATTAATGTGGTTGTAAAGTCACCTCGAATAAATCCTTTTAACCTCTCTATGTTTGGTCCAGATTAGGTGCAGTGCATGTGTTTTTTTTTAAATGACATGTCTAAGTATCTTTTTGCACTGTATTTATACGTGATTCTGCATTTCCGGGGAGGGGGCGTGAATGTGATTATACACATCGGGAGCTGATTGGTGGGTACAGCGGACTTGATGTCCGCTAGCACCCGCCGATCATCCTGCAGAATGACAGTCTGCGTAAGTAAACAAGGCAGATCACCGTTCTGACAGGAGGGAAGGCATGGATCCTGTGTCTCTGCAAAGCAGGGACATGGATCCATGTCTTTCCACAGTAAAATAAAGCACCTCCCACACTGTAATAAAACACAGGCTAGGCACACAGTTAACCCTTTGATCGTCCCTGATGTTAACCCCTTCCCAGCCAGTGTCATTAGTACAGTGACAGTGCATATTTTTAGCACTGATCACTGTATTAGTTTCACTGGTTGCCAAAAAAGTGTCAGTTTGTGTCCGATTTTTCACCACAATATCACAGTCATGGTATAAATCGTTGATCACCGCCATTACTGTAAAAAATAAATGAATAAAAATTCCATAAACGTATCCCATTGTTTGTAGGCGCTATATAACTGATGTGCAGACCAATCAATATACTCTTATTGGGTTCTTTTTTACCAAAAATATGTAGCAGAATACATATCGCTTAAAGTGATGAAGAAATTCGATTTTTGAAATTGTTTATTGGATGTGTTTTATAGCAGAAAGTTAAATAATTAGCCTAAGTAGACTAATGCCGCGTACACACGGTCAGAATTTCCGATGGAAACAGTCCGATGGGAGCTTTTCATCGGATTTTCCGACCATGTGTATGCCCATCGGTCTTTTTCTGTTGGAATTTCCGACGGACTTTGGATTGAGAACCTGTTCTTAATTTTTCTGACGGAAAACCTTTCTATCGGATTTTCCGATCGTGTGTATGCAATTCCGACACGCAAAATTCCGACGCATGCTCGGAAACAATTTGACGCATGCTCAGAAGCATTAAACTTCCCTTTTATAGTGCAGTCGAACGTGTTTTATGCCGCTGTGTTATTGACCGTCGGAATTTGGTGTGACCGTGTGTAGGCAAGACAGTTTGAGCGAAATTCCATCGGAATTCTGACGGGAAAACCATCAGAGCTTTTTCCGACGAGAATTCCGACCGTGTGTACGCGGCATAAGGCTCCGTTTCCACTAGTATGAATTGTCATAGTGGAAATGTGACATGTCATGTGACTATGTGTCCAAAGTCGCATGACAAGTCACAGCCCCTTGATTTGATTGGTACCCATTCCAATCTATGTGACTTTGAAAATCAGCGACTTTGTAAAGGTACCTGCAATGCTTTGATGTGACATTGATCCCGAGAGTGTAAAGTTGTATCAAAGCTGCACTCAAAGTCGCACTCTAAATCATGCAACTTTGGGGATGTAATAGTGGAAACATAGACTAAGGCTCAGTTTCCACTAGTATGACTTGTCATGCGACTTTGGACACATAAAGTTGCATGAGAAGTCACAGCCCATTGATTTCAATGGCACCCGTTCCCATCTATGTGACTTTGAAAATCAGCGACTTTGGGTGCTTGCAATGCTCTGATGCGACTTTCATCCAGAGAGTGTAAAGTTGCATCAAAGTCACACTCCAAAGTCACACTCTAGCCTTAGGCTACATTTCTACTAGTGCTACTCCAAAGCTGTGCGATTTAGAGTGCGACTTTGAGTGCAGCTTTGATCCCACTTTACACTCTGGATCAAAGTTGCATCAAAAGTCGCATCAAAGTAGTGCAGGCACCTTTTGAAAGTCGCATGGATGGGAACGTTTGCCATTGAATTCAATGGGCTGTGACTTGTCATGCGACTTTGTGTCCAAAGTCGCATGACAAGTCACACTAGTGGAAACGGAGCCTTAACCGCTTCCCGACCGCCTCCTGCACATTTACGTCAGCAGAATGGCACGGCTAGGCAAAAGCACGTACAGGTACATCCCCTTTAATTGCCTAGCTGCGGGGTCGCGCGCGCCCCTCGACCCGGTCGGGAGCTCCGTGACCGCGGCCGCAGGACCAGTGGACCCAATCGCCGCTGGTGTCCCGCGATCGGGTCACAGAGCTGAAGAAGGGGGAGAGGTCTGTGTAAACACACCTCCCCTCCGCGCTTCCTACACTGCCTGTCACTGATCGGCTGTTCCCTGTCATCGGGAAAGCCGATCAGTGACGTCAGACGTTAGCCACGCCCCCTACTGTGAAAAAACACACACACGTCACACTAACTCCTCCCCTCCCCCTAGTGGTTAACTCCTTCACTGCCACTGTCATTTACATAGGAATCAGTGCATTTAAATAGCACTGATTTCTGTATAAATGACAATGGTCCCAAAAATGTGTCAAAAATGTCCGATGTGTCCGCCATAATGTCGCAGTCACAATAAAAATCGCTGATTGCCGCCATTACTAGTAAAAAAAAAAATATTTATAAAAATGCTATAAAACTATCCCCTATTTTGTAAACGCTATAACTTTTGCGCAAACCAATCAATAATCGCTAATTGCGATTTTTTTACCAAAAATATGTAAAAGAATACGTATCTGCCTAAACTGAGGAAAAAATGTTTTTTTATATATTTTTGGGGGATATTTATTATAGCAAAAAGTAAAAAATATTGATTTTTTTTTCAAAATTGTCGCTCTATTTTTGTTTACAGCGCAAAAAATAAAAACCGCAGGGGCGATCAAATACCACCAAAAGAAAGCTCTATTTGTGGGGAAAAAAAGGGCGTTAATTTTGTTTGGGAGCCACGTCGCACGACCGCGCAATTGTCAGTTAAAGCGATGCAGTGCCAAATCGCAAAAAAGGGGCCTGGTCCTTTGGCTGCAAATTGGTCCGGGGCTGAAGTGGTTAAACTCACATGTAGCTCCCTCAGCTGAGCGTGTGCCACAACATGCACACAGTGCCCATCACAGTGCCACACCATGCACACAGTGCCCATCACAGTGCCACACCATGCACACAGTGCCCATCACAGTGCCACACCATGCACACAGTGCCACACCATGCACACAGTGCCATCACAGTGCCACACCATGCACACAGTGCCATCACAGTGCCACACCATGCACACAGTGCCTATCACAGTGCCACACCATGCACAGAGTGCCCATCACAGTGCCACATCATGCACCCAGTGTCCATCACAGTGCCACACCATGCACACAGTGTCCATCACAGTGCCACACCATGCACACAGTGCCCATCACAGTGCCACACCATGCACACAGTGCCACACCATGCACACAGTGCCTATCACAGTGCCACACCATGCACAGAGTGCCCATCACAGTGCCACATCATGCACCCAGTGTCCATCACAGTGCCACACCATGCACACAGTGTCCATCACAGTGCCACACCATGCACAGAGTGCCATTACAGTGCCCATCACAGTGCCACACCAGGAAGTGAGAGTCCCCCATGCAGAATTCAGAAATACAGAAGTAAGGTTGTCCCTGAAGAACAAGAAGAAGCTGATTGTCTGGCTTTGATTAGACTTTCTAAGCGTGGCAATCAGCTATACAGAAAATTAATAATGTCAAAGATAAAGATATTTTACATATAATTATTAGAACAAATTTCATTTTTGACTGGACTTCCACTTTAAGACTGCTGCATCTATTGAGGAATATGCCTGATCTAATATTACCTTGTCATGACATAGTGATATCACTAGCCCCTAGTGATCTGATGCTGATCATTGGCCTATTTCACAACATATCAGCCGGGGATATTTCAATAACTGATCAGCTAGGTTCATCTGATATCATATTTGTACAACATAATCTGTCAGCACTGAGCAAATCTTTCAGGAGCATGCACTGGTATTTTGTCTAAACCTTTATTTCATGTAGCAAACACATTTCTGACCTATTAAGAGCAGATAAAGTCCAGTGTCAGCCTGTTCACAACCTTCATTAACTTAGACGAATAAATCAAGTTAGGCGAGGAAGGCGACATTTATACATAGGGCTTTGAGCCATAACAATCATACATAAATCATTTTAATTTGGGTGATGTCTGGTAGCTGAGAACAGATAAACTGTGATACATTCATTTATTACACACAATAAGCATCAGGCACTGGCCTTCACCCGTCCTACACATCCAAGTGATTAACAGGTACATTTATTGCAAACCCTAGGAAAGTGTAAATGTAACTGAAATGAAATGGTCAGGTAATGTCAATAAATGTATTTTATAGTAAACCTTGAGTACATAGCTGCAATACACGCACATTCTTCCATGTTTTATCTCTTTCAAATTATTGCAAGTATAAGAAAATACCAGTTGAACCTGCCAACATCTGGTGTGCTTCCAACTTCCTGTAGCGAGCTAATAAAGCTGCTTTTGCTGCCCTGAACTCCAAAACGTGTGTTGGCAGGCCTGCCTGAGTTTTTGCTGGACTAAAAACGTTTCCACCTTTCCTCACCACCACTAGGTAAGGAGGATGTATTTTGTAGTCCAGCAGAGGAGAACTCAGGAAGGCCTGACACCACTGCTTTTGGTAAATGTATGTGCAGCAATTTTACCACGTGCTGACCAGGCATTTTCTGGAACTTTTTGCTTTACACACGAGCGGAATATCCGTCGGAAAAAACTTGGATGGTTTTTCCGACGGAATTCCGCTCAAGCTTGGCTTGCATACACACGGTCACACAAAAGTTGCTGAACTTTCAACCGTCAAGAACGTGGTGACGTATAACACTACGAGGAGCCGAGAAAATGAAGTTCAATGCTTCCGAGCATGCGTCGAATTGTTTTCGAGCATGCGTAGGAATTTTGCGTGTCGGAATTTGTACAGACGATTGGAAATTCCGATCGGAACTTGCTCTCAATCTTTTGCTGGCAGAAATTCGGCCAGCAAAAGTCCGATGGAGCATACACACGGTCGGAATTTCCGACCAAAAGCTCTCATCTGACTTTTGCTGGTGGAATTTCCGATCGTGTGTACAGGGCATAAAAGTTTAAATCAGTATTTTTTTGCACGAAAATTACTTAAAGCCCCCAAACAGTATATATATAAAAAAAAAATTTAGTATAGACCCATAAGAATAAAATGGTGATCGTTGCAATATTTAAAGGCACACAGTATTTGCGCAGCTGTCTTTCAAACTAAATTTTTTTATTTTTTTTTTTAAATGGACTTTAATGAATAAAAAAATAAATAAAAACATAATATTCACCCCATTTTTTTTTTGTATATAATGTGAAAGATGATTTTACGCTGAGTAAATAGATACCTAACACATCATGCTATAAAATTGCACACACTCGTGGAATGGCGACAAGCTACGATACTTAAAAATCTCCATAGGTGACGCTTTACATTTTTTTACAGGTTACCTGTTTAGAGTTACAGAGGAGGTCTTGTACTAGAATTATTGCTCTCACTCTAATGTTTGCGGCGATACCTCACATGTGTGGTTTAAACATAGTGTACATATGCTTGCGTGACTTACTCACACGTTAGATTCAGCACGCGAGCACGGAGGGATGCGGTGCTTTACTTTTTTTACTACTTTTTTTTTTTACACGGTCCCTTTATTATTTTTTGTTTTGATCACTTTTATTTCTATTACAAGAAATGTAAACATCCCATATAATAGAAATAAGGATGACAGGTCCTCTTTATTCAGAGATCTGGGGTCAAAAAGACCCCAAATCTCTCATTTATCTTTAAAAGCAAACAATAAGAAAAAATATTTTTTGTTAACTTTTTCTTTAAAAAAGATATATATTTACTATGGCCCAGGAACCAGAAGTTATGTCAGATGTGGCTCTGGTCCTCCAAGGGCATAGAGATGAGTGGCGGCCATCTTGGCCTCACTCTTCTCAATACTCAGCTACCTACAACATTGGATCACTCCCAGGATTCACCGATGGGTCAGGTAAGCCCGGGAACGACTGGGAAGCGCTGGGGGGGGGGGGCTGGGCACCCCTCCCACTGCTTCTAAAAGTGATCCCGTGGTGAATCCGCCTGTGGGACCACTTTTATCTAAAAGAGAATCGGCCATAAGAAAAAAAAAATACTATGGCAGCAATACCATAACCCCAGTATTTAACGTCAAACAAGTGATGTATTTTACTTTTAAAAAAAATACGTTTTGCAGAGATGTACTGAATATGTTTTTCCCCCAGACATACAGTATACTTTAATTGACACAAAACTTTGCAACACATTTCCTTACATGATGCGCTATGTTGTTATTTTAGATGATACTGAACGCTGCACCTCCTGCCGAGATGGATATTATATGTAAGTGTTACTTTTATTTATTATATGTTTTTCTAATTTTAAATGTATCCGGTGTGTACAGCCTCTATTACTTACTTCGTTCAAGTCCTTCCATTTCTTTTAGCAGCAAAGATAAGATATTACTTGCAGGCAGAGAGCTATTTTTCTATACCAGGCAGCTGGAATTCTTTGTAGACAAGTGAATGAAACATGAACCAGCCAATAACGTGTGCAGAATATAACGGCCCTTTCCGCATTGTTTGCAAGAGCTGTATTTTTTTTTTACTGCAGGTTTGTATAATGCTACATAAAACATTAAAGCCCATCCCCACTCAATACTTTTTCCTTTTCATTTTAGTAAGAGCGGGGAAGGGTTCGAACATTTGTGAAGTTTTTACTGGCATATGGGTTCCTATTACGAAGATTTTCACTTACATCCATCACTCAGAAATTCACTCAGAAATTGTGCACAGACAGCAATAAAAACACAAAAAAGTGGTAACCCGTCCATACCATACAAAAAATAAATATTTTTTATTGTTGTCACACTTGTGAATGCACCCTGCCCACAATTACCTGCAAGAACCCCACTGGGGTTTCCACAATTATTTGCATGTAGGCAGCCCCATTTAAAGCAATGGAAGGCTGCTGACTCTCACAACCAGTTGTGCCCACTCGCATGTAATCGCTTCTGCTGCCATCACATGTGAGTGATCAGGCAGTTGGTGTCCAGGGCTGATCACTTGCATGAGAGATTAAATGTGATCAGGCGCAATTAAATGTAACATCTGGCAGCCTCCCATTGCCTCTCAACCTGATGGGGCTGCCTCCTTGCAGATCATTGCATGTAACATCCGGCAGCCTCCCATTGCCTCTCAACCTGATGGGGCTGCCTCCTTGCAGATCATTGCATGTAACGTCCGGCAGCCTCCCATTGCCTCTTAACCTGATGGGGCTGCCTCCTTGCAGATCATTGCATGTAACGTCCGGCAGCCTCCCATTGCCTCTTAACCTGATGGGGCTGCCTCCTTGCAGATCATTGCATGTAACATCCGACAGCCTCCCATTGCCTCTCAACTTGATGGGGCTGCCTCCTGCAGATCATTGCATGTAACATCCGGCAGCCTCCCATTGCCTCTCAACTTGATGGGGCTGCCTCCTGCAGATCATTGCATGTAACATCCGGCAGCCTCCCATTGCCTCTCAACTTGATGGGGCTGCCTCCTGCAGATCATTGCATGTAACGTCCGGCAGCCTCCCATTGCCTCTTAACCTGATGGGGCTGCCTCCTTGCAGATCATTGCATGTAACATCCGACAGCCTCCCATTGCCTCTCAACTTGATGGGGCTGCCTCCTGCAGATCATTGCATGTAACGTCCGGCAGCCTTCCATTGCCTCTCAACTTGATGGGGCTGCCTCCTGCAGATCATTGCATGTAACATCCAGCAGCCTCCCATTGCCTCTCAACCTGATGGGGCTGCCTCCTTGCAGATCATTGCAGGAACCCCAGCAAGTGTAAATGCACCCTAATAATTTCCGCTCACTTCCTAGTTTGTCTGACACCTGTCATGTAGACAAGATGTGAAGTGAATTCCCCCAGTAGGGACACGGACAACAAGTAAAAAACTCAACCGTGCTTCTTATCTTCTTAGCCGCAATCCAAAACAAAAACAAAAAAAGGATTGGAAGGAGTTGTTTCTACATTTAACCACCTGCTTACTGGGCACTTAACCCCCCTCCTGCCCAGACCAATTTTCAGCTTTTGGCGCTGACGCACTTTGAATGACAATTGCGCGGTCATACAACACTGTACCCAAATTACATTTTTATAATTTTTTTCCCACAAATAGAGCTTTCTTTTGGTGGTATTTAATCACAGCTGGGGTTTTTATTTTTTGCTAAACAAAAAAAATAAAATCATGTTTAATAGTTTATTATAAAATTTTGCAAACAGGTATTTTTTCTGCTTCATTGATATGCGCTGATGAGGCGGCACTGATGGGCACTGATAGGCTGCACTGGTGGGCACTGATAGTAGGCTGCACTGGTGGGCACAGATAAGGTGGCACTGGTGGGGACAGATAAGTCGGTACTGATGGGCACAGAAAAGATGGCACTGATGGGCACGGATGGGTGGCACGGATGGGTGGCACGGATGGGTGGCAAGGATGGTCACTGATAGATGGCACTGATGGGCACTGATAGATGGCACTGATAGGTGGCACTGATGGGCACTGATAGGTGGCACTGATGGGCACTGGTGGGCACTGGTAGGGGACACTGATGGGCACTGGTAGGTTACACTGATGAGCACTGGTAGGTGACACTGATGTGCAGCACTGTAGAGGCACATTGTGGGCACTGACAGATGGAGCTAGTGGGCACTGGAAGGGGGCACTTTTATAGGGCACAGGTGGGCACCATGGACCCTGGGCACATTGCAGTGAGAGGGACTGATGTCCCTCTCACTGCCGCCGGTGATCGGCTTTTTTTTTTCTCCTCGCTCTGTCAGCGCGAGGAGGAAAAAAGAAGCCGATTACCGGCTCTGTTATTATCACATGATCAGCTGTCATTGGCTGACAGCTGATCACGTGGTAAGGGGTCGGGATCGACCCCTTACTCAGATCTGTGATCCAGCGAGTCTCACAGACTTGCTGATCACAGAGCGCGCCACGCCCGCCCTTCAGGTGGCGCGCAGGCCGCTCGTGGATGGGGCGACATCAATAGACGTGGTCCCGGCATCTTAGATCCGCGCTGTAGCCGTCATTCGGCTATAGCGCATTTCTCAGGTGGTTAAGGTAGAAGTCTAGTCAAATCCTAACTATACTTAAACCTGCTCCCACCCCCATTCTAAGCCTATTCTAACTACCCTGTTAAGGAAAGATGTCTATATTTACCTATTCTGAGGGTGCTCTGATCCAGTCAATGGTTGGCTTCCAGCGCTGGCCTCCTCTTCACTGAACTGGCCGCTGGAGAGATTATGTGACCAGATCAGGGTGCCCTCAGCATAGATAAATATATACAGTACATGTTTCCTTTACATGTTTCCAGTGGCAGCCCGTCCAAACGGGGGGCAGGGGCCCCGGCCCACTAATCTACATTGAGGGCGACGGACGCATGGATTCCATTTTTTTTTTTTTTTTCGAAGCACATGATTAGAGATGGAGGCTCTAATTGGCTTCAATCTCAGCAGCACTGGCAGACAGCGACTCGGTCCAGATGACATCTTGCAGATCATAGAAAACCTTTAATCCAAAACTTGTGTACATTGTAAATCATAACAATAAAGAAATATATAAAGAAAAGAGCTATCAATGAGGACTAACAGGTGTATATCCAAAACTGTTAAATTCTCATCTTTTATTACATAATCATAAAAAATATCTAACAAAATTGTATAAAAGAGTACAATTAAAACGAATGGATGCTTGATCCTTGAATGTCTATTCGTTTTGTGGATTATCCACTTCTTCAGGACTAGTTGCTCTACCCCTAGACAGAATGAGCATTTCTCCCTTGCAGTGCAGAGGAAGGGCTAACGTTATTTATCAAGCATTACAATATACAGTTCCCTAGCACAATTAATGCCGCGTACACACGTTCGGACTTTGTCCGCCGGACCTAGTCCGGCGGGTTGTCCGCCGGACCTAGTCCGGCGGGACTTCCCCACACACGCCCGGACTTCCGAGCGTGTGACTTGCCCACACACGCCCGGACTTCTCCGGCGGACAATCCGCTGGAAAAAGTCAGCGGGAATGAACGGACTTTCCAATGAGCGGCAAGGCCGTTCATTTCAAAAGTCCGGCGGACTAGCCTACTAACGGCGGGATTGTCCGCCGGACTGCCAAGTCCAGCGGACAATTTTAAAACAAAACTTAAAACCTAGTCCGCCAGACTTTTGGCGCCAAAAAGTCCGCCGGCGCCCACACACGAGGGGATTGTCCAGTGGACTTGAGTCCAGCGGACAATCCCGCGGGATAGTCCCTTCGTGTGTACGCAGCATAAGACTTCCTTATATTTAGAAACCTAATTGCTGAAATATTTGCACGTTTGTGATGGCTGTAAACCGAGATGACAATTTTGCAGACAACTGCAATAGATTAAATAAAATGTTTGTAACCGTTTTTTTTTTTTTTACCTGAACCAGAGACAGATTTAATAAGTGTGTAAGAGCGCACCCTTTGCTGGTGAAGTGATTCATTTACATAGCAGTGATATTTATGAACCAACCCGTAATCTTACTGTAAATTCATCTCATACTCTGTTTCAAAGCTTCTGTTTTACACAGCCTTGCTGTGTGAGGCAGAAAATCTTCCTCAATGCCCATGAGATTTAGATATTAAAAGGAAAATTCCTTTTAGATATGTACAGTGCAAATACATTTATAGAGTGCGGTAGCTACTGTATATATAGTATTCAACATTGTACAATATGTTACACATGTGTTAGAAAAAAAAGCTACATTTTATGATACGATTAAACCTAAAAAGCAAACATTTATTTTATTGCAGCTTACCAATTCTTAGATATGATGGTTGTATTATTTTTCTTTTTCAGGCTTTCTTTATTCTATTTTCATCTGGTGACCTAGCCATCAAGCACTCCAGCAGAATATATCAGTTTACAGGGATAAGACAAACTATTTACCACTGGCAGGGATAATTAAAATGGTTGTAAAGCCAGAAGGCTTTTTTATCTTAATGCATTCTATGCATTAAGATAAAAAGCTAACCTGGACTTCTGTCCAGCGATCTCCACAATTGTCTTGGCCATCTGGGACTCTCCCTCCTGATTGGCTGAGACACAGCAGTGGCGCCATTGGCTCCCCCTGCTGTCAATCAAAGTCAGTTAGCCAATCAGGAGAGAGGGGCGGGGCTTAACCAGAGCTCTGTGTCTGAATGGACAAACAGAGCTGCAGCTCGGCTTGGGTGCCCCCATAGCAAGCTGCTTGCTGTGGGGGCACTCGACGGGAGGGAGTGGCCAGGAGCACTGAAGTGGCACCCAAGAAGAGGAGGTTTTGGCCTGCTCTGTGAAAATCTACTGCAATAGAGCAGGTAAGTATAACATGTTTGTTATTTTTAAAGGAAAAAAAACAAGACTTTACGATCACTTTGAAATGATTTATTCACGGAAAACCTTTATCCCAAAAGGAAAAAACTGCTGCTGTAACTGATTAGAAAAATGTGAGCTGGAGTTTGGCTTCAATTTGTTTAGTTTATTTAAATCTGCTCATTCATCCAGAGTGGTGTGTCACTAATACAGGAGATGTGTTACTGGCCAAATCACCAGGTGAAAACAGAGGGGAAAAAAGAAGAAGAAAACAAAACTGATGTAGCCAAGCACATCTAATGATTACTAAGCTGCAATATAATCAATTTTTGGTTTATGGGTTTAATACCGTTTTAAGAGCAGTAGCATGCTTACTAGCAATATTTTTGACCTTTCCGAAATATTTACAACAGAGCAGATCTACCAAATTACCAAAGTAATTCAGTTATTTATAAAAAAATCACTGACAGAATTTTGAATACAAATGGTTCAAGCTGCTGACTCTGCGCTAAGGCTCCATTCACAGCTAGGCGATCGGAATCGCCAAGATTCCAAATAACGGCAAAACGCAGGATGCATTTGCAATGACATTACTTCCTAATGACACCCCAATTGCAGTGCGATTTTGCTGCGATAAATCTTGCAGCAATTGCGGCAAAATCGCAACGCGTGAAGCTTGTCACTCAAAAAGGAGCCGGAGCATCTTTTTGGGTGACAGCATCGCACGTTGCGAATTTGCAGCACAATTTATTATGCGACAATTGCAGCAATATCGCACCACGATTGGGGTGCTATTAAGAAGTAATGGCATCGCAAACGTGTCCTGCGTTATGCCACGATTTGGAATCGCAGTGATTCCGCCCGTGATTCAAATCGCTTAGGTGTGAATGGAGCCTAAGGCCCCTTTCACACTGGGGCGTTTTTCAGGCGCTACAGCGCTAAAAATAGCGCCTGTACAGCGCCTGAAAAAATCCGGCCCTATTCACTCCAGTGTGAAAGCCGGATGGCTTTCACACTGGAGCGGTGCGCTAGCAGGACGGTCAAAAAAGTCCTGCTAGCAGCATCTTTGGAGCGGTGAAGGAGCGGTGTGTTCACCGCTCCTATACCGCTCCTACCCATTGAAATCAATGGAACACCGCGGTAATACCTTGGCAATACCGCTGGCAATGCGCCGCTGCAGCAGGGGGCTTTTGCAGGGGGTTTTAACCCCTTTTCGGCCACTAGCGGGGGTTAAAACCGCCCTGCTAGCGGCCGAATAAAAATAAAAAATAAAAATAAAAAATAAAAATAAAAAATAAAAATAATAAAAAATGTAGCGCTGCTTTACCGCCGACGACGCTCCCACCCCAGCGTGAAAGGGGCCTTATAGTCAATCTGCTCTGTCACATGCACATCTGATGACAAAGAACATGCTGATAAAAGGAGACAAGATGATCTACTGAGTCTGCTATTGCTCCTGCAGTGTCCAATCATGGGCTGATGCCAGAGAGTGATCAAGCCGTATTGATTATAGCAGTATTAAACCCAAAAGCAAACATTTATTACATCACAGCTTACCAATTCTTAGATCTGATGGCTGCATTCGTTTTTTTATGCTTTCTTTCCTTTATTTTCACCTGGTGATCTGTTGTTTTTCAAAAGAACAAGCTTTGATACAGAATGTATCAGTTACAGAGATGAGACAAACCATTTAACACTGGCAAGGATGCCTACATTGATCAGCTTTTATTTATGTAAAACCTTTATCCCAAAATGAAAAAAAAAAAAAAACAGTTTGTTGTATCTGCTTATAAAGTATTAGCTTGAGTTTGGCCTCAATTTGTTAGTATTTAAATCTGCTAGTACATCTAACATTGCCCTCCCTGCAGACTGGCAATGCTGGTGTCCAAAGGTGCCCCCTGTGCTTCTTCATCCAGAGTGGAGGCACTCTAATACAGGTGGTGTTTTACTGGCCAGTTCACCAGGTGTAAAAGAGAGAGGAAAAGCCTAAAAAAAAAGAAAACTAACACAGACGTTAGATTTTCTTTTAATCTAGTGATTAGCAAGCTGCAATATATTACATTTGTGGTTCTGGGTTTAATATTGCTTTAACTTGGGGTAGAGTAAAGCAAGGTTACCAAGTGGTCTGTGCTGCCTAATAGGTGTGTGTAAATACAAGGACTGGTTAAACACAGATACAAATCTTCTGGCAAGTAAAATCGTTCATAAAAATGTATTCCAACTGTTTATTTATTTGTGTAGCCTGGAGCTCAGCTTCACTTAGTACATGCATACACTTTGAGCGTAATTCGTTTTTTTGTGTGCATGTACTGTATATCAATGCTGAACTTCGATATTTTGATTTTGTACCAAATAAAAATTAAAAACAACTATTCAAGTCTGAGTTTGGAACATTGAAAAAAGCTGCGTTTTTTTTTTTTTTATTACATGATTTATGCAGCATTTGTACAGGTTTAATGAAAATGTAATTATAATATATTTTATTTAATAAGAAATTATTTTATCTACCGTAGTATTAGACAGTAAAAACAATTTTCACATTAAATATTATTGCACTGGTGTGACTTAACATATATGTTTTTGTGCAGATTTGAGAATTTCTGTTACAATATTTGTCCGGATAAAACATACAGCAGAGATTCAATAATGAGCTGCATTTCATGTGCAACGTCATGTTTGAGTTGCACTGAAGATGAGTGTCTGTATTGTGATGAAGGCTTCTTTCTGAAAGGTAGGTGGACCATCTAGTTCCATGAACAGCAGATATGAGCTCAAGAAAATATGAAATTAGACTGAATTAGGCTACATAGTTGACACTCTTTTTTTTCTAGGACATAATAAACACTCTCTGCCTTATCATAACATGCATACGTACAGAACTATAAAGAGACAAAAGTTGTGAAAACTTAACTGGACTATAATTATTATGATGTAAAATAATGATATGCAAAACTGTAAGGGTTTGATTTGTAGGAGGTTTGTTGAATCCTGTTTGAAGTTCACAAAGGCCGCACTTATCATTGAAGCCCATTGACGTCAATTAGGGTCAAAACTCGATACTAAATTCTGTCAATTTTTTCGGCAAATAGGCCAGGTATTGCCAAAAAAGAGCATGGGGAGCTGGACACTGTCATTTGACAAAGCAAAAATATCTGCAAATAATGTACAGAAGGGAGAGATCCCTTTCACACTGAGGCACTTTTCAAGCGCTTTGGCGCTAAAAAAGCACCTGAAAAGCTCACGAAATCCTATTTCCATTAAAACCAAATAATGCTTTCACACTGGGGTGGTGTACTGGCGGAGAGGTGAAAAAACTTTGGAGCATAATTGGGACGCTAAAAAAAGAACCTTAAAAGCCCCCCTCCATTGAAATGAATGGGAAGCGCCTCAAAAGAACCCTAAAATGGTTCTCAAAGCAGTTTTTGAGCCACGTGACCTTCAAAAAAGTGCTGCAAAAGCACCTCAAAAGTGCTGCAAAAGCGCTCAGCATTTTACAGGCAGTTCTCAAGAGCCTCAATGTAAAAGAGCTCAGAGGGTCCTCCATTTAATGCAACTTGGAGGGCAACATGGGAATAACATTATTTGTTTAAATTACATGCTTGGAAGGTGCCTTTATGTAGTTAAAGAACATTACGTTTTTGTTGGACAGCATCACTGCTATCATATTTTGGCATCACATATAGTATTTTAGATTGATTTTTTAGCCTTACGTTTAGCTCAGCTTTAGCTCACTGCATTATCCTAAATGTTTAATAAAACATTAAAACCAGGTGCACAAAAACAGTTTAAATCCACAGCTCCACATTCCCCAAACTCCCTCCCATCCCTGTATCTCCAATTCCCAAATAATGCAACATATAGGGGCTGATTGACTAAAGGCAAATAGTCTGTGCACTTTCTAAACACTCTGAAAAAGTAGTTGCTCCAGAGCTTAGTAAATGAGCATTGCTGACTTCCATCATCCAATCACGTGCAAGCAAAAATGCCGCTTTTTATTTTCCTTGCACGTGATGGGTATTCTTTGCAAAAGGAAGTTTTAGTTAATTTACTAAGCTCTGAGCAACTGCTCTTGCAAAGTGCAAAGCCTGTTTGCCTTTAATAAATTAACCCCGTAGACTTCAGGTTGTATTTGGTAGAAATAAGCTAGCATCAGGACAGTAGTCCGGAGAACAGCAAATAGAAAGAGACAAGGCAGGTTTTCTCATTTCTCTATTTTTTTATGGAAGAAAAAAGTTAGAGTGTATTATCAGAAAAACAATAGCCACAAATAATGTTTAGTGGGTGGACAATATGTGCTGAGCTTAGTTAGTCCACAATATAAGACTAGACAGGTTTTGTCTTCAAATACACATTCAAGTGTATTATTTGAGAGACAGTGCCAACAAATATTGCACAGTGGCTGGACAGTATGTGAGCATCATAGTAAGGTTGCAATGTAAGAGGGAGGTTTTATCTTGAAATAAACTTCAGAGTGATTTCCCAGCTAATATCTATACCAGAAACTGCAGCTTGGAGGGCTTGTTGGGATTGTTAATAATCAGTTGTGTACCTATGCAAAACTCCAGGGCAAACTAACTCTTGCTAGGGGATTTTTTTGTATCACTATCTACAACTGAGACATGCCTTAATTACTAATTTTCAAGCCTTTTGCCGGTGCATTTCATAAAATTAGAATATCAAAAAGTTAATTTATTTCAGTAATTTAATTCAAAAAGTGAAACTCATATATTATATAGTTTCATTACACACAGAGTGATATATTTCAAGCATTTCTTTCTTTTAATTTTGATGATTATGGCTTACAGCTAGTGAAAACCCCAAATTCAGTATCTCAGAAAATTAGAATACTGTATAAGACCAAAAAAAAAATTCCTGCATCAATGCGGCGTGGCATGGAGGCGTTCAGCCTGTGGTACTGCTTAGGTCTTATAGTTGCTTTGATAGTGGCCTTTAGTTTGTCTGCATTGTTGGGTCTGGTGTCTCTCATCTTCCTCTTGACAATATCCCACAGATTCTCTATGGATTTAGGTTAGGCGAGTTTGCTGGCCAATCAAGCACAGTGATACCATGATCATTAAACCAGGTATTGGTACTTTTGGCAGTGTGGGCAGGTGCTGGAAAATGAAATCAGCATCTCCATAAAGCTGGTCAGCAGAGAGAAGCATGAAGTGCTCTAGAATTTCCTGGTAGAGGACTGCACTGTCTTTGGACTTGATAAAACACAGTGGACCAACACCAGCAGATGACTGACCACTGACTGTGGAAACTTCACACTGGACCTCGTGCAACTTGGATTCTGTGGCTTTCCACTCTTCCTCCAGACTCTGGGACCTTGATTTAGCAGCTTGTAAAACAACTGATGAAACCGATTTTGGATGGAATAGATGCTTTTGAGGGCAGAGGAGAGATCTGGAGTCTAATAGACCCCAGATCTCCCAGTAAAGAGTACCTGTCAATGCCCATGCTATCACTTAAAAAATTGCAATAACACCCATTTTATTCTCAAGGGCTTTTGCTTTCATAAAATATATATTGTTTGAGGGTTCTAAGGTATTTTCTCAAAAATAAATGCAAATTTTTATATGCATGAGGGAAATGTCAGGATTGGCCCAGGAGCAAAGTAGTTAAACTTCTCCAACAAACACTGACAAATGGCTGCTCAAAACCCACCTTTTTATAATAGGGGAGCTGGTATATTGGTCCCTTCCTGACCCTTATAAGCCAGTTGACTTCAGTTCAAAGGCCAGAAAGTGCATTCTAGTTTGTTGGTTACAGTGATGGAGAAATCCTCCAGTACTTTACGATTAATGGAAATGTAACAGGTCTTCACTAGCCAAATGTGCATCTAATCTTTTGATATAGCTGCCCTTGTTTAGCCAATGATTGACTATCCAATGAACAGTGGACACATTCCTTTCAAATCATATGTGTTTACAATACAATTTATTGGTTTCAGAAATGCATATTTAATACACTATATTACCAAAAGTATTGGGACACCTGCCTTTACACGCACGTGAACTTTAATGGCATCCCAGTCTTAGCTTGTAGGATTCAATATTGAGTTGGCCCACCCTTTGCAGCTATAACAGCTTCATCTCTTCTGGGAAGGCTGTCCACAAGGTTTAGGAGTGTGTCTATGGGATGGTTTAACCATTTTTCCAGAAGCGCATTTGTGAGGTCAGGCAATGATGTTGGATGAGAAGGCCTGGCTCGCATTCACCACTATAATTCATCCCAAAGGTGTTTAATAGTGTTGAAGTCAGGACTCTGTGCAGGCCAGTGAAGTTCCTGCACCTCAAACTTGCTCATCCATGTTTTTCCTTTGTGCACTGGTGTGCAGTCATGTTGGAAAAGGAAGGGGCCATCCCCAAACTATTCCCACAAAGTTGGGAGCATGAAATTGTCCAAAATGTCTTGGTATTCTGACGAGTTCCCTTCACTGAAACTAAGGGGCCAAGCCCAACCCCTGCAAAACAACCCCACACCATAATCCCCCTCCACCAAATGATTTGGACCAGTGTACAAAGCAAGGTCCATAAATACATGGATGAGTGAGTTTTGGGTGGAGGAACTTGACTGGCCTGCATCCCAACCCGATAGAACACCTTTGGGATGAATTGCAGTGGAGACTGCGAGCCAGGCCTTCTCATCCTCATCAGTGCCTGATTTCACAAATGCGTTTCTGGAAGAATAGTCAAATATTCCCATAGACACTCTCCTAAACCTTGTGGACAGCCTTCCCAGAAGAGTTGAAGCTGTTATAGCTGCAAAGAGGGGGCCAACTCAATATTGAACCCTATGGACCAAGGCCTTGTACACGCGATCTGACTTTCCGATGGGAAATGTTCGATGACAGGCTGTGGGTGGAAAATCCGATCGTGTGTATACTCCATCGGACTTGTTTGTTGTCGCATTTTCTGCGGACAAATGTTGGCTAGCAGGTTTTACAATTTTCTGCGGAAATGTGTGTTGTCAGATTTTCCGAGCGTGTGTACACAAGTCCATCGGACAAAAGTCCAAAGTACAAACACGCATGCTCGAAAGCAAGGGCGATACAGAAGTGGTCGGTCTTGTAAACTAGCGTTCGTAATGGAGAATTAACATTCGTGACTTGGCAAATTATGAAATCTCCAAATGAAGCGCAAAATTCTCTTCTTTATAATGGGATAATAATGAAGCTGCTTTGCTGGTGATACTGATGGAGTTATGGCAAACAAATTTTCAAAGGATATTTTTTCTACTGATATCAGGAATAATATTATTATGTTTTTGTTTTTTTGTTTTTTATTTGGACACGTTACCACAACACCATTATCCCGTAGTTTTTAAGATCAAAGATACAACTATGTTGGTGTCCCTTGGTAATTTTACATTGTATTTTTTTAAATGTAACTGCCTACTCCCAACTGTCATTTGAAGTAAAACACATAGCCAAGTATTATTCTACACAATTGATTTATTGGGCATTAAAAAAAGAAAACAAATAAAATTAGACATGCTATCTGTCAATAGAACTTAACAAAAAAGTGCATTCTGTGCATCCAAAAATATAGAAAATATAACAAATCAAATCATTATTCAACCAAAAAAATAATGTCAATGCAATAACTCCAAGGCCAATAATAAATAACACGTTATCTCCTCCGATTCCACAACATGGCTGGTTGACGAACGGCCGTTCAGAAATGAACTGAAAAGTGCGAAATGAAAAATGAGTAATGAAAAGCGCGAATCAACACTCACCAAACTTCTACTAACACAAAATTAGTAGAAGGAGCCCAAAGGGTGGCGCTAAAGAACTGAAAAACAATGCAGTACGTCACTACGTTCGTAATTGTTGGCCAACAATTTTGTGGCATGTGTATACAAGACAAGTTTGGGCCAACGCCCTTTGGACAAAAGTCCACGGTTTTGTCGGCCAACAATCCGTTCGTGTACGAGGCTTAAGACTGGGATGCCATTAAAAGTCATGTGCGTGTAAAGGAAAGCGTCCTAATAATATTAGTAATAAGGTGTATGCACAAATTAAAAACAAATTATAATACAACTTGAAAGTTTAATATCCACTATTTTTAAAAGTTAATCAAATAAAGATGCTACTAAACACTGGACAAAAATGTAAAGTTTTTTTTTAGAAATGATTACTGTTTATCTTTCTTTCATTGAATTAGATGTGCGTTTTGTCCACGATTGATTAATCAGTCAATGATTCATTATTATCTGTTGGTAAAACCTAATGTGCAATTAAAAGGTACCTGCACTTAATACCTTGCATACAGAGATCATTTATATATTGCATGTATTTCGTTGTAGATGGGTCTTGTGTAAGGGACTGTGGCCAAGGCTTCTACATTGATGATATAAACAGAGAATGTGACACTTGCTACAGAACATGTGAATCCTGTACTGGACCAGACTATGATGAGTGTGCAACTTGCAAAGATGATTTTCAGTTGATAAATGATAAATGTGTGAATCCATCTATCAAAGATCCACCACCAGGAAAATATTGGGACGGTATGTCACAAAAATGTGTTCATTTACGTTGTGCTATGCATTGTTCAATCATATTCGAAAATAAGTAATTGAGTATTTTCCACATTAATAATCATATGCAACACCAGTTATATTAAACTAACTTAACAAGACTGCATAAATAAATTCCTGACATGACACAACACAGCATATTGACCAAGTACAACTATATTGTTTACCATTATGTAATGTCGCTTCACACTGTGGCCACTAGGGGCGCGCGTGTGCCTCCTGCTCGCCCACGGAGCTGATGCGACGCGATCGCTCAGGGCACACAGTGAACCGTGGTCTGTGTGTGTAAACACACAGTTTCCGGGTTCTCTGAGGGGAGAAGTGACAGATCGTCTGTTCATACAGAGTACGAACAGCGATCTATCTCTTCCCCTACACAGTCCCCTCCCCCTTCAGTTAGAACACACACTAGGGAACACAATTAACCCCTTGATCGCCCCCTAGTGTTAACCCCTTCCCGGCCAGCCTCTTTGACCCAATATGCTATGACTTTCTGTATCCGCATGTTATCTGTGTGCTTTTTATTGTAGATACCCTCTGCTCCCCATCCTCCTGAAGAAGCTGTATATTACCATGAAACATGTTGATAAATACCGGCTATATGCGTAGTCCCCTGCGTTGTCGTTAAATAAATACTTGTTTTTTAACAGAAAAGTTGTATGTTATGTCTATGGTGGTACCAAGAAAATCTATATTCCGCAAAAATTTTCTTTATTTTCTGATAGATTTTAGGATGTGGTACCTTCGTTTTTTCAGCTGGCACTGGTTTAACTCGTACGGTCCAAAGAATATAATAGCTGTTGATTTGTCTGTGTTAATATGCAAAGTAAATGTTAATGGGAGTGAATTCTTTCATTATTGACTAGCTGCTGAGCTTGCAGGGTTCCAATGAAGAAATTGTCATGGTCTGAATCACTTTAGACGTGATTACCCTTTTGGGAGTATCTCACCAAAAATGAAAGTGGAGTTACCTTTTAAGAGTTGAAGAACTCTGAGCATTACATAGTTAATACTTACAGTATCTCACAAAAGTGAGTACACCCCCTCACATTTTTGTAAATTTTCGATTTTATCTTTTCATGTGACAACACTGAAGAAATTACACTTTGCTAAAATGTATGGTAGTGAGTGTACAGCTTGTACAACAGTGTAAATGTGCTGTCCCCTCAAAATAACTCAACACACAGCCATTACTGTCTAAACCGCTGGCAACAAAAGTGAGTACACCCCTAAGTGAAAATGTCCAAATTGGGCCTAATTAGCCACTTTCCTTCCCCGGTGTCATGTGACTCGTTAGTGTTACAAGGTCTCAGGTGTGAATGGGGAGCAGGTGTGTTAAATTTGGTGTTATCGCTCTCACTCTCTCATACTGGTCACTGGAAGTTCAACATGGCACCTCATGGCAAAAAACTCTCTGAGGATCTAAAAAAAGAATTGTTGCTCTACATAAAGATGGCCTAGGCTATAAGAAGATTGCCAAGACCCTGAAACTGAGCTGCAGCATGGTGTCTAAACCATACAGTGGTTTAACAGGACAGATTCCACTCAGAACAGGCCTCGCCGTGGTCAACCAAAGAAGTTGAGTCCACATACTCAGCGTCATATCCAGAGGTTGTCTTTGGGAAATAGACATATGAGTGCTGCCAGCATTGCTGCAGAGGTTGAAGGGGTGGGGGGTCAGCTTGTCAGTACTCAGACCATATGCCGCACACTGCATCAAATTGATCTGTATGGCTGTCATCCCAGAAGGAAGCCTCTTCTAAAGATGATGCACAAGAAAGCCAGCAAACAGTTTGCTAAAGACTAAGCAGACTAAGGACATGGATTACTGGAACCATGTCCTGTGGTCTGATGAGACCAAGATAAACTTATTTGGTTCAGATGGTGTCAACTGTGTGTGGTGGCAACCAGGTGAGGAGTACAAAGAGAAGTGCGTCTTGCCTACAGTCAAGCATGGTGGTGAGAGTGTCATGGTCTGGGGCTGCTAGAGTGCTGCCGGCACTGGGGAGCTACAGTTCACTGAGAGAACCATGAATGCCAACATGCACTGTGACATACTGAAGCAGAGCATGATCCCCCTCCCTTCGAAGACAGGGCAGTATTCCAACATGATAACGACCCCAAACACACCTCCAAGACGACCACTGCCTCGCTAAAGAAGCTGAGGGTAAAAGTGATGGACTGGCCAAGCATGTCTCCAGACCTAAACCCTATTGAGCATCTGTGAGGCATCCTCAAAAGAAGGTGGAGGAGCAGAAGGTCTCTAACATCCACCAGCTCAGTGATGTCGTAATGGAGGAGTGGAAGATGACTCCAGTGGCAACCTGTGAAGCTCTGGTGAACTCAATGCCCAAGAGGGTTAAGGCAGTGCTGGAAAATAATGGTGGCCACACCAAATATTGACACTTTGGGCCCAATTTGGACATTTTCACTTAGGGGTGTACTCACTTTTGTTGCCAGCAGTTTAGACATTAATGGCTGTGTGTTGAGTTATTTTGAGGGGACAGCACATTTACACTGTTATACAAGCTGTACACTCATAAATAGGGTTGGCTGTAAGTTCGGGTTCGGGTCCGATGTTCGGCGCTGTATTGGCGCCTTTTTAACAGCTTTAGGCCAGCCAATGGATGATCGTGTGCCCTAGAAGCCATCACAGCCATGCCTACTAATGGCATGGCTGTGATTGGCCAGTGCAGCATGTGACCCAGCCTCTATATATAGCCCACACACAGCACACAGCGTCATTCTGTTAGACAGACACTGTTAGGCAGGTTCCTGTGCTGCAGATAGATAGAGGATTTTAGGAGTTAGTGTGCTAAAGTCAGTCCACATTCCTGGAATTTTATTCTAATTATTTAGATCAGTGAGCGATCTAGATAGCTAGAGCAGGGAGGGAGTTTCTTTATTTTGCAAAATAAAGAGGCAGACATAATTATTGAAGAGATTCCTAAATCAATTGTACCCTGGCTGGGGTGCAGTGCACAGTCACAGTAACAGTGCCATGAGGCCAGTGCCAGACAAAATGTAAACGTTTTACCTTCAAGCTCAGTGCAACATTACTGCACTGCATATACTAAGAGATACACCACAGTCTGTGTGTATTCTGCTATTGGAAAAAACATTGCATAAAAATTGAATTTTGCTTTTTATTTTTTTTTCCCAATAGCATTTTCTGCGTGTTCATACATACACGCTGTAGACACTAACCGTGTATTCTGATATTGCAAAAACATTGCAAAAAAATATAATTTTGCAGTGTTTTTTTTTCTTCCCAATAGCATTTTCTGCGTTTTCATAAACGCTGTAGATACTGCCCGTGTAGTCTGATATTGCAAAAACATTGCAAAAAAATATAATTTTGCAGTGTTTTTTTTTCTTCCCAATAGCATTTTCTGCGTTTTCATAAACGCTTTACATACTATCCGTGTAGTCTGATATTGCAAAAACATTGCAAAAAAATAAAATTTTGCAGTGTTTTTTTTTCTTCCCAATAGCATTTTCTGCGTTTTCATAAACGCTTTACATACTATCCGTGTAATCTGATATTGCAAAAACATTGCAAAAAAATTCAATTTTGCAGTGTTTTTTTTTCTTCCCAATAGCATTTTCTGCGTTTTCATAAACGCTTTACATACTATCCGTGTAGTCTGATATTGCAAAAACATTGCAAAAAAATTAAATTTTGCAGTGTTTTTTTTTCTTCCCAATAGCATTTTCTGCGTTTTCATAAACGCTTTACATACTATCCGTGTAATCTGATATTGCAAAAACATTGCAAAAAAATTCAATTTTGCAGTGTTTTTTTTTCTTCCCAATAGCATTTTCTGCGTTTTCATAAACGCTTTACATACTATCCGTGTAGTCTGATATTGCAAAAACATTGCAAAAAAATTAAATTTTGCAGTGTTTTTTTTTTTTCTTCCCAATAGCATTTTCTGCGTTTTCATAAACGCTTTACATACTATCCGTGTAGTCTGATATTGCAAAAACATTGCAAAAAAATAAAATTTTGCAGTGTTTTTTTTTCTTCCCAATAGCATTTTCTGCGTTTTCAGAAACGCTTTAGACACTGTACTTGCATTCTGCTATATACAAAAACACCCATTTAGGGCGAGATCATAAATTTTGAAAATATGAGGAGATCATCAAAAAGGGGACGTGGCCCGGGTCGTGGTGCTGCTGGTGGCGCTCCTGTTGCAGGGAGAGGACGTGGTCGATCTGTGCCAGCTACACGCACTAGTGAAACACCTTCCGCAGGTGCGAGTAGGCGACAGAGCCTGCAGCAGTATTTTGGCGCGCCTAAGGAGGCTGTACGAATGTCGAGGCCAGGACAAGTACAGGCGATAGTAGATTGGGTTGCTGCTGACAGTGCCTCCGGTTCCTTCACATTGTCTCCCACCCAGTCTCCTGATGAAAGTTCAGAGTTGGCTCCTGCAGCCGATGTCCATCAGTCTTTCACCTCACCCCCTTGCAAATCAGCCAATCAGTCTGAGCCCCAAATCATGCAGCAGTCTCTTCTGCTTTTTGATGACTCTGTTAGCAGGGTTTCCCAGGGCCATCCACCTAGCCCTGCCCCAGAAGTGGAAGAGATTATGTGCACTGATGCCCAACCACTTATGTTTCATGATGAGTACATGGGAGGACCAACGCAGCACGTCTCGGATGATGACGAAACACAGGTGCCAACTGCTGCTGCTTTCGCCATTGTGCAGACCGACAAGGAGGGCAGGGGTGAATTTTGGGTGGAAGATGATGTGGAGGACGATGAGGTCCTTGACCCCACATGGAATCAACGTCATGCAGGTGACCAGTGTAGTTCAGAGGAAGAGGCGGTGGTCGCACAGAGCCACCAGCACAGCAGAAGAGGGAGCAGAGTGCAAAAGCGGAGCGTCCGTCCCCTAGACAGTACGTCTGCTACTGCCCAATGCAGCAAGGGACCGAGCACACCAAAGCCAGGTCCAAGGAGTTCCCTAGCGTGGCAGTTCTTCAGACAATGTCCTGATGACAAGACACGAGTGGTTTGCACGCTGTGCAATCAGAGCTTGAAGCGAGGCATAAACGTTCTCAACCTGAGCACAACCTGCATGACCAGGCATCTAAGTGCAAAGCATGAGATGCAGTGGAGTAGACACCGCAAAAACCAAGAAAGGTCTCTGGCTCCTCCTGCTTCCTCTTCTGGAGCGGAAAAGGAAGTACCCCCCTAGCCACCCGCGATCCCTGGCCCTGAATGCCAGCATTTCAAAATTCCTCGCCTTTGAATTGCTGTCATTCCGTCTGGTGGAGACACAGAGTTTTCAAAGGCTGATGTCATTGGCTGTCCCACAGTACGTCGTGCCCAGCCGCCACTACTTTTCCAGATGAGCTATCCCTTCCCTGCACAACCAAGTGGGGGACAAAATCAGGTGTGCACTGCGCAACGCCATCTGTGGCAAGGTCCACCTAACTACGGATGCGTGGACCAGTAAGCACGGTCAGGGACGTTATATCTCCCTAACAGCACACTGGGTAAATGTAGTGGCGGCTGGGCCTGAGGCGGATAGCACTTTGGCGCATGTCCTTCCACCACCGAGGATTGCAGGGCACTTCAGTTTGCCTCCTGTTGCTAACTCCTCCTACTCCGCCTCCTCATCCTCTACCGCCTCCTCATCCGGTCAGTGTAACACCTTCACCACCAACTTCAGCACAGCCAGGGCTAAACGACAGAAGGCAGTTTTAAAACTTTCCTGTTTGGGGGAAAAAACCCACACCGCGCAGGAGTTGTGGAGGGACATGGAACAACAGACCGATGAGTGGTTGGTGGCAGTGAGCCTCAAGCCCGGCCTGGTGGTGTGCGATAATGGGCGAAATCTCGTAGCAGCTCTGGGCCTTGCCGGTTTGACGCACATCCCTTGCCTGGCGCATGTGCTGAACTTGGTGGTCCAGAGGTTCCTGAAGAATTACCCCGATATGCCAGAGCTGCTGCAGAAAGTGCGGGCCGTCTGTGCGCACTTTCGGCGTTCTCACCCTGCTGCTGCTCGCCTGTCAGCGCTGCAGCGTAACTTCGGCCTTCCCGCTCACCGTCTCATCTGTGACATGCCCACAAGGTGGAACTCCAACTTGCACATGCTTGCCAGACTGTGCGAGCAGCAGCAGGCGATAGTGGAGTTTCAGCTGCAGCACGCACGCGTGAGTCGCTCTGCGGAACAGCACCACTTCACCGCCAATAACTGGGCCTCCATGCGAGACTTGTGTGCCTTGTTGCACTGTTTCGAGTACTCCACCAACATGGCCAGTGCCGATGACGCCGTTCTCAGCGTTACTATCCCAGTTCTATGCCTCCTTGAAAAAACTCTTCAGGCGATGATGGAAGAGGATGTGGCACAGGATGAGGAGAAGGAGGAGGAAGAGGGTTCATTTCCAAGGCTTTCAGGGCAGTCATTTACAAGTGGCTACGAGGGTGGGTTCCTGCACCAACAAGCGCCAGGTACACAATTGTCTGGCAGCAAGGGCACAGTTCTGGAGGATGACGAGGTGGAGGATGAGGAGGAGATGGAGGAGGAGGAGGAACCATGTTCACAGCAGGGTGGCACCCAGACCAGCTCATGTCCATCACTGGTGTGTGGCTGGGGGGATACAGAGGACACAGACGATACACCTCCCACAGAGGACAGTTTTTCCTTGCCTCTGGGCAGCCTGGCACACATGAGCGATTACATGCTGCAGTGTCTTTGCAACGACCGCCGAGTTGCCCACATTTTAACTGGTGCTGATTATTGGGTGGCCACCCTGCTGGATCCCCGTTACAAGGACAACGTGCCGTCCTTAATTACCTCACTGGAGCGTGATCGTAAGATGCGCGAGTACAAGCGCGCGCTGGTAGACGCGCTGCTGGTGGCATTCCCACTTGGAAGCGGGGGTACGGTGGAAGCACAAGGCGAAGGCAGAGGAGGAGGAAGAGGTCGCCAACGCAGCCGGGGCACCGCCAGCACCTCGCAAGGCAGGGTTAGCATGGCCGGAATGTGGAAAAGCTTTGTCAGCACACCACAACAACCAGCACCACCAGCTGAGATGGAACGTCTTAGCAGGAGGCAGCATTTCACCAACATGGTGGAGCAGTATGTGTGCACACGCGTACACGTACTGCATGACGGGTCTGCCCCCTTCAACTTCTGGGTCTCCAAATTGGGCACATGGCCTGAGCTTGCCCTTTACGCCTTGGAGGTACTGGCCTGCCCTGCCGCCAGTGTATTATCTGAACGTGTATTTAGCACGGCAGGGGGGCGTTATCACAGACAAGCGCAGCCGCCTGTCCAGAGCCAATGTGGACAAGCTCACGTTCATTAAAATGAACCAGGCATGGATCCCACAGGACTTGTCCGTACCTTGTGTAGAATAGACACATATACTGGTGTTCTGACGAAAACTGTCTTGCTATCGGATAGTGTCCGGCCACTTACTGCGCAGGTGCAGTGCTTGCGCAGTATGGAGGACAAGGAGATTCACAAAATCTCCAAAGATGAACGTCGCCTGCGCAGTGAGTGCAGGTTCAAGCCTGACCATCCAAGTGGACATACGGTAGCACATAGTAACAGGGCCCCTCACGGGCTCGCTTGGCTAGGCTTCAACCTCGGATGATGTGGCTTGAACCTGGAGTCACCGCGCATCGTCTTCGGAGAGTTTCAAAATCCCCTTGTCCTACGTACTTAGCAAGCGCAGTACAGGGCGGACACTATGCGACGGGGGACAGAATTCGACACATCATTCACCACTAGCCTTACCCAGCCATTGTTGTATTTTTGAACCAGTGTTGGCTACCTCGTCCTCCTCCACCGCCGCTTCCACCTACACCGCCACATCCACCGCCACCTCAACCTCCTACTCCATTTGAATTTCGTCCTCCTAGGTCAAGATTATAATTTTTTCTTTTTTTTTAATTTCCAAGTATTTTATTTTCCCACTATCTTATCCATTAAATTGAATAATTTTTTCCAGAAAGTGCGTATTCTGGGGTATTCCCACCATATGTGCGGCATCGTGCCGTTGAGTTTCTGAGGTTCTTAATGACTTCCTGTACCTCTTCTGCTGAGAAGGGGGCCTCCAGCATTTTTTTAAATTTTTTATTTTTTTTTATGTTATTTTAAGTTATTTCCCTATCCACATTTGTTTGCAGATCACTTGCCATGCTCTTACCAACATTTTGTTGCCATTTGCAGCCCTCTAGCACTTTCCATTACCTTTTTACAGCCATTTTAGTGTTCAAAAGTCCGGGTCCCCATTGACTTCAATGGGGTTCGGAGTTCGGGGTCAAGTTCGGGTCAAGTTCGGTCCCGAACCCGGACTTTTTTTCGAAGTTCGGCCGAACCCGCCGAACCCGAACATCCAGGTGTCCGCTCAACTCTACTCATAAATAATTTACAAAAATGTGAGAGGTGTACTCACTTATGTGAGATACTGTACATAATTTAAAATGTTTGTCTTCACCCTGACTGGATGCATCTTTTCTATTAAAATTGATCAAAAAAAAAAAAAAGAATTTGTTTATTATTATTTCACATTCATATAAAGTGATCCTTAGTGATCCTTATATTTTGCATTGTTATACCAATAATTACTCAGAAAATGCCGCTAGCTGTGTTAGGTTTATAAAAAATATGATCCTGAGAATTCTTACTTAATAACATTCAACGCAGAAATGATCCAGGAGACAATAAAACACCTAATCTCTGTTATGTTTTTTATACACAACAAAAAATAGCAGTGCCTCAAAAATAGAAAATCACCTTGTCAATAAAATAAATTTACATCTTCACAGATAAAACTCACAAAATAATATTTTCAAATAATCTGGACCCCTGAGAACCTTGAGAGGTCTTAAAAGCGCACATACATTTACATCTCTAAAATTCATGTTCCATCACCATTATCATTTTCTCCTGCAGTGCCTCCTCTTGGGATAACATGTTTTCGATGTGTCTCAGACTCAGTTGCTAGAAACACTAATGCGGTTTAACCCATTGTAAGACACTTTTCAACATGGAATCCCCTTTGGTGTCCATGGATATATTGAAATGTTAGATAGATCTTAAATTGTTTCAACGTTTGTTTTACAAAAAAAACTAGCCTTGTATCACTGTATCTCTAAAGTCTTTGTAAGCCCAGGTCCCCAACTCTAAATCCCATGTTGTAGTAAAAGTAGCCCCCTCCTCTATACATCAAAATAATTTCCAGTACTAAGTATGGAATAAAACAAATGCTAATAATGGCCAAAACAGAAACACAGATAGTGAAAATTTTGTTTATCTGAATAGTGTGCATACAGTATAACCATGCCAGTAACTAAAGAAAAACAAACAAAAATTAAATATGAAAGGATTTTAAAAAAGCATATGTAAAGCCAGGTCCCCGAATTTGTATGACAATACCATGCATATAAGCCTTTAAAATTAGCACTTTTAATTTCTCCCATAGACTTTTAAAGGGTGTTCCGCGACTTTCGAATTTGCCGCGAACACCCCAAATTGTTTGCTATTCGGCGAACATCCGATGTTCGAGTCGGACTTACGTTCGACTCGAACATTGGGCGCATCCCTAGTCTTCATGGTAATAAGCTGGCCCCATTATCCTCTCCTGCATCATTTCCTACTTACTTTGAAGTAAAATTGTGAGCTTTGTGGACCAGCAATTATACGTTTGTTGGCCTGAAGCATAAAGGAAACCTGTATTGAGAAGGGACTGCCACTGCTGAGCTTGTTTTAAGAATACTAGTTGCCTGACTGTCTTTAGGTTCAGTACTTTCAGTAACTGACCTGCAATAAGCAAAAATTTTATAAAGTCAGGCTTCCTGCATACTTAATTCAGATCAGTGCTTCAGAAAGTAGCTCCCAACTGTCCCTCATTTGGATGAACAGTCCCTCTTTTTGGGACCATATTCCTCTGTCCCTCTTTCCTCCTTAGTTAGGGGTAGATTTGCTAAAGGCAAAATGACTATTCACTGTTCACTTTGCAAGCAATTTTGCCCAGAACTTAGTGACTGAGGTGAAGCTCTGCTGACTTCTATCATCCAATCATGTGCAAGAAGAAATTCTGTTTTTGTTTTGATTGCACGTGTTCTGATTGGATATACTTTGCAACATGAAATTTCATCACACTAAGATTTGGGGGAAAAGTCCCTGGCACAGTGCCACTTCCCTTGCAAAGTTAGCAGCCTGTTTGCCTTTAGTAAATCAACCCCTATAGGTAGAGGATAAGAAGACAGGTACTTTTCAAAGTAAAGTGTATTTTGATTTAATTATTATACAATGAAATTTCCATCTCACAATGAATTTAGCAACCTCAAATTTAACATACGCCTGTCACTATCTTTTTAATATGAGCATATAATCAACAAAATATGTAAGCCAAGGTTACTTTTTGTGAAACGTGGATGTCAAGACAACCAGTAGACCTAGATTTAGAGACAGCTGAAGTAATATGTAAGCCTCAACTTTTTTTGCCTCCTCCACCTTCTGAGCCTCTCTATTGACCAGAGAGGATGCCTATTACATTAAAAGACGAATGCACATGTATGGGAGATGGGAAAGGTTGAACCAAGTGTAACTTTTAATGGAAAATTCAGGATTTCCATATTGACTCAACTGCCTGTATCTCTGGACTTGCTTATCATTTTGATGTGCAAATTTTCTACTGAAGATAACTTTAATTATGCATGTCATAAAATTAAAATACTGTAGTATTGGTGTTTATAACATTTTGGAGTGCTGTGCTGGCTAGTTGAATAAAGCAACCCATCCTCTAGTTTAGATAGAGGGTATAAGAAGTGTAAGTACAGACGTTTAAAGAAATTCATTAAAATAATTTTAGCTATGTTTTATATCATATGCATTGCTTAACCACTTCAGCCCTGGAAGGATTTACCCCCTTCCTGACCAGAGCACTTTTTGCGATTCGGTACTGCGCCGCTTTAACTGAGAATTGCGCGGTCGTGCGACGTTGCACCCAAACAAAATTTACATCCTTTTTTTTCCCCACAAATAGAGATTTCTTTTGGTGGTATTTGATCACCTCTGCGGTTTTTATTTTTTGCGCTATATAAACAAAAAAAGCGCGACAATTTTGAAAAAAAAGCTATATTGTTAACTTTTTGCTATAATAAATATCCCCAAAAAATATATAAAAAACGAATTTCTTCCTCATTTTAGGCCAATATATATTCTTCTACATATTTTTGGTAAAAAAAAATCGCAATAAGCGTATATTGATTGGTTTGCGCAAAAATTATAGCGTCTACAAAATAGGGGATAGATTTATGGTATTTTTATTATTAGTATTTTTTTTATTAGTAATGGCAGCGATCTGCGATTTTTATCGTGACTGCAACATTATGGCGGACACATCGGACACTTTTGACAATATTTTGGGACCATTGTCATTTATACAGCGATCAGTGCTATAAAAATGCATTGATTACTGTGTAAATGACACTGGCAGGGAAGGGGTAAACACTAGGGGGCGATCAAGGGGTTAAGTGTGTCCTAGGGAGTGTTTCTAACTGTAGGGGGGATTGCCTCACTAGAACATGAGAGATCACAGCTCCGTGTCAGGGAGCAGTAGATCTCTGTCATGTTGCTAGGCAGAACAGGCAAATGCCTTGTTTACATCTCCCCATTCTGCCGCTCTGTGACACGATCACGGCCCCTCGGCTGACATCGAGTCCGTGGGACCTGCGGACACAGTCACAGAGTACACGGCGGGCGTGCGCGCCCACAATGCCGTGAATTAACCACTTGCCGCACACCGATGTACATCCCTACTTTGGGGACGGATATCGTTGTTATGGCAGCAGCTAGCTGCCATAACCGCGGTATCCCCGTGTTCGGCCGGCGGTCGGCTACAAGATAAAAGTCTCTGTGGCGGATTCGCTGCAAGATCACTTTTATTGTTGGCGGGAGAGGGCCCCCCCTCCCGCCGCGATCCGGTGCCCTCCACCGCTTACCGGAGACGTCGGCAGCAGAAGAGGTCATCGCGTCCTTCTTAGGGCTGTGCATGGAGACGAGTGAGGGAAAGATGGCCCCCACCCATCTCCATGACACTGCAGGGCAGAAGGGACGTCAAAACGTCCCTTCCGCCCATAGCTCTTAAAGGGCCATTTTGTTTTGTTTATTTTTTTAAATGACAATTTTTTTTTTTTTGCATTTTAGTGTACATATGAGATCTGAGGTCTTTTTTACCCCATATCTCACATTTAAGAGGTCCTGTGATGCTTTTTTTTCTATTACAAAGGATGTTTACATTTCTTGTAATAGGAATAAAAGTGACACATTATTTTTTTTTAAAACAGTGTAAAAATGAAAAGCAAAAGGTAAAATAAATAAGAAAAAAATAAATAAATTTTAAACGCGCCCCGTCTCGCTGAGCTCGCGTGCAGAAGCGAACGCATACGCGAGTAGCGCCCGCATATGAAAACGGTGTTCAAACCACACATGTGAGATATCGCCGCGATTGGTAGAGCGTGAGCAATAATTCTAGCCCTAGACCTTCTCTGTCATGCAACCGGTAGAATTTTTTAAATGTCGCCTATGGAGATTTTTAAGGGTAAAAGTTTGTCGCCTTTCCACGAGCGGGCGCAATTTTGAAGCGTGACATGTTGGGTATCAATTTACTCGGCGTAACATTATCTTTCACAATATAAAAATAAATTGGGATAACTTTACTGTTGTCTTATTTTTTAATTCAAAAAAGTAGATTTTTTCAGAAAAAAATGCGCTTGTAAGACCGCTGCTCAAATACGGTGTGACCATTGCCATTTTATTCTCTAGGATGTTAGAAAAAATGAATAATGTTTGGGGGTTCTAAGTCATTTTCTAGCAAAGAAAAGTTTGCTAAACTGTTTTTAACTTGTAAACACCACATCTAAAAACGAGGCCCGGTCTTAAAGTGGATAAAGGGGTTGTACCTGTACGCCCATTTGCCCAGCCGTGCCATTGTGCCGACGTATATCATCGTGCGCTGGTCGACATGTGGTTAAAGAGCAACTTTACCTTCCTATGCTCTAATTTTATTGTAGGTCTCCAATTACCTTATAGCCTGATTTAATATATTCACCTGCCCAGTAAATTAAGTGTTGTCTTTCTTCTCCTCCCCTGCCACACACCAGGTCCCACACCACCATTTTCCTCTCTGAAATCTTCAGGCACCAGCTGCCTCTTCCTGAATCTTGCAGCCAGCTCCCTGATGATACACTACCAGACTCTTGGGATATGTGACATGGATATCCCAGGAGGCACTAGGAACAGATTACATGTAATTCTTGCCTAGGTGAGAATGGAGGCAGGGTAGAGCTTTAGATTGCAGAGGGGGTGAAGGCTACAATAGTGCAGTAATTTTTAAGTGCGAAGGACCACTTTAATGTAGTGACTGGTTTACTTTAAAGTGGTAGTAAACTGGCAAAAATAAAAAATAAATAAACTGGTCCCCTGCAGGTTTATGCCATAATGTGCTAGTATGCACCACATACTAGCACATTATGACAAACTTACCCTTTAAACAAAGCCCTCCAGCAGCACACTGTCACCACTGCTAGGGCTTCCATTTTCACCCAGTCTTCCTTACAGGTTTTCAGGCTCATGGGAGCAGGCATGTACTGGCCATCAGGACTACCAGGAGTTTCCCGGTGGGCCGATGGTTCAGTGGGATGGTTTCAGTGACAGCCTGTCAAAATAATGGCTGTGCGGCTCACGCAGCCATTAATTTGAGCACCGCTATACTGCCTATAAGAGAAATAAAGTAGAACAGCTAATGGCAAGTTAAGAAGGGGGACTTGGGTGGTCATCGGGGTTGGCCAGCAGGCCGAGGGGCGGGTTTGTCCGGCTGGCCGGTGTGGGAGAGACCTGTCATCCGCACTGCCCATCACCTCACTTCATAGTGCGCAACCCGGCTCAGCCTCAGCGCCGCTGCATTGCTGAAAGGCAGCCAATGGCCGTGCAGCAATGTTGGTTTCTGAAATTCCAGCCAATGAGGCTGTAGCAATGTTCCTGCATGACGTTAACCCTCCCACTTCACACAGTGAAGGAGGAGTAAAATACAGAGGAGAATATATTAAATAATGAGTATATTTTCAGTTAACACATTTTATGTTTTGTATTTATGTTGATGTCAAAAGAAAAAAGGACATCCTCTGCTCTATTGACTCTGATGCGATCATTGACAAAGTTGCAGAGAAAAGTGAATTGTTTTCTAAGCTTCTTCTATAAACCCTAACAGTGATTTTGGACCTTTTTGGATGGTTAGCCATTTATACTGCCTTGTTAATTTGCATTGTATGTTAGAGTGGTTTCCCTGTCTTTTTATGTTTTTGATTCCCACAAGTTATTGATTAAACTGTTTCTTGTTAAAGTGGTTGTAAACCCACGAACAAAACAAACAAAAAAAACAACCTAGTATGCATAGCATACTAGCTCATTTTATATTACTTACCTTAGATCGAAGCCCCCGCAGCGGTCCTCGTTCACCGCTCCAGCCGGCGACATTGCTCCCAGAGTTACTTCCGGACTCCAGTGCTGTGATTGGCCGGAGCCGTAATGACGTCACACCCACGTATATGCCATTGCTTCAGTTTGCCAATGACGTCAGCACATGCAAATACAGGGGATATCTCCTAAACCGTGCAGGTTTAGGAGATACTTGTGGTAGCTACAGGTAAGCCTTATTATAGGCTTACCTGTAGCAAAAAGTGGTTGTAAAGGGTTTACAACCACTTTAATTATATATTTAAAAATAAGATTTTATTTATCCACCTCCCACCCGGCCACTGCACATATACGGCCGGGTGGGAGCTTCCTCCTTCTGAGTGGACGTTCAGGAACATCCCTCAGAAGGAGGGGGGATCACGCGCAAGCGTGCTCTGGGAGTGGCGCGATCCCGATGCACTTGTGTCACCCGGACACGGCGCATCTCCGATCGGCAGGAGGGCTCTGTGATTGGCCCTCCTGATCACATGATGACTGTGTACAATCACAGCCATCATGTGATGTAAACAGAGAGCTGGTTGCTAGACGATCGGCTCTCCTCTCCTCACACAGAAGTTGTTAGTGAGGAGAGGAGATTGCTGCAGCCAGCCAGTGATCAGTGAGTATGAGCTGTTTTTTTATAGCTTTTTGCACACTGATCACCGGCCCAGTGTCCCCACACAGTGTAGAATCACAATGTCCCCAAAATAGTGTCCCCAAAACATTGTCCCCACACACATGTCCCCACACAGTAAAAACACCTGTCCCACATATGTAACAGTAAAATCATGTCCCAATGATCATCTGCACACATATGTCTGTGATCATCTACGCACATCTGTATATGATCATCTGCGCACATATGTCCGTGATCACACAAACCACTTATTATAGACTTAACTGGATTTTTTTTACCAAAGACATGTAGCAGAATACATTTTGGCTTAAATTTATGACAAAATTCGATTTTATTGGATTTCTTTTAAAACAGAAAGTAGAAAATATTGTTTTTTTTAAAAATTTCCGCTCTTTTTTCGCTTATATCGCAAAAAATAAAAAAATGATTTGTGAATAAATACCACCAAAATAAAGCTCTATTTGTGTGAACAAAATGATAAAAATTTAATTTGGGTACAGTGTAGCATGACCGCGCAATTCTTATTGAAAGTGCAAGAGTGCTGAAAGCCGAAAATTGGCCTGGGAAGGAAGGGGGTGAAAGTGCCCAGTATTGAAGTGGTTATTTATAACTGTTTTCTTTATTTATGACACCTGCCATTGAACAGAGTGTAGCTTACACATGTCATTCTAAAGGCGTCTGTAATGTTGGAAAGCATCTTTCTCTCTAAATAAAGAGTTTAACCACTTCACGCAAATCGCCGTACCTCTATGTCGGTACTTTGACGCTAAATACCGGGGTTATGGCAGCAGCTAGCTGCCATAACCCTGGTAATTTCAGAAACGGCGAGCGGGTCTCTTTACGGTGAAAGTGGTCTCTGCGGCGGATTCGCCGCTAGATCACTTTTATCAGAGGCGGGAGAGGGCCCCCCTCCCACCACGCTCTGGTCATCTCCACCATTTGCCCTCCGAGTCTGGATGCCGAGTGAGGGAATGATGGCCCCCAGTCGGCTCCATAACATTAGATGGTGGAAGCAACATCAAACATCACTTCCTCCCAATGGTCTTAAAGGGGAAATATTTTTTTTGCCAAAAAAAATTATATTTCATTTTTTTTTTTTATTGGTTTTAAGTCTAAATGTTAAATCTGAGGTCTTTTTGACACCAGATCTCACATTTAAGAGATTCTGTCATGCTTTCTTTCTATTACAAGGGATGTTTACATTCATTGTAATAGGAATAAAAGTGACCCAAAGTTATTTTGTAAAAATAACTAGTGTAAAAATAAAAAGTTAAATAAATAAGCCGCAATCGTTCGAATGAGAGCAATAATTCTAGCAAAAGACCTCCTCTGTAACTCAAAACTGGTAACCTGTAGACATTTTCAAACGTCACCTATGGAGGTTTTTAAGTGTCAAACTTTTTCGCTATTCCACGAGCGGGCACAATTTTGAAGCATGATATGTTGGGTATTAATTTACTCAGTGTAACATTATCTTTCACAATATAAAAATAATTGGGCTAACTTTACTGTTGTCTTATTTTTTAAGTCAAAAAAGTGTATTTTTTCCCAAAAAATTGTGCTTGTAAGACAGCTGCGCAAATACGGTGTGACATAAAGTATTGCAACAACCGCCGTTTTATTCTCTAGGGTGTCTGAAAAAAATATATATAATGTTTAAAGTGGAAGTAAACCCCCCTATCGTTCTAAGCCAAGGAAGCTGCCATCTTTGCCTCTGTTTAATCTTCAACTGCCACGGTGCTGCACATGTGATCCGTTATGACACCAGCCATTGGATGGTTTGACTGTTTGGTTGAGAGCACAGCCAATGTGCAGTTAGCATTCCCGGCATGCCTTTTTTTTTTTAAACTGTTAAATCGATGGGTTTACTTCCGCTTTAAGGGCTCTAAGTAATTTTCTAGCCAAAAAAAAATGATTTTAACTTGTAAACAACAAGTGTCAAAAAGAGGCTCGGTCCTTAAGTGGTTAAAAAAAAGGCCGTTTATACTTACAGTGGAATGTTTTTTTTTGCACAGTTGCATATAGTTTATATACTGTTTTTGTGCGTGTTTGGAAAATTAAAGTGGGCCGGCCTGGATAAAGTCCAGGGCAAAATTTATGTCCCAGTCCAGCCCTGCACGGGCGTCATGATCGCTGCTTGGCACTCTGCATTCCACGGCACACTCTGTATGCCCTGGATGCAGAGCGTCACTGCTAAAGCGCAGGTGACGTCATCGGCTATTGCTGATGTGAATATCCCTAAACCTAGTGCACATTTAGGAGATATTCATTGCACCTACAGGTAAGCCTTATGAAGTTTACCTGTTGGTACAATTTCACATACAGAGTTAACTACTGCTTTAAGCTAATATTGAACGTCGTACATTCTTTATAATAGTCGGCATTTTTTTTTTTTTTTTTGACACGTAAGATTTTTAATTAGTTTTTCTGCTCATGGATAAATACATACAATTTCACATGACATGCGATAGGAAACATTATATTGTTCTGACACTCACACTGTGCAGATAATGAACATGTAGTTTCAGAAAGATGTGTTTGCATATTCAAGTGAATGAAGGGAGCTATTTACAAAAAAAGCAGATATAATACTTTTCTATAATAATTTTTAATTCTATACATCCTCAGTAAAAAAAAAAACAGGAGAGCCGTCTTATTTTATGAGTGGTGCTAAGCAATTAAGCAGCATTCCAGACTTCTGTGTAGTAGGATATCTTACTGCAGGGCACTCTGTGAAGGGAGAACACAAAACACACAAAGATTTTGGACTATTTCTTTGCACATTATCTGTCTTTTATTGTATATAATGCTGGTGTGTTGCACTGTTTAGGAATCACGCTTTCCATCTGTGTTCTATCTTACCTGTTTTTATTGTTCTTGGTTTCTTTTCACTCTTCTGTATTCTCCACTTCTGCTTTTTTTGTGCTATGAACATAAGACATGAGGGTTCATTTCTTTGTCTTTGCTTTAGGCACCAATGTACCATCTCCCATGTAGCAGCTGTTCAACCCATACTCACCTTTGCTCCAATAGTGGATCATTCACATCTTTGTTGTATGGCTCACATATGCTTTTGCTCTTCTGTTATACTCTGCATGTGTCTAATAATGGATGAGAACGTCGCCTCCATTACAAAGGGCATACATTATATTCACTGAAGAATGATTTTTTTTCTTAGCTGTGTAGTTTTGAAGATTTTAAATTAAACTGTAGCCCAATTTTTTATTTCATTTTTTGTTAGTTTCGGATAGGTAGAAGAAGTGTTATGCTGCGTACACACGGTCGGATTTTCCGACGGGAAATGTTGGATGTGAGCTTGTTGTCAGAAAGTCCGAGCATGTGTATGCTCCATCGAACATTTGCTGTCGGACAAATGTTTGATAGGTTCTCAAATTTTCCGCCAACATAACTTTGTTGTCGGAAAGTCCGATCGTGTGTACACAAGTCCGTCGCACAAAAGTTCACGCATTCTCGGAATCAAGCAGAAGGAGCCGCACTGGCTATTGAACTTCCTTTTTTTCGGCTCGCCGTACGTCTTGCACGTCACCGCGTTCCCACGTTCGTAATTGTTGGCCAACATTTGTGTGACCGTGTGTATGCAAGACAAGTTTGAGCCAACAACCTTCGATCAAAAATCCATGGATTTGTTGGAAAGTCCGATCGTGTGTACGCGGCATTAGAATTTATGTAAGGATAGTACTGTCCACTCATTTTTTTTTTCTTAGGAAAACAGACACAACAAAAATGAAAAACATCTTATGAGTGGAGAAGAGCTAGAATCTAGCTGGAGCTGTTTTTATTGCTGTGCCCCCATTTGAGATATCCACTTAGTTCCTATCGCAGTGACAATGTCTTCATTAGGACAGGGTCTCCATTAGGCACTGTTTTGGCTCATCATTGGATACTAGTTGTAAAAAATGAATCAGGTTCATATGGGGCAACACTGTCTCCCTTTTAATAAACAAGGTTTCCATAAGCTGGAGGGCCCAAATGTTTTTGGAACCCATATATAAAAAGAATGTCACTCTAAAGAAATGAGAGTCCAAAATTGTTTAGGCTTCATTCACTCAGGCGTTGCGCGGGGAGCAGGGGCATAAAATAAGCTGGTTGACCCAAGGTTTAATGTCCCTCAACTGTCCTCCTAAACTTTGCAATGGCTGGCGATAAAGGAAATACATATAGTTGTGGCCACATTGCTTTGCTTTGCAGCATGGCAAAATTATACAGCATTTAGCCGGCAGTAAGGCCACCAAAAGCAATACATGCAAGTGAACATGGCAGCATTGTAACCGTGAGCCAAACTAAATTGACGTCCTTTTTTCCCCACAAATAGAGCTTTCTTTTGGTGGTATTTGATCGCCCCTGCGGTTTTTATTTTTTGCGCTATAAACAAAAAAAGAGCCCCAATTTAGTAAAAAACGCATTATTTTTTACTTTTTGCTATAATAAAAATCCCCCAAAAATATTAAAAAAAAACATTTTCTTTCCTCAGTTTAGGCCGATACGTATTTTTCTACATATTGTTGGTAAAAAAAATTGCATTAAGCGTTTATTGATTGGTTTGCGCAAAAGTTATAGCGTCTACAAAATAGGGGATAGTTTTATGGCATTTTTAGTAATAATTTTTTTTTTTACTAGTAATAGCGGTGATCAGCGAATTTTTATCGTGACTGCAACATTATGGCAGACAGATCAAACACTTTTGGTGCTATTTTGGGACCATTCACATTTATACAGCGATCAGTGCGATTAAAAATGCATTGATTACTGTGTAAATGTGACTGGCAGTGAAGGGGTTAACCAGGAGGAGGTCAGTCCTAGGGATGTGTTCTAACTGTAGGGGGGATGGGCTACGTGTGACAGGACACTGATCACGGCTCCCGATCACAGGGAGCTGTCATCAGTGTCCTTTCACTAAGAAGAATGGGGAAATGCTTGTTGAATTTCCCTGTTTTTTCTCTCTCCGTGATACGATCGCGGGTATCCCCATGGAGTCCGCGGGACCCGCGATCACACTCACGGAGCTCGTGGCAGGGTCGCACGTGCACCACCACACGGCGGCAAATTTAAAGGGACGTACCTGTACGCCCATTTGCCTGTCCGTGCCATTCCGTCGACGTAAATGTTTGTGTGGCTGTCGGCGAGTGGTTAAGGAAAGCTCACAAAAAGTTTAAGAATACTGCACAACCTATTTATCACCGGGCATTGTTTATCAACATCAACATTATTCAATTATTATTTAATCACCTATTGGCTACCTCCATCAGTGTATGCTGGTATGGCAATTCCAATATTGGCATGATCCTTACTCATACTCCATCGGAATCTTTAAAATTTTCGTAGTGGATATGTACACCCTTATTTGATAACAATCTGGCAACCAGATGGTCCTAGGGCCACATTGTCATCTTTGTTCATTTATGTAAAGTTTTGTTTGGCAAGTCTGCACTGGAGTAAAGACAACTGTTGTGAAAATCATATTCTGGGCATGAATTTGATATTGAGTCCCACGTAGAGCTGGCATGGCAGCACATAATTTTAGCTGGAAATGCTGAACCTGCCAGTGCAAATTCATGAAATATTTTTGATAATAAAAACAAACTCCTTCATAAAAAATCTTTTTTAAAAATGCAACATCAGTGCAATACTACACAAGGAGAATGGTGTAACTGGTGTTATGCTGACACCTAGTGTGCAGTCACGGGAGCACAACAGACATAAAAACAGCTGTGTAGCACACAGAACAGAAGGAATAATTCAATGCACTGTGGTTGATTTACAAAGGAATAGTTTAATTAGGAAAGTGAATTTTCAGTTTGAAAAGTAAAGCTGTAATGACTTCTGTTATCCAATCTTTTGCAAACAAACTTCCTGCTTTTTTTTTAATTTGCACTTAAATTTGCATTTAAAATGTGATCCTCACTTCATCTTATTTTACATTCAGTTTGCAAAATGAACAGTCTTTATTTCTTTAGTAAAGTAACCTCAGTAAGAATAATAGAGTAATTGTATGTCCGTTACATTTTTGTTTCATAATGAAAATGTATACTATTATGTGACATTTGCCTCAATGCACCTCTTACCCTCTACTACTTTGATATATACTTTATATTGCTATTATAAAGTAGAAAATAATATTTAAAGAACACCTGTCATAAGATAAAGTATGTCAGCTGCCATTGCTGACAACACCAGAACATGTAGACTTAAATTACTGAAACTGAAGCATCAATATAACAGCCAAGCACCTAGCATTTTCAGAAGAAGTCAGCAATGAGTGCTACATTTTTTTCATGACAGGTTTTCAATACATTGGAATACACCATTGTAAGAAGAAGTATTCCTATTCTTTAGACTATTTGACTTTTGCTTTGTAAAAAAAATTAGCTGGGAACTACAGTGCATCGTGCATTTTTTTTGCTTTTCCTTTACTGCAACTCACTTACCTCCTATAAAGTAAATAAACCCAACACCATCCTGGGTCCAATATAAAATGTGAATACCACTGCTGCTGTATTGTATCACACCCTTGCAGTAATTAGTAACATTAACCTCATATATTTGTCATATTTTTTGCTGCTTTTGTCCAAATCAGGAAATTTCCCTTCACCTCCTGTCCTAGAAACACAAGTCAAGGGAAATTTCTCTCTTAAACATTGGAATATTTCCTCCCTATTCCCATGTTTTACTGCTCTACTGAACCAATTTTCCACTCACTTTCTTTTCCAGTGGTAACAGTCTCCTAAGCAAAAACAGAAAAAAAATGAGTTCTAACCCTTCCCCCATTCATTACAAAACAAAAATAATGCTTTGGCTTTGACTACCAAAGGCCCATACGCACGATATGAAAATCGGAAGTAAAATTCCATCCGACGAACGATCTGCCGATTTTCATTCATTACTACGGTGCTTTCGACAGCCGATTCCTGTTTTTCATCCGACAAAACCTGGATGTGCAGACTATACCATTTTTGTCGTACGTGAACTCAACGTCCGATTTTCATTTAATTAGTGCAGTTTTCATACGAAAAAAATCGTAAGAGCAAGACTACGCATGCTCAGAAACGAAAGAATACATACAAAACTATTCAACACATTGGGGGGAGATTTACTAAAACTGGTGCACTGAGAATCTGGTGCAGCTGTGCATGGTAGCCAATCAGTTTCTGACTTCAGCTTGTTCAATTAAGCTTTGGCAATAAAACCTGGAAGCTGATTGGTTTCTATGCAGAGCTGCACCAGATTTTGCACTGTCCAGCTTTAGTAAATAACCCCCATTACGTCCCTTCGGAAGTTGTATTCTGTCGTACGAGAATTTTCATATGGTGAGTAACCTCTTCACTTTCGACACGAGGCTAGCATGCAACAAGAAACGGGCAAACGTTCGTCCAAAAATCTGATCGTGCGTACGAGGCTTTACTATATTAAATTAATGATACAATTTAAAAGGTAAACAGGACTATGGATAACACTTATTGGTGGAGGGCTATATGATCTGTCAAGAAGTCAGGGCACATCTCCCTATTGAGGATAAAGGCCACAATAAATCTCGACAGAGGTTTAACTCACTGTATGCAAAACATTTTGCGTTTTGCGTCTAAATGACTTTTACCAGGCCATGCCATATTACAACAATTAATTGAATTAACTGAATTTGCACACTGAACACTTTTATATTTTATTGGATGGATTAATGCTATTATGAATTATTAGCATATTAGCACTTTTGTTTTGGCACGTTGTTGTGTTGCACTTAAAGAGACAGCGTGCCATTTTTTAATAGAATGGCGTATCTCCTTATAAGAAACTCATATACACCCATAGAGGATGCCCCTCCAAATATGAAAAAATTTGGGACAGATGGCTCAAGAATTCGGCAACATGTATATAGTAAGACAGATTCTTGGTGGGCACCGATATGTACCCTGGGTGGGCATGTAGGGATGGATTGAGACCCTAAGCAACAAGACAGGTTGTTATGTGGGATTGTTTGTATATGACTGGTACCAATCGGGATATTTTGCATTTATATGTACACCTTTGTAAATGTCTCTGAATAATCCCATGTAAGGGAAAATATGTAACATACATTTGTCACAGATTTGATACCCTTTATTTTTGTATGTGCTATAATTTTTTCAATAAAAAAAAGTTTTGGTTTAAAAGAATGGCGTATCTTCTAGATTGTAAGCTCTAAAGAGCAGAGCTCTCTGATTCCTCCTGTATTGAATTGTATTGTAACTGTACTGTCTGCCCCCATGTTGTAAAGCGCTGCGCAAACTGTTGGCGCTATATAAATGCTGTGGGTTGTAAGTGATAAGGGGACGCCCCCTTATCACTTACAACCCACATTTCACAAAGACAGCTAACTGCTCTTTGAGGGGAGCAGCTTATATATTGTTTATCTAGTCCCAGCGGGGGTTCTTTTTCTCGCTATATAAATCCTGTATAATAATAAATATAACAAGTCTACTATCCCTTCAAAGGATATACACAAAAAACTGTAATATTTTAAAATATTTTGTGGGTAATAAAGAATCTGCATTGTACAAATAATACCACCTGACATATAAGCGCTGCGCAAACAGTTGGCGCTATATAAATCCTGTATAATAATAATAATAATATAAGATGTTCTAAAATTAATGTCTTTTATAACAGAAGCTGCGGGTGTGTTCGCTGCATGTGATGAGGTTTGTAAGACCTGCAATATATCTGCTAATTCTTGCACATCCTGTCATCCAGGTAAGTCTATACTTGTGCTTCTTTTTACTAATAATGTCTAAATAAGAAAATTATTATTTATTATTATTATTATCTTGTATATGTTCATTAGAAGTAAAAAAAACAAAAAAACTCAAATCCATTAATTCCCCTCCACATAGAGAGCCTGGAAACGTTTCTTTTCCAAAAGTTTCAATAAACTTTTCAAGCGTCTTCAAAAATAACATTTTTCTTACGAAAGGGCTATTAAATCGGATCTCCAGCCTCTACTCCCCATTTTTTCCCCCCCAAACCCTGCCTACCTTAATGCTGGTTCTGAACATTTTAGACACTCACCCACCCAGTGGATCCAGTGGTGTCCTGCAGAATCCTCTCAGAATTCTGTCTGCTCTGTTCCGCTCACCTTCCTCTTATATGATGTCATCATGAGGCCCGTCAGCTCTTGGTTAAGCGCTAGGTTAAGCCGCCGCTTGGCCCACTCCCCACCTCAATGGAGCTCTATGCCTCCTGGGAAATGTGACGTGCGTATCCCAAAAGGCGAAGGGGGGATAGCGTAGGCGAATGACTTGCAGGGGGGGGGGACTGAAATTCTTTGTTCAGTAAATTAAAAAAAAAGTAAAGTAAATAAATTAAGTATATAAAAAATGAATAAAGTTAATTTTATAAAAAAAATTGTGTGCTCCTTGTGTAAAGGAGGTGAGGAAGGGTGGAGAGGAGGGAACTTGAATATCAGGTTGAAGATCCGCTTTAATGCCATACATTGCATGTACTGTATATACATATGTACAAATATGCTTGCATAAATGTTTGTTTTTATAAATCAGGATTCAAAAAAAAGAAAAATGGAGAAAAAAAAGAGCCAGGGAAAGTTCTCTTCATAAATATTCTAATGTATTTGTTTCACTTGCAGGGACATTTCTTCATGATGAGAGCTGCATTAAATCGTGTCCGCGGGGGACCTTTAGTAATACAAAGGACAGACGATGTGAAAGATGTTCAGAAGGCTGTGAGATGTGTGCAGAAAACAATGAATGCCTGAAGTGCTCACATGACATTCTGCATGCTGGGAGATGTTATAAGAGCTGCCCTGAGTAAGAAAACACTTCATGACATAGTCCATTATACTGACCACCTGGGGATGACGTATATATGCTTGAAATGTATATTTTCTACAACCATTCTCTAGATAACTGTTTATAAAGCACTGAATAAGAATCGCAGCTACATGACACATATGCCAATATCAAAAGCGAGGGATACAAAACAGATTCCTTGTTCATTTACTGGCATTAAAAATCAATCCATCATTAAAGACAAGCTTGGCACATCATGTTATAGAATGTTTCCTCATACTAAGGCCCCAAAGCAAATAAGCAGGAGTAATGCATAGGGTTTTCAGTAGGGTTCAACTTGGTGTCACTTGTGCACAGTGTCAATGAAAGCAGCAAATCAAAAATGATATTTACCCCCTTAATGAACAGGCCTTTTTTTGCGATATGGCACTGCGCAGCTTTAACTGACAATTGTGCGGTCGTGCGATGTTGTACCCAAACAAAATTGATGTGTTTTTTTTTTTCCCCACAAATAGAGCTTTCTTTTGGTGGTATTTGATCACCTCTGCGGTCTTTATTTTTTGCGCTATAAACAAAAACAAAGAGCGACAATTTTGAAAAAAAAAACAATATTTTTTACTTTTTGCTATAATAAATATCCCAAATTGGAAAAAAAATTCAATAAAAAATGTCTTCATTAGTTTAGGCCAATATGTATTCTTCTACATATTTTTGGGGAAAAAAAATCGCAAGCATATATTGATCAGTTTGCGCAAAATTTAAAGCGTCTACAAAATAGAGGATAGATTTATGGCATTTTTTTATTATTATTTTTTTTTTTTTCTACTAGTAATGGAGGTGATCAGCAATTTTTAATGGGATGTGACATCGCGGCAGACAGATCAGACACTTTTGACAATTTTTTGGGACCATTGACAATTATACAGCGATCAGAGCTAAAAATAGCCACTGATTACTGTATAAATAGTGGGGCAATATATACTGAACACCAAGATATGTGTGTGAGCCGCTCAAGCTGTATGGGAATGAAGTCCTGTGCCCACCGTCATGAGTGCTAGCTGGGAAGGGAGCTTGTCTATGCGCCAGGCAATGGTAGAGAGTGATAGGTGTCCCGGGAGCCACACATTAAGTAAAAGCCTGCTGTGTGATAGTGAATGACAGTCTCAGCCTGGACCTCGCCAGGCCACACCCCAACATGTTTCACTCCGCCCACCGGAGCTTACACATGTGGAAATATATACTCCTGTTCAGAACCCATCCCCGGCATCCTATAGCAAATATACAATATAAAACATTCTAAATACAGTAACTGCTAGTTGTATAAACTGTTTTAGGTGTTTATGTTCTGAATTGTTCTTTAATGAAGATTTATATTAACAGACTTTTGTTACCTTCGTTCGCAGAGGCTTCTTTAGCTTCGGAGGAGGCTGCACCAACTGCAGCAAGAGCTGCAACACCTGTGATAAACAAGCAGACTATTGCCTGTCATGCCATGCACCTAAAGTTTTGGAGCTAGCTACATGTCAAAGTGACTGTTCTTCCAAGTTTGTAAACGTTAATGGTGTCTGCCGACACTGTCCTTCCAGCTGCCTGACTTGTGTTGATGAAGAAACCTGTACAGGTACTGTTTATCACTTCTGTACTACTAGTGACTATTCAGACATGGGATAACTGGTATTAGTTATTTGAAAGTAGTTAAAAATGTTATTTGTATTTTAACATGTGACTTTGAAATGAATGGACTTTACCAAACTAAAACCATATGTGCTGTTAGAAATTTGTTCATTTGATAACAGATTTCCATCCTGATGCTTCAAATTTTCTTGCCACTGTGTTAAAGTGGGATTCCACCCTAAAGTGGAACCCTCCCCCCTCCGGTGTCACATTTGGCACCTTTCAAGGGGGAGGGGGGCAGATACCTGCCTAAGGTATTTACACCCACTTCCGGGCATAAACTCCCACTGGCGTTTACGCCACTTCCTGTCCCGGCGCGCTGTCTGCTGGGACACATGCGGGTCCCAGCAGACAGCGCGGGCGATTCTCATTGCGCTGCGTGACTCGCGCATGCGCAGTAGGGAACCGCAAGCTTCACTTCCTGATTCCCTCACCGAGAATGGCGCCGGCAGCAGCAGAGAGCTGAGCGATTGATCCGCCTTTGCTGCCGACATCGCTGGAACCTGTGACAGGTAAGTGTCCATTTATTAAAAGTCAGCAGCTGCAGTATTTGTAGCTGCTGGCTTTTAAAAAAAAAATTTGCAGGTACAGTCCCGCTTTAAATGGCTGGGATAGAGATGTTAAAACTGATATTGTCCACCTCATTGTCCTCAAATAAAAACCTTCACAGACAATTTTCAGCAGTTTCACTGGCTTACTAACATTTCTTTATCGTACATCGCGGTGGGAAGATGGAGGGGGCATGGCTTAGCACGGCATTGGCGTGCCTCAACGTTCACAGCACGGAACTGCATAATAAAAAGCTCTATTTGCAGACTGCAGGCTGATGGAGGGACACAAAAGCAGATGGGGGCATGTAAGTGGTGACATTCCCAAGGCACGTTTACTAAACATCAGGCTGAGCATTAAATAGCAGAGGCAGTTGCTGGACTATTTGCTCAGCAGTGGGTACCTCTGCGTTTGTGCATCGGACTATGGTCAGAAGGGCAGGTGGAAACACCCCAAAAAAGGGCCCAAAGGTGTCTCCCTCAGGCTCTGAGGACCCTAGTCTCACCTATAAAATGTCATCCTCCCCTGAGAAATCTGGGGTGGCTGGTCAGGGTGAGCCATCGGGGCCGTCAAGTGTTGCAACTGTTTCCAACATTGCAGCCCCTGTCTATATTACTGAGGAGGTCTTTTCCTCAGCTTTGGTGGGATTGGAAGAAAGCTTAGCAGCTTTAATCGCATCTTCCCAGAGTAGAAGAAAACAGGACAGGTCCCCTTCTACTACCCAGAACCTTCAAACAGAGGAACTGGGGGTGGGGGGAAGATGAATTCCCCTCAGGGGACCGTGAAGAGGCCGATGACTCCTCTTCTGAGGGGTCAATTGCGGAAGGACCTCCATCAGCCTCACAATCTGAAAGATTTATGGTGCAATCTCTAATGCCGTGTACACACGACCGGACTTTTTGGCAGACTAGGTCCGACGGGATTAGTCCGTCGGACAATCCGATCATGTGTGGGCTAATCCGTTCGTTTTTTGGGAAAAAACTCTGGCAGACCTAGAAATAGAACATGTTTCAAATCTATCCGACTGACTCAATTCCGAAGGACTTAAATAAGGAAATCCGTTCATCTGTGTGCTGGTCCAATGGACCAAATACGACGCAAGGGAAGCTATTGGCTACTGGCTACTGGCTATTGAACTTTCTTGTTTAGTCCCGTTGATGTCATCACATTCAAAACGAACGGACTTAGTATGTTTGTGTGTGGCCAAGTCCGTTAGTTTTGAAAGTCCATCGGAACTCCGCCGAAAGTCTTCCGGGAAAACCGTCGGACCTAGTTTGCCGGAAAGTCCGGTCGTGTGTACGCGGAATTACTGAAATGCTCTGCTCCACATTTATGCTACCCTTAACTGAGTCGGTTGGTAAGCCCACTTCTTGTTTGGGTTTGCTAAAGCCTCCTCAAGCTGTGCATGCCTTTCTTGTCCATTCATTGCTGGAACAGCTTATGTATTCTCAGTGGGATCACACGACTAAGCATTTTTTCCCTCCTAAAAAATTCTCAGCACTTTATCCCATGGAATTCGTGTTAAAAAATGCATTTTCTTTGGAAGGTTCAGTGACTCAACCTGCAGTGGCAGCAATTGGTGTATGTCAATCCTCGAAAGACCAGTTGAGACAGGTGCTCAAGGTTATACCTGATCAGCAGGCCCAGGATTTAGCCGAGCTGCCAGGGGCTTTATGTTTTGCAATTGACGCGATGAGAGATTCTATTCTTCAGGCCTCACGCCTTACGCTTAGGCTGGTGCATATGCGTAGAATCCTATGGTTGAAAAATTGGTCAGCCAAAGCGCCATGCAAAAAACTCCTGGCTAGTTTTCCTTTTCCGGGGGGGGGGGGGGTGGCTGTTTGGGGATGATTTGATAAATACATCCAAAAAATTTCAAGTGGAAAAGGTACCCTTTTGCCAGTTAAGAAAAGGAGTAAACGTCTTTCATTTAAACAAGCTCCTTCTCCGGTACCAGGGGCATCAGCCTCCAGGCAGTCACAATGGCCTCTGCCATCAGGTTCAAGAGATAAACCTCAGAGTCAACCCCAGGGACAAAGGAAGTCCTGGGGAAGGAAACCTACAAAACAAAATACTAAAGCCTCTTTATGAAGGGGCGCCCCACTCGCTCGAGTGGGGGGAAGACTTCTGCAGTTCTCAAGGATCTGGCAGGAGGAGTTTCAAGACAGATGGGTGATCTCCACAATAGCTCTAGGTTACAAACTAGAGTTTTGAGAGTTCACGTCTCCTCGTTTTGTCAGATCAAACGTTCCCAAAAATCTAGAGAAAAAGAAGTCTCTCTTTCAAGCATTAGACCGGCTTTTGTCTCAAAAAGTGATCATGGAGGTTCCCATGGAAGAGCAGGGGTTGGGGTTTTATTGAAACCTCGTCATGGTGCCAAAACCAAATGGAGATGTCAGACCCATTCTAGATCTCAAGGATCTGAACAGATTTCTAAATATCCACTTGTTTCACATGGAATCAATCAGATCAGTAGTCTCCAACCTGCAAGGAGGAGAACTTCTGGCGTCAATCGACATCAAGGATGCATACCTGCATGTGCCTATTTTCCCTGTTCACCAGAAATATCTACGTTTGAGGTCGAAAAGCTCAATTTTTCGTTTGTGGCTCTGGCTTTCGGTCTAGCTACTGCACCTCAGGTGTTTACAAAGGTCCTCCTCTGGCCAGATTAAGGGCTCGAGGTATAACGATTATAGCTTACCTAGACAACCTGCTCTTGATAGACCAGTCGGTAGCCCGCTTAAACCAAAGTATGGTCACCACAGTCAACTACCTGGAGTACCTAGGTTGGATTCTCAACCTAGAGAAATCTTCTTTAAATCCATCAAGGAGATTAGAATACTTGGGTGTGATCATAGCTATAGCCCAGAAAATGGTATTCTTGCCACAGGTAAAGATCAGCGCTATAAAGGATCGGATTCAGTTGGTCAGAGCAAAAAAGAATCCTTCTATTCGGCTTTGCATGAGGTTATTGGGAAAGATGGTGGCTTCATTCAAAGCTGTTCCTTACGCTCAGTTTCATACGAGACTGATGCAAAACAGTATTCTATCGGCTTGGAACAAGAAGGTCCAAGCTTTAGATTTCCTAATGCCTCCAAAGGTGCGCCGGAGGCTCAGTTGGTGGTGGATAAGCAAAAATCTGCAGAAGGAAAAAAACTACTTACCAGTTACCTGGAAGGTGGTAACAACAGATGCCAGCCTTTCAGGTTGGGGAGCAGTCCTGGAAGAGGCGACTGTCCAAGGGAAATGGTCCAGAACCAAAAAGACCTTGCCCATCAACATTCTTGAGATTCGGACAGCATGCTTGGCCCTCAGGGCCTGGACATTCAGGTTGCGGAATTGTCCTGTCAGGATCCAATCTGACAATGCCATGGCAGTGGCCTATATCAATCACCAGGGGGGGTCAAGAAGTCTTGCGGCCCAGAGAGAGGTGAATCATATCCTAACTTGGGCAGAAAACCATGTACCTTGCCTATCAGTAGTCTTCATTCCAGGAATAGAAAATTGGAAAGGCGGACTAATTGAGTCGTCAGCAGTTGTTCCCGGGAGATTGGTCCCTTCACCCCGATATTTTCCTGGTAATATGCTGGAGATGGGGGATCCCGGATGTAGACCTATTTGTGTCCAGGTTCAACAAAAAGATCAACAACTTTGTGTCAAGAACAAGGGATCCACTAGCATGTGGAACAGATGCCTTGGTGGCCCCGTGGGATCAGTTTTCACTGATTTATGCATTCCCTCCTATTCTGCTGCTTCCACGACTTCTTCGCAGGATCAAGCAGGAAGGGAAGTCAGTGATTCTTGTGGCCCCGGCGTAGCCCAGAAGATCTTGGTATGCAGAGATTATATGAAGGGACCCATGGACCCCACCACCACATCCGGACCTACTCTCGCAAGGTCCGGTATTCCATCCTACTTTACAAACGCTAAATTTAACGGTTTGGCTATTGAGACCCACATTCTGAAGAAGCGTGGGCTGTCAGGCTCAGTGGTATCTACCTTGATTAATGCAGGGAAGACAGCCTCTAGAGTCATATATTATAGAGTCTGGAAGGCATATGTTACCTGGTGTGAATACAGGTGTTGGCATCCCAGAAAGTATGTCATAGGTAGAATCCTTGCCTTTCTGCAAATAGGGTTAGAGATGAAGCTGGCCTTGAGTAGTATCAAAGGCCAGGTCTCTGCCTTATCGGTATTGTTTCAATGACCACTTGCTTTGCATTCTTTGGTCCGTAGCTTTATACAGCGGGTAACGAGGATTAATCCACTGGTTAGGTCACCCCAGAACCCTTGGGACTTGAATTTAGTTCTGTCGGCATTACAGAAACAGCCTTTTGAGCCGATACGACATATTCCCTTGGTCCTTTTGACAAGGAAGCTAGTTTTTCTGGTAGCCATATCTTCTGCAAGAAGGGTATCAGAGTTGGCTGCTCTTTCTTGCAAAGAGCCATATTTAATTATTCACAAGGTTAGGGTAGAATTGCGTCCTCATCCTAACTTTCTACCGTAGGTAGTGTCAGGTTTTCATCTAAACCAGGATATTGTTCTACCTTAATTTTTTCCAGAACCCTGTTCTACGGAAGAAAAGTCGCTACATTCTCTTGATGTGGTGAGAGCAGTCAAAGTCTACTTGAAGGAGACTGCTCAGATTAAAAAAACTGATGTTTTGTTTGTGTTGCCTGAAGGTCCTAAAAGAGGACAGGCAGCATCAAAATCTACTATTTGTAAGTGGATTCATCAAGTAATTGTTCAAACTTATGGTTTGAGGAGGAAGATTCCACCTTTTCAAATCAAAGTGCAGTCCACCAGGGCTGTTAGTGCTTCATGGGCAGTGCATCACAAAGCCTCCATGGCTCAAATCTGCAAGGCCGCAACTTGGTCTTCAGTTCATACATTTATCAGATTCTATCAGGTGGATGTAAAAAGGTATGAGGATATTGCCTTTGGGTGCAGTGTGCTGCAGGCAGCAGTATAGGTTCTCAGGTCTGATGGCGCCCTACTTTTATTTGTGTCTCCCTCCCCTCAGATAGCATTGCTCTGGGACATCCCACATAGTAACTACTATGGCTCTGTATCCAGTTATGTACGATAAAGAAAATAGGATTTTTATAACAGCTTACCTGTAAAATCCTTTTCTTGGAGTACATCATGGGACACCCCTCTTTTGATACACGTATATTGCTTTGCTACAAAAACTGAGGTACTCCCAGTAATGGTCTTAGGGTGTGGCGGTGTCCATCACCTAAAGGTGGCCTATATAACCGCATAGTAACGGCTCTGTGTCCCGTGATGTACTCCAAGAAAAGGATTTTACAGGTAAGCTGTTATAAAAATCCTATTTTTAGCAATAGTGGGGATTATTTATGAAAGGCAAATCCACTTTGCACTACAAGTGCCCTTGGAAGTGCAGTCGCTTTAAATCTGAGGGGGGGATCTGAAATGAGAGGAAGCTCTGCTGATTTTATCATCCAATCATGTGCAAACTAAAATGCTGTTTTTTAGTTTTCTTGCATGTCCCCCTCGGATCTACAGCGACTGCACTTTCAAGTGCACTTGCAGTGCAAAGTGGATTTGCCTTTCGTAAATAACCCCCATTGTGTATACATACCTGTAATGTAATACAGAAGTTCAAAATATCTAAAGAAAACCAATAAAAAGTGTATTGTAGTTTTGAAAATGCGGTAAATACTTTCCATTTAACAAATGTACACAGTTCTACTGCATATATTCACATTTATTCATTACGTTTTAAAAACAATTAGAAAATATTAAATATAGTATATGCATTGTGATAATCATAGCTATATATATTTAGGTCTTTACTCTATTTGCCCTCTTTCAGAATGCATACCAGATTACTTTCTATATAAGGACAAATGTGTGAGATCTTGCCCTGATGGGTATTATGGGGAAGAAGGTAGATGTTCACCTTGTGATGGCATATGTGCAAAATGCAATGGACCTGACCAAGATGATTGTGAGAAGTGTGCCAGTTCCAGCTTTTTCCTGTATAATGGAGAATGCTTTGGGAGATGTCCACAAGGAACTTTTTACATGTCTGGGGACAAATTTTGTCAAGGTACAGTCATTTTTTTTTGCTTTTAAAATTGGTACTTGCATCTCACACCACTCACAAGGATATATGCATTTACAGTAAACTCGTGCAGAGAAGTAAAACATTTGTATTGCTATGAAAGGTGACATAGAGAAATGCCACAGATTCTAAATGAATTACTCCCTCAAATACCTCAATATCAGAGTACAAACACCCTAGAAACGACTACAGACACAGCAAGTAAATCCTATTAAAAGTTTTTTACTTACAGTCAGTTAGTGACAAAGAGTGAAACCATGCTCAAAAAACCTAATACATTCTGTGCTTGGTGTCATACAAAGTCAAGAAAACTAAATAAAATAAACTAGGTGTCCTGAGGAACAAACTCAATGAGCTACTCACTGATGGATTAAAAGCGAAATTACTTCAGTGCAGACGCTTCTTTTATGAATATGGTAACAAGCCAGGCAAACTGTTAGCACTTTCAGACATTAGATCTAGGAACTACATTTCTCACAAGAGCGGTACACTGGTTAAGGAATCACTTTCTATAGCCGATGCCTTTAGGTCTTATTATTCAAACTTATATCATTTATGACAGACTGAACCTTCTGGATCACAGTTGCAAAAACAGATGGCTATTACATAGTTACATAGTTACATAGTTACATAGTAGGTGAGGTTGAAAAAAGACACAAGTCCATCAAGTCCAACCTATGTTTGTGATTATATGTCAGTATTACATTGTATACCCCTGTATGTTGCGGTCGTTCAGGTGCTAATCTAATAGTTTCTTGAAACTATCAATGCTCCCCCGCTGCGACCACCACCTGTGGAAGGGAATTCCACATCCTTGCCACTCTTACAGTAAATAACCCTCTACGTAGTTTAAACCTCTTTTCTTCTAATTTTAATGAGTGGCCACGTGTCTTGTTAAACTCCCTTTTGCAAAAAAGTTTTATCCCTATTGTGGGGTCACCAGTATGGTATTTGTATATTGAAATCATATCCCCTCTCAATCGTCTCTTGTCCAGAGAGAATAAGTTCAGTGCTCGCAACCTTTCCTCATAACTAATATCCTCCAGACCCTTTATTAGCTTTGTGGCCCTTCTTTGTACTCGCTCCATTCCCAGTACATCTTTCCTGAGGACTGGTGCCCAGAACTGGACAGCATAGGTGCGGCCGGACCAGAGTCTTGTAGAGCGGGAGAATTATCGTTTTATCTCTGGATTTGTTCCCTTTTTTAGTGCATGCCAATATTCTGTTTGCTTTGTTAGCAGCAGCTTGGCATTGCATGCCATTGCTGAGCCTATCATCTACTAGGACCCTCAGGTCCTTTTTCATCCTAGATCCCCCCAGAGGTTCTCCCCCCAGTGTATAGATTGCATTCATATTTTTACCACCCAAATGCATTATTTTACATTTTTCTACATTGAACCTTATTTTCCATGTAGTTGCCCACCCCATTAATTTGTTCAGATCTTTTTGCAAGGTTTCCATATCCTGCGGAGAGGTTATTGCCCTGCTTAGCTTAGTATCGTCCACAAATACAGAGATTGAACTGTTTACTCCATCCTCCAGTTTGTTTATGAACAAATTAAATAGGATTGGTCCCAGCACAGAACCCTTGGGGACCCCACTACCAACCCCTGACCATTCCGAGTACTCCCCATTTATCACCACCCTCTGAAATCGCCCTTGTAGCCAGTTTTCAATCCATGTACTCACCCTATGGTCCATGTCAACGGACCTTATTTTGTACAGTAAACGTTTATGGGGAACTGTGTCAAATGCATTTGCAAAATCCAGATACACCACGTCTACAGGCCTTCCTTTATCTAGCTGGCAACTCACCTCCTCATAGAAGGTTAGTAGATTGGTTTGGCAAGAACGATTCTTCATGAATCCATGCTGATTACGGCTAATGATACACGAGGTGCTTCCTGTGATGTGTCATGAGGATAAACACTGCAGTTTTGGTTACTGAAGCCCCCCGATTCCCTCGTGAAGACTGAGGAGAAGAATAAATTCAATATCTTTGCCATCTCCCCATCCTTTGTAACCAGATGTCCTTCCTCATTCTTTATGGGGACACTATGTTCTGTCCTCCCTTTTTTACTGTTTACATACTTTAAGAATTTTGCTCTCCTCCGCTATATGTCTTTCATGTTCTATCTTAGCCATCCTTATTGCACCCTTACATTTCTTGTTGCATTCTTTATAAAGTCTGAATGCTGATGATGATCCCTCAACCTTGTATTTTTCGAAGGCCTTCTCCTTTGCTTTTATATGCATTTTTACATTGGAGTTAAGCCATCCAGGTCTTCTGTTCCCTCTTTTAAATGTATTACCCAATGGGATGCATTGGCTAATGCCCTTATTCAATATGCTCTTAAAGCAAACCCATCTCTCCTCGCGTTCTTTGTTCCTAAGATTTTATCCCAATTTATGCCTTCTAGTAAGGTTCGTAGTTTAGGGAAGTTGGCTCTTTTGAAATTCAGTGTCTTTGTTTTCCATTTATGTTTCCTATTTGTGTGATTTATACGGAAACCAATTGACCTGTGATCGCTGTTCCCTAAATTGCCCCGTATTTCCACATCCGTGATCAGGTCTGTATTGTTGGTAATCAGTAGATTCAGTAACGCTTTATTTCTAGTTGGTGCATCTACCATCTGACCCGTAAAATTGTCCTGCAAGACATTTAGGAACTGGCGAGCCTTAGATGAATGCGCGGTTCTCTCCGCCCAGTCTATGCCTGGATAATTAAAATCCCCCATTATAACACTTCCCATCCTTGCTGCTAATCCAAATTGTGATACGAGATCTGTCTCCCCTTCCTCCCTCAGGTTAGGGGGCCTATAGCATACTCCCAGTATTATTTTCCCCTTAGCTTCATCCCTTTGGAGCTCTGCCCATAAGGATTCCACCTCCTCCCTAGCTCCCTTAGTGATGTCATCTCTCACATTCACTTGTACATTATTCTTGATATATAGGCATACCCCTCACCCTTTATTACCCTCTCTATCCTTGCGATAAGGGTATACCCTTGTATGTTTGCCAGCCAATCATGAGAGCTATTGAACCAGGTCTCTGAAATTCCCACAAAATCCAAATCCTCCTTGTACAATAGTATCTCTAGTTCACCCATCTTGTCCGCCAGGCTCCTGGCATTGGTGAACATGCCACGTAGTTTAGACCGGTCGCATATTATCCTCTTATTGGGTGCTCCGAGATTGCAACTAGGACTTGCTACTATACTTAGCTTGGGTTTATGTGCTTTGGTCAACCTACCACTAATGCCCCCAATACTACCCTCTGGAATATGTTCCGCGCTGACTATCTCTACCTCTGGGTCCTCCCCCCATCGCCTAGTTTAAAAAACCCCTCTAACTTTTTGGCCATCTTTATTCCCAGCTGATCTGCACTCTCCTCATTTAGGTGCAGTCCGTCCCTTCTTAAGTACCGGTTATCGACTGAGAAGTCGGCCCAGTCCTCCAGGAGTCCAAACCCCTCCTAATACCTAGTACCCTTTAAGCCAGTGGTTCTCAACTCCTGCCCTCAGGACCCACTAACAGGCCAGATTTTAAGTATTACCTTGGGGAGATGCAGACTAGAATACTGCAATCACTGAGCAGTACAGTATCACCTGTGATGTATTTTAGCTGTCTTGCAAACCTGGCCGGTTAGTGGGACTTGAGGACAGGAGTTGAGAACCACTGCTTTAAGTTGATCTAAAATGGCTAACACAAAAAAGATAAGTGGCCATTTTGCTTGTATTTCAGTGTATGTCTGTTTATTATTACCCCTTTTTTGTAATGGTTGATTGGAACCTTTGTATGCATAATGCTGAAATGTATAGTATATGTTTTGTGTTTCTTAATTTATTCCCTGCAAATTTCTTTTCTTTCAGATTGTGACAGCACTTGTAAATCTTGCCATTCTTTTAAGACTTGTGACGAATGTAAAGAGGGTTTAGTTAAAAACAGCCAAGGTCACTGTGTGTCATTTAAAGAGTGCAACATCCATGAATATAAGGATGATCAGAAAGGCTGCCTCTCTTGTCATAGGAAGTGTTCACGGTGTACAGGAGCCAGTGAACACCAGTGTTTAAGCTGCAAAGACAACTACTACCTTCTCAGTAAGTTTGGGGGGAAGCCATATGAATATAGGGGTATTGAGGTCAAAACTATTTTAGCATTTTTATTCAACATTTGTGCAGTGTGTGCAGTGTGTGTATGCAAAACAATGGCAGCCGATATAATGACAACGAAGTATGAAAAAAAGTGAAATATGGTGAAATATTATGGTTGATAAAGAAAATACAACTTCTCCTCAGGGAAAACGGGAATGGGAAAAAGAGAGAAAGAAAATAAGGAAGGAAGGAAGATTACAGGAGGAACTATTCAGTTAGTCAACTTAACTATATCTGATAGCCTAACTATACAGTATCTATATAATTGACATTTTTCTAACGTCTGTTAAGGTAGAACTTTAGGCAAAACTTATTTTTTTACATTTTGGAAGTAAGAAAGGGTTATAATCACTGCCAGTTTATTTTTGCCATCTGTGTCCCATTGGGGAGATTTCGTTTCACTTCCTGTCCAATTGCGAAAACAGGAAGTTAGAGGAAATCCCTGCAAATTAAGGGAATCCCCAGGAGCCCCCCAGGTCACATGAACGAGTGTCCCCGTTGGAAGATTTCCCCTCTATTACTTTTCTGGGGACAACCCCAAATTTGTGATTTTCTTTTATTTCACTTTTGAGGATAATGGTAAACAGGACAAATAGGACAGAGCATGAATCTCCCTAACAGGGGCACAGACAGCAATACAAAAAAATGATAATCCCTCTTCACTCTGTCCAGAAGTAAAATAAATGCTTTGCCTTTAGTTACACTTTAAAGGATAAGTTCACCTTCAGGAACATGTTATTGGTTCTACCCGTCTTTAGATTGGAACATGTAACATGTTCCCAATGCTTTAGTCACTGCCTGATTCTCCCCCTCCTCCCTGTGACAGCAGTAGGGGGAGAAGTTCCCCGTACTAGCTATCGTTTGTTTAATTCAATGTGGCCATGCAGGGCTCCGTCCACGCGGCCAAGTTATTCATTCACAGAGTTCTGTGAATTAATGAACTAGTTTGCGGATGTCGGCTTGTAGTTCTCAATGAACTACCACAGCACTCCACAGTGCCGTGGTAGTTTATTGATTCTTCCAGTCAGTGTATCTGCTTGCCTGTAAGGGATGTATGGACACACAGATATAATGACAGGTCTGCAGGAGACCTGCATGACACCAGCAATCTGTTGATTACAAAAATAATAATAATAAATTCACATTTTTTACCTGCAAAATAAGTGCATTTTTTTTTTTTTTAAGTGAACTTATCCTTAAAGGCCTTCAAAATGGGAAGTGTAAAATTGTGCTCTGAGCTTGTCACTGTTCAAGGTCACTGCACAAGGCAGTGCCTGGTTCTGTGTAAAATGTGAATGCAACGTATTAGATGAACGCACTTATATTTTTAATGTCCACCCACACTCTCACAGCACCTAGTGTAGGTTATACCTACTTAGAGCCCTGCTCCTCTTCATTGTATGTCTGCCTCACAGACCTTGTGTGAAGTCTTCAGAGCTGTACCTCATGGGGACTGTGGTCTTTACTTCAGTGGAAGGCTAGTCAGCAGTCTGACAACGCAGAGTGCACAGAGTACATGCTGCACAGGGAAGGACTAGTGTCAGGAGCGCACCTGTCATCACCATCGGCAGAGCGCACGCTTGGAAACGCGTTGCATCATATCCGTTGGCACCAAACGCCGATGCGGTCCATGTGCATTCCAGCCCCTCTCCCTGTTCCAGCCTAATACATCTAGCTAACGATCGTCGCTCACAGGAGATAAGGCTATTGAACCACCACTGCAACCCAGCCAGCACAGAGACTCACCTCACAGGACTCCAAAATGTGCTTCACTTCACTTACCCAGATGCAAGTGCTTTTATGCCTTGTTTAATTAAGTGTCATACAGTTTACTTCAGCGGCACATCTATCTTTGTTTTACTGAATAATTCATATAATGTGTCAAATGTGTTTATTTCCTATGATCATCAACTCCATTTAGTGGCTATAATGCACTATTTTCCTGATATACCTCAACCAGAAAAATACTGCATGATGGGCACTAGAAGGAACGGCAATCATAGAAAATAAACATAGGCACATGACAGGGATTATTTGCAATGGCTGTGTATGAATGGTGAGACATCTAAACAGTGTGTTTTTTTTTTTTTTTTTACAAATAGACCCCTAATAGGTGTCACACACTTTTCTGTTCTATTATATATATATATATATGTATAAACAATCATATTGTTTCTGATTTTTGGACACTTTTCAATTTTCAGATTCCACCTGTGTAAATAACTGCCCTATTGGTCACTACCCAGAAGATGAAGTAAAGCGCTGTGTTCCTTGTCATAGCACCTGTGAGACTTGCAGTGGGAGACGAAGCAGCCAATGCCTGTCATGCAAAGAGGGATGGTACTCTCTAGGTCAAAGCTGTGTACAGCACTGCATTTGGGGGTAAGTAATACTATCAGTAAACAAATTCTCATTAGTAAACAAATTCTCACAGTTACCAGCGGCTAGCGGAAAGCTCCCGATCGCTACTAGTTTACCATATATGCCATTGTTGTCAACAACAGCAGGGTTTGCTGTTTTTTTCTTTTGGGATAAGGATTTACTCAGAGCAGATAAACCTGGTCCTATAGGAAGAGTTTATATGCACAATAGACCAGGAACAAATGTTTGGGGCCCCGGATCCAAAGACACAGCACAAGAACTGGTGTGGATATCAGTGTGGACAAGCAGCCCTACTGCTCTACTGCGCTCTTGTGGCATCCCCATTGTGAGATAGTTAGACAACATCCTACTTAGGTAACAGCTGGTGTGGGCTCTGTCAGACAACTTGGCTTTTACAGACCTTACAGCAATTCAGATGGATCCTTAGGCTGGGTTCACACTATTGCATTCAATTCAAATGGCAGGGCTCTCAATGGAGCAGGTTCACACATCTCCAGGGCGGCTGAGGAGCACATAGCTGAAGAGTCATGTGCATCTTTGGCTTCATTTCAGGTCTGAATTCAGCTGAAAATTCAGACCTAATTTGGACCTGAAACAGTGAATGGGTATGCACTGGGCCCCCTGCTGTGCCCTGCGGCTCTACATCATGTGAACCCAGCCTCAGTCTTCAGAAATCATTGCTGGAACCAACTCATTGTTTAGAGCATCTGGGTTTGGACCTGAACATGCTCAGGTCAAAATGTTTCTTCCCCCAAAAATCAATCAATCAAGTCCCTCTACGGACCAATTCGATGGGCGCCAAGGACCAGGTTGTCCCTGGCCAGGTGACTTAGGAGTCCAGCTCTGTAAACAGCAGGATTCTTCCTTCCTGTCTTCAAGACAATCCTCATGACAAATACCAGCCTGTTTGGCAACTTTTCGGTGCAGGGGACTTGGTCCTCGGAGGTGAAACAACATCCTGCAACTTGGGGCAATTTGGCTATCTCTGAAGTGTTGGACCATCCAGCTGAAAGTGAGGCATATATCAACCATCAGGGAGGAACCAGAAATCTTGCTGCTGCAAGAGAAGTAGATCAGATCCTGTCCAGGGCAGAACTTCAAATTCCCACCTTGTTCGCTGTGTATATCTAGGGTATAAACAATTTGCAGGCAGACTTCCTTAGCTGAAAGCACTTGCACCTGGGGGAGTGGTCCCCACACCTCGAGGTGTTCCAGAACAGGTAGGGGAGCAAGATGGGGACCTCCTAGCCTCTACGTTCAACAACAAACTCAACAGGTTTGCCTCCAGGCACAGGGATCCTGAGCAGTGGATGCTGAAGTATCTACGTGATACCCTGATCTATGCCTTTCCTCCCTTAAAACTTTTTCCTTGTTTGCTTCACAGGCTCAAGAAGGAAGGCATTTCATTTATCATAATTGCTTCAAACTGGCCTAGGTGTGGAAGTGGTATGCCAATGAGATAAAACTCCTGGCAGATGCTCTGTGGGCTCTTTTTTCTTAAGGGTTGATTTACCATATGTCTTCACGTTCGCCAGATTTAATGGCATGGATTTTGAAACCCAAGTTTTGCAAGATAGAGGCATCTCTGAATCCCTGATTTCCACACTAGGAAGGCTGTTTCCCATAAGGTCTATCACCAGATGTGGAAGGCATATTTCACTTGGTGTTAGTGTTGGGGCTTCTTCGTGAGATGAATCCTCCCCCTCCTACAGCTGAGCCTGGACCAGCATTTATGTCTCATCACTATCAAGGGCCAGGATTCTGCCCGTGCTGTTGTGTTTCATATACTGTTGGCCCCTCACCCACTCATTAAGACATTTATACAGGGCGTTTCCTATGTAGCACCCCCTGTTTATTTCCCTAGGATTTTAATCTGGTTCTCTCTGTGCTTCAGAAGCTGGCATTTTAACACATTAGAGACATTCCATGGTATTCCTTGTAGCCATGACCTCTGCAGGGTGAGTATCTTAACTTGTGGACTTATTCTGCAAAGAATTCTTTCTGGTTTTGCATAGGTAACAAGGTGGTATTGAGGCCCAAGACTTATTTCTTGCTTAGGGAAGTTTCTGCCATTTGTCTCAATGAGAATATTGTTCTCCTGTCCCTTTGTCCAGTTCACTGAAAGGAAATTTCCCTCACGTGTTCCCCCTCCATTACATTTCCTGGATGCTTTCTTTCGAGGACTGATTCCTCTTTTGTAATCACAGATGGACCCCATAAGGGTGCTCCGATGTCTAGTTCCGACATCTTTAGGTGTTTCAGGCAGACCATTTTCCAAGTTTTGTGGTCTCAAAGAATGGGTTCCACTCTTTTGTGTCAATGCACACTCTACTAGGGCTTGAGCCTTGGGCTTTTCAGCATCAACGTACTGTTTTTCAGGTTTGCAGGGCTGCCACCTGGTCTTCTGTTCACACATGAATAAGTTCTTCCAGATTGATGTTGTGGGCTCATCTAATGCCAGGTTCAGGTATAAGGGCCTCCAAGCAGCTTTTTGAGGTGCAGTGAGTTTTTTGTTGTTTTCTTGGGCCTGTTAGCTTTTGATTCTTGTGCTGCCCACATTTTGAAGGAAAAGACTTACAGTGTTCCTAAATGGATAGAAAGAAAAAAAGACTTTTGTGTTTACTATAAAGTCTTTTTCTTGGAGTCTATTATGAATCTATTATGGGAAACATGTCCCCCCCACCATTCTGTGTTCATGATCATGCTCTCTGAATGGATTTACTACAAAACTGAGGCATGCTGGTAGTAGAGAGGCGTTGTCTTAGGCCAGGGGTGCCCAACCAGTGGCCCGGGGGCCACATGTGGCCCGTGGAGCCCTCCGATGCGGAGTGTACACGGACCTGTCATCCGCCCACTCCACTTATTGTGGCCCATGACCGGTTACCAAGTCGCTTAAGTGGCCCTTGCTCTTCAAAAGGTTGGGCACCCCTGTCTTAGGCGGTAGTATAACCCAAAGGGAAAAGGTTTTTGCAGCTGCAAGAAAACGATTTTGGGTAAGTATTAAAAAAATTTTTTTTTTTTTTGCTGCAAGGCTTTTCTAAAAAAAAAGGCAAATGCTTCATGAGAAACAATCTGCCAAGTAACAGAAAATACCCAATCTCAGCAACTGCTTGATAAAAAAAATAGCATATCTGCCTAAAAAAACATTCTACAAAACAAAAGCATTCAGTTTAAAATGGACACAGTGTGACCATTACAGAGAAAGATCTGCCTATGAATAGCTGGCATTGTGCTCCAAAGGTATCTGTAGATATTTGGTGATAAAGATCATATAGACCAGGGGTCTTCAAACTACGGCCCTCCAGTTGTTCAGGAACTACAATTCCCATCATGCCTATTGCCTAGTCATGTCTGTGAATGTCAGAGTTTTACAATGCATCATGGGATGTGTAGTTCTGCAACAGCTGGAGGGCCGTAGTTTGAGGATCCCTGATATAGATACTAGATTCACATAAGTGCTTTTTATGCAGTAAAATTCTCTAATTCTGTCAGACATAATGGTACATATTTATTAAAACTTGGGGAAAAAATAAGAAGGAAAATGTTTCACACTTTTTTTTTCCACGTTTGTCCCTTTTTTTCCTCTAGTTTTAAACAGATCATGCAGTGTTTTTGAAGATGGTCCTTGTTGACAGACACAGGACTCAAAGCCTAGTATATGAACATGCTGGTTTAACAAATACAAAGCCTGTGTAGCATACTGGAGGCAGGCATATCCCCTCTTCTCTTCCTGGAAGTGGCCCATGGCATCTTTTTTTTTGCCAGGCAAAGGCCCACTATGCCAGAGTAGCATGTGGTCATGGGTAAACGATCAGCACTTTCAAGTCTTTTGGGAGGCTGCCAATGCTGAACCCCCCCTTTTGAAAATGCTTGTTCACTGGCTGCTCCAATATATTTAATACTCTCGGAGGTACAGATCTGGAAAAAGTATTCAGATCAGGAGTCATAATCACTTTGATTTTCTAAATTGCATGCTTGTTGTGGATGAATCAAAAAGTATTAAAGCCAAAGAGGCAACTACATTCTTTATTCTTTGGCAATGACAACACATTTTTTCTCCCAGACTTTGACAGTGCCCTCTAGACCAGAGGTCTCCAAAGTATGGCCCACGAGCCATATCCGGCCCGCTAGGCCATTTTAACGGTCCCACAGCTAGAGTCATCAGACTCGCCACAGGGACAGTCTCTCTGCCAAAGCATTTTCGGCTCGCAAAAAACCTGTGATTCACACTCACCCCAGGCAGTATGCAGCACAGGTCTCGCAACCACTCCCGGAGCTGGGCATCAACTGATCCCGGTCCTCGGCCTCAACCAATGAGGTATTTCAGTGCAGAATGGCTGCACCTCCCGGCTCCCACCCGCTGTTTACATCAGTGTAATTCTGCATACAGCATGACTGTGTAACAGCAGGGCGGGAGCCAAGATGGGGAGGTGCAGAAGGTCTGCACTTGAAGCACAGTGCACAGCGGTAAAGTATGGAGAGGCTGATGGGGAGGAAACAAATGTGTGGCATGGGGATGGATTGGCTATGTTGGGGACACAGTTGCTGGGGAGATGTGGAGTTGATTGTTCTGAAGGGGACACAGTTGTGTTGTGGGTGATGGCTCTGAAGGGGACACAGTTGTGGGTGGTTATGGCACTGAAGGGACACCGTTGTGGAAGGTTATGGCACTGAAGGGACACAGTTGTGGAAGGTTATGGCACTGAAGGGAACACAGTTGTGGGTGGTTATGGCACTGAAGGGACACAGATGTGGAAGGTTATGGCACTGAAGGGGACACAGTTGTGTTGTGGGTGATGGCTCTGAAGGGGACACAGTTGTGGAAGGTTATGGCACTGAAGTGGACACAGTTGTGGGGGGTTATGGCACTGAAGGGGACACAGTTGTGGGGGGTTATGGCACTGAAGGGGATGCAGTTGTGGGGGGTTATGGCACTGAAGGGGACACAGTTGTGGGGCGTTATGGCACTGAAGGGGACACAGTTGTGGGGCGTTATGGCACTGAAGGGGACACAGTTGTGGGGCGTTATGGCACTGAAGGGGACACAGTTAGGGGTTATGGCACTGAAGGGGACAAAGCTGTGGGGGGAGGGGTTTATGGCACTGAAAGGGACACAATTGTGTGCGTGTGGGGGGTTTAGGGAACTGAAGGGGACACAGTTGTGTATGTGAGGGGGGTTTGGTGACTGTGATGGGGACACAGGGGTATGTGATGGTCTGAGGGGGACACAAATGGGCAGGGAGACACTGATGGGCACACAAATGTGCGGAGGGGCTCTGATGGGCACACAAATGTGCGGAGGGGCTCCAATGGGCACACAAATGTGAGGAGGGGCTCCGATGGGCACACAAATGTGCGGAGGGGCTCCAATGGGCACACAAATGTGAGGAGGGGCTTTGATGGACACACAAATGTGCAGAGGGGCTCCGATGGGCACACAAATGTGCAAAGGGGCTCTGATGGGCACAAAAATGTGCGAAGGGGCTCTGATGGAGACACCAGTTTGCAGGGATCCTCTGATGGGTGATGGAGACAGAAATGTGTGGGGAGCTATGACGGGGACACCAATTTGCAGGGAAACACTGATGAGTGATGAGGACACAAATGTGTGGGGATACTCTGATGGGAACACAGATTTAAGGCCCTAATGCACACTGGAAGTTTAACCCCCTGCATTTAGCTACCGTAGGATACATGTGCACCATCTAGCCCCGCTTCCAGCAGCCTGGTACATTTTATTGTATTCCGCTGCTACAAATTTATTTATAAATCATTTTTTTCGGCCCGCGAGTATGTGTAAAATTTATGATGTGACCTTTGAAATGAAAAGTTTGGAGATCGCTGCTCTAGGCTATGCTGATGCTATCCTTTGTGCTGGAAATCGCCATTATCTCGTGTTGTTGTTTCAAGAATAAAACTCTACTGTTTTTATCTTTTTGCCTTTCTTGTATGTCTTATATCTTCTTGTATACCTATTACGTATACCTTTAAAAGTCTCCCAGAAGCATATGAATGGTTAGAAATCCACCTACGCTGTATTTATAGAAGGGAATGTCACTGAAGGCCATGCAGAATTTACATTTAGTGAACTTAGTACAACTTTTCCATTGTAGCTGAAGTTTGATAAACAGACCCCGAAAATTCAAATTATTTCCACAGCTTCAGCAAAAGGTGACCCTGTGCTCTGTCATGAAAAAAAAAAAAATTCTTGGAAGTATTAGAATATATGTTCCTATTGTCTCAGAGATGTCTGATATAGCTCTACGAGTGATTTCTCTTGCGAGTTCAATTATTTTGAAACAGTGCAAATTATTTAATTGAGGAATATTTGAGATCGTTAGATTAACCCAGGATAAAAATACAACAATCCCCTTTACCCATAGGATAGTAGGGGTTGTTTACTATTGCAACCAGTCCAGAGCTTACATACATTTTGCTGAATTTTGCCCTAGGATGGTTCAGGCTTACTGACAAATCTTTCTATGCCCAAGCTTTCCGGATATTACTTTAGTTAAACGCTGGAATAAATGTATAAATGTAGAAGACGAGTATGTCAAAAAAATAAATGCAGTTTCCACTTCTTGAAATTTGTTCTTTTTTTATATAAACTCAAAAGTCCCGGTTTGACTTGAACGCCCTCGTATATCACAATGCTGTGATGTCCAAATTAATGGCATTTTCACCCAGGCCTACAAGGTTAATATTATGCTGCTAAACCAGAGTTTTCGGTTTTTAAATATTCCCATGATACATATGATTTTGTGTGTTGAGGTGCTCTGCTAGCTATTAAAGTGTACACCATAAATCTGATCCACAAATCCACAAAAAAACACGACTTCCTGATGACGCCTTCCGGTGAAATGCATTGAGGTCCTTGTAGCAGTGGTATTTCCGGTTTACGTCACCACCGATCTAGGTGGTACACAGGTGGAACGCATGCCGGCCCAAAGATACGAGCGGTGAGGATTTTAAACAAACCAGGTGATTTACAGTGGGTGGAACTACATGACACAAGGAAATGTGAGTTTACTGGCTTATGTTTTTATGGGAAAAGATTTTAATAAATGTACTGCACGATTATTTGGTATTGATTTTTTCATTTTGGGATATTCCTGCTGGTGACATTGGATGTTTGCTGAGCCCATACCAATATAAAGGAATTCCATATAAGCTGAGAGGGTCCTGGTGGCCCAAAGCTATTTGGTGAGTGGCCCCCTTACTATAGGTGGTGGTACACATTTGTAAAAAGGAGCAATTTCAAGTGTGAAGAGAATGGATCACAAATGAACACGTGGTGATATAAAGAAATTGCACAAAGGACTGTTATTGCTGTAATTGATTACAGGACATTTTTTTCACTGCCATCAACATCACGGAATTGTTTTATTTTCATTCACCTGTGTTTTTTTTGTTTTTTGTTGATTTTTTTTTTATGTGGATTTATGGATCAGATTTATGATGTACGCTTTAATAGCTAGCGCCTCAACACACAAAATCATACCCTGTTTCCCCAAAAATAAGACCTAGCGTGATTGTCGGTGATGGCTGCAATATAAGCCCTACCCCCCAAATAAGCCCACTCCCCGGTTTCCCCCGAAAATAAGCCCTACCCTGAAAATAAGACCTACAAGGACTTTAACTAGGGCTTATTTGGGAGGTAGGACTTATATTGCAGCCATCAGCGACAATCACGCTAGGTTTTATTTTCGGGGAAACAGGGTATGTTTTTTTGGATTTATACCAAAATTGATGGCAGCTGGTTGATAAGAAATTAGGAGGTATACAGGAGGAGCCATTTCATTTTCTAATTATTCCCATGTTCGTACTTTAAATCCCCATGGTGAGTCAGGTTGACAATTCTTTGGTTATGAAAAGATGTAATAAATTAGTCTGGAAAGGAAAACTGCGTGTTTTCAATTACTTTCAGCCAGTCTGCTTTTCCTGTCTTTTTTTGGTAACTACAAGGTTTCCCCAGCATAACATAGCTCCAAATAATATGTAAAAACAGTGAAAATAGTAAATGGAGTAGGAGGACAAGAAAGAGATTCTACAACTCCTTCTTGTAAGCTGTCCAAACAGAATTCTTTGCCAGCCATCTGCAAATACAGAGACACTGCAGCTCTACGGTCCTAAAAAAAAAACACAAACATTTCTAAGCTAGAAATCCTGGGATTAACTTTGTTACAACTTTTTAGCAGCCTTTCAGGCAGCAATTGTGCGATTTCCAGTAGGGATAATGGAAGCTGAATTTCAGCAATTCTTCTGTATTTTCTTTGTGACATGACCTTATTAATTAGGGAGCTCAGCGGTAGCCCAAAGGAGCTCACGGTCTTACAGTACTTGTACTGGTCTTGTGTATCTTTGAGACCTTGACAAGACACAGTCCAAAAATACAGGACACATGCCCCAGATCCCAGGATTTCTAGCTCCAAGGATGAAGCTGCATTTAGCCACTGGTTTCAAGCTCCAGTTTGTAGTCTGAGTGGTTGTTTCACAGACTTACTTTTCTAAGCATTCTTCTCTCAACTTAGAAATGTTTGTGTTTTTTTTTTAGGACCGTAGAGCTGCAGTGTCTCTGTGTTTGCAGATGGCTGGCAAAGAATTCTGTTTGGACAGCTTACAAGAAGGAGTTGTAGAATCTCTTTCTTGTCCTCCTACTCCATTTACTATTTTCACTGTTTTTACATATTATTTAACTATTAGACAGAACAGAAAATAATTACAGGCATCTGTAGCTAATACAAATTTCTGCTGCAAAGTTGGTAATGTGACGCAACCCAAATGACCCGATTGGACTTAGCTTGAAAAGAGCAAACAAATTATAGTTCCTTCCTCTCAGCAACACTTCCATGACCAGTCAAATCTATACTTCAGTAAGTTAAGTCCTCTTTGGTTGTGTACCCTGCCATAGGCTGAATAAATGTATTTTTTAGCTCTGCTGTACTCAGTGGAAAAGCAATATATTTTTCAGGTTTGATCAGTAAAAAGATTCCAGAAATAGAATGGGATAAATCTTTTGGCTATGAATAATTATCTGACCTCAGCCAATCCCTAGGAGGGGATGCCCAGAAGGTGGCTGTGGAGAAGCTAAATGTTTGGGAAAGCTTCTTTTTCTGGGGCCTCTGCCCCTGGGAGGCAGCCTGTGCTACTGTCGATCTGTTCCTTTTAGGCCTCTGTGTGTTCTTGGCTGACAGCCTGAAAGACATCTGCTGAAAGAGACCACCTTATGAATCTGGGCTTGAGAATGACCCCCTTTCACTGAACTTGAGAGCTGTCTCCGGACATGGTAATTGGGGTGTCTGTGCTTTGAGGGCTAGACTCCAAGGGTCTGTAGCTCAGTATGACTGTCTGTCCCCTTTACCTCCAGCAATATTTCAGGCTGCTGCTGAAGGATTTTTGCTTGAGAATCTGTACTCATGTACCTGCTTGCGTTTTTGGAATATCCTGCACCCTCATCCCTCTCTCCTGTTCTACTACATTACTACAGTAAATGTACTACAGTACTACATTAAAACTACAAAAAGACACCCCTAGACTGAGCCCGTGTTGTCAATGTGCTCTGGAACTGATATGTGGTCTGGCAGCTTTTGAAGAGGTAAGGGAGACCTAGGTGTAAGCGCTTCAGTTAACTTCAAGCCACACTGATAATCTGAGTGATGCTAAACGTTTGTTCCTCTACTGCTCAAAAGTCCCTATGCTGCTACAGGCAGCAGGTAGGCAAAGAACCACTGCAGGGCACAGATGCCATGCTGGGATTTTTGGCAGATATGGGGAGATGAACATATCATTTCAGCATACCAGGTAGGGTGTACAAACGCTATGTGACCTCTGAGATTTTAGGGTGACTTGACATACCAAGTGTATACATTACAGTATGTATGTATGAATGTATCTAGCTGCTTTTTTCAGGTAATCAGCAAATTATTCATACATGTATATTCCTAAATGTTTCTTTTGGCTAATGTTGAATTTATCTTTACCTTTTGGCCCTCAGATATTATGCCGATAACACCACTGCCTCATGTGAGAGATGTCACAGAGTCTGCAAGGAATGTCAGGGACCAAATTCAAATGACTGCGTTGCCTGCTTTGATAAATTCTTCCTGATGAGAACTAGCAAACAATGTTATAGCTCGTGTCCTGAATACTACTATGAAGACCATGCCCGAAAAGTTTGTGAAAGGTGCCACCCAACCTGCAGGACTTGTAGTGGTAAGAGGTGCTTGCTAAACTGCTTAAATACAGAAATGATCAGTGCAAGAAAGCACATTTACCATGGACTTTCTAGAATATAAAAATGGTGTTTAGGTAGGCAATGTGTTTAAAGTGACTTATATCAAAGGATGTCTTTTCTGGAAAGGCAAGAGACCATCATTTAGAGACAAAGGTCCCATATTTCATTCACCTAAAGACCTAATTAGACCTATAATCATTCAATGTAAATAGAAAAACGTTAAATCATAGACAAAGATTAAAACTTAATTTCTACCTGAAGAATCACCTTACACATGAAAGTTTAAAAAAATACTCTCAGCTTCTTAATTGTACAATTTTAACCGCTTCGGGACCTACTACCGCATATATTTGTATGTGATTTTGTGCACGAGGTCTGGGACGTGCCGCTGGCAACCCGCTCTCGCTGTGATTGGACACAGCGGGAGCCAATCAGTGGGTCCGGCGGCTGCGATGGCCGTGGGCTACCCGTGATTGTTCTCTGCCATTCTGTGAGGAAGGGAAATGGAGATCTTGTGTTTCTGCTAAGCAGAAACACGGATCTCTGTTTTCCTCCAGTGTCAGCATTCACCCCACAGTTTGAAAGCACTCCCTAGGGGCACACTTAACCCTTTGATTGCCCCCCCGATGTTATAACCCCTTCCCTGCCAGTGTCATTTATGCAGTGACAGTGCATTATTTTTTGCACCGATCACTGTACCGGTGTCCCTGGTCCCCAAAAAGTGTCAATTAGTGCCAGATGTGTCTGCCGCAATGTTGCAGTCCTGCTAAAAATCGCAGATCGATGCCATTACTAGTAAAAACAATATTAAAAAAGTCCATAAATCTATCGAATAGTTGTAGATGCTATAACTTTTGCGCAAACCAATCAATATATGCTTATTGGGATTTTTTTACCAAACATATGTAGCAGAATACATATTGACCTAAACTGATGAAGAAATTAGATTTTTTAAATTTTGTTGGGATATGTTTTATAGCAGAAAGTAAAAAATATTGGTGTTTTTTTTAAATTGTTTGTATTTTTTTGTTTATAGCACAAAAAATAAAAACCGCAGAAGTAATCAAATACCACCAAAAGAAAGCTCTATTTGTGGAAAAATAAAAGGACATAAATTTTATTTGGGTACAGCGTTGCACGACTGCGCAATTGTCAGTTAAAGTTAACGCAAAAAATGGCCTGGTCAGGAAGGGGATAAAATCTTCCGAGGCTGAAGTGGTTAAAAATTACCTATGCTACATTCTTTGTGGCATACTCAGCATTACTATGGAAAGGAGAGGGTGGAACTGTAGCCTCACTTCTCCCTCATCTTAGACCTAGAGTTACAGTAAGCCAGAACCATTGCTACTTAATTGCTGTAGGCATTTTGGATCCTAAAAAAAAGCTTTAAACATTCTAAAAGGCACATTAGAGACTTCCCCTCTATTAGTATAGACCCACCCTGAGTGCAGACCCCCCCTCTATCAGTATAGACCTACCCTCAGTGCAGACCCCCCTCTATCAGTATAGACCTACCCTCAGTACAGAGCCCCCTCTATGAGTATATACCCCCCTTAGTGAAGACCCCCTCTATCAGTATAGACCCCCCTCAGTAAAAACCTCCTCTATCAGTATAGACCTACCCTCAGTACAGACCCCCCTCTATCAGTATATACCCCCGTTAGTGAAGACCCCCTCTATCAGTATAGACCCCCCTCGGTAAAGACCCCCCTCTATCAGTATAGACCTACCCTCAGTACAGACCCCCCCTCTATGAGTATATACCCCCCTTAGTGAAGACCCCCTCTATCAGTATAGACCCCCCTCAGTAAAAACCTCCTCTATCAGTATAGACCTACCCTCAGTACAGACCCCCCTCTATCAGTATATACCCCCCTTAGTGAAGACCCCCTCTATCAGTATAGACCCCCCTCACTAAAGACCCCCCTCTATCAGTATAGACCTACCCTCAGTACAGACCTCCCTCTATGAGTATATACCCCCCTTAGTGAAGACCCCCTCAATCAGTATAGACCCCCCTCAGTAAAGACCCACCTCTATCAGTATAGACCCCCCTCTATCAGTATAGACCTACCCTCAGTACAGACCCCCCTCTATCAGTATATACCCCCCTTAGTGAAGACCCCCTCTATCAGTATAGACCCCCCTCAGTAAAGACCCCCCTCTATCAGTATAGACCCCCCTCAGTAAAAACCTCCTCTATCAGTATAGACCTACCCTCAGTACAGACCCCCCTCTATCAGTATATACCCCCGTTAGTGAAGACCCCCTCTATCAGTATAGACCCCCCTCGGTAAAGACCCCCCTCTATCAGTATAGACCTACCCTCAGTACAGACCCCCCCTCTATGAGTATATACCCCCCTTAGTGAAGACCCCCTCTATCAGTATAGACCCCCCTCAGTAAAAACCTCCTCTATCAGTATAGACCTACCCTCAGTACAGACCCCCCTCTATCAGTATATACCCCCCTTAGTGAAGACCCCCTCTATCAGTATAGACCCCCCTCACTAAAGACCCCCCTCTATCAGTATAGACCTACCCTCAGTACAGACCTCCCTCTATGAGTATATACCCCCCTTAGTGAAGACCCCCTCAATCAGTATAGACCCCCCTCAGTAAAGACCCACCTCTATCAGTATAGACCCCCCTCTATCAGTATAGACCTACCCTCAGTACAGACCCCCCTCTATCAGTATATACCCCCCTTAGTGAAGACCCCCTCTATCAGTATAGACCCCCCTCAGTAAAGACCCCCCTCTATCAGTATAGACCCCCCTCAGTAAAAACCTCCTCTATCAGTATAGACCTACCCTCAGTACAGACCCCCCTCTATCAGTATAGACCCCCCTCTATCAGTATATACCCCCCTTAGTGAAGACCCCCTCTATCAGTATAGACCCCCCCTCAGTAAAGACCCCCCTCTATCAGTATAGACCCCCCTCAGTAAAAACCTCCTCTATCAGTATAGACCTACCCTCAGTACAGACCCCCCTCTATCAGTATATACCCCCCTTAGTGAAGACCCCCTCTATCAGTATAGACCCCCCTCAGTAAAGACCCCCTCTATCATTATAGGCCCACCCTCAGTGCAGACCCTCCTCTATGAGTATATATGACTAAATATTAACATTTTTTTTTTTTGATCCAGGTTCAGGTGCCCTATTGTGCACATCATGTGTGTCAAGTTACCAGCTGCAAGGGGGAATTTGTCGCTCTGACTGTTTTGCTGGAGAATACAAGCGAGCACAGGTATGCAAAGTTGAGAGATATACAGATACATTTCTGCAAGGTTGCATTCACCCATGTATGTAGTCTCCACGTTTCTTACTCTGAATACTATGTCAACAGAAGTGCAGTCTGACAATGTCACATCATAATGTAACATCAAAGTGATATATTAAAATATTGAGTTTTAATCTGCTTTTTAAAGGGACCAGATGTACCATGTGAACAATGCCATGAAAGCTGTGTAGAGTGTAAGGGACCTGGACTACTGAACTGTACTGTGTGCCCAGCAAGCTTTTCACTATATGTGAATGAAGGAAGGTGTGTGCATTGCTGCCATTCTAAGCCAGAAGGCTTCGGTGAATGCTGTGACTGTAGTGAAGTACCAGGTAAGAATAATATCAGCAACATAGATACAGTATATTTATAATATATTTAAAAATAGTAGTTGTCAGTACCTAGTAATATGTAGTGTTCACTCATAGGAAGCCACTTAGATGGTGGGTATTGTCCTTAAAGTGGAGCTTCACCCAAAGGGGGAACTTCTGCTTTAAGTCCTCCTCCCCCTCCTCTACCTAATTTGGCATGTCATTTTAGGGGGGGGGGGGGGGGGGTGGAGGAGGTACCTAGTTTTGATGGGTACCCGCTCCAACTTTCACTCGGATCTCCTAGGATGCATACAGGATCAACTGGCTACCTAATTGGATGCTGGCAGAAAAGAAGGGTACAGGGAAATATTCATATAGTAACCCTCCCACTCTAAGCTACAGTTAGCTTTTGCTAGTGTCCTTAGTTGATGGACCTCTTTTCTTTACTGAGAGAAGTTTACCTTCCTTCTGTGGTGGTTGATCTATATCTATCTCTCTGAAAGATGATATTCTACCAAGCTGATGCTTCTATCATGATTTCTGCTGAACCATTGGTGGACAGTTGCTACTACTGCAGCTTCTGGATCAGTTGTCTCGCTGACGGGTCAAAAACAAACAAAAATTCCCAGGTCACTTACCAGCTAGCATACAATAAAAAAAAAACAATTTGACCCTGCCTAACAGTTCATGTTAAAAACAAGGAGTCCATTCATACACAATTGCAAACATATGTGTAAGCTGCAGTGGTCACATCAAGGCACCCCATTGTACTGTGGTCCTAACTCTATAATTCTGAGAATCTCCCAAATTAGAGCACATATAGCAGTGGATAGGTTAAGGGCATGTTTGCCTGGAGGAAGCCCACCCTCCTTATAAGTTATAAGGATGCAGGGGACACTCAGCAGGGGTACAATGGCAGCTGAAAGCATCCAGTGCATCCCCACATCAATTCCACAACTGTACAAACAAATGGCAGCCATCCTAACCTATAACTAGTCTGTGCAGCAAGGAGCACAGTTATGATGGCTGCATTAGCTTTCTTGTTTAGGCTTTCAGAACAATACCCCATAATACCTCATAATTACAACGTGAAAGAAGTTTGTTTGAAAGCTTTAGAAATTTATTAAAAATGAAAAATGAAAAAAAAAAAATCCCATGTACATAAATAAGTATTCACAGTCTTTGCCATGACACTCAAAACTGAGCTCAGGTGCATCCTGTTTGCACTGATCATCCTTGAGATGTTTCTCTAACTTGATTGGAGTCCACCTGTGGTAAATTCAGTTGATTGGACATGATTTGGAAAGGCACACACCTGTCTATATAAGGTCATACAGTTAACAGTGCATGTCAGAGCACAAATCAAGTTATGAGGTCCAAGGAATTGTCTGTAGACCTCCAAGACAGGATTGTATCGAGGCACAGATCTGGGGAAGGGTACAGAAAAATGACTGCAGCATTGAAGGTCCCAATGAGCACAGTGGTCTTCATCAGCCATAAATGGAAGAAGTTTGGAACCACCAGGACTCTTCCTAGAGCAGGCCGCCCAGCCAAACTGAGCGATCAGGGAGAAGGGCCTTAGTCAAGGAGGTGACCAAGAACCCGATGGTCACTCTGACAGAACTCCAGCATTTCTCTGTGGAGAGAGGAGAACCTTTCAGAAGAACAACCATCTCTGCAGCACTCCACTAATCAGGCCTCTATGGTAGAGTGACCAGACGGAAGTGATTACTCCTCAGTAAAAGGCACATGACAGCCTACCTGGAGTTTTCCAAAAGGTACCTGAAAGACTCTCAGACCATGAGAAACAAAATTCTATGGTCTGATGAAACAAAGATTGAACTATTTGGCCTGAATGGCAAGCGTCATGTTTCGAGGAAACCAGGCACTGCTCATCACCTGGCCAATACCATCCCAACAGTGAAGCATGGTGGTGGCAGTATCATGCTGTGGGGATGTTTTTCAGCAGCAGGAACTGGGACATTAGTCAGGATTGAGGGAAAGTTGAATGCAGCAATGTACAGAGACATCCTTAATGAAAAGCTGCTCCAGAGCACTCTGGACCTCAGACTGGGATGAAGGTTCATCTTCCAACAGGACAATGACCCTAAGCACACAGCTAAGATAACAAAGGAGTGGCTACGGGACGACTCTGTGAATGTTCTTAAGTGGACCAGAGCTCAGACTTGAACCCAACTGAAAATCTCTGGAGAGATCTGAAAATGGCTGTGCACTGATGCTCCCCATCCAACCTGATGGAGCTTGAGAGGTCCTGCAAAGAACAATGGGAGAAACTGCCCAAAAAAAAGTTCACTAAGCTTGTAGCATCATACTCAAAAAGACTTGAGGCTGTAATTGGTGCCAAAGGTGCTTCAACAAAGTAATGAGCAAAGGCTATAAATACTTATGTACATGGGATTTTAAACAAACGTCTTACATGTTGTCATTATGGGGTATTGTATGTAGAATTTTGAGGAAAATAATTAATTTAATCCATTTTGGAATAAGGCTGTAACATAACAAAATGTGGACAAAGTGAAGCGCTGTGAATACTTTCTGGATGCACTGTATACTGCTACAGGGTGGCTATTCTGTGCAGAATCACGTATATATATATATATATGCAATTCTGCACTTCTGCCTGGGGGGAGCGGGCCACTGGCGGGCCGCTTCTGCTGTGATTACTCAGAAGCCAATCTGCGGGTGCCGGGGAATGGATGTCCACCAGCACTCGCCAAGCTTCGGACAGGGACACAGAATGGAGCTCTATGTCAACAAGGCAGAGCCCAGTTCTGACACGGGGGAATATGATGGATTTTGTGTCCCTGCGAAGCAGGGAAAAAAAATACATCACTTCCTTTAGTAAAAGTAGCACATACAGTTTACACAAAAACATTGGCTAGGCACACAGTTAACCCTTTGATCGCCCTAGATGTTTAACCCCTTCCCAGCCAGTGTCATTAGTACAGTGACAGTGCATATTTTAAGCACTGATCACTGTATTCGTGTCACTGGCTCTCACAAAGTGTCAAACGTGTCAGCTAGTGTGCGATTGTCCGCCGCAATATTGCAGTCCCGCTATAAGTCATTACTAGTATATAAATAAATAAATAAAAATTCCAGTATATATCACATAGTTCGTAGACCCTATAACTTTTGTGCAAACCAATCAACATACACTTATTGGGATTTTTACCAAAAATATATAACAGACTACATATTGGCTTAATTATATGAAGAAATTTGATTTTTTTAAATTTTTTTATTATATATGTTTTATAGCAGAAAGTAAAAAATATTGTTTAATTTTTGAAAATTGTCTGTCTTTTTTTTGATTATAGCTCAAAAACTGCTGTGGTGATAAAAAAAAAAGCTCTATTTGTGGGGGAAAAAATTACATGAATTTTATTTGGGTACAACGTTGCATAACCGCGCAAAAAATGGCCATGGTCATGAAGGGGGATAAAATCTTCCGGAGGTCAAGTGGTTAACTGTCAATTGCACGGTCATACAATACTATATGCAAATGAAATTGTCATCATTTTTTTTCACACAAATAGAGCTTCCTTTTGGTGGTACAGTGGAACCTCGGATTACGAGCATAATCCATTCCAGGAGAATGCTTGTAATCCAAAGTATTCGCATATCAAAGCGAGTTTCCCCATTGAAGTCAATGGAAACCAAAATAATTTGTTCCGCATTGACTTCAATGGCATGCAATACCGAATGCGGCCAGAGCCGGGGGGCACCGGAGAGCCTCGTAAACGACCGAAAAGGCCAGAGGACACCTTGGCTGACCTCGGCCAACCTCGGCAAACCTCAGAAAGACTATGTTCCCGAGATTTGCCAAGGTCAGCAGAGCTGTCCTCGGGCCTTTCCGTGGATTTCCGAATGGCGCTGATTGGCGATGTTCGGCTTGGCTCAGGCGCCCCCCCCCACCTCAGGCCAAACGTGGTACTGCACACCGCTTTGGCCTGAATCGTGCTAGTTTTGCGAGACAACACTCGCAAACCGAGTTACGATTTTTAAACATACAGTGCTCATATTGCGAAACGCTCGTTAACCGCGTTACTTCCAACCCGAGGTTCCACTGTATTTGATCATTACTGGGTGTTTTATTTTTTGTGATATAAACGAAAAAAGAAAGAAAATTTTGAAGAAAAAAAATATATTCTACTTACTATTTTCTCTTAGCCCCCGTACACACGGTCGGAAATTCCAACCACAAAATCCGTCCTTTTTTTTTCCGACGGATTTTGTCCAAAACTGGTGTTGCATACACACGCTCGGACAAAGTTGACGGAAAATCCGAACGTGGTGACGTTCGTTGCGTACGACAGAACTACATAGAGGCTAGTAGCCAATAGCTTTGGTCTCGTAATTTGATCTGAGCATGCGTGGCACTTTGTCCGTCGGAATTCTCGACACACGATCGGAAAAAGTCCGATCGGATTTTGTTGTCGGAAAACTTGAGATCCTGCTCGCAAATTTTTTCCGTCGGAAATTCCGATCGGACTTTTTCCATCGGAATATCCGACCGTGTGTACGGGGCATTAGACTGAGCAGGCACAATAACATACATGTACGTGTACGTGATTGTGTCCGCACGCGCTGCCCCGACGCAGTGTATGTACTGTCGCGGGTCGGCAGGTGGTTAAGGGTTGCAAGCTGTAATATATAAAATTTTTTGGTTTTGGGTTTCTGAGCTCATTTAAAAACAAATGTATTTACTTAATGGGTGAATACCTAATGCAAGAAGCTGTAGCTGAAAGAGTACAGATGGATAATACACATTGCAGTGGAATGAAACGCTGTTAGTTATCTGTAATAAACCAAGGCATCTTTTCTGTATCCTTCTAGAGGAATGCAAGTTAATTCCTGGAGTCCTGGCAGAGAACAACGGGCCCAAGAAGACTGCTTTGTTTCTAGCCACGGCTATTCTGCTGGTGCTTAGCACTGGAGCAATCATATTCTTTTGGCGAAGAGCCCGGAGAAAAGCTTCATCTGTTAACAAAAGTGGATATGAAAAGCTGCCAGATCAAACAAAATCCTTCCAATCTTTCAAGAACAACAGAGAAAGTACCTCCAGTTTTCAGAGGGATCACGTGATTGAGTATCATGATCGCGAGGAGGAAGAAGAGGATGATGATGATGAAGATATCGTTTACATGGGTCAAGATGGGACAGTGTATCGAAAGTTTAAATATGGACTATTAGAAGATGACGACGATGAGGATTTAGAATACGATGATGAAAGCTATTCCTTTAGATAATTAATTAAAACACTCCTTTTTTGCTATGGTTAAAAATAAAAATGGTAGCACTGAATGCGTCTAGAACAGGGGTCTCAAACTGGGGGCCCTCCAGCTGTTGCGAAACTAAAAGTCCCATCGTGCTTCTGCCTGTGGGAGTCATGCTTGTAACTGTCAGCCTTGCAATGCCTCATGGGACTTGTAGTTTTGCAACAGCTGGAGGGCCCCCAGTTTGAGAAAGCTGGTGTAGACTGTAAGCAGATGAAAAACAGGGTTGATACTCCAAGCACCAAAAACTTGCTTACATTTTAGAGCCAGAATAATGGAACCTGGTTGCTATGGGTAACACCTTGACTTTCATAAACAAGTCTGTGACACATTTTCAATAAATTATATCAATGCAGTTTCTAGATGGTGCCCTTTGTCCTTACTCTGTGTAAGGTGACCTGTTTTTATGTGATCTGCTTAGTACTCCCAAACTGATCGTGTGTGAAATATTACTAAAAATGCTGCTTTCAGCAGAGTGTACAATTATTATTTAAAAATAAATGAATTAATTGAAAAAAGAAGCAGATCATCATCCTGAATAAAAGCTTTATTTGTCTGTTAACTAAAGCACTATGCTATTACATGTAAACAGATGTACAGTCATGTAAAAAAAATAAGTATACCATATGGAAATTGTCCACTTTTGTCTTTTTTTTTTTTTCAACAGGCAAACAGACCTTTATTCAAACAAAGCCTACAGATAAATGTGACATACTTGGATAAGAACACAATAAGGCTGCATGCACACTGGGTGTTTGACTTTTTTTTGTCTGCCTCTAAACACCCCTCTATGTTAGCCTATGGGCATACCTCCCAACATTTTGAGATGGGAATAAGGGACACCTACTAGCAAATGTATGTAGGCAGGGCCGTCTTTAAGGCAGGGCAAAAAAGGCAGCTGCCCTGGGCCCTGCCATTGTTGTGGGGCCCAAAGCAGCTACCTCATACTTACCAACTATCCCAATTTAAATTCCCTTGAAGTTTTAGTCCTGTGCTGTGCCCGATATCTCAGTGTGAAGTTCTCCTACTAATGCTGCCCAGCTCTGCCCTATTGTTGTGTACAGATGACTCAGCGGCAGACCCTGTGTTTACATGTAAATAACCCGGCATTGATATGTAAATAGCGGCTGCATTCATATGTAAATGTCCATACCCACAGCACTGCCAATGATCCCAGGAGTTCTAGGATCCCTAGGAGTTTTCTGTCTCTTGATGGATCCCCTCACCACCCCAGTCCATGGTGTGCAGACAGGTGGAGAGTGAAATTTCATGGAGGGGAGGGGCCCAAGAAAATGTTTGCCCAGGGCCCAATCAATAATAAAGACGGCCCTGTATGTAGGCATAGGACACGCCCCCTGCCACACACCCTTAAAGGAGAAATAACGCCAAAAAAAGGTTTAAATCCCCCAAAAAATAATCCACAAGTGCTTTTTTTTACCACTACTTTTCCTTTATCTTGGCTTTTAAAATGTACAAATGCAGCAATTTAGAAATTGGATGAAAGTTTTAGCACTGGGAAACACTTTTTGAAAGTTAAAAAGTGCATTGTATATACAACTATATAGATCAGACCAAAATGAGGAACAAATGAGGGGGAAAGAGGGACAGAGGGACATTGCTCCAAATCAGGGACAGTCCCTCTAAATCAGGGACAGTTGGGAGGTATTGATAGTAGAAAAGAAATGCTCCTGCACACAAGTGGATTACCAGACAGTCTATATAATGTCACAGGCCTTGCTGCCCTCAAGGATAGGGGTATCCTAACAGTCAAAGATATAAAAAGAAAAGAAAGGGCGCACCAGCCTTGTGCTTTATCCTTTGGATGCCTTTTAAATCATTTAGTCAATAAAATATCAATAAATGTAATGCTGATCTATGGAAACATAAGTACACCCTTTGCATCAGAAGCTTGTATTATCTCCTGTAGAAGAAATTACTTCTAGTAGACATTTTGTACAAATACCCTCCAGTCTCTGACATTGAATGTTTAAACTACTTCTCCATGCTAAATTCCTTGCAACATGTCTGTGGGTTTCCTAGCCTGAACTGTTTCAAAATCTCCTTGCAAACTTTCAGTGGGAATCAAATCGGGAGTTTGGCTAAGGCAATCCACAACCCACTAATTTTCTTTCCTTCTTTGTTTCAATAAATGTAATGCTGATCTATGGAAACATAAGTACACCCTTTGAAAAAAACAAAAAAAAAAAGAAAAAAAAAAAACAAAAACCCTGCAAGACAAAGACATAATGAGCTAGTATGCATCGCATACTAGCTCATTATGAAATACTTACCTTAGAACAATGCCCTGGATCGGCCCTCCGAGTACAGTGGGGGCATCTTCCAATGGAGTTACTTCCGGTTCGCAGCTCCGGCGCTGTGATTGGCCAGAGCCACGATGACGTCACTCCTGCACATGCATGCGGGAGCCGATGACGTCTGAAGATACCGAATATCTCCTAAACTGTGCAAGTTTAGGATATATTCAAGGTACCTACAGGTAAGCCTTGTTATAGGCTTACCTGTAGGTAAAAGTGGTGTAACAGGGTTTACAACCACTTTAAAGCAGTAAAGCAACCCCAAACCTTAAAATTTAAACCACCATGCTTCACAGTTTTGAGGTTCTTAAAAATTCTGTTGTTACTCAATTGTGAACACATTGAGGTTGATTTACTAAAGGTAAATATACTGGGAGGGATTTACTAATACTGGTGCGCTTAGATTCTGGTGCAGCTGTGCATGGTAGCCAATCAGCTTCTAACTTTAGCTTGTTCAATTAAGCTTTAAAATAGGGATGAGCCGAACACCCCCGGGTTCGGTTCGAACCAGAACCTTCGAACGGACCGAAAGTTCGCGCGAATTTTCGAACCCTATACGTTATAATGGACGCGAACGTTCGAAATCAAAAGTGCTAATTACAACGGCCAATATGCATGTTAATGTCATAAAACAGGTTTTGGGGACCCGGGTCCTGCCCCAGGGGACATATATCAATGCAAAAAGAACTTTTAAAAACTAACGTTTTTTCGGGAGCAGTCATTTTAATGATGCATAAAGTGAAAAAAAAAAAGTGACATTTTCCTTTAAATATGGTACCTGGGGGGTGTCCAAAGTATGCCTGTGAAGTGGCATGTGTTTCCCGTGTTTAGAACTGTCCTTGCACAAAATGACATTTGTAAAGGAAAAAAAGAAGCCATTTAAAACCAAAAAAAAAAAAAAAAAAAAAAAAAAAAAAAAAAAAAAAAAAAAAAAAAAAAAAAAAAAAAAAAAAAAAAAAAAAAAAAAAAAAAAAAAAAAAAAAAAAAAAAAAAAAAAAAAAAAAAAAAAAAAAAAAAAAAAAAAAAAAAAAAAAAAAAAAAAAAAAAAAAAAATTAAAAAAAAAAAAAAAAAAAAAAAAAAAAAAAAAAAAAAAAAAAAAAAAAAAAAAAAAAAAAAAAAAAAAAAAAAAAAAAAAAAAAAAAAAAAAAAAAAAACAAAAAAAAAAAAAAAGCCATTTTAAAACACTTGCGGCTTTAGGTTTGATCTTAAGTAGAATCTGAACAGGTACATTATGAAGTGTAGCTCCATCCCAAAAAAATCTATTTTTAAGCTTTTTGGAGAACATAGGGAGGGGTTATCACCCCTGTAACATTTGCTGTCTTTGCACATCTGTTCAGAACATGTCACCTCACTTTCCGTCCCAATGACAAATGTTTTTGGAAAAGTGGGGTTTTAATTGAAACAAGGATTGGTGATAAAGTATCAGTAGAGAGGAGATACCCTTTTTCCCAAATTAAATCTAACAGGATAGAATTTCCCTTCCTAGGGGTAGATTTCCTCTCACTTCCTGTTTTCTCTTTCCATTTGCAAGTAGGAGTCGTTTGTAAGTTGGATGTTTGAAAGTAGGGGCCTGGCGTATATACTCTGCAGAAATTTGCCCTATTAGATGTTGGTGTAGCCACAAGACTGGTGGGCACAGGAATGGGCCCTGCTGTGAGTTAATAGATCAAGATTTGTAATTGCATGCACCTGTTGAACAGGGCAGAAAAATTGGGGGTGGTGGTGGTGGTGGTGGTGGACGGTTTTGCCACAAGACTGTAAGCTCTCACAGTTACTCTTGGTGGGCGCAGGAATGGGCCCTGCTGTGAGTTATTAGATCAAGATTTGTAATTGCAAGCACCTGATGAACAGGGCAGAAAAATTGGGCCTTTGGCGGTGGTGGTGGACGGTGTTGCCACAAGACTGTAGGCCCTCATAGTTACTCTTGGTGGGCGCAGGAATGGGCCCTGCTGTGAACTATTAGATCAAGATTTGTAATTACCCGCCCCTGTTAAACAGGGGCTGAAAAATTGTGCCTTAGGCACTGGTGTTGGTGCCACAACACTGCAACCCTCACAGAGACTGTACTTGGAGCACAGCAGTCACACGTGTTGCGAAGCATTTTTTTAAAAAATTGTAAGTACACGCCCCTGTTAAACAGGGGCTGAAAAATTGTGCCTTAGGCACTGGTGCTGGTGCCACAACACTGCAACCCGGCCCTCACAGAGACTGTACTTGGAGCACAGCAGTCACACGTGTTGCGAAGCATTTTTTTAAAAAATTGTAAGTACACGCCCCTGTTAAACAGGGGCTGAAAAATTGTGCCTTAGGCACTGGTGCTGGTGCCACAACACTGCAACACGGCCCTCACAGAGACTGTACTTGGAGCACAGCAGTCACACGTGTTGCGAAGCATTTTTTTAAAAAATTGTAAGTACACGCCCCTGTTAAACAGGGGCTGAAAAATTGTGCCTTAGGCACTGGTGCTGGTGCCACAACACTGCAACACGGCCCTCACAGAGACTGTACTTGGAGCACAGCAGTCACACGTGTTGCGAAGCATTTTTTTAAAAAATTGTAAGTACACGCCCTGTTAAACAGGGGCTGAAAAATTGTGCCTTAGGCACTGGTGCTGGTGCCACAACACTGCAACCCGGCCCTCACAGAGACTGTACTTGGAGCACAGCAGTCACACGTGTTGCGAAGCATTTTTTTAAAAAATTGTAAGTACACGCCCTGTTAAACAGGGGCTGAAAAATTGTGCCTTAGGCACTGGTGCTGGTGCCACAACACTGCAACACGGCCCTCACAGAGACTGTACTTGGAGCACAGCAGTCACACGTGTTGCGAAGCATTTTTTTTAAAAAATTGTAAGTACACGCCCCTGTTAAACAGGGGCTGAAAAATTGTGCCTTAGGCACTGGTGCTGGTGCCACAACACTGCAACACGGCCCTCACAGAGACTGTACTTGGAGCACAGCAGTCACACGTGTTGCGAAGCATTTTTTAAAAAAATTGTAAGTACACGCCCCTGTTAAACAGGGGCTGAAAAATTGTGCCTTAGGCACTGGTGCTGTGGCATGGATCATTGAGGAGGAGGAAGAGGATAGTCAGTGAACATAAGAGGACAGTCACTCAGCATCAGCATAGGCAGTCTTGAAGGGATGTGACATTAAAAATTATTCGGTTATATCCGCCTCAGGTGCCTGGTAGCTGGTGGTGATCCAAGACTGATTCATTTTGATGAATGTCAGTCGATCAACCGAGGCGGTGGACAGGCGCACCCTATGATCAGTCACAAATCCTCCAGCAGCACTGAATGTGCGTTCGGAAAGAACGCTGGAGGCAGGACAGGCCAGTAGCTCAATTGCATACTGTGCAAGCTCTGGCCAGTGATCCATCCTCAGGACCCAGTAAGCCAGAGGATTTTCGGTGGGAAAGGTGTCCAAGTCTGACCTTGCCCCAAGGTATTCCTGCACCATGTATATCAGACGCTGGCGATGGTTGCTGGAACCGATCATACCTTGGGGCTGCGGACTAAAAAATTGTCTGAACGCATCGGTCAGACGTCCACCTTCCCCACCGCTCCTTCTGCCACTGACCGAAGCCTCAGCAACTCGTCGCCCAGGACCAGGAGTTTGTAGCCTCCCAGTTTCTGGGAACGCGTTGCACAGACCTTTCTGCAAGGCCTCCCTGAGATGTCTCATCCTCTGCTCCCTCTGCGACGGCAAGATAAGGTCCGCAACCTTACCCTTGTACCGCGGATCAAGGAGAGTGGCCAGCCAGTAATGGTCCCTCTCCTTGATCCGAAGAACACGAGGATCCTTCCGCAGGCTTTGCAGGATCAGGGAGGCCATGCAGCGTAGGTTAGCTGAGGCATTCGGTCCGGAGTCTTCTGGGTCACTGAGGATGACATGATCGCCAGCCACCTCCTCCCAGCCACGTACAAGTCCACTGGCTTGTTGGGACTGTACATCATCCCTAAAGACTGCTGCTGCTGATGCTGAGTGCCAGGCTCCACCTCCATGCTCACACAATCCTCCTCCTCCTCCTCCTCCTCCTCCTCCTCATCCTCTTCCTGTGTGATGGGTGGGACAGAAGGAACACTGTCCGGATAAAGGGGGCCTTGAGAGGCAAGGAAGTCCTCCTCTTCCTGCCTCTGTTCTGCCTCAAGTGCCCTGTCCATTATCCCACGCAGCGTATGCTCCAACAGGTGGACAAGAGGGACAGTGTCACTGATGCATGCACTGTCACTGCTCACCATCCTCGTGGCCTCCTCAAATGGTGAGAGGACAGTGCATGCATCCCTGATCATGCTCCACTGACGTGGGGAAAAAAAACCAAGCTCCCCTGACCCTGTCCTGGTGCCGTAGTCGCAAAGGTACTCATTGATGGCCCTCTGCTGCGTGTGCAGTCGCTGCAGCATGGCCAACGTTGAGTTCCACCTGGTGGGCATGTCAGATATTAGGCGGTTCTTGGGCAGGTTCAGCTCCTTTTGCAGCTCAGTCAGCCGAGCACTGGCATTATAAGATCGGCGGAAATGCACACAGACTTTCCTGGCCTGCCTCAGGACATCCTGTAAGCCTGGGAACCTGCCCAAGAACCGCTGCACCACCAGGTTGAGGACGTGAGCCATGCAGGGCACATGGGTGAGCTGCCCCTGTCGCAGGGCGGAGAGGAGGTTGGTGCCATTGTCAGAAACGACCATTCTGGCTTAAGCTGACGTGGCGTCAACCACCTCTCGGCCTGCCCCTGCAGAGCTGCCAGAACCTCTGGCCCAGTGTGGCTCCTGTCCCCCAAACACACCAGCGCAAGCACGGCATGGCATCTTTTTGCCTGCGTACTTGCGTAGCCCCTTGTACGCCTACGGAGCACCGCTGGTTCCAAGGACAGAGCACTGGAGGAAGAAGAAGAGGAGGGGGTGGAGGAGAGAGAGGTGTGTCACAACCAGTAGCAGTAGTCGCGTTTTGGAGGCGTGGTGGCGGAACAACCTCCAACACTACTGCACCTTGTCCTGCATCCCTCCCAGCTGCCAATAGAGTGACCCAATGGGCCGTGAAAGAAAGGTACCGTCCCTGTCCATGCCTGCTGGACCATGAGTCAGCGGTAATATGCACCTTACCGCTGACCGCCCTGTCCAGCGAGGCATGGACATTGCCCTCCACATGCCGGTAGAGAGACGGAATCGCCTTCCGCGAGAAAAAGTGGCGTTTGGGAACCTGCCACTGAGGAACCGCACATTGAACAAACTCACGGAAGGGGGCCGAGTCTACCAACTGAAAAGGCAGCAGTTGAAGTGCTAGCAATTTAGCAAGGCTAGCATTCAACCGCTGGGCATGTGGATGGCTGGGAGTGTACTTCTTTCTACGGTCCAGCAGCTGGGGCAGGGAAATTTGCCTGCTGCATTCGGACGTCGGTGTACTGCAAGTACTTGGTTGTGACACACCGAATTCTACACCTTCAGTCCTCTCAGAGCAGCTTTCAGAGAGGACTGAAGGTGTAGTGGGGATGGAGATACCAGCTGAGGAGGAGCAAGGAGAGGTCCGCTTAGTTCTTTGGTGTGGGTCTTTTATGTGTGCCTGCCAACGAGCTGCATGGCAGGTCGCCATATGTCTGGTCATGCTTGTCGTGCCCAAGCGGCTGATGTTTTGGCCACGCGAGATACGCTTGAGACAAATATTGCAAATAGCAGTGGTGCGATCTGCTGCACTCGTCTCAAAAAAGGCCCACACCAAAGAACTTTTCTGATAACGTGCAGAGGCAGCGCCCTGCACAGGCGGAGCTCTGCGGTGTTGTACAGTTGCTGTGCTGGCCTCTACCTGGCCTCCAGGGGGCATCCTGCCTCGTTGGACATGTGACGCCGCATCCTCCTCCTCCTCGTCCTCCTCCTCATCCTCTCTCCCTTGAGGCACCCACGTGGAGTCAGTGACCTCATCATCCCCTCCCTCTTCACCACTAGAGCAAACCTGGCAGTAAGCTGCAGCTGGTGGAACTGTACTGCCAGATTCCTCAAGCTGGGTATCGTCATCCGAGCCTTCGAATCGTTGGGCATCCTCCTGGAGCATGTACCCAACACTGTGCTCAAGAGTTCGGGGGACTCCTCAGGAGGACATGGTGGGTCTAGGGAAGGGGTGGCTGATGATGCTCTGTCAGTACCCTGAGCCTGGGTGAGAGAGGATGAGGAGGATGAGGAGGGCTTGGTCATCCATTCTACCAAGCCTTCAGCATGATGCGGCTCCACATGTCCAGCTGCCGAAAACAAAGACGCGCGTGTCCCATGGCCACGTGCTGATGACGATGCACGACCACGTCCACGTCCACGGCCACGTCCACTAGAAACAGAGCCTGCCTGCCCTGTGTTCTTGGCTCTGCACGCTCTGCCTCCCCTTGGCGGTCTTCCAGCCATTGTAGTCGGTAGTCCTGTGGGTGCTGCTGAGAAGAAAATATAGGAGCTCTGTGTGATGCCACTAACACACTAGAAGTCCTATAGGTGCTTCTGCAAAGAAAATATAGGAGCTCTGTGTGATGCCACTAACACACTAGAAGTCCTGTGGGTGCTGCTGAGAAGAAAATATAGGAGCTCTGTGTGATGCCACTAACACACTAGAAGTCCTATGGGTGCTTCTGCAAAGAAAAAATAGGAGCTCTGTGTGATGCCACTAACACACTAGAAGTCCTGTGGGTGCTGCTGAGAAGAAAATATAGGAGCTCTGTGTGATGCCACTAACACACTAGAAGTCCTATGGGTGCTTCTGCAAAGAAAATATAGGAGCTCTGTGTGATGCCACTAACACACTAGAAGTCCTATAGGTGCTTCTGCAAAGAAAATATAGGAGCTCTGTGTGATGCCACTAACACACTAGAAGTCCTGTGGGTGCTGCTGAGAAGAATATATAGGAGCTCTGTGTGATGCCACTAACACACTAGAAGTCCTATGGGTGCTTCTGCAAAGAAAATAGAGGAGCTCTGTGTGATGCCACTAACACACTAGAAGTCCTGTGGGTGCTTCTGCAAAGAAAATAGAGGAGCTCTGTGTGATGCCACTAACACACTAGAAGTCCTATAGGTGCTTCTGCAAAGAAAATATAGGAGCTCTGTGTGATGCCACTAACACACTAGAAGTCCTGTGGGTGCTGCTGAGAAGAATATATAGGAGCTCTGTGTGATGCCACTAACACACTAGAAGTCCTATGGGTGCTTCTGCAAAGAAAATAGAGGAGCTCTGTGTGATGCCACTAACACACTAGAAGTCCTATAGGTGCTTCTGCAAAGAAAATATAGGAGCTCTGTGTGATGCCACTAACACACTAGAAGTCCTGTGGGTGCTGCTGAGAAGAATATATAGGAGCTCTGTGTGATGCACTAACACACTAGAAGTCCTATGGGTGCTTCTGCAAAGAAAATAGAGGAGCTCTGTGTGATGCCACTAACACACTAGAAGTCCTGTGGGTGCTTCTGCAAAGAAATAGAGGAGCTCTGTGTGATGCCACTAACACACTAGAAGTCCTATAGGTGCTTCTGCAAAGAAAATATAGGAGCTCTGTGTGATGCCACTAACACACTAGAAGTCCTGTGGGTGCTGCTGAGAAGAATATATAGGAGCTCTGTGTGATGCCACTAACACACTAGAAGTCCTATGGGTGCTTCTGCAAAGAAAATAGAGGAGCTCTGTGTGATGCCACTAAACACACTAGAAGTCCTGTGGGTGCTTCTGCAAAGAAAATAGAGGAGCTCTGTGTGATGCCACTAACACACTAGAAGTCCTATAGGTGCTTCTGCAAAGAAAATATAGGAGCTCTGTGTGATGCCACTAACACACTAGAAGTCCTGTGGGTGCTGCTGAGAAGAATATATAGGAGCTCTGTGTGATGCCACTAACACACTAGAAGTCCTATGGGTGCTTCTGCAAAGAAATAGAGGAGCTCTGTGTGATGCCACTAACACAATAGAAGTCCTATAGGTGCTTCTGCAAAGAAAATATAGGAGCTCTGTGTGATGCCACTAACACACTAGAAGTCCTGTGGGTGCTGCTGAGAAGAATATATAGGAGCTCTGTGTGATGCCACTAACACACTAGAAGTCCTATGGGTGCTTCTGCAAAGAAATAGAGGAGCTCTGTGTGATGCCACTAACACACTAGAAGTCCTGTGGGTGCTTCTGCAAAGAAAATAGAGGAGCTCTGTGTGATGCCACTAACACACTAGAAGTCCTATAGGTGCTTCTGCAAAGAAAATATAGGAGCTCTGTGTGATGCCACTAACACACTAGAAGTCCTGTGGGTGCTGCTGAGAAGAATATATAGGAGCTCTGTGTGATGCCACTAACACACTAGAAGTCCTATGGGTGCTTCTGCAAAGAAAATAGAGGAGCTCTGTGTGATGCCACTAACACACTAGAAGTCCTGTGGGTGCTTCTGCAAAGAAAATAGAGGAGCTCTGTGTGATGCCACTAACACACTAGAAGTCCTATAGGTGCTTCTGCAAAGAAAATATAGGAGCTCTGTGTGATGCCACTAACACACTAGAAGTCCTGTGGGTGCTGCTGAGAAGAATATATAGGAGCTCTGTGTGATGCCACTAACACACTAGAAGTCCTATGGGTGCTTCTGCAAAGAAAATAGAGGAGCTCTGTGTGATGCCACTAACACACTAGAAGTCCTGTGGGTGCTTCTGCAAAGAAAATAGAGGAGCTCTGTGTGATGCCACTAACACACTAGAAGTCCTGTGGGTGCTGCTGAGAAGAATATATAGGAGCTCTGTGTGATGCCACTAACACACTAGAAGTCCTATGGGTGCTTCTGCAAAGAAAATAGAGGAGCTCTGTGTGATGCCACTAACACACTAGAAGTCCTGTGGGTGCTTCTGCAAAGAAAATAGAGGAGCTATGTGTGATGCCACTAACACACTAGAAGTCCTGTGGGTGCTGCTGAGAAGAATATATAGGAGCTCTGTGTGATGCCACTAACACACTAGAAGTCCTATGGGTGCTTCTGCAAAGAAAATAGAGGAGCTCTGTGTGATGCCACTAACACACTAGAAGTCCTGTGGGTGCTTCTGCAAAGAAAATAGAGGAGCTCTGTGTGATGCCACTAACACACTAGAAGTCCTATAGGTGCTTCTGCAAAGAAAATATAGGAGCTCTGTGTGATGCCACTAACACACTAGAAGTCCTGTGGGTGCTGCTGAGAAGAATATATAGGAGCTCTGTGTGATGCCACTAACACACTAGAAGTCCTATGGGTGCTTCTGCAAAGAAAATAGAGGAGCTCTGTGTGATGCCACTAACACACTAGAAGTCCTATAGGTGCTTCTGCAAAGAAAATATAGGAGCTCTGTGTGATGCCACTAACACACTAGAAGTCCTGTGGGTGCTGCTGAGAAGAATATATAGGAGCTCTGTGTGATGCCACTAACACACTAGAAGTCCTATGGGTGCTTCTGCAAAGAAAATAGAGGAGCTCTGTGTGATGCCACTAACACACTAGAAGTCCTGTGGGTGCTTCTGCAAAGAAAATAGAGGAGCTCTGTGTGATGCCACTAACACACTAGAAGTCCTATAGGTGCTTCTGCAAAGAAAATATAGGAGCTCTGTGTGATGCCACTAACACACTAGAAGTCCTGTGGGTGCTGCTGAGAAGAATATATAGGAGCTCTGTGTGATGCCACTAACACACTAGAAGTCCTATAGGTGCTTCTGCAAAGAAAATAGAGGAGCTCTGTGTGATGCCACTAACACACTAGAAGTCCTGTGGGTGCTTCTGCAAAGAAAATAGAGGAGCTCTGTGTGATGCCACTAACACACTAGAAGTCCTATAGGTGCTTCTGCAAAGAAAATATAGGAGCTCTGTGTGATGCCACTAACACACTAGAAGTCCTGTGGGTGCTGCTGAGAAGAATATATAGGAGCTCTGTGTGATGCCACTAACACACTAGAAGTCCTATGGGTGCTTCTGCAAAGAAAATAGAGGAGCTCTGTGTGATGCCACTAACACACTAGAAGTCCTGTGGGTGCTTCTGCAAAGAAAATAGAGGAGCTCTGTGTGATGCCACTAACACACTAGAAGTCCTGTGGGTGCTGCTGAGAAGAATATATAGGAGCTCTGTGTGATGCCACTAACACACTAGAAGTCCTATGGGTGCTTCTGCAAAGAAAATAGAGGAGCTCTGTGTGATGCCACTAACACACTAGAAGTCCTGTGGGTGCTTCTGCAAAGAAAATAGAGGAGCTCTGTGTGATGCCACTAACACACTAGAAGTCCTGTGGGTGCTGCTGAGAAGAATATATAGGAGCTCTGTGTGATGCCACTAACACACTAGAAGTCCTATGGGTGCTTCTGCAAAGAAAATAGAGGAGCTCTGTGTGATGCCACTAACACACTAGAAGTCCTGTGGGTGCTTCTGCAAAGAAAATAGAGGAGCTCTGTGTGATGCCACTAACACACTAGAAGTCCTGTGGGTGCTTCTGCAAAGAAAATAGAGGAGCTCTGTGTGATGCCACTAACACACTAGAAGTCCTGTGGGTGCTTATGCAAAGAAAAAATAGGAGCTCTGTGTGATGCCACTAACACACTAGAAATCCTGTGGGTGCTGCTGAGAAGAAAATATAGGAGCTCTGTGTGATGCCACTAACACACTAGAAGTCCTATGGGTGCTTCTGCAAAGAAAATAGAGGAGCTCTGTGTGATGCCACTAACACACTAGAAGTCCTGTGGGTGCTGCTGAGAATACAATATAGGAGCTCTGTGTGATGCCACTAACACACTAGAAGTCCTATGGGTGCTTCTGCAAAGAAAATAGAGGAGCTCTGTGTGATGCCACTAACACACTACAAGTCCTATAGGTGCTTCTGGGAACAAAATATAGCTCTGTGTGTGTAATGGGACTAACACACTTCAAGTCCTATAGGTGCTTCTGGGAACAAAATATAGCTCTGTGTGTGTAATGGGACTAACACACTTCAAGTCCTATAGGTGCTTCTGGGAACAAAATATAGCTCTGTGTGTGTGATGGGACTAACACACTTCAAGTCCTATAGGTGCTTCTGGGAACAAAATATAGCTCTGTGTGTGTAATGGGACTAACACACTTCAAGTCCTATAGGTGCTTCTGGGAAGAAAATATAGCTCTGTGTGTGTAATGGACTAACACACTTCAAGTCCTATAGGTGCTTCTGGGAAGAAAATATAGCTCTGTGTGTGTGATGGGACTAACACACTTCAAGTCCTATAGGTGCTTCTGGGAAGAAAATATAGCTCTGTGTGTGTAATGGGACTAACACACTTCAAGTCCTATAGGTGCTTCTGGAACAAAGTATAGCTCTTTGTGTGTAATGGGACTAACACACTTCAAGTCCTATAGGTGCTTCTGGGAAGAAAATATAGCTCTGTGTGTGTGATGGGACTAACACACTTCAAGTCCTATAGGTGCTTCTGGGAAGAAAATATAGCTCTGTGTGTGTGATGGGACTAACACACTTCAAGTCCTATAGGTGCTTCTGGGAACAAAGTATAGCTCTTTGTGTGTAATGGGACTAACACACTTCAAGTCCTATAGGTGCTTCTGGGAAGAAAATATAGCTCTGTGTGTGTGATGGGACTAACACACTTCAAGTCCTATAGGTGCTTCTGGGAAGAAAATATAGCTCTGTGTGTGTGATGGGACTAACACACATCAAGTCCTATAGGTGCTTCTGGGAACAAAGTATAGCTCTTTGTGTGTAATGGGACTAACACACTTCAAGTCCTATAGGTGCTTCTGGGAAGAAAAATATAGCTCTGTGTGTGTGATGGGACTAACACACTTCAAGTCCTATAGGTGCTTCTGGGAAGAAAATATAGCTCTGTGTGTGTGATGGGACTAACACACTTCAAGTCCTATAGGTGCTTCTGGGAACAAAATATAGCTCTGTGTGTGTGATGGGACTAACACACTTCAAGTCCTATAGGTGCTTCTGGAACAAAATATAGCTCTGTGTGTGTAATGGGACTAACACACTTCAAGTCCTATAGGTGCTTCTGGGAAGAAAATATAGCTCTGTGTGTGTAATGGGACTAACACACTTCAAGTCCTATAGGTGCTTCTGGGAAGAAAATATAGCTCTGTGTGTGTGATGGGACTAACACACTTCAAGTCCTATAGGTGCTTCTGGGAAGAAAATATAGCTCTGTGTGTGTAATGGGACTAACACACTTCAAGTCCTATAGGTGCTTCTGGGAACAAAGTATAGCTCTTTGTGTGTAATGGGACTAACACACTTCAAGTCCTATAGGTGCTTCTGGGAAGAAAATATAGCTCTGTGTGTGTGATGGGACTAACACACTTCAAGTCCTATAGGTGCTTCTGGGAAGAAAATATAGCTCTGTGTGTGTGATGGGACTAACACACTTCAAGTCCTATAGGTGCTTCTGGGAACAAAGTATAGCTCTTTGTGTGTAATGGGACTAACACACTTCAAGTCCTATAGGTGCTTCTGGGAAGAAAATATAGCTCTGTGTGTGTGATGGGACTAACACACTTCAAGTCCTATAGGTGCTTCTGGGAAGAAAATATAGCTCTGTGTGTGTGATGGGACTAACACACTTCAAGTCCTATAGGTGCTTCTGGGAACAAAGTATAGCTCTTTGTGTGTAATGGGACTAACACACTTCAAGTCCTATAGGTGCTTCTGGGAAGAAAATATAGCTCTGTGTGTGTGATGGGACTAACACACTTCAAGTCCTATAGGTGCTTCTGGGAAGAAAATATAGCTCTGTGTGTGTGATGGGACTAACACACTTCAAGTCCTATAGGTGCTTCTGGGAAGAAAATATAGCTCTGTGTGTGTGATGGGACTAACACACTTCAAGTCCTATAGGTGCTTCTGGGAAGAAAATATAGCTCTGTGTGTGTAATGGGACTAACACACTTCAAGTCCTATAGGTGCTTCTGGGAAGAAAAAATATAGCTCTGTGTGTGTAATGGGACTAACACACTTCAAGTCCTATAGGTGCTTCTGGGAAGAAAATATAGCTCTGTGTGTGTAATGGGACTAACACACTTCAAGTCCTATAGGTGCTTCTGGGAACAAAATATAGCTCTGTGTGTGTAATGGGACTAACACACTTCAAGTCCTATAGGTGCCTCTGGGAACAAAATATAGGAGCTCTGCCTGCCTGCCACGAACACACTACAAGTCCTATAGGTGCTTCTGGTAACAAAATATAGGAGCTCTGCCTGCCTGCCACTAACACACTACAAGTCCTATAGGTGCTTCTGGGAAGAAAATATAGCTCTGTGTGTGTGATGGGACTAACACACTTCAAGTCCTATAGGTGCTTCTGGGAAGAAAATATAGCTCTGTGTGTGTGATGGGACTAACACACTTCAAGTCCTATAGGTGCTTCTGGGAAGAAAATATAGCTCTGTGTGTGTGATGGGACTAACACACTTCAAGTCCTATAGGTGCTTCTGGGAAGAAAATATAGCTCTGTGTGTGTAATGGGACTAACACACTTCAAGTCCTATAGGTGCTTCTGGGAAGAAAATATAGCTCTGTGTGTGTAATGGGACTAACACACTTCAAGTCCTATAGGTGCTTCTGGGAAGAAAATATAGCTCTGTGTGTGTAATGGGACTAACACACTTCAAGTCCTATAGGTGCTTCTGGGAACAAAATATAGCTCTGTGTGTGTGATGGGACTAACACACTTCAAGTCCTATAGGTGCCTCTGGGAACAAAATATAGGAGCTCTGCCTGCCTGCCACGAACACACTACAAGTCCTATAGGTGCTTCTGGTAACAAAATATAGGAGCTCTGCCTGCCTGCCACTAACACACTACAAGTCCTATAGGTGCTTCTGGTAACAAAATATAGGAGCTCTGCCTGCCTGTCACTAACACACTACAAGTCCTATAGGTGCTTCTGGTAACAAAATATAGGAGCTCTGCCTGCCTGCCACTAACACACTACAAGTCCTATAGGTGCTTCTGGTAACAAAATATAGGAGCTCTGCCTGCCTGCCACTAACACACTACAAGTCCTATAGGTGCTTCTGGTAACAAAATATAGGAGCTCTGCCTGCCTGTCACTAACACACTACAAGTCCTATAGGTGCTTCTGGTAACAAAATATAGGAGCTCTGCCTGCCTGCCACGAGCACACTACAAGCCCCTCTTTGTCAATCAATCTTTGTAACTGAATCTATCTAACTCAATCTCTGCAAGTGAATCTCTCTCTCTATCTATCTAAATGCAGCAGAGTGTCACAGAAACAGCCTGCTCAATCTGCGCCGGAACAGCATGTGACCGGCGCAGACGGCGTGGCGGCGTTTTATAGGGGGGGGCGTGTACTACAGCCCCTGAGCTGTAATTGGCTACAGGCGTCCTGCCTGTAGCCAATTATGGCTCTTCGAGTTTCCGGGGCTGTGATTGGCCAAGCATGCGGGGTCACAGTGCATGCTTGGCCAATCATCAGCCAGCAATGCACTGCGTCGGCCGCGCCGGCCGCAATGCATTGCGGGGCCGCTCGCATCACACGAACGTGATGCGAGCGGCCAAAATAGTTCTGGGCTCGCCGAGCGAGCGAACGCCCGGTGCTCGATGCGAACGTGGGTTCGCATCGAGCACCGGGCCCATCCTTACTTTAAAAGTAAAACCTGGAAGCTGATTGGTTTCTATGAAGAGGTGCACCAGATTTTGCACTCTCCAGTTAGTTGCTCCAGAGCTTAGTAAACAAGGTAAACCTTCACTTTGCAAAGAATAGCCAATCACATGCAAGGAAGATAAAAAAAAAATGCATTTTTGCTTGCACATGATTGAATGATAGAAATCATCAGAGCTTCCCTTCCTTTACTATGATCTAGAAACTACAGTGCACAGTATATTTGCCTTTAGTAAATCAACCCCATTGCTATAAAAGGCCTTGTCCTTGCCTATATGTTTAATGGCAAACTATAATCTATCTCTAATGTTCCTTTTGAACAGCAATGGTGTTTTTTTGTTCGTTTTTTTCAATACATTTTAGAGATTTTTCAGTTCCACAAAATAAATATTCATACAGATTGTGCAACGTCAACAATAGATAGTATGACGTTGAACATTGTACATCACGTTTTATAAACAAATCATTGCAGAAACAGAGCTATAACAAGAATAAACACCTGTAATGGGGAATCGGGAAATTAAGGTAAAAGGTAGGGGACAAGGAGGTAGAGGAGAGTGGAACCATCGATACCGGTCCCATGTGACCCCCAGGAGATAGAAACTGAGAAAGAAAGAGAAGGAGAACCAAAGAGGGGAAAGGTAAAGGGAAGGTAAAATGGACAGTTTGTGAGTCAGGAAACTGTCAAGACTGGAGTGTGCCACATTAACTAAGCAGCTAGACCTGTTTAATTGTGGATTTTTACTGGGCAGTAAGTATTTCAAACAACATGACCTGGGAAATCTGGTGCTTGACTTCCACAAAGCGGGGCAGAATGGGTTTTCCACATTAAAAGCAAAGTAAAGATATGCGTAACAAGTTTGAATTGTGATTTTGTTCGTTCAGGTTGTTTATTTAGTAGGACCTCATAGGGGTTTTGTTGGGTGACTGACAGGTATATCATTTAATAGACTCTAATCCAAAATTGCCACATTTTTGGGCAATCCGAACAAATATGCTAGAAAGAACCCATTACTTGACGGCTGCGAAAACACAAGGGAGAGTAGGTTGGAATAGTACGTGGTATAAAGTGTGTGAGGGAACCAGGCTTTCACCTGCATACTATCTAAGGGGGTCCAATTAGGGCACCTAGCCTGGGACACTGATTTCAATTTTATAGACCTAAAGTGATAGTAAATGTAGCGGTCTAATTACTTTTTCCATATAACCACAGTACTCTGCATTTTTATTTATTTCGGTCGTAAAAATGAATACACCATGTCAATTTTATGTGTCATTTGTTCAAGTATATCACTTTTATTTTAAGGTGACCAGATTCTCAAAATTAAATATGGGGACACCCTACTGACCATGCCCACTTCTACTGTGGATGGGGCAGGGGTAGGGAGCTGGGATACTAGCTTCAAATGTTGGGTATTGCCAAATTGTACTCCCCCAAACAGTGGGAGAGGCTTAAAGGGATATGGTTTAATAAAACCTAAGCCCACTTTGCTCTGGGTCAAGAATGCATAACATGCAGAGTGTACAGCAAAATTAAAATAAAGCACAGAGTGCCCCCAAGCAAAAATCTCTCCATTCTCCTAATACAATTGCACCACTGTGACAAAACCACTTCCAGCACAAATTTCCCCGTCCCTGAATTGTATTTACTGGACCTTGGCATGGCGTTGCAGGTGAGTCCCCACAGTCCACCGCCTGCTAGTGAGCTCCCCTCCTCGCATCTCCAGTGGTAACACCTTCACAGCTGCACAAGGAACCATATACTTTCAGGTTGTGGAAGAGTCTGTGGCCTCACATGTAGTCTTTCACCTCTGCAGCACCCCCATGCCTCTCTCTTCACAGGCAATCACCAACACACTCATGTGACAAGCAATGTTCCAGACTGCATTTAGAGGTTGCTGCTACCAGAGGGTCCTCCAGTCACAATCCAGTCTAGTGTAGTAATTGAACAAAGTGCCATTGGTGTCTACTGCTACTGATTTACTCCCACGCTGGGATGAACTGCCTACCAACCCCCTCTTCCGACTTTTCCCCCCACCCCCCTCTAACTAATCGCCACCACCAGGAAACAGTGTTTATATCTCCCTCCACGAGCTAAGCAGGAGAGGAAGACTTACAGCATAGGTTAAAGGGGCTCCTTGAAATGTAGTACCAGTGTTTTCACTTGAATTAGGAAACAAGAAAAATAGTTTCCAACTGCGAAGAAAAAAGAAAAGTGAGGAAGAATGGAAGTAAAAGTTAGAGAGGGAAGCTACAGTATAAAGGGTAAGAAGCTTTCTTCTCATGACCCCCTGTGTCATAGACCCCTGTTGGGAGAATTTTTGAGAAAGCATATTCCTTCAAACAGGTACTTTTTGCCCAGAGGTGTGCTTATCAATTTCTCATTAATCGTTATCCTAGGCAAGCTAGCTTTTTAAATACTCACACTTATGGTAGCTGTAAACTAGTGGTATTAAACCCCCCTTCTTTATTAAATGTATTGTTCACATTAACGGAGAAGTATGGCCAAATCTTTTTTGGCCATACTTCTACTATGGATCACATGAGAGCAGTTAGTTTTGCACTCATGCGATCCAATTTCAGCTGACAGCAGGCTGAAGTTCACTGTCAGCTGATGTCACTCAGCCAGTCCATGCTCTGGAAACGTGAACGCTGGAGGGGAGAGCTGACTAATGCCGCGTACACACGAAGGGACAATCCCGCGGGATTATCCTCTGGACTGAAGTCCAGCGGATAATCCCCTCGTGTGTGGGCGCCGGCGGACTTTTTGGCGCCAAAGTACGGCGGACTAAAGTTTGAAGTTTTGTTTTCAAATTATCCGCTGGACTTGGCAGTCCAGCGGATAATCCCGCCGTTAGTGGGCAAGTCCGCGGGACTTTTGAAATGAACGGACTTGCCGCTCATCGGCAAGTCCGTTCATTTAGCACGTGACTTTAGGTTACGTAGCTAGCGTAGGCAGTAAATGCCGCCGCGCTAGCTCCGTGACCTGGCATGGATTTAAAGGGACTCCCCACGCCGAAAAAACGGCGTGGGGGTTCCCCCCAAATCCATGTCAGACCCTCATCCGAGCACGCAGCCTGGCAGGCCAGGAAAGGGGTGGGGACGAACGAGCGCCCCCCCCTCCTGAGCCGTACCAGGCCGCGTGCCCTCAACATGGGGGGTGCCCTGGGAAAAGGGGGGCCGTGCGGCCCCCCCACCCCAAAGCACCTTGTCCCCATGTTGATGAGGACAAGGGCCTCTTCCCGACAACCCTGGCCGTTGGTTGTCGGGGTCTGCGGGCGGGGGCTTATCGGAATCTGGGAGCCCCCTTTAATAAGGGGCCCCCCAGATACCGGCCCCCCACCCTATGTGAATGAGTATGGGGTACGATGTACCCCTACCCATTCACCTAAGGTGTAAAATGTAAAGTAAAAAAAAACACCCACACTTTTGAAAAAATATTTTATTGCACTGCTCCGGGGGTCTTCTTCCGTCTTGGGGGTCTTCTCGCCGGACTCCCCCGCCATTTACCAAGCTCTTTTACCGAGCGGGGGAAGTCCGGCTACCTTCTTCGTCGTCGCCGCCGTCTGGGGGTCTCGATCCGCCTTCGGGGGTCTTCTTCCGTCTTGGGGGTCTTCTCGCCGGACTCCTCCGCTCTCTTCTGCTCTTTTACCTAGCTCTTTCACGAGGGGAGGAGTCCGGCTACCTTCTTCGTCGTCGCCGCCGTCGTCTGGGGGTCTCGATCCGCCTTCGGGGGTCTTCCGGGGGTCTCTTCTGTTCTTGCGGCGGTCGTCGTCTTCCGCGCCGCCGGCGCCTTCTCCTTCTCCTTCTTCTTGTCCTTCTTGTCCTTCTTGTTCTTCTTCTTCTTCCGATGTTGACCCGACACTCTCTTTGCCCGGAATGCCTGTGCCGCTCTGCGCTCGGACTTATATAGGGACATGGGGGACAGGGTCACATGTTCATGTCACATGGTGACCCCGCCCCCTTGCGATGTCACAGTCCCAGCATCCTCCGGGACTGTGACAACACAAGGGGGCGGGGTCACCATGTGACATGTGCATGTGACCCTGTCCCCCATGTCCCTATATAAGTCCGAGCGCAGAGCGGCACAGGCATTCCGGGCAGAGAGAGCGTCGGGTCAACATCGGAAGAAGAAGAAGAACAAGAAGGACAAGAGGGACAAGAAGAAGGAGAAGGAGAAGGAGAAGGCGCCGGCGGCGCGGAAGACGACGACCGCCGCAAGAACAGAAGAGACCCCCGGAAGACCCCCGAAGGCGGATCGAGACCCCCAGACGCCGGCGGCGACGACGAAGAAGGTAGCCGGACTCCTCCCCTCGTGAAAGAGCTAGGTAAAAGAGCAGAAGAGAGCGGAGGAGTCCGGCGAGAAGACCCCCAAGACGGAAGAAGACCCCCGAAGGCGGATCGAGACCCCCAGACGGCGGCGACGACGAAGAAGGTAGCCGGACTTCCCCCGCTCGGTAAAAGAGCTTGGTAAATGGCGGGGGAGTCCGGCGAGAAGACCCCCAAGACGGAAGAAGACCCCCGGAGCAGTGCAATAAAATATTTTTTCAAAAGTGTGGGTTTGTTTTTTTTTACTTTACATTTTACACCTTAGGTGAATGGGTAGGGGTACATCGTACCCCATACTCATTCACATAGGGTGGGGGGCCGGTATCTGGGGGGCCCCTTATTAAAGGGGGCTCCCAGATTCCGATAAGCCCCCGCCCGCAGACCCCGACAACCAACGGCCAGGGTTGTCGGGAAGAGGCCCTTGTCCTCATCAACATGGGGACAAGGTGCTTTGGGGTGGGGGGGGCCGCACGGCCCCCCTTTCCCCAGGGCACCCCCCATGTTGAGGGCACGCGGCCTGGTACGGCTCAGGAGGGGGGGGGCGCTCGTTCGTCCCCACCCCTTTCCTGGCCTGCCAGGCTGCGTGCTCGGATGAGGGTCTGACATGGATTTGGGGGGAACCCCCACGCCGTTTTTTTCGGCGTGGGGATTCCCTTTAAATCCATGCCAGCTTGCGGAGCTAGCGCGGCGGCATTTACTGCCTACGCTAGCTACGTAACCTGAAGTTACGTTCGAAATGAACGGACTGCTCCGTGTGTGGGCAAGTCCGTTCATTTTCAAAAGTCCCGCGGACTTTTGGCCGGCGGATTATCCGCTGGAGAAGTCCGTGCGTGTGTGGGCAAGTCCACACGCTCGGAAAGTCCAGCGGACCCAGCTGGAAAGTCCCGCGGGATTGTCCGCTGGACTAGGTCCGCCGGCAAAAGTCCGCACGTGTGTACGCGGCATAAGAGTCATGGCCCCTGCTCAGAGCAGAGGGGGAGAACTGAGCGATCAGTGGTGCCAGAGGCAGAGTATAGTAGACCTGATAGGTAAGCACAGTACGGGCATTGTTTGGAAGGGGTGGTATGGGTACATCTGGGAGGGGAGTGTGGGAGTGTCTGTGAGGCTGTTTACAGAAAGTGACTATGATTGGCCTCATGTCAGCTATTGTGTCCAGGTAATTTGGGAACACGCGCTAGCGCAAAGGCTGCTGGGACGGGACATGTAGTCCCAAAAAACAGGGTCATGTTTTGCCCAGGAGCATGCTCCTTAGCCAAAAGTAGATACAATAGGGAACTAGTAGCAATGAGGATGCAGCTGATATGTATAAATTTGTGGGGTTATGAGAGTTAAAAATGTAAAATTAATGTATTTGTCAGGGATCCTATGTCATTTTCAGTGAGGCTTTAGAACCACGCATTTAGTTTTCTGAATCACTTTGTAAACAGTTGCCATTTTTAAATAAAATACTCAACTTCACCTGTTTTTCCTTTTTTGCATCTCAGTGTTGCTGATCACCTGCAGCCTCTTTGAAGCTGTTTCTGGTCTATATGCACTTAAACAATGGCTGCATGACATTTCTCTGTGTGGGTTTATTAATGGTGATAACAGTAGACCATGCTTGTGTAATGTGTTCGTCACCCTGTAACAGGAAGTAACAGGAAGTCTCTGAACAACAACCATCAAGGCAGGATTATTAGGTTTTATTTTAATCAAAGGTGCAGATTTCAAGATATTGAAAATGGGGAGGCAAGGTTGGCTATGGAAGCAAGTGGCTGCACAGAGTACAGCTCTGATTCACTGTATCTTTTAAGCTGAATTTAAAGCCCAGGCCCAAACACCTATATATGCCCAAGGCTAAAGCCTAAGTTTAGCAAAAAGAAAAAAAATTCAGCAGAAGGTACGTTACTTACTTCAGGCAGGAGAACTATTCAGTATGGTGCTGCCGAGCCATGAGGCACATCTCGGCAGCATGATGACCACTCTGAGACTTCCACAAAGGGGAAGTGTGCTTCAGGAGCCCAGGAAAAACCACTGGCACCCCCTATACCCACACTGGTCTTTATTGCACCTAACTCCTTATCCAGCTCTGACAGCTTGGGGTCATCACAACTTCCCTCAGTAACAGTAGTGCTAACAGGGCAATTGGTTTGCTCTTACAGGAACGCCCTACCAAGGTAGACATGCAGGGTTAGGCGACGGAGATAAAATAGGCACTGCGCAACAAAGTAGAGGAACTGAAAGAGCAGCTGACTCTTACTGACAGTGGTCACAGTGCCGCAACATACAACTGACTAACATGAAGTCTGAACTGCATCAAGTTCATAGTTGAAACACAGTCATTAACTGAAACAGGAACAGCTGTGTAGGAGACTTAAAACCAGGTAAGGAACACACCATGGCCAGACTGAGCACAGCATCATCAAGGTCTCTTCCAGACAAAGATCTCAAAGCAGACTGGGGTTTCAAGATGTGCCGTTCAAGTTCTTTTGAAGAAGCACAAAGAAATGGGCAACATTGAAGACTGTAGATGCAGTGGTCGGCAAAGGAAACAATGCAGTAGATGAAAGACACCAGCAATGCCATCAGCACAGAACTGGCAGACCCAGGTACGCCCATCTACTGTCTGGAGAACATGGAAAATGAGACCCAGGTAAGGTTACCCAGGTCAGAAAGCGGCTACTTATGCAACAGAGGGTCTTAATCAGCGTTAATTCTAATTGACTGGCATAGGTGTGAGATGTGTTGAATGTATCTGCACTGCTTTATGTTTTACTTCAAAGTCTCAAAACCGAGAATGAAAAACAAGATACTCATATATAGGAATAAGGGAGGGTTGAAAGATCGAGTCCTCGGCTTACCATCTAAATAAATGCGGTCATCCAGAAGGGGAGCTGTTTTATTCAGTTCCTTAGAAGAGCATTACTGACAAAAAGATGGAAAATCACTCGTTTGTCTCCCTTTTTTAAAAGGGGTGGCATTACCAAAATGGACTTGCCGTTATAAGGGACAGGTAACTCCTAGCCCCACCCCATCCAGACGAAGCTACGCTACTCCTTTAGTGAAACGCAATGACATCACTACAGTCAAGTGATGCCAGCCACGGAATTCCCCATTCCAACTAAGATCGTAGATCAGAAGGTCTCAATCCCTGCAGTATATCCAAAGCAGCGATTGCCACGGACCACACAGTTGACCATCCGATTACCCACTTCTACCAAAGAGCCCTTGGACTACGAGTATGGTTGAAATCGAATCCCGGCTCAGCACTGATATAGAGGGATAGGATAAACGGCTGAATCCATGGGATGGTAATGTATGCAAGCTTCTCTGAAACAGCTCCTCTGACTGCTAATTTCCTAAACGGTGACCGAAGCATGCCGTGTGAAATGCTCTGATCTCTAGTAAGAACTGTACAGTAGCTCTATCCTACGTCCACTCACATTGCAGCCAACCTTGATTACCCTGTTAATGGTAAAGCACGCTGCGTCTATTCTGTCAGTGATTTCCTGAAAGAAATGGATGCTCAGATATTTGGATTCCCTGCTGCCATTGTCTGGGCTCAATGAATATAGCACACATATTGTGGAGCATCTTACTGGATTGGACACTGTATAGTAACATTATTATTATTGGTACCCGATCAATACCACTATTCAATCACTGCGTTACTTTCACCATCTTCATCATAGGATGACATGTTCCTTTTTTTTTTATTCATACCATCCGCAGTGAATGTAAGTGGGACTGAGTCTGTCTAAGGAGCCCCTTCAAAAAATCTTGGTTGTCATCTATATCCAATGCTCACAGCACGAGCGGACTAACATCATATCTAATGCTCCAATAAACTCCCATAACAGGATCAGGTCATCATTCAGATCGTTTTATATCAGCTACCTTTATCAAAGTTATATAGCAACAGTTTAGCAGCTTGTTTCAGTATTAGTGAGATTAATAAAACATAAAAACTGCCAGGGAAAAAAAAAATATTATTATTATAATTTTTTCACATTTCTACTTATTGAGACAACTATTGCATGGCAGCTCTTTTGTGAATGGAAGCTGGCGTCCGGACTTTTGTTTCTTGAATTTGTGTTTGTATTGTGTTTTTCCGGCTTCTTGTCTGTTTTCATAACACTACTCTCCAGTGCTTTTTTTAACTCTTGTAGTACTGTGTGTGAAGTTGCCAAAATATTTATAGTCACACTATGAATTATTTTATTCTGTCCAATCTATGAAACCAATAAATGTTGTATTTTTTGAATTAACCCTGATTAAGACCCTCTGTTGCCTAATTAGCCGCTTTCTGACCTGGGTAGCCTTACCTGGGTCTCATTTTGTATGCTCTGCTTGGTTTGGCTATGGTAACAGCACCACATATTGGCAAATGGTATACCGGTATAGTTAATTAATACCTTTTTGTGGATATGCTTTTATAGGGGTCATTATTCCTCTCTTGTTTATGCCTACTGTCTGGAGAAGCCTGACCAGAAGTGGTCTTCGACGTGTAAATAGGGCTAAGCGACTCTGGGGTACCAAAAAATGGCAGCAGGTGCTTTGGACTTATGAGTCAAGGCAGTTGGGCTGGAGATCGTTACAATAATAAGTGTCAGCAGGCAACAGTGAAGCAAGATGGAGGCTCCTTGCAAGTCTGGGGCTGCATTTCTGCAAATGGAGCTGGATATTTGGTTAGGATCAATGGTGTCCTCAGTGCTGAGAAATACAGGCAGATACTTACCCATCATGTCATATCATCAGCGAGGTGTGTGATTGGCACCAAATTTATTCTGCAGCAGGACAATAACCACAAGACATACAGCCAATGTCTTTAAGAACCATCTTCAGTGTAAAGAAGAACAAGGACTCCTTGTAGTGATGGTTTGGCCCCCACAGAGACCTGATCTCCACATTGAACGTGTCTGGGATTACATGAAGAGACAGAAGGATTTAGGTAGCCTACATCCACAGAATATCTGTGGTTAATTCTCCAAGATGTTTGGAACAACCTACCTGCCGAATTTCTTTAAAAACTGTGTGCAAGTTTACCCAGAAGAATTGATGTGGTATTGAAGGCACCAAATATTAATTTGATTTGGATTCTGTTCATTTACTTTACATTTTGTTTATTGATAAAAATAAACTATTAAACAGTTCTATTTTTGAAGGCATTCTTAACCACTTGCCGACCGCCTCATGTATATATACGTGAGTAGAATGGCACGTACAGGCAAAATCCCGTACCTGTACGTGACATTCTTCCGGCGGGTGGGGGGTCCGATCGGAAACCAGTACACATAGGCACACATTCCACCCCCCTGTCACCCCCAGATCACCCCCTGCCCCCCCAGTCACAGTGTCACTGACTGCAGTGATCATTTATTTACTGATCACTGCATTTAGTGTCAGTGTGACTGAAATAACTGTCAGGGCAGTTAGTTTTAGGCCCCTTTAGGTCTAAGGTAGCCCCCTACCCCAATAAAGGTTTTAACCCCCTGATTGGCCCTAGTTAACCCTTTCACCCCTTTTGCCAGTGTCACTAAGCGATCGTTTTTCTGATTGCTGCATTAGTGTCACTGTTGCCGCTAGGTAGCCAGTTTTTTTTTAGGTTAACCGCCAGGTTTATATAGGTTCATAAATAGGTTTATAGGTCAGGTACCCCCATATTACAACCTAAATAAAGGTTTTAACCCCCTGATTGCCCCTAGAGTTAACTCTTTCACCAGTGATCACCGTATAAGTGTCACTGGTGACGCTGGTTAGCCAGTTAGTTATTTCGTTATTTAGGTTCCCCGTCAGGTTTTTATATAGCGTCAGGTACCCCCATATATTACCTAATAAAGGTTTTAACCCCCTGATTGCCCCTAGTTAACCCTTTCACCAGTGATCACCGTATAACTGTTACGGGTGACGCTGGTGAGATAGTTTGTTTTTTATACTGTCAGGGCAACCGCCATTTATTACCCAATAACGGTTTAACCCCCTGATCGCCCGGGGGGTGATATCATTTAGGTTTTAGGGTCAAATAAGGTCTGCGTCGCCCCAGATTAGTGCCAGTACCGCAAACACCCACGCGCAAAGCATACACCTCCCTTAGTGGTACAGTATCTGAACAGATCAATATCTGATCTGATCAGATCTATACTAGCGTCCCAGCAGTTTTGGGTTCCAAAAAACGCATTGTTAGCGGGATCAGCCCAGATACCTGCTAGCACCTGCGTATTCCCCCTCCGCCCAGCCCAGCCCACCCAAGTGCAGTATCGATCGATCACTGTCACTTACAAAACACTAAACACACATAACTGCAGCGTTCGCAGAGTCAGGCCTAATCCCTGCGATCGCTAACATTTTTTTTGTGTTAGCGTTTTGATTCAGTCGCTAACAGTCAGGAGATTTTTTACCTGTGAATCTCAAAAAAATATATAAAATAAAAAAAACAAAAATAGTTGTTGTTTTATTGTTCTCTCTCTCTCTCTCTCTATTCTCTCTCTATTGTTGCTCTTTTTTTTTACTCCATTCTATTCTGCAATGTTTTATTATGTTTTATCATGCTTGCTTTTCAGGTATGTAATTTTGTTTACTGTGTTTTATTGTTAACCATTTTTTTGTTTTCAGGTGCGCCATTCAGTTGCAGCGCGGATTTATTTACCTTGACAGCAACAGCATTTGCCACGATGCATAAAGCCGCGACTCCAACGCTGTAGGAGGTGATTTCACCACCACAGTTAAAAAAAAAGAGCATATATGCCGAAGCATGGGGGCAGCAGGGGCGGAGGAGCGATTGGCTCCTAATGCAGCGTACATACGGTCGAAATTCCGATGTAGGCTTGCCCTGTAGAAAAGTCCGACCATGTGTACATGGCATAACTTTTGCGGGAGGATGCCCCCATGCTTCGGCATATATAAATGGTGCATGTAATGCCCATCATTAGAAGTGGGTGGATGAAGGGAGGTATTCTAATGGTGGGCATACCCACCAATCAATCTCTTTTTTTCGTTCAGCCAAGAGGCTGCATGAAAAAAAAAAGATTACAATATATGTCCAGTATGTTGCTGGACTTTGAATGGTTATACCAGAATGATGCCTGCAGGTTTAGGTATCATCTTGGTATCATTCTTTTCAGCCAGTGATCGGCTTTCATGTAAATGCAATTCTAGCAGGTAATTAGCCTCTAGACTGCTTTTACAAGCAGTGGGAGGGAATGTCCCCCCTCCCGGATATAAACCGCGCCATTGGCAAATTGGGAAAGCGTTTTATCACACCGATCTTGGTGTGGTCAGATGCTTTGAGGGCAGAGGAAATATCTAGGGTCTAATAGACCCCAATTTTTTTTTAAAAAGAGTACCTGTCACTGCCTATTGCTATCATAGGGGATATTTACATTCCCTGAGATAACAATAAAAATGATAACAAAGAAAAAAAATGGAAGGAACAGTTTAAAAAAAAAATAAAAAAAAGCTAAATAAAAAAAATAAAAAAAAAAAGCACCCCTGCCCCCCTTCTCTTGCGCAAAGGCGAACACAAGCGTTGGTCTGGCGTCATATGTAAACAGCAATTGCACCATGCATGTGAGGTATCACCGCGAAGGTCAGATCGAGGGCAGTAATTTTAGCAGTAGAATCTGAATCTAATGTGGTATCCTGTAAAGGCTTTTAAAAATGTATGTAGTTTGTCACCACTGCGTGTTTGTGCGCAATTTTAAAGCATGTCGTGTTTGGTATCCATGTATTCGGCCTAAGATCATATTTTTTATTTCATCAAAAATTTGAGCAATATAGTGTGTTTTAGTGCATTAAAATAAAAAAAAGTGTATTTTTTCCACATAAAATGCGTTTGAAAAATCGCTGTGCAAATACTGTGTGGAAAAAAAAAAATGCAACACCCACCATTTTAATCTGTAGGGCATTTGCTTTAACAATATATATAGTGTTTGGGGGTTCAACGTAATTTTCTTGCAAAAAAAAAAAAATGTTTTCATGTAAACAAAAAGTGTCAGAAAGGGCTTTGTCTTCAAGTGGTTAGAAGAGTGGGTGATGTGTGATATAAGCTTCTAAATGTTGTGCATAAAATGCCAGGACAGTTCAAACCCCCCCAAATGACCCCATTTTGGAAAGTAGACACCCAAAGCTATTTGCTGAGAGCAATGTTGAGCCCATTAAATATTTTATTTTTTTTGTCCCAAGAGATTGAATAAAAAAAAAAAAAAATATATATATTTTTTTTTACAAAAAGTTCTCACTAAATGATATATTGCTCAAACATGTCATGGTTATATTTGGAAATACACCCCAAAATACACTCTGTTGCTTCTCCTGAGTATGGGGATACCACATGTGTGGGACTTTTTGGGAGCCTAGCTGCGTACGGGACCCCAAAAACCAAGCACCGCCTTCAGGCTTTCTAAGGGTGTAATGTTTTTATTTCACTCCTCACTGCCAATCACAGTTTCGGAGGCTATGGAATGCCCAGATGGCATAAAACCCCCCAAAATGACCCCATTTTGGAAAGTAGACACCCCAAGCTATTTGCTGAGAGGTATGGTGAGTATTTTGTAGATCTCGCTTTTTGTCACAAAGTTTTGAAAATTGAAAAAATAAAAAAAAATTTTTTTTTTTCTTTACTTTCTTCATTTTCAAAAACAAATGAGAGCTGTAAAATACTCACCATGCCTCTCAACAAATAGCTTGGGGTGTCTACTTTCCAAAATGGGGTCATTTGGGGGGGTTTTGTGCTATTTTGGCATTTTATGGTCTTCGAAACTGTGATAGGTAGTGAGGAGTGAAATCAAAAATTTGCACCCTTAGAAATCCTGAAGGGGGTGCTTGGTTTTCGGGGCCCCGTACGTGGCTAGGCTCCCAAAAAGTCCCACACATGTGGTATCCCCATACTCAGGAGAAGCAGCAAAATGTATTTTGGGGTGCAATTCCACATATAACCATGGCATGTGTGAGCAATATATCATTTAGTGACAACTTTTTGAAAAATTTTTTTTTTTTTTGTCTTTATTCAATCACTTGGGACTAAAAAAAAAAAAATATTCAATAGGCTCAACATGCCTCTCAGCAAATAGCTTGGGGTGTCTACTTTCCAAAATGGGGTCATTTGGGGGGGTTTTGTACTTCCCTGCCATTTTAGCACCTCAAGAAATGAGGCAGTCATAAATTAAATGCAGTGTAAATTCCAGAAAATGTACTCTAGTTTGTAGACGCTATAACTTTTGCGCAAACCAATAAATATACGCTTATTGGCATTTTTTTGTACTAAAGACATGTGGCTGAATACATTTTGGCCCAAATGTTTGACTAAAATTGAGTTTATTAGATTTTCCCTTATAACAAAAAGTAGAAAATATATTTTTTCTTCAAAATTTTCGGTCTTTTTCCGTTTATAACGCAAAAAAATAAAAATCACAGAGGCAATAAAATACCATCAAAAGAAAGCTCTATTTGTGGGAAGAAAAGGACACAAATTTCGTTTTGGTTACAACATTGCATGACCGCGCAATTACCAGTTAAAGCAGTGCAGTGCGAAATTGAAAAAAGACCTATGGTCCTTAAGCTGACAATTGGTCCGGGGCTGAAGTGGTTAATTTACAGCATTATTTCACCTGGCTAAAACTTTTGCTAAGTTATCTATATTTTTGAAAATTTATCAATCCTGATGTACTGAGGGCCTCATCTCATTTCTTGAGGCGCTTAAATTCCAGGACAGTACAAATTACCCCCCAAAATGACTCCTTTTTGGAAGTAGACTGTCCAATAGACATGTGCGGTTAGTTTCGTACGAATCGTAAATTCGTACGAATTTTTCGAAATTCGTACATTCGTACGGAACCGAATTACGAATTTTTCTGGATACGAATTCTGTACGGAATACGAAATTCCGTTTACGAATTTCGGATCCAAATTATTCAAAATTTATTCGAATCCGGCAACTACCAAATATATCGAATTTCAATTTCAACTAATACTAAAGAAATTATTATAGCGGATATAACGAGTGATTCGAAATTCGGCTCCAAACTATTCGAATTCAACTACCAAATATATCGAATTTCAATTTCAACTAATACTAAAGAAATTATTATAGCGGATATAACGAGTGATTCGAAATTCGGCTCCAAACTAATCGAATTCAACTACCAAATATATCAAATTTCAATTTCAACTAATACTAAAGAAATTATTATAGCGGATATAACGAGTGATTCGAAATTCGGCTCCAAACTATTCGAATTCAACTACCAAATAATATATCGAATTTCAATTTCAACTAATACTAAAGAAATTATTATAGCGGATATAACGAGTGATTCGAAATTCGGCTCCAAACTATTCGAATTCAACTACCAAATAATATATTGAATTTCAATTTCAACTAATACTAAAGAAATTATTATAGCGGATATAACGAGTGATTCGAAATTCGGCTCCAAACTATTCGAATTCAACTACCAAATATATCGAATTTCAATTTCAACTAATACTAAAGAAATTATTATAGCGGATATAACGAGTGATTCGAAATTCGGCTCCAAACTATTCGAATTCAACTACCAAATATATCGAATTTCTAATTTTCAACTAATACGAAAGAAATTATTATAGCGGATATAACGAATGATTAGAATTTCGGCTCCAACTACCAAATAATATCTAATTTCAACTAATACAAAATAAATTATTATAGCGGATATAACGAATGATTTGAATGGATTCGATATTCAGTATAACGAATATCGACAGTGTACGAATAATAACGAATTCTTTGTTGGTCCAAATTTCTTTACTACAGAAACATGTGACTGTTGGTTGACCAATCACATCAGAGGTTTTCTTGTGATGCTGAGGCCTACAGGGCAGGGCAGAGGGCACGCCCTGATCATATGACTTCTCTTTGTGGAGCTGATCATACAGTCAACTATTTGTGCCAGTGCATCTGCTCAAATATCGTTGCGATCCTTGGATTTTTGATATTCATTTGCCCTGATATCTGTTCGAGTCTGCAAGAGTATTATCCTTGATAGCTTATTTTGCTATTGGATTTCTTCTTTTACTCCAGATTTTTGTTTTAGTCTGCTCATCTTTTTTTTTTGTCTTTTTTTGACTTGGAAGGCAAAATGAGCAGCAAACAAGTAGATCAAGGCAGAAAGAGTGCTGCTGCTGGGAGAGGAAGAGCTTCGAGCCGGCGTAAAGTAGAACAGCAGCAGGTGGGACGTTCTGTCTCTGCGGCCCCTGAGCTCAGCTCACCTCCCATGAAGTTGAGGCGACCAGGAGGAGTGAAAGAGCCTGCCAAACCGCAGACATCACGTCGCCAGCTGTTCCAGGAGGACTTACCTTGTACAAGTACTGCTGCTGGTAGCACTAGCATGCCCACTCGTACCTTTTATGGTAGAGGACGAGGGCAGACCAAAGGGAAACTTCCCAGTGCACACACCTTTGTGCAGCCAAAGATGGAGATCTTGGACAGCATGCTGCATGAAACATGTGAGAAGGCCCAGGCTGAACAAGCTCATGATGATGTTATCACTATCAGCACTCCAGGGAGCTTCGAGATAAGCAAGCAGGAGCCTGAGGAGAGTCAGCTTACAACACATTGTAAAGATCATCAGTCTTCCCCTGGCAATGTAGAAGAAGAGAAAGAGATGGAAACAAGTTTTCACATGGAGAACTTTGATTACCAACCATCGGCATCGGCATCTACCCATGTTGGCCCCAGCGACAGCCCAGGAGAATATATCTCCCCTGACTCCCCACTACTTTTCTCCCCTTATAAGTCCCCTGCCGTTATTTCAAAGCCTCCAGCATCATCGGCCAATGCAACCACAGCAACAGCACCCAAAATACCCGTGATGTTCAGATCTCATTCTCTTCTTCATCCTGCTCCTCCTGCTGAACCTCAGAAAGACAGTCCAACCACTGCAGTGGATGTGAGTCCATCACCAGGCACTGCGGGCAGTGTCATTGGTGCTGGCTGCCGTTCCAGCGTTTGGCTGCATTTCACCAAAATTGGCGTTGGTCAGAAGGCCAAATGCAAGCATTGTGGCAGGGACATCAGCCGGGGCCGAGACATAGGGCATCTCAGCAACAGCGGGATGAACCAGCACATGCGTGTGCACCACCAGGCTGTGCTGTTAGGGGAGAAAATTGTGTCCCCTCCAAACACCAAAAGAGGAACCAATACCAATAGTGGCACCACCACAGCCACCACCATAAGTACCAGCACCACCACCCCACATCCAACCCATACCAGCCACCAGGCCACCCTGGAAGATTTTGGTGGCTTTCACAGTACAAAAGGAATGTCTCAGGCACAGGTTAGGAAGATTACACGCCTGATCGGCCAGCTTATTGCAGTTGGAGGAGCACCATTCAATATGGTAGAAGGTGAGCCCTTCAGGCAGTTGATGCAGGCTGTTGCACCACAGTACCGTGTGCCATCACGAAAGACCTTTAGCCAAACTGTGGTGCCAGCCTTATACAGGTCTTGTGTTGGGGTGCTGAAGGACGAGATTAGAAAGGCAGGTGGACAGGCAGTGCACCTGACCACTGACCTGTGGAGTGCATCTAGTGCCCGACACGCCTTCCTGTCCCTGACGGCACATTGGTGGCAGGGCAAGGTGTCATCTGGATCCTCGTCATCAGCACTTGTCAAAGAGGGGCACCGTTCTTTTCTGCTGCACGCTGAGGTGCTTGATGAGAAGCATACAGCGCAAAATATCCTGCAAGCCCTGCAGAAAATGTTGTTGCAGTGGTTTCAGGCAGACACTGACAGCTACAGGATTGGCTATATTGTGACAGACGGAGGCAGCAACATGGTGAAGGCTGTAAGGGATGGCAGATTTGTGGGTGTGCGCTGCTCAGCCCACCTTCTCCACCAGGTGGTAACCGACAGCTTCCGATTGGTGGAGGCTAATTCTGGCGGCGATGGAAGGCTGTCCAAAGTGGTGGACTCTTGCCGGAAGATGGCTGGCCACTTCCATCGAAGTGTGAGGGACAGCCACCTCCTCAGGTTGGAACAGAGGAAGGCAGGCCTTCCAGAACACTGCCTAAAACAGGATGTGGGGACTAGGTGGAATTCAACCCTAGCAATGCTGGAACGCATCCTTGAGCAGCAGAAGGCTCTCCATGCCATGGCCTGCGAACATAATATCGGCATAGAGAGACCTTTAGGCAGGGAGGACTGGGCCATAATTGGGCAGATTGTGGCAGTCCTCAAACCATTCCTCTCTGTGACAGAACATCTGAGCCGCGAGGATGCCAGCATTGCTAATGTGCTGCCGCTTTTTAACCATCTTCAGACTAAATTGGAGCGGTTCATGTCAGCTCAGGAACCTTTGCCTGGTGGTGTCCCTCAACCTGATGTGTTGGCTCTGCTCAAGACATTTCTCTTGGAATTGGGCAGGCGCACGCAGGATTTGACCGCCTCTTGCCCAGAACTGATGCTGGCTGCCATGTGTGACCCTCGTTGCAAGGGCAAAATGGCTGTGCAGTGCAGTGCTCTCACAACATGGCGGGACAGACTGATTGACAGGGTGCGTCAGAGGGAAAGGCAGATGGTAAGGCCGCAAGAGCTGGGAGAGGAGGAAGAGGAGGAAGAAGATATTGAAAACCCCCTCTCCCATGCAACAGCATCTACTGATTCTGAAGTGAGCAGCAGAGCTCCTGCCAGCGGTCGCGGAGCATCTTCTTCCGTCTTGACTGAGGCATTTGACACCCTAATGGGAACCTCCAGCAGCATAGTGCGCCCCAGGAAACGCATTTCATCAAAGGAGGTTGTCATGACATATTTGTCATCCCCACCAGTGCACCCCACCACAGATCCTATGTCTTTTTGGCAGGAGAAGAGCGAGGAGTGGCCTGCCCTCGCAGATATTGCCAAGGAGCTACTGTCCTGCCCTCCAACAAGTGTGCAGAGTGAGCGGGTGTTTTCTGTGACGGGAAACATCCTGTCACCCCAAAGATCACAGTTGTCCCCCCAGCTAATGGAGCAGTTAGCATTTTTGAAAATAAATTTGCCAAAGCTGGGGTACCCCTCCCTTACTCTGGACATTCCTTGAACTGACTGACTGTCTGCACTCTGCAGCAGAGATGGCCTCTTGGTCTTAGACTCTTTAGTTGGACCCTGTCCCTCCCCACAATCAAAGTTTCTTAAATGCCCAAAAAATATTTATACCCATTCAATTGTTGTTCGATGTGCCAAATGTAATTATACTAATCCACAAGCTGGTAAACGCTGTGGCCTGATGTTCCCCAATGTGCCCCAATAATATGCCATGTGCCCCAGTATGCCCTGATGTGCCCCAATATGCCCTGATGTGCCCCAATATGTTTGGGTGGGGGAAGGGGAGTGTTTTTGTTTTCTGCCATTGCAGAAGGGAACTAACTACTGTTAAGTTAAGTTATTAATAATTTATTGTTGGAGTTGCTTTATGCTTTAGAGAGACCTAATAAACATTTCTATGTTCAGTTGTACAGTAGTGTCTGTCACCTTATTCTGTCCTATATGTCTGCCTGGCTACCTTGGATGGGGAATGGGATGGGGTGGGGGACAGAATGTATAGCTCGCTTTGCAACACTCCTTTTGAGTTGCGGAGCAGGCGTAGGAGGGAACTTTTTATTTCTGTGTCAATGTGGCTTATCACAGTGTGTCTAATATGTGTCTAGTGTGCTGTAAACATAAACACCTCCCTCAACAAAATCAAGCACTAAAGACTGCTGGTTTTATTACTTCAAAACAACTTTATTTTTACACACAAAATAAAAGTATAAAATAATATATTAGATTTGAACAGAACAAACAAACAAAATAGCTATGGTCCTGGAGCACGCAGTGGATGCTGGTTTCATCATGATGGAGAGGCTTCTCGGCTGCTCATGGTGGTGGTAGAGCTAGTACCAGGCAATGGAGCATTGTGTCTGGAAATTGCTTCCAGCAAACATAATTTGCAATGCTCCATTGCCTGGTTCTGTTGTTGGTTGAACCGGACCCACATCCTTTCCATATCATCAGTGTGGTTTCTGATGGCACGGTGGAGGGTCCGGTTCAACCTACGATTCTCCCTCTGCATTTTTTTGTTGGCTTTGGCCAGCCTCCGCATCTCTGTCAGCAGGACAGTTGTCTGACTCGGTGTTGGTGGTGGCAACTGCGGCACTGGCTGCTCCTCTGGAGGGTGAGGCAGTGGAGGACGTACAGGGGGGGCAGCTTCCTGTGGCCCTAGAGTCTGCTTCTGGGCCAAAGGGGTCAGCTCGGTCTCATCCCGGAGCGAAATCCCGTCTGACAGGTCTTCTTGTTGATCTGAAATAGACGAGATAGCCAATGTTGATGCTAGCATTCAAAGAAATTGATTTCTAGAGATTATAATAAAAACATATTTTATTCCTTTTTATTTTGACATTGTCCTTTAAAAAATAAATACTATTTGTGTAACATATACATATATTCCTATTACAAGGAATGTTTTGTAAACATCCTTTGTAATAGAAAAAAAAAAAAAACAGGTCCTCTTTAATGTGAAATCTGGGGTCAAAAAGACCTCAGATCTCATATATTATCTAGTACACAAAAATACAATAAAAAATTAATATAAAAAGAAATGTCATATTCTTCTCCCCCACCCAAAAAAAAAACCCTTTAAGATTGGAGGGCAGAAGTGGACCTGATCGTCTCCACCGCCTCTTTGGCCCCTGATAAAAGTGAACTTGCGGCAAGTCCGCCGCAGTAACCAATTTTATCTGAAAGAGGACCGCCCGCTGAAGAAGATACCGGGGTTATGGCAGCTATCTGCTGCCATAACAATGGTGGTCCTCTTCAAACAGCCGACATATAACTGCGGCGGGTGGTCCTTCCTTAAGTTTTTAAGGGAACAGGTTTCTTTTTTTTTTTTTTAAACAAACGCTTTCAATAAAAATAGGTTTGTTTTTCTCTTTATAATATATAGCAAATAATTTATTTTCACTACTCTTGTAAGTTCCACCCTAGTTACTAACTTACTGTTACTGGTGGCTGTCTGATTGTAGTGGCGTTCAGATACTAAGATCAGATGCATTTCCAAATATTGTAGTAATAGAATAAACAATTATAGGTTACAATACTAACAGTGGGGTCTATTTACTAAAGGAAAATACACTTTCCACTACAAGTGCACTTGGAAGTGCAGTCGCTGTAGATCTGAGGGGGACAGTCATGCAAGGGAAAAAAAACAGAATGTTTGTTTGTACACGATTGGAAGATAAAATCAGCAGAGCTTCCCCTCAATTCAGAGTTTCTCCTCAGATTTACAGCGACTGCACTTCTGGGGAGGACTTCCCCTCCAACTGTTTGTAATAACAGACAAGCGGCTGCTAGTGCTTAGCCACATTGGTTGTTAAAAAACGGCACCGGACGGGTGATGTCTGCCGCTGCAAGCATCACCCGAGTACAACACCTTGAAGCACTATATTGGTAAGTTTGTCAACGATAATTACAAAAAAAGGGGCCACCATTAATCGGTAGACCCCTAGTTTGGGGTGTGTGCTGTGTGTATGAACTTAAAAATGGATGGTTGTAGCTTTTTTTATGTGTTTGTGAACTTAGTGTGGATGATGGTGCCTTGTGTCCTTTTTTCTTTATATTGGCAGCTTGCGTATTCTAGTACTTACGTTGAGGAGAAATGGGGCGTTGCTTCCTGGCAGAAGGAGCTGATGCTGGAGGGTCTGGGATATGGCGGCTCAGGCTTTCTGTTAAAGATAGAATAAAGAGTTATGGTAACCACTTCTGGACCAAGCCTATTTATGACAGTTATTGTTTACAATTTAAAATCAAAACTTTTTTCTAGAAAATTACTGAGAACCACAAACATTATAATTATATATATATATATATATATATATATATATATATATGTGCACTGTGTGTGTATTTGCACAGCGGCCTTTCAAAAGCAATTTTAGGTGAGAAATTAACTGAATTAAAAACATTTTTTTTACAGTAAATGTATTTAGCCCAATTTTTGGGGATATTGCGATAGTCGATGTTACTCCAAGTAAAATAGATAGATATCGAACATGTTATGGTTTAAAATTGCAAACGCTCTTGGAATCGCGATAAACTACGGTACTTAACTACTTCCCACCCGGCCACTGTACATAGACGGCCGGGTGGGAGCCGTCTACTTCTGATCTGACGTTCTGGAACGTCCTTCTGAAGTAGAGGGATCGCGCGCGTGCCAGCGCAGTGGCGCGATCCCGATGCGGCCGTGTCACCCGGACACGGCGCATCTCGGATCGGCAGGAGGGGTCGGTGATTGGCCCTCCTGATCACATGACGGCCGTGTCGAATCACAGCCGTCATGTGATGTAAACAAACAGCCGTTTGCTAGGCAATCGGCTCTCCTCTCCTCACACGGAAGTCGTTGGTGAGGAGAGGAGAGCGGATCACTCCAGCCGGCTGGTGATCAGTGAGTATTAGCTGTTTTTACAGCTTTTTACTCACTGATCACCAGTGTAGTGTCCCCACAGTGTAAACACACATGTCCCCAAAACACACGTCCCCTAATAAAAACACATGTCCCAAAATAATAAAAACACATGTCCCTCACATATGTCCCGGTAAAATAACATGTGTCAATGATTATCTGCACACATATGTCCGTGATCACCTGCACACAGTCATCTGTACATGATCATTTGCGTACATATGTCCGTGATCACGCGAACCAATTATTAATATACACTTAACGTAATTTTTTTGACCAAAAATATGTAGAAGAATACGTATCGGCCTAAACTGAGGAAAAAAAATATTTATTTTTATATTTTTGGGGGATAATTTTTATGACAAACAAAGTAAAAAAAATATTGATTTTTTTTTTTTTAAAAATTGTTGCTCTTTTTTTTTGTTTATAGCACAAAAAATAAAAACCGCAAAGGTGATCAAATAAATACCACCAAATACCACCCTATTTCTGTTCAAAAAAATACGCCAATTTTGTTTGGGAGCCACGTCGCACGACCGCGCAATTGTCACTTAAAGCGACGCAGTGCCGAATCGCAAAAAGTGCTCTGGTAAGGAAGGGGGGAAAATCATCGGGGGCTGAAGTGGTTAAATACAATAAATAGATGTTTGTTATTATGTTTGCTTTGTGTTGGTTAGGTAGGTAGTAGGTACTCACCACTGCCAGAATATTGAGGGGGGCATGAAGCAGAAGCAGCTGTTCCTGTTCCCTCCTCCACGGATGATGACATTGATCGATCTGGAAAACATGAATGTAAAGCAAAACGTAAGTCTCACATGCCGCAGTCATAAAAAATATAGTGAGCTGCAAACAACAACCATATAACTGCAATATATAATGATAGATTTTATTTTACTCACCAGCTCTCAGTCTCTGGTGCTTGGCGGCGGATCTGGCACTGGCAGTGCTCACTCCAGGGGGCGGGGCATCTTCGTGAAGTAGGAGGCCATCCTTAAGCTCTGCCTCCCACTGTCTAAATAAGACAGTCTTGCCTCCTCCAGTGGCCTGCCTCTCAATTTTTTTATGGACAGAGGCCCGACAATCATAAAATCTGCAAATGAAAATAGTATATTTAGTAAATATACACACGTTAATATTATTTTTATTTTACATGTTACTTTTCTGTGTCTGTCTGTGTCAAATAAATATATTTGTGTTACGTTCAAATCAGTTTATTACTCAAAGCCTACTGTGTGTGTTTTTCACAAATATGGGGTGTGTTCTAAGAGTGATATAAAATTTGAATAATTATTACCTGTGCCTGACACCAGCGGTGGTCCTGCGAACCTTGGACAGGGCATTCACAGAGTCCCGGACTCGATCCCAGGCTGCTGTCTTCTGGGCAGTAGGGACGTTGAGGCTGAACAATGTGGCCTTGTCCCTCATAACAGCAGCCACCAGAGCAGCGTTTTCCTGGGGGGTAAAGACTGGCCCCCTTGTTGATGACGTCATCGTCTTCTGCTGCTGCTTGCGTTTGGTTCGCTGGTGGTCGCCGGTGTCAGACATTTCATCTTCTGATATGGGGGGGGGGGGGGGGCATACGCCTCTTTTTTTGGCCATGCTCCCGCTCCCGCTCCACTCCACTTCCATGGCCATGCTCCCTTCCACTCTTCATCTCCTCTTCACGCCTCCTCTCCCCTCCGCGCTTCCTCTCCCTGTCCCCTCCGCGCTTCCTCTCCCTGTCCCCTCCGCGCTTCCTCTCCCTGTCCCCTCTACTACGCTTCCTCTCCCTGTCCGCTCTACTACGCTTCCTCTTCTCTACTCTGCCCACCTCTCTCCTCAACCCCCCACTGAGCCGCCTCTCACCCCCACTCCAGTCCCCTCCACTCCTGTGCTCCCCTCCACCCCCTGACCCTCCACTCCTCTCTCCTCCACTCTTCTCCCCTCCACTCATCCGGCGCTCCCCTCCACTCATCCGATCCCCTCCACTCATCCGGCGCTCCCCTCCACTCATCCGATCCCCTGAGTCCTCTCCACTCTCACTCACAACAACAACTTTCAAACCAACACTCTCACTCACACATACATTCTCACTCCCAGACATTCTAATTCCACACAAATCACAAATTCAGTCCACACAAAAACAACAACCACAACTCCAACAATACCACTCTCTCTGCTCTCAGTCTCTGCTCTGCTCTCTGCTCTGCTCTCTCTCTGTTCCTCCCTCACTACACTACAGTCACACGGAGTCACACGGTCTCTCTAAATTACATCCAGGGGCCGGCCTCTCAAAACTACATCCAGGGGCGGAGACTATAGGCACATGTCAAAAACGAAAGTAAAGAATAAACGAGATTTCGAATAGTTACGAATAACAGCGATGTATTAGAAAAGTACGAATCCATTCGACGCATGCAGCGCCGCAGCGCCACTGTGTCAGACATGTAAATTTACGAATCAACGACCAAAAAGAAAAAAGTTACGAATGTACGAATCCATTCGAAGCGCGTTAGCCAGCGCCATTGTGAGAGAGTGAGAGACACGTAAAATGACGAATCAGTAAACCAAAAAAAAAAAAGTTACGAATCCATTCGAAGCACGTTAGACAGTCACAGCGCAATTGTGAGAGAGAGACACGTAAAATGACAGATCAACAAACAAAGAAAAGTAACGAATTTAAGAATCCATTCGAAGCACGTTAGGCAGCGCCATTGTGAGAGAGTGAGAGACACGTAAAATGACGAATCAGTAAACCAAAAAAAATAAAAGTTACGAATCCATTCGAAGCACGTTAGACATCGCTATTGTGAGAGAGAGACGCGTAAAATGACAAATCAACAAACAAAAAAAAGTAACGAATTTGAGAATCCATTCGAAGCACGTTAGACAGCGCCATTGTGAGAGAGTCAGAGAGACACGTAAAATGACGAATCAACAAACAAATAAAAAAAGTTACGAATCCATTCGAAGGACGTTAGACAGTCACAGCGCAATTGTGAGAGAGAGACACGTAAAATGACAGATCAACAAACAAAGAAAAGTAACGAATTTAAGAATCCATTCGAAGCACGTTAGGCAGCACCATTGTAAGAGACACGAAAAATGACGACTGAACAAACAAAAACAAAAAAAGTTAAGAATGTACGAATCCATTCGAGGCACGTTAGACAGGGCCATTGTGAGAGAGACACGTAAAATGACAAATCAACAAACAATAAAAAGTAACGAATTTAAGAATCCATTCGAAGCACATTAAGAATAAGCAGCGCCATTTTAAGAGACACGGAAAATTACGAATCAACAAACCAAAAAAAAAGTTACGAATGTACGAATACATTCGAAGCACGTTAGACAGCGCCATTGTAAGAGAAAGAGAGACATGTAAAATGACCAATCAACAAACCAAAAAAAGTAACGAATTTACAAATCCATTAGAATAACGTTAGGCATAGGCAGAGCTATTGTCTACACAGTACACACACACAATAGACTGTTGTTATGCAACCTTAATACGTTATCGGATATTATTCGTAGAGTGTCGCTATTCGTTAACCAAATTAACGATTCTTACGATTCGTACGAAATCCGTATTTCGTACGAATCCGAATTAAATTCCGTATACGAAACCCGAATTACGAATTTTTTTGGATACGAAATAAAACGGAACGAAACGAAACGTATTTTTTGACGGATCCCATGTCTACTGTCCAAGGTATTTAGTAAGAGACATGGAGAGTCGTCTGAAGCTGTAATTTTTTTGTCACAATTTTTATTAAATTTTTTTGATCATTAAATGTTTATTGGTTTTTCAACAATACAAGGTACAGGGCAAAGAATTGCAATATAAGAAAAAGAATAATAAAGTAAAAAGATCAAAATACAAATATTAATATGCACACATGTTAATCTGCTAAGGAGTATATTCCTGATTCTGACAAGCTTAGCATAATGTATAGCAATGTATACTATGTAGTAGAAGCCTAATGCCACGTACACACGAGCAGATTTTCCATCAGAAAAATATTGGATGTTTTTTCCGACGAAATTCCGCTCAAGCTTGGCTTGCATACAAACGACCGTCAAGAACGCAGTGATGTACAACACTACGATGAGCCGAGAAAATGAAGGTCAATGCTTCCGAGCATGCGTCAAATTGTTTCCGAGCATGCGTAGGAATTTTGCGCGTCAGAATTGCTACAGACGATGTGAATTTCCGATCGGAACTTTTTCCGACCGAAAAATTGAGAACATGCTCTCAATCTTTTGCTGGCTGGAATTCGGCCAGCAAAAGTCCGATGGAGCATACACACAGTAGCATTTTCCGACCAAAACATCACATCGGTCTTTTGCTGGCCGAATTCCCGATCGCGTGTACGCGGCATTACAGTAGTAATTGTTGATTCATAGATCATATGTTCTTATATTTAGTTGTTCAAATTTCCCAAATGTTATCAATTTTTGGTCACAATTTTGAAGAAATTAAAGCAGTAATAAACCCAAACATTTATTATATTGCAACTCAGCCTTTCAACCAGGGTGCCTTCAGGTTTCTTCAGGGGTGCCTTGACAAATTACCTAAAAAAATTTCCCAAAAATTGTATACAAGCAAAATATTGGAAGATATACTGAAATACTAGTCAGAACCAGTGTGCAAAGGAGCATTTGCTTTGCAAGAATAAATGACCTCTACCTCTATGTGGATGTTGTTGCGTGTAAGTGTAAAACTATTAGTTTAGTTTTTTACATTTTAGAAAGGGGTACCTCAATTCTAAAGGGTTCAGAAACACTGTTGCAGCTTACCATTTCTTAGATGTCATGGCTTCAATAATTTTCTTTTCTAGGCCCTTTCTCTTCTATTTTCATCTGGTAATCTGGCCCTAAAGTCTGGCCAGAAACCTTTATCCCAAAAGAAAAAAAAAATGTGTTTGCTGTAACTGCTTATCAAGTATTAACTGGAGTTTGGCTTCAGTTTGTCAGTGTATTTAAATCTGCTAGTACATCTTATGCCCCATACACACGATCGGAAATGCCGCCAGCAAAAGTCAGATGAGAGCTTTTGGTCGGAAATTCCGACCGCGTGTATGCTCCACCGGACTTTTGCTGGCGGAGTTCCCACCAGCAAAAGATTGAGAGCATGTTCTCTATTTTTCAATCGGAAAAAGTTCAGATCGGAAATTCCGATCGTCTGTACCAATTCCGATGCGCAAAATTCCTACGCATGCTCGGAAACAATTTGACGCATGCTTGGAAGCATTGAACTTAATTTTCTCTGCTCGTCGTAGTGTTGTATGTCACGGCGTTCTTGGCGGTCGAAAGTTCAGAGAACTTTTGTGTGACCGTGTGTATGCAAGCCAAGCTTGAGCGGAATTCATCGGAAAAAACATCCAAGATTTTTCAGATGAAAATTCTGCTCGTGTGTACGCGGCATAACACTCTTCTACCCCCCAGACTGGCAATGTTGCTGTCCAAGGGTGCCCTCATGCAAAATTGTCTCCTCCCTCTTACTGCTCATTATGCTAACTAACCTATGTAAAAAAAATTATAATACTTATCTAATAATAGGTAATAATACCTATTCACAGTCCACTCCGGTCACGTGATCTGATGGCCCTGTGTCAGTGAGTGTGGCTGCAGGGGAGAGGAAGAAGCACTCAACAACGGTTGGGACTTCTAGGAGCAGTGCAATCACTCATAGGCTTCTATGTATCAACCATTGTTGGCTCTCCCTCCTCTCCCCTGCAGCCGCTGCTGATTGACACAGACTGAAGTGGGCTGCAAACCGGTAAGTATACACATTATTTTTAAATAGGTTAGTCAGCATAGGTAGCAGGAAGAGACATTTTTAACACAAGCTAATGTTAGGCAGGAATTCTACTTTAGATCTGGAGGATCTGTGCAATTTTTCCACACCCATAATTTGCAGGCTGCCTAATTCTTTTCCGTTGGACCCTCAGAGCTGTAGACCCCCCTTCCCCTGATAAAAAAAAAAAAAAAACATAGGCCCTGGTCCAATGTACGTCATATCTGATCAGTTTATGTAAATGAAAAAAAAAAAAAAAAAACATTTAGGAGTACAGTTTGTAACTCTATATACATAAATGGCGATGGCTATATTTGTTGATTACACATGCAGCCTCGGCTTTTGGCTGATCCTTGTATGTGAGTGCAAGTCTATGATAGAGGAAGTAAGCGAAAACAAAAGAATCTTTGTAGTGATAATAAAATATACACAATACTTCCTTCAGCCAAAGATCAAGTGACCATAACGAGGCAGCTTGGAAACAGCAGTGTTTTTATTACTGGCAAGAAATAACCAGGTTGCATAATAAGGATCATCAAAGACGATGCGTGCTGCTTAATATAATATTTATAATTAATCTACTTTTCCATACAAAAAATTTAAAATGAAAAATACAATATTTTCTCTGACTGTAGTAAAATGTCTCCCATTTTCAGGTAATTAATGCCTGTTTTGTCTATTGTTTATAGGTACAGTAAAGTACTGCCAATGGTTGTAAACAGAAAATAATTACCTAGGGAAACAAAAAAAAGAAAAGGAAACTTACATTTTAATCAAAGCAATTCGTCTGGAATAATTTCTAAGTATTGTTAAAAAAGAAGAAAATATTTGAATGCTGTCTTTTTCTAGTTAGGTTTAATTAGGACAGATGCTGGTTTTGGATCTAACACACAAACACTAAAATAAAAACAAAATTGCAATGACTTTCTGTAGTATTTGGAGGTTGTGTAATATTTAAGGGAGACCTGCCATGTGAAAAATGTGTAGCTTGCTATTGCCGATATCTAGGGTGCTGCCTTTTATACTGTAGCCACATGATCGGTTCCAGCGTTATACTAAGAAAAAAAACATGCTAAGAGCTAAAACAGCCAATCATATGAGCAAGAAAATCAAAAAATTGTTACTGAACCTACAATTATTTTTCTCTCCTGGACAACTACAGGGAGAAGACTTTCATTGGCTGCAGCTACAGCCTGGACTATGTCCGCCCCTAGTAACAGGGCAGGGAGGGGATTTGATTGGCCGCTATGTCAGGAACTGTTTAGCTACACCCTCCACACTCAACAGGAAGAGCGAGAGCAGTGGGGTCCTTTGTGGGCTGACAGCCTGGGAAATGAAGGCTCAAAGCTAACATTATTCACATACTTAGAGCCAGAGGACAAGACCCCTAATTGCCAGAATGCCTGAACAGACTGCGGGACTGTGTAGATTGATTCCGCAGCAAGAGAGAGAGCTGTGCACATGGCTGCTGTAGGGTTGTGTTATTGTCAGAAGATCATGCTGCTGGGATTGAAGCCATATTGCTATTATATTGCTGTGATGAATTGAGAGAAGTGTTATGCCGTGTACACACGGTCGGAATTCTCGTCGGAAAAAGCTCTGATTGTTTTCCCGTCGGAATTCCGACGGAATTTCACGCAAACTGTCTTGCCTACACACGGTCACACCAAATTCCGACGGTCAGTAACACAGCGGCATAAAACACGTTCGACAGCACTATAAAAGGGAAGTTTAATGCTTCCGAGCATGCGTCAAATTGTTTCCGAGCATGCATCGGAATTTTGCGTGTCGGAATTGCATACACACGATCGGAAAATCCGATAGAAAGGTTTTCCGTCGGAAAAATTGAGAGCAGGTTCTCAATCCAAAGTCCGTCGGAAATTCTGACAGAAAAAGACTGATGGGCATACACGCGGTCGGAAAATCCGTTGAAAAGCTCCCATCGGACTGTTTCCATCGAAAATTCCGACCGTGTGTACTCGGCATTACTGTTCCAGAGTCACCATTGTTCCAGTGTCCTGATTAAGACACCTTAGAAGTTGAAACATGTTAGCAGATGGAGGTTCTCCAATGCACCTGCGTCTCTCCCTCTGGACTAACAAGATGGCCAAGGTTGAGCAGGTCTACACATTTTCCTTTTATTTTAGTTAGCGTAGGGGACATTTTAAAACTTTGTTTCTCACTGACAGTGTTGTGTTAACAAATGCATTTTATTTTAGGGGTTTCAAATGACTATATATCATAATTATTATTATAAGGATTAAGTTATGATATATGGGCTACTTTTCTTTGAGGATACAGAACATATGGGTGTAGTAAACTGAAAGATTTCCCTTTTTTCTTGAATTCCTCTGAAAAATAGCAGTGTGTATGGGGGCTTGTGATTGGCCAGATATAGGCACCAAAACACACAGGTCCCCTGCACACTCCCAAATGTTACTCTCACTCCCGGGTGTACTAGTACTCATGTCAGAGTACACGTAGCCTGGCCTAAAAGGCCTTTTGCATCCTGCTCACAGTCCACAATTTGAGTCAGAGCGACTACAGCTGGTTCTTGTGGGTCCTAAACTACCTCACCCGGAGTTCAGCCCCGTGAAGGGCCCTTGGCAGTGGCTGACTACATACACATGGTTGTGGGGTGTTTGGCTCCCATGACCCGTCTTACTCAGCCCCTTCCCTCCTGGCATTTATATGGCTCCACCCATTACATTACTACAGGAAGGCTTTATCCAAAAGGCGACCTAATTACATAGTTCCCTTTTACCACACTATTTGGTACAGAGCCACCTAGCGGCAGATTAGCTAACGGCACCTGCTTTACAGGTGCACTTACTGTGCCTATAAACTTCTATGCCTTGAACCTAAAAAAAATGGAAAAATTCCCCAAAGGGTTATTTAGCAGCAAAATAACCATCAAATGGTATGAGTATTTTCAATGTTTTTATTTATCAAAAGTTTTAAATATGAGCTCGGGTTGGAATATGAAACAGAAATTAGCCATCAATAGTGATACTTGATAAATGCACATTGCAAAAATGTTGTTACATTACATGTGTACATTACATATGAGTACCCCAATGCATTTCGACCCCTACATTCATGGTCTTCATCAGGAGGATTTTGTTATTCTAAGGGACATGTCAAAAAAATTATTATTTACTTATTGACTTATATAAATATTATCAAGAGTATGCATAAACATTTCATTTTATGCACAATATGTCTTCATTAAAAGTGCAGGTATATTTACCATTTAATTGATGGAGAAATAGGTGTGCAGCACCCAACCAGAATTTAAAAACAGGTACATTCAGTGATCCAAAGGATTCCGTGTGGTCCCTCTGCAACCTTCAGGCGAGCCCCCAATTCATGGGGCTTACAAGGAGTCACGTGTTCAAACCCCAGAAAGGGGGAGGAAGGAGGCTAAGCACCTGCAATGTATAATTCAGTAAATAAGAGCTAGGGGTTTTTGTCCCACTTATTAGTACCAGACCCAGTCGAACCCGGATAGTTGTTATATTGATATCAAATTAACATTAGTTTCTAATTAAATTTTATACTTAATCCATTTAACTTTAGGGCTATTAAAGTGAAACCCCCTGATATGATTATATGATATTATGCCTTTGTGAAAATAAAGTGAAATGGGGTGTTATGCCGTGTACACACGCTCGGAAATTCGTCCAGCAAAAGACAGATGAGAGCTTTTGTTCGGAAAATTTGACCGAGTGCATGCTCCATCAGACTTTTGCTGGCCGAATTCCAGCCAGCAATAGATTGAGAGCATGTTCTCAATTTTTCGGTCGGAAAAAGTTCCGATCCGAAATTCCGATCGTCTGTAGCAATTCCGACGCGCAAAATTCCTACGCATGCTCGGAAACAATTTGACGCATGCTTGGAAGCATTGAACTTAATTTTCTCGGCTTGTCATAGTGTTATACGTCACCGTGTTCTTGACGGTCGAAAGTTCAGCGAACTTTTGTGTGACCGTATGTATGCAAGCCAAGTTTGAGTGGAATTCCGTCGGAAAAAACATCCAAGATTTTTCCGACGGAAAATCCACTCGTGTAGAGTGCTATGGGATAAAAATTCTAATATTTAGTGAAACGAATAAATGATGATGAACAAATATATACATGTGAAAATAAGTGATAGGGCACTAAAACAAAAACAATAAAAAGGGGGTAACAGTGAATGGTGACACGCAAGCAACAAACAGCAACAATGCTGCTCAATGCGAGTGAAAAAAGCGGTGAAAAGGAAGGAATTACGTGAAGAAAGGGTAAAAAATGTTTACCGGTAATTAGTGGAAACAAATATTAACAAAGTTGATAAGGGATATACTTATTTAGTATGGTGCAATATAATGTGGGCAACGATTGGTCTGGTAAGTCTAACAGCAGCACATACAGAGATCACCTACTGATTCCCCCATGTGGGGTCACCGCCGCCATCACTGTGGCTTTCATGGAGTCACGTGGAAGCCACAGTCATGGCGGCGGTGACCCCACATGGGAGAGGAGGAGGAAAGCGCCTGAGATTAATTAAGCAATCTTAGAAAGATATTTAAACCGGCAGCCTCCAGCAGATCAGTAGGTGATCTCTGGATGACTGCCGATGCACGCATAGGAGGATATGGGGTATCAAGTAAGTGCTGCTGTTAGACTTACCAGACCAATCGATGCCCACATTATATTGCAGCATACTAAATAAGTATATCCCTTATCAACTTTGTTAATATTGTTAATCTTTTTATTTTTAACACATATGATTTTCTTTTTTAACTTTCAAGATTTTTATTAGTTTTTCAAAACATAAATAACAAAGGAAAAATTATACAGTTACATATTCTAGATACTGCATCTCTAGGATAACTGGATCAGTTTCAGAACTAATAAATTTCCATATAATGTTATTATCACAAAATAATGGTAGCTTAAATATCTATACAAGTGGATAGGCTCCTAGAAAACGAGAAAAAATAACAAGATAGGAAGATTGATAATTCCCTGTTTACCCCTAACGGGATCATGCTGTAAACATGGGATAATGTTTCAAAGAAAACTTTACATAAACGGAGGATCATAAGGAATATGACAAGGAAGGGGGGGAGGAAGAGGGGATTGATGTATGGAAGTAGACATATATATCAGACCTTCTATAATAATGCATAAGGAAAGAAGAGGAAGAGAAGTAGAATTATCTCTCAGGGGCATAGTTAGTGGTTCTTAGGGTCCTTCAGATAGTTGGAAGCTCTAGGGTGTCCTATCCATTCGTTCCAATTTTTGAGGAAGTGACTTGTAGAACCTTTTTTATGTGCTAACATTAACTCATAGTGCGCCTGATTGTTTAGTCTCAGTATTACCTCAGATAGGTTAGGTGCTAAGGTAGATTTCCATAATTTGGTAATGGTGAGTCTTGCTGCTATAAGGATATTAGAAATTATAATTCTATACTGTGGAGGATAGATGTCAAGGTTTATACTTAACAAAGCCATTTCGGGTGAGAGTTTCTTCAAATTACCCGTGAAAGAAGCTATGACGGTGGAGACCGATTTCCAAAAGCTAGAAAGAGTTTTACAACTCCATAATGTGTGTATCAGATTACCTATGTGGGTAACACATCTCCAACACTTAGAGGATGCAGTGGGGAATATTTTGCTGAGTCTATATGGAGTTAAGTACCAACGGTTGAGGATCTTTTGGGCATTTTCCCAGTGTTCAATGCATGCTGTTGATATGCTATTAACCTGTATGGCTTTTTGCCACTGTTCCCATGTGAAGGTCTGAGAAAGATCTTTTTCCCATTTCAGCATATTTTTAGTCTTAGTATGGGTTGGGAAGGATGAAAGTAAATTGTATATATAGGATATACCTTTCTTCCCAGTAGTCTCGTGGGAGAGGAAAAATTCCCATAATGCGCTAGGGATTTCTACACTTTTTTCTGGGTGAAAATTTTTGGTAAAGGATTTGGCGGAAAGTTTATTTTTTATTCTCTGTTTGTGGTTATCTGGCAAATGTATAAAGAAGTTAAATCCCTGTTCAGACCAGGATGATGTATTTATACGTATTTTACAATAATCAATTACTCTGAGTGGTATAGGTACAAGGGCATGGGCGTTCGAAGATTGCAATTTTGTTAAAGCGAATTTCCAGGCTGTCAATGTGGATTTAATTGTCAAGAAGTTTGGTGCATTTATTTTCCCTAAGGTGTGGCTGGCCATTGATAGGGATAAAAGATCATTTCCTTTGGTTATTTTCCTTTCAATACTCAGCCACAATTTATTATTAGAGTGTTTGAACCAGAATTTCATTTGGTCAAGGAGCGTGGCATAATAATATAAACGAATATCTGGGAGATTCAGTCCTCCTTTAGTTTTGGGGGTAGACATAATAGATAGTGCAATCCTAGGTTTTTTTCCCATCCAGATCAAGTTGCTAATCTTTGAGTTAATTTGGGTGAAAAATGTTGCCGGTAACGGGATTGGGAGGGACCTAAAATAATATAGTATCTTCGGCAGGATCTTCATTTTAAAGGCTGCTATTCTTCCTATCCTATCCAGGATAGCTGCATTTTTTTTATTGATTGTATATCTTGATTTATTTGGGTTAGCAAGGAGGGGTAGTTGGTATCGTACAATTTAGTTGGAGGATAGGCAAGTTGAATGCCTAAATAGGTAATAGAAGGATTATCCCAGTTATAATTAGAGTGTTGTCTTAGTTTAACAACCTGATCCGGTGGGATGTTCATAGGCAGAACATAACATTTATCAGGATTGATCTTATAGTAAGAGATGGATGTGAATGCTTCCAGAGTGCTGTTCACTTCATTAAGTACATTGTCAGTCGCTGATAGTGATAGAAGGACATCATCTGCAAATAGACCTAATTTATGTTCTACCTGATCTATTTTGATCCCCGTGACCTTGGGATTGGATCTAAAAGATATTGCGAGGGGTTCAATTGCTAATGAAAATATAATGGGCGATAGGGGGCACCCTTGTCTGGTTCAGTTCGTTAGATTAAATCTTTTAGATATATTTCCTGCAGTATATACTCTGGCAGAAGGGGTGGTGTAGAGTGACATTATAGCTTCAAAAATAAATCCAGAAAATCCAAATTTCCTAAGAGTTTCCTCCATATATCCCCAATGCACTCTGTCGAATGCCTTCTCTGCAGGAGGTCAATCATGCGTCTAGTGCTGTCTGGGCCTTGTCTCCCTCTCACAAATCCAACCTGATCTGGTTCAATTAGATAGGGTGTGATTTCTAATAATCGGTTGGCAATGACCTTAGCAAATATTTTCAGATCCGAATTTAGTAGTGATATGTGCCTGTAATTAATTGGTGATGTCGGGTCTTTCCCTTGTTTTGGAATAGTAACAATAATTGCTTCAAGCATTTCTTTGGGGAACGAATGGTTTACCACTGCATGGTTAAATATTTTAGCTAGAAATGGGGTAAGTGTTGTGTTAAACGCCTTATAATATTCACTGGATAAACCATCTGCTCCTGGGGTTTTATTTGCTGGCAGTTTTTGAATGACTCTCTTAATTTCCTCAGGGGTTATTGGGTCGTTCAGCCTTTCAAGGTCACTCTGATCTACAGCGGGGACATTAATCTTACTTAGGAATTGGGCTATTTGTGTTGGTGTTGGCTGGATAGTATTAAAATCATCCTTTAAGTTATATAAGCTTTCATAATAATCAGCAAATGCATCAGTTATACTTTGTGGGTTGTATAGTACTTTCCCTGTTTTGTGATGAACTATTTTTTCTATTTTTTGTTTTCTTTGTCTATGGCGTAATTGGGAGGCCAGTAGTTTCCCTGCTTTATTTCCCTGTGAGTAATAGGTTAATTTTAATCTCTTAAGGTATTTTTCGTGGTTGGAAATCAGTTTACATAGACCTCTCCCCGTTCTTCCGCTCCGTAACCCGATCGCGGGATACCAGCGGCGATCGGGTCCGCTGGTCCCGCGGCCGTGGTCACGGAGCTCCCGACCGGGTCGCGCGCGTGCCGCTGGCGGCGCGCGCGCGCCCCCCGGGCAGGCAAATTAAAGGGACGTACAGGTACGTCCTTTTGCCTGCCCGTGCCATTCTGTTGACGAAGAGTGGGATTACTGGGGGATGTTTTGTGATCTTTTTCAAGTTCAGTTATTCTAAGTAGTAGTTTGGCTATTGACTGTGTGCGTCTTTTTTTTCCCCTCGAGGCTAATTGGATCAATATTCCTCTAATAAACGCCTTATGGGCACACCATATACTAGAGATAGATACCATATCATTATCATTTACCTTGAAGAATTCTTCCAATCTTTCCTTCATCACTGCCAGAGCCTCCCTTTGGGACAAAGTATAAGTGTTATTTCTCCAGAGTGTATGATTTGAATTTGGCTGTTTTAAATTTATGCTTAGTGATATTGGGGCATGGTCGGACCATGTTATGTTAAAGATGCGAGCATTTGATATTTTTTGGAGGAGGACTCTGTCAGTGATGAAGAGATCGATCCTAGAGTATGATTTATGTACTTTTGAAAAGAAAGTGAAGTCCTTTTCTGTTGCGTGGAGACATCTCCATGGATCATGCAGATCCTCGTATGAGAAAATGTCCTTTATACCTTTTCTTTTGGATAGAGTTCCTTTGGTTGAGTCTAGAAGTGGGTCCATCGTTGCGTTAAAGTCTCCACAGTAGATGACATTGCCCTTTTGAATCTTCTTCACCATTTTGATTACTTTTTGAAGGAATTGATGGGGATTTTTGTTCGGTGCGTAAATATTGGCAATTGTTAGAACTGTGTTTTCAATTTTAGCGACCAAAATCACATATCTTCCTTGTCGATCAATTTTGGAATCAAGGAGTTGGAAAGAGATTGTATCTTTAATGATCGTTAGGACTCCTTTCTTCTTTTTGCTATTGCAGGATGCAAAGATGTGTGGGAATTTCGGGTGGGCAAATTGAGGGGGGTTGTCCCTTGCAAAGTGTGATTCCTGGATGCATAAGATGTCGCTTCCAAATTTCAATGCATCAGTCCATAGGGCTTTCCTTTTGAATGGGGTGTTGAGGCCTTTCACATTTAGTGATAGTAAGTTCAAATTAGTCATGGTGGGAATAGATGTCTTGCGGCTATGCTGCTTCCATACATATCTGAGCTTGTTAAAGTTGAGCTGAGGGGGAAAGATGAGGAAGGGAGCAGGGATTTAGACTCACAAAAATAAAGAAACATATAAGAACTGGTGAGTTGGTGTGCAACTCTCGTGTGCATTTCAATATGCACTTTAACTCAGGGACTAGAAGTCGAAGGTAAATAAAGACCTATTCTCCCTGTGAACTATAAACCTGAGGCACTTGGGATTTTGGTGAGTTGCAAGAGAGGGGGGAGAGAGAATAGGGTCTCACTCCCATACTCTTTATCCAGCGGACGTGTCATCCATGACTAGTATTCCATGGAGGTGTCAATTTCTCTATTGTGGCTTTAATGGACGAGTTGGTTTCTTCATTAATAAGCAGGCCCCATTTCCCTAGTATTTTGAGTCCTTCTTCCAATGTGTGGATTGTGTGTGACACATTATTTTTTTCCACAATCAGTTTGGTCGGGAAACCCCATTTGTAGATTATCTTGTGATTGCGTAGCATTTTTGTGATCGAGTTTAGGTTTTTACGCGCCAGGATAGTGGCTTGAGAAAGGTCGGAGTACATGGTAATTCCAGCGTATGGGTCTGGCAGTGGAGCATGGTGTCTCGCGAATTGCATCACGATATCTTTTGTCTGGAAAAAATGGATTTTAGCGATTACATCTCTCGGGAGTTTTTCCGGGATATATGATGGTTTGGGAAGTCTGTGAGCTCTGTCAATCACTAAGTCTTGATTCTGTAGTGAGGGGATAAGATCTGTGAACATTTTTTTGTAGAAATTTCCTCAAATCAATATTTTTGACATTTTCCGGTATACCGCGGAATTTAATATTATTTCTTCTGGCCCTGTCTTCGAGGTCTGTGACTTTAAGTTTTAGCTGCTTGACTTCTTCTTCAAGAGGAAAATGATCGTCTACTAGTTCATTGTGGGCATCTGTGAAGTCAGTCAGTTTGTTCTCAATGTAATCCACACGGTCTCCTAAGTCATCTATTTCCCTTTTGGATTTTTGCATAAATGATTTCATGTCATGCTGAATTGCTCCTCTTAATGATTTTAACATTTCTTTCATATCAGAGTCAATTAAAGCCTTTCCTGAGGTGGGGAAAGCATCTAGCTTTTCATCAAAAGGGTTAATTTCTGCTTCTGTTTCAGTTACCTCATCTATATCAATGTCACTTACTTTGTCTTCTTCTGTATCTATTTTTCTCTTCTGCTTAGGAGGGCTAGTAACATCAGGTTGGAATGTCTCCTGTTCCAGTGACAATGGCTGTGGCTGCAGTTCTATTGTCTCTCTCCTCACAGAGCGCGCTGCCTGCTTGTCTGTGTGTGTGAGGGAGGAAGGGACAGTGCCATTTTTCTTCCTCACAGCACCGTTCTGTTTGGGGAAGGAGTCCAATTTGCGGGGTTTATCCCGCAAAGTACGCTTCTCCATGGCTGGGGTGAGGGTCTGTGAGCTTTCCGCTGTGTCCCTGAGTCCTCAGGTTTATTTTCTGTTGCCGCTAGCCGCTTAGGGAGATGAGTAGAGCAGGAGCTGTAGCAAGAAACGGCCATTCCGCTCCTCCGCAGGCCACGCCCCTCAACACATATGATTTTCATCCTCAAATTTGAATAATTATTTGTGAGTCCCACACTTTTGCTTGTCGAGGTATTTGTTACTTCACCACCGTTTACCCCATAAAGGGGTGTCACCACGAATTACTGGTAAACATTTTTTACCCTTTCTTCACGTCATCCCTTCTTTTACACATATTTTTTCACTCGCATTGAGCAGCATTATTGCGGTTTGTTGCTTGCGTGTCACCATTCACTGTTATCCCCTTTTTTTTGTTTTAGTGCCCTATCACTTATTTTCACATGTATATATTTGTTCATCATCATTTATTCGTTTTATTAAATATTAGAATTTTTATCCCATAGCACTCTTACACCCCATTTCACTTTATTTTCACAAAGGCATAATATCATATAATCATATCAGGGGGTTTCACTTTAATAGCCCTAAAGTTAAATGGATTAAGTATAAAACTAAATTAGAAACTAATGTTAATTTGATATCAATATAAAAACTATCTGGGTTCGCTTGGGTCTGGTGCTAATAGGTGGGACAAAAACCCCTAGCTCTTATTTACTGAATTATACATTGCAGGAGCTTAGCCTCCTTCCTCCTCATTTCTGGGGTTCGAACACGTGACACCTTGTAAGCCCTGTGGATTGGGGGCTCGTCTGAAGGTTGCAGAGGGACCACACGGAGTCCTCTGGATCACTGAATGTACCTGTTTTTACATTCTGTTTGGGTGCTGCACACCTATATCTCCATCAATTAAATGGTAAATATAGCTGCAATTTTAATGAAGACATATTATGCTTAAAATGATATGTTTATGCATACACTTGATAGTATTTATATAAGTCAATAAGTAAATAATACTTTTTTTGACATGTCCCTTAGAGTAACAAAATTCTCCTGATGAAGACCATGAATGTAGGTGGTCGAAATGCATTGGGGTACTCATATGTAATGTACACATGTAATATAACAACATTTTTGCAATGTGCATTTTTATCACTATTGATGGATAATTTCTGTTTCATATTCCAACAAGAGCTTAAATTTCTTGTAAAATTAGTATTTTGCACTTTTGATAAATAAAAACAGTGAAAACTACTCATACCATTTGATGGTTATTTTGCTGCTAAACAACTCCTTGGGGAATTTTTCCATTTTTGAAACAATTTTCGGGGTGTGCAGCCTCGTTGACTCTCATTTATGTGTTCTTTCATGTTATGTCTTGAACCTAATAGCTGTAATTCTGAAGTGCATCGAAGACACCAGTGCTCCTAACTGCTAGGCTGCAGGATTTACAGTCAGATTTGTTGATGTACTTTCTGTGCTGCTCACTGTTCTTGCTGGAGAAAAAGTTGTACTTGAGGAGTTGCAGTACAAGGATCCCCCCGCTTCATTCATTCTGTAGATGCACCTCCTTTTCTGTTTCCTTGATATTTCTTGGCTAGACATCAGATCACCAGTTATTACAGGAAAAGCCCTGTCACGAGTAAGGAAATCATTCTCCTCTATTAAGATGACTGCCCCTCACACAGAAACCAAGTTCAGGAGAAGACAATACTAGAGGGAAAAAAATCAACTGCATAGAATCTACAAGCAACACTTGTGGCTTATTCCTTGACCTCTGCTTACACCTTTGGGCACAGCCTTCACAGTTTAGGTCTTTAACTATTTTAACTCTAGCACCTGTATACCCACTGTATATCAGATACATTTTTACATTTCCGGGGTGTTTATTATGCAATATCTTTGTCACTAAGTACAGTAATACCTCAGATTGCGAGTAACGCGGTTAACGAGGGTTGCACAATATGAGCTATTATTTATAAAAAATCCTGACTCGGTTTCCGAGCATTGTCTCGCAAAACGAGCAGGATTCAAGCCTCTGCGGTGTGCAGTACCGCATTTGGCCAGAGGTGCGGGGTGCCAGTGACAAGCAGAGCCGCTCGGAAACACTCCGAGTGTTTCCAAGTATCTCCGGCACCCCCCACCTCTGGCCACATGCGGTACTGCATACAATAGAAGTCACTGTGGAACGAATTATCTGAGTTTCCATTGACTTCTATGGGGATACTCGCTTTGATATACGAGTGCTTTGGATTACTTCTTCTGGAGCAAATTATGCTCATAATCCAAGGTACCACTGTAACTGTTTACTTGGTTACAAATAATGCTTTCTTTGGTGATATGATGTTACAGAGAAAAAAAATAGAATTTGTTCCATTTATGTCACTTAAATTACAATTCTGGCACAAAACAATGCAGTTATTTACACATGAAATATAACTTAATCATAAAGTACAGCAGTCGTCATTAAATGGCAGCCCATGGTACCAACACGGACCTAGCAATGCTCCTGTCCGAACTGTTAGGCCACCAGTGTATAATGCCACATTCCCACTCCTCTGCTCAGCAGTAATTGGTTGCTGGGACTGCCGTTGTCCCTACAACCAATGAAGTTGTGTGTGCACCCCGCCTCTGCTGCTCATTATCTTGCGGCTCCCGGCTCTCACTCGGCCAGCCGCGAGGTATGATGCGATATGCGCAGCCCACCCCCCTTCAGCATGACTCCTGGCGCAGCCCTCACCCCCTGCAGCTTGTTACCTCAGCTGACTCCCTCTCCCTAATTTTAACGGGCACGCTGATGGACAAATTTTATGTTAAGGGGCCCGCTGATGGGCACAACAAAATATACCCATCAGCATGCCCCTAACATAAATGTACTTATCAGTGTGCTCCATAACTAAGGTGCATGCTGATGAGAATATTTTATGTTAAGGGGGGTACACATGTTAGTGGAGGCACACTCATGGGCACATATGTTCAGGTGTCCCCATCTGCATGCCCCCTTAACATATGTGCCCACGTGCCTCCACTAACATGTGTGCCCCCTTAAAATAAAATGTGCCCATCAGCAGTTATGGAGCACTCTGTTGGGTATATTTATGTAAGGAGGCATGTATTTATGTTGTGCCCATCTGCAAGCCCCCTTATGTGATGGGGACACCCGATTTAAGGGGGGCACTCTGATGGGGACACCTGATATAAGGGGGAACTCTGATGAGCACACCTGATGTAAAGGACGACTGATGGGCACACCTGATGTAAAGGACGACTCTGATGGGCACACCTCATGTGATGAGGACACCTGATGTAAAGGGCACTCTGATAGGGACAAATGATGTAAGCAGGGGTCAAGTCCTGGGGAAAAAAGTGTGGGAACTCCCACCCAAGAACCACTTGTCCACCAAAATAAAAAATGATACGCTCATATGCACGAACGCTGCAAAAGTAGTATTTTTCATCCAATTTTCGTATTGTGTGTATGAAGCTTAACTGTTAGTACATAAAAAAAAACAGTCCTCAATAAACATAAATACGGTAATTCTCTGAATAATCAGCATTCATTCAATTGTGCTTCCATGCAAATGTGAACATCATGTTCTGATCTTTATTGGGGAATTTTATTTTGTATATAGAGTGTTTATGTGTTGAGTTTACACTTTTCATTGAACAGAGTTTGGATAACACAGGGTTAAATGGAAAGGTCATAAATTAACTGCACATTATCTGGACAGAATGCTTGGGGAGATAGTGATGTGTTCCTGCTTAGGAGATGTATGTTAGCTTGGGGAGCTGCAAACTCTGCAGGGCTCCAACACACACTTGCTGCTATTCCAACCCTTCACATAAACTTCCCTCCTGGCATTAAACTTTGCCAGGTATTGTGCTCAGCTTACCACCCCAAACTGATGTTCCTCCCTCAGCTCACCTCTCTCCCTGCATGTCCTGTGAGCAGAATAGCTGTGCTCCTCCTCTGGGTTCTCTCATCATATGGCACTGAAGATAGAGGGGGGGGGGGGGGATTCAGCGGGACACACAGAGCAAGTATGCAGGAGACTGGGGGGGGGGGAGTTGAGGAGACAGAAAATCAGGAGGGGTCGGCGGGGAGGAGCGCATCACGAGAGGTCTGACTAAATAAAATCTCTTAGCAGCAGGGACCTAATCTACCTGTGAGCTAGCTGTGATTGACAGGTGGATCGAAGCAGAAGCTGTCATGGAGCCCCCTACTGGCAATGCCTGAATGGTCAGGTGTGCGGCCCTTACTATGGCAAGCTGTGTCGGCAGCTGCTGTTGTAGCATCTGCCACACAGCTCGCATATTTTACAGTCTTGCAGGACATGGCTAATGGGAACTGAGTTCCAGTTGTGGACAAAGTACAGGAACTCTGTTCCTATGCGTTCCCGCAGGACTTGAGCCCTGGGTGTAAGGGGGCGCACCGATGGGAGACACCAGATGTAAGGGGGCTTTCTGATGAAGAAACCTGATGTAAGGGAGCACTCTGATGGGGACACCTGATATAAGGGGATACTCTGATGTGGCAACTGATTTATGGGGGTAAATCGGAAAAATCTTTTAGTTACCGGCCCTCATTGAATTTTAATTCACTACCCCTGCAGTACAGGATACAGGACTTGTATTTATGGACCGTGCAATAAAATGAGGGAGCGGCAACACCAAAGCAAACAGAACTGCCAACAGGCCTACGCGAAAAACAAGGGTTAAAGAAACTGAATAAAACACTGATATAAGCTTTCTCCACAAAGTGCTTCAAGCTGTTATCAGCTGAGGTCTATATATCCACCTGATAGCCTTGCAAATCTGAGAACAGGATGCTTGATGCTGAAAAGCCCAAGAAACACCAACAGCCCTGGTGGAAAGTTCTTTCCCTAAATGCATAGGCCCTAGAGATAACTTTCCTGATCCACATGAAAATCAAGTGAGAAGCAGGATGTCCTTAATGAGGGTCCACGGGTAGAACAGAGAGACTAAAGCTGGATACACTCTATACAATTTTCTTTAGATTTTTTCCTTTAGGTTGGACCTCATATTATATGGTTTTGGTAAATCTAAACACTTGCAATTTGTATGCAGTCAGACAGGCCCTTGCACTACATAGTTTAAGGTAAATCTAAAGGAAATCGAACTAAAGTTGTATAGTGTGTATCCAGCTTTAGTCTCGAGAACAGAGGCTGCAGCTGCCAGGTAGACCCTGACAACTTTGACCACATACAGGCAATGTAGGGCAACTTCCTTGTCATGTTTTAGGGTAGGACAAAGAGAGGGAAGGACAATGTCTTCATTGAGGAGGAAAGAGACACGCCTCTTTACATGAAAGCATGGCAAACTTGGAAACATGTCCAACAGAAGTAACGGCCACCTTACAAGTTTTCCAATGGAATGTCTCAAATTTGTTCATAAGGGGGTCGCTGATGAACAGGGAGCATAAGGTTAATACCTAAAGGTGATACAGGAGGTTGAATTGGGGGGCTTATATGAGCAACTCCCTCAAGAAAATTGATTAGGGACCGCAAGGCAAGAGGTTTTCCGAAATAAAGCAGAAACCTTTACCTTAAGGATACTCAGAACCATATTCCGGTGAAGACCACACTTAGGGAAAGGCCAGAGTGATAGACTATTCCCTGGGACTCAGTTTCATGTCCTTGCACCAAAGTAAGCTTTCTATGCGTTATGGTAAATTTTGCGGGAGCATAATTTTTTTACTGTAAGGTAGAAAAAAAAATACCCATATCTTTTAAGAAGCAGTCATCTGGTGCAGGGCATCTACACCAGCTACACTGAATTCTACATCACTCAGGATAGATGTGAGGCAGGAAAGGAGCATGTCAGAACAGGCAGGCAAGATACTGATCCATATGAAATGGCATACCAGTAGTTAATGCACTTTTTTTTTTTTTTGCATTCTAGTGGGATTTGAGGCTTATTAAAATGAATGGACTGTCAGAAAACACTGCACAGGGACACATGGGGAACGTGGGATCCTGCTGTGAGCCTTAATTTTTAATGTCCTTGCTATTTAAAAAAAAAAAAAAAATAAGTGTGCTGTGCCCTTTGATTTCTTCCATGTTGTTCAGGTAGATCTCCACCACAATCCTAGTGCACACGATCAGAAAATCAGCCCAAAAAAATACTGATTTTGAAGCGATCGTACAATAATAATCAAAATATTATTACACAGCTTTCGAGAGCGATCACAACAGTTCGTCCGATTTTCATTTAATCAGTCCAAAAATACAATAAAATGCAATATATTACTTTCAAATTTTTATTATGTTGTTCGGAACTGGTTCACTTTCGATATGGAGTCTAGCATGCAAAAAAAAAAAAAAAAAAAAAAACATGGCTGATGATTGTCTGATAATCTCATTGTGTGTACCAGGCTTATGGTTGTCTAGCCCTGCGCTAGAACATAAACTAATAAAAGCATCAGCTGCAATTGTGCCAAGACAGGGGTCTTCAAACTTTCTACTTTGAGAGCCACATCATATCCACTATGTTACCAAAAAGTATTGTGACGTCTGCCTTTACAGGCCCATGAACTTTAATAACATCACAGTCTTAGTCCGTAAGGTTCAATATTAAGTTGGCCCACTCAATATTGACTATAACAGCTTCAACTCTTCTGGAAAGGCTGTCCACAAGGTTTAGGAGTGCGTATATAGAAATGTTTGACCGTTCTTCCAGAAGAGCATTTGTGAGGTCAGGCACTGATGTTGGACAAGAAGGCCTGGCTCGCAGTCTCTGCTCCAATTCATCCCAAAGGTGTTCTATCTGTTTGAGGTCAAAAAATTGTAATAATAAAAAAATAAATAAAAATGGATACATAAAAAAGGTGAGTGGACCTATACTCAAATGATGAAGATGAAAGGGGTGATAAGGTATTGCTGAAATTTCATATAATGGTATGGGTTTCGATTTCCTCATTGGGGCCCATGGGGGTTAAAGTATTTAAAAAAAAAAAAAAAGGGATCTAGTGTTTCTCATGCACATAGCTTTTTCGATCTTTCTGCTCTTTGGCGGGTACTAGGAATTTGTTCTACAAGCCATACTTGTAGCCCCTTCTGTAGATTGGGTATACAGTGTTTTTTATTCCTCTCTTTCTCACCTTGTTCTATAGCTCTCCTATGTTCCCTAAACCTTGTCCTCAGGGTTCTAATGGTCCTACCTCTCTAAGAGAAATACATAAAAAGGGCATAAATTACAAATTCTGAGGCGCACGTAAAAAAAAAAAAAAAAAAAAAAAAAAGCTGGTAATGTTTATACATTTAAATTGTTACACTTAGCCGTCACTATAATCTAGGAGCTGACAGTATTCCTGTCAATCTATACTTTGTCACAGGAAGATAAGGTAACTGTGTCATACCTCCCAAATGACACATTCCCACCATGCTTTCTGACGAAAATGCATACAGCACATTGCTGCACTCCTGCTGCGATCTTCTACAGAGACAAAGCTTTAGGGTTTAAAAACCAGGTGGATTTGGGAAGATACTGGAGCTGGTACTCTAATCCATAACCCAACAAGGCTTATTGAAAAATATGCTATCAGAGCTCAGTAATATTTTGAAGGAAAACAAAAAAAAATTCTGTCTCGCAATCAAATTTTTTGGAGGCCCCTGAACTAAAATTAAAAATAAGCTAAGTGATGAATACCAGATTGAATGCAGCAAAAAGACAAACAGTAAAGACGGTCATACAGTTACTGGGAAAAACTAACTATCTTTAAATTGGTGCCTGAAAAAAAAAAATTATATATATATATATATATATATATATATATATATATATATATATATATATATATATATATATATATATATATATATATATATATATATATATATATATATATATATATATATATATATATATAAAAAAAATAAAAATATACTTTTGGGACTGGCAAGGAACCATATACAGGGGGTCCCCGAGTTACAAACTCGTTAGGGATTGCCCACCTGTTCTTAAGTCGGAATTGTTCGTAAGTCGGCTGCGCATGAGCAGACCGACAATTACAGACATTTCCGTCTAATGCCGTTCTGCGCATGCACGGCAAATTACGGACATTTCCGAAGTTTGCCGGCATTTTCGAGGCTCTGTATGGCCACACATGCGCAGAACGGCCGGAGGACGACAGAAAATGGCGGAGGGTCCCCGCAGCGTCCCGTTCGTAAGTAGAGGATGTTCGTAGGTCAGGCGTTCGTAAGTCGGGGACCCCCTGTATAGCAGAATGCCAAAATGAAATATAAATCAACTGCCTGCCCATATGGAAAAAAAACGGCCAATGTTACCCATTGTAAAAAAGGAGTAAACTTCTAAAACCATGTAGTCATTGAAATAAATGGGTGGCCCATGACCCACAACAATGGCACACAGGGCTCAGAATGAAACAAAAAAAAAAAAAAAATTATATTATATAATTTTTTTTTTTTTTTTATCACTGCCAGTATAAAAATCTGATATTTTTCTGTAATTGTCACAAAACACTTTATACACAGGTCAAAAAACTGTAGAATACTGCCTTAAGCCAGTGGTTCTCAGGGGAAATTCAGCTCAACCACAACTGTGTGCATAACGCAGTTGAGGTGCTGTCCTATCCTATGAATCTGAATTGGGTGCTTTTGGCAGCAATACCACCTTCCAAAAGCAGCATGGTGTAAAAAAAAAAAAAATTGGTAGCGCTACAGCAATGTGTACAGACATGTTTGCTAGCCATGATTAATAATAATAATAATAAGATCACCTGCCAATTTTTACCATGGTTTTGCCACCCATGTGAGCCAGGCATTTGTAGCAAGCTTGCTAGCAATAGTAGAACAACTACTGCACAACTAAGTAAACATGGAGGGACCAGCCTACAAAAAATACAGAGAATTTTATACAGAGAATTAGCAACTTCTAGAAATGTAAACAGTGGGAGACAAGCTTAAGTTTTACAGAAGAGGCATGTAAAAAAAAGTCAAACTAGAATCTATATTTTATTAAAATAGTAATTTAATGGAAATCACAATAATCTGAACCAGAACATGTTCCATCAGTGCTGCTTTGACAATGTTCAGTTTACTAAATGCACACAAGATCTGTTTGAAGAACAGCATATTACTTCATGTAATATAAACCCATTTGAGTGATCTATATCCAAAGCAATTCATTTTTAGCAGAGGATGGTGAACGGAGCATGTGTGTAAATGCACATTTGCTGTTACTCTGCAAACTCTCCCTTCGGTATACATGCCTGCCTTTAAAAATTTCAAGCAGAGCTAAACCCACCAATTTAAAATTTCCCAAAACAGTTACATTTAAGGCATGCCTCTTGTGGCAGCTGTCATCAAGTTGCTAGTGTGCTTATGTCAGCTCTTAGCTGACCTTTGAAGCCCTTAAACAGCTGCTGTCATAGCATATCACATTGGCAATTGCAGGAGAACCAGGACGGCACCTTTCTTGGCTGTGAGGGATAGGCAGGTTTAGGTCTCTTTTCGGTCCCTCTGACTCTTTGGAGGTCCTCAGCTATTAAGACAGGTAGTGGTGGTATTTAAAGGGAACTGCAACAGCTGGATCTTCACATTGTAGTGTTTCACAAATAGTCTCCATCACCCTCCAGTGCAAAGAAATGCTTAGTTTTAGACAAAAGATCATCTTTATAGACACATCAACCATAGAAATGATAGAAGCATAGCTCAACAACACGACGCAATGAAAATCCATTCACTCATGGCCCCACATAACAGACTGCTCCGAAAATAGTCCTGTAGTTTTTGTACACACAACACCAAAATATGATATCTGTAAAACAAACAGCAGCACAAAACAACAGCAAAGCAACAAGACCATGACTACAGATAACAATTAACAAGGGAAAGAGGACATTTATAATACAGTGAACTTTGGAGCGATACATTTTGTGAAAAAGCTACTAAAAATGTCAAACTCTGTTGGATTGGAAGTGCAAGAAAAAATAAAAAATAAATTTATACCATCACTTTCCCATAGGCAGGACCACTTTTAAAGAAGAACTCAGCTTTGATACAGTTGCAGAAAAGTAAACAATACTTTGAAAATACACTATTTAGGATATCCCGACTCACGATATGGAAGAAAAAAAAAAAATTGAGATAGATATATATATAAAAATACATTTACAGCTGCGAGGGATCAAGCACTCTGCTCATCATAACTACTATTAATTAGGGAATTACAATGACATGAAGTTTTGAGGGCCCATTTACTTCTTTGCTGCATGCTAAAATGTCCTATTTTGCATGTTATGGGCTGCCAACGCACCCCTAACATGCTGAAAAAGTACATGATGCAACACACTATTATGAATTGTGGCAAGCTACAACACAGGTGCAATGGGGTGAAATACCATATGAAAAAGGCACCGCGACACCTGTTGTGGGTTAGCACAATGGGGAGGTATGAATGGGCCCTGAAGAGTAATGCCCCATACACACGGTCCGATTTTCCAACGGAAAATGTTCAATGGGAGCTTTATGGTCGGAAATTCCGACCGTGTGTAGGCTCCATCGGACATTTTCCATCGGAACTTCCGTTGCCCAAAATTTAGATCTGGTTCTCAAATTTTCTGACAACAAAATTTGTTGTCGGAAGTTCCGATCGTGTATACACAATTCCGACACACAAAGTTCCATGCATGCTCAGAATCAAGCAGAAGAGCAGCACTGGCTATTGAACTTCATTTTTCTCGGCTCGTATGTGTTGTACATCACTGTGTTCTTGACATTCGCAATTTCCGACTAACTTTGTGTGACCATGTGTATGCAAGACAAGTTTGAGCCAACATCCGTCGAAAAAAAAATCCATGGATTTTGTCTGAATGTCCGATCGTGTGCATGTGGCATAATACACCGTTCTGGAGGTTTAGATTTGGAAATAAGCTAATCTGGAGAAAAGAATTCCATTTCAGCTACAAAAGTGGAGTTTAAATTGTTACAAAAAAAAAAAAAAAAAAAACCAAAAAAAAAAGAAGGATTAAAAACAACCTGTCATTACATACTCCTTTAATGAGCCACACACTGCTATAATAAATATAAAAATCATTTTTTTTTTGTGGTAAAAAAAAAGCAACTATTAATGGCGGAGATCTGCATTTTTTTTTTTATTTTTGACATTTTTACATTTTTACAGCATAAAACAGTTGCACTTAAGCTGGAATGGATACACAGGTGGCTGCAGGTGCTTAATAAAAATGAGTCCCATTGTATCCACCATTATAAAAGTATGGATAAAACCCCCTTGTTTTTAAATTTGTGTTTGAAAACATGGCAACACATTTGGTTTAAAAGTCAACCTATACCAAGGAGATAGATAGAGCTGACATGGCCGTTAATACTTACTTTTCGGCTGGCATGTACATTCACTGATTTGGAGTAAATGTGTTAGGGATTCTGACTCTGCCTGTCTTTCCTAATATGCATGTTTGCCAGCCTCCATGTTTAGCTGTACAGATTTTTAGTAAAATGTAAAACCGCTTGACTTTTAATTTGCTAAAACATTCTGTAGCAGCCATTTTTCATAGAACTCTTCTCCCCAAAAAGCTTCTTGCAGATCAATGGTGCCAATCTCCAGCCTCTTGCAACCACTTTCTGTCTAAATGCACTCATTCCAGTGTCAGACGCAAATCATTGCTCTGGACCACCTTTCATAGTATTTACAAGAGTGCCTTGTGTGCCAATGTGTGGCAGCATGACCAACTGCAGTTTCAACCAGTGGTGTAACACAGTGGCAACACAGAATTAAAACTGGAGACAGCTGTCACCACATAACTGGCAGTGCTAGAACAAGGGCATTCGTGTTAGAATCACCAGGTATTATGTCAAAGAAATCTGCATCTATAAAAAGATTAAAGAAAACATTTGAAATTACATTAACAGCTTTTTAGTGATTGGGTTTAGATATACCCAAGCGTATTTCTAGGCAGTTATTTTTTATTTTGGATAGATTAGAAGGGGGTTAGAGCACTGGGGAGATTCAACACTTTTTGACAAATTGCTCATTTTCACCAAGAACGTTTTAAAGTTGTCCTCAAAAGAGAAGAAATCTTTCTATAGAGAAAGCTATCAAACAGGGCAATTCCCCTCACTTTGGAAGATTTTCTCTAAAATATCCTACAGATCCAACAAAGTCTGCTGGAAAACCAACACAGGTGTGTTGATCTTTTGGGGCCCCCGCAGCCCTCAGGGATTGGAGCGGGGTTATGCATTACGGACACTTGGAAAGGTGAGTGAGTATTTACTGCTTTCTTTTTAAAAAGGCAAGAGGGATTTAAAGAGGAAAAAAAAATACAAAAGGTCACTTTAAGGGATGTAACTTAATGACAGTATGAATTTCAAAGAGCACAAACTTTGTAGGCACATGGATTGCAATTGCTATAAAATAGGCAATAATGAACACAATGCAACAGAAAACTCATGCATAACCAATGCCTAGACTACTTTTATCATTCACCTTACATTTTCCATTTTGTGACATGCTTGTATGATTACTAAGCCATTAAAAAAGGGATTCACATTTATCCACCAAGAACTTCAACAGTTTAAACCATCCTCTTAATAGTTCTACTGGAATGTAAAATGTGTTGATCATACAAGAAATGTTACCATTATTAGCAGCTTTTCATGCAGAAATCTAGATACATTTTAAATAGTTAAAAAAAAAAAAGTTTAACAACTGTAGAAGTTTATTAAAAAATAAAAAAAAAATAAAGTACAGATCAAATATAAAAAGGTTTAAAGTATGCCGCCAGATATTTAACAGATTCTAAGCATGTTTTTTTTACATACCATCCTTATAGTGTCCTTTGCAAAACGTTTTACTGTACAGTAAGATTTGATAACATTTTGACCTGTTTGGCCTTTGGTGGGGGGTAGAGCATTTTCTTATTAGCATGCTCCAGGTTGTAGGGTTCCCAGTGCACTCTAGAAGAATGTGGTGCCATTGTGTAGCCAACAAGAAATTATTATTGTGACCACAGCTACAACTTAAATGCCCTTCTCATTACAAAAGATTACATAAACAAGCTCTAGATTAGTATGTAGGGTTCATAGTTCCCTCAACATGAAGTAAAAAGTGTTACTTACTAGTGAGAATTCAGTTTGAGATTGGTTTTAATATAAACCAAGAAGCAACAAATTTTAGCAGTAGAGTGGTGCACTGAATATACAGATTTTTTTTTATTTTTTATTATGCAGTAGTTATAGGTAGGAACCAATATTTAAAAAATAATCTATTATACTGGCCACCTTGTGTGTTGTATGGAAAAAGTCATGGATGTCTACACTGATAAAAAACACAAAAATAAAAAACTTACATAGGTAGCTGCATCGAGCCAAAATTAGTGCATGTAAACACTTTAGCTATATAATTTATTATATGTGCACATTAAAGAGATTTTGTGCGTTTCTGTATCTTTCATGTAACATTATATTACAAAACCTCACCTTAAATATGTAAAGCTTCTACAACTGTAGAATCATTGGGTAACAAAAAATTACAGTTTACCAATTTAGTCCATATGATGTGTTCAGTCTAGCAGATTGTCCCAGTGGTTTTAGATTTATTTTTAACCATAAATCAAAATTAAAAAAAAGGGTGCATTACAAAGATGACAGTTTTATCACTTCTAGACCTGTTCTAGATATATATTAAATAATAAATACTTAACAAGCCTTCATGAGAAGAGTTGGTCTAAAGCCAACTTGACCAAAAACTTTATAACAGTGCAATGCTGCGCAATTCATTGACTAAATGAGAGGCCAGCATCAATGGCCATTCATTATTTTATGAGAGTTGTTGAAGTATTTGTCTTTCAGCTTTCTGAATTCTGGCAGGTCCAGCTGATTTTTGGCTTCTTCAATATCGCTGTGAATCGCGGCAATAAGGGCATCTGTTGAGAAAAACCATGTCCGTCAAAATAAGTTCCATGTAATAATGAGAAAGTAAGACAGATTTACTAAGGGGGGGGGGGGGGGGGGGGGGGGGGGGGAATACATTTATTTTTTGCATGGGTTTATGTACAGAATAAAGATAAGTTTTAGGCCACATTTGAAAGTGACGGTGGAGGTGTTTCGTGTTTGTCGGCAAAAATGTGGTTAGAACAGGCAGAGAAGAGGGATCACATTGCTTCCTCAGCATCTGTCAGTAGCCACTAGAGCACAATCACAACGTGATTGGGCTTCAGTAGGGAAGGAGAATTTGGATGCATGTAAAAAATATACCTTGCAGCGTCTTCTAGGTCTAGGAGAATACAAAAAAAAAAAAAAAAGAAAAAGAAGAAGAAGAAGTATATGTGTACATACACAATTTATTTTTTCAGGTATTTACCCAAACATATTCAAGCTATAGTTATATAATGGATACGGGCTGAAAGTGCACACAGGGAACCAAAAGTAAATGGATGATTGAATCAAAATCTGTTCATAGCCAAGTGTGGGCTACTCCATCAATTAAGCAGGTAAAGAGTCAGGAGTTGATTCCAAGTATGGCATTTGCATTTGGAATCTATTGCTGTGAACATACAGCATGCGTTCAAAAAGGAGCTGTCCATGCAAGTGAAGCAGGCCATTGTAAGGCTTCAAAAACTAAACAAATCCATCAGAGAGATCACAGCAACATTAGGAGTGGCCAAATCAACAGTTTGTTTGGTACATTCTGGAGAAAAGAACGCACTAGTGAGCTCAGCAACATAAAAAGACATTGACGTCCACACAAGACAATAGTGGTGGATGATTGCAGGATCCCCTCTATGGTAAAGAAAAACCCAGACAAGTGAAGGACGCTCTCCAGGAGGTGGACGCATCAAGTCTACAATCAAGAGAAGACTTTGAGAGCAAATACAGAGGGTTCACCACAAGGTGCAAACCATTCATAAGCCTGAATAGAAAAGAGAGACTGGATTTTGGCAAAAAAATAAAAATAAATCTAAAAAAAAGCCAGACCAGTTCTGGAAAAGCATTCTTTGGACAGATGAAACTAAGATTAATCAGTACCAGAATGACAAGAAAAAAAAAAAAAGTGGCAAAAGGTTTGGAACAGTTTATGATCAAAAGCACACAACGTCATCTGTAAAACATGGTGGAGGCAGTGTGATGGCATGGGCATGCATCGCGTCCAGTGGCACTGGGTTATTGGCGTTTATTGATGATGTGACAGAAGACAGAAGCAGCCGGATGAATTCTGCAGTGTTTAGAGATATACTGTCAGCCCAGATTCAGCCAAATGCAGCAAAGTGGATTGTCCATCTGTACTGTGAAGCGCTGTCCAATTATCCCAAAAAAAATAAAAAAAAAAAAAAAAAAAATAAACACTGCAACCCAGTTGAGCATGCATTTCACTTGCTGAAGGCAAAGTTAAAAAGGCAGAAAGCCCCACATAGAACTGAAGACAGCTGCAGTTGGAGCCTGGCAAAGTATAAGAAAGGAAGAAACCCAGTCTTTGGCAATGTCAATGGGTTCCAGACTTCAGGCAGTCATTGCCAGTGAAGGTTTTGCAACAAAATATTGGAGAAACTGTATAAAAATATAGTTCCAGTTCTTAAATTTGTACATGATATTTATGTTTAACCCCTTGAATTAAAGCACTTCAAATTCATTTGGATGGTTTCATTTTAAATTTTATTCTGGTGGCATAGAGACACACACCTCATAAAAATTAGAATATCAAAAAGTTAATTTGAGTAATTCAATTCAAAAAGTGAAACTCATTTTATAAAATATGCGTTGCACACAGAGCGATATATTTCAAGCATTTCTCTCTTTTAAATTTGAGGATTATGGCTTACGGCTAGTAAAAAAAAAACTAAAATTCAGTAAATCAGACATTTGTAATTTTACAGACCAATATAAAAATAATAAAATTGTAATACAGGGGGTCCCCTAGTTACAAACATCCGACTTACAAATGACTCCTACTTACAAACGGAGGGAGACAACAGGAAGTGAGAGGAAATCTACCCCTAGGGAAATTCACTCCTTCAAGAGTTATTATGGGAAAAAAAGTACCTCCGCTGATGCTTTTTTTTATCAAGGCTTGTTTCCACAACAACCCAAAATTTTCTAAATCCAATTGTCATTGGGACAGGAAGTGAAGTGAAATCTTCTGAACAGGGGCACAGACAGCAAAACAAACATTACAGGGGTGTTAACCCTTCCCTATGCTATCCAAAAAGCTTAAAAAAAATAGTTTTTCTGTCTGGAACTACACAAAAAAAAAAAAAAAAAAATGTACTTGTTCCAACTTACAAACAGATTCAACTTAAGAACAAACCTACAGACCCTATCATGTTTGTAACCCGGGGACCCCCTGTACAGAAATGTTGGCTTACTGAAAAGTATGTCCATGTACAGTATAGTATTCAGTCAATACTTGGTCAGGGGTTTTATTGCATGAATTAAAGTATCAACGCCGCATGGCATGGGTGCGATCAGCCTATGATACTGCTGAGGTGTTATCAGAGCAACCTGGGCTTCCATAGTGGCTTTAAGCTCCTCTGCATTGTTGGGTCTGGTGTCTCATTTGCCTCTTGACCATATCCCACAGATTCTCTATGGGGTTTAGGTCAGGCAAGTCTGCTGCCCAATCAAGCACAGTGATACCATGATCATTAAACCAGGTATTGGTACTTTTGGTGGGGGCAGGTGCCAAGTCTTGCTGGAAAATGAAAATGTCATCTCCATGGCTCCCCAAATCACAGCACCCAATTCTAAAATGTAAAAAAACTATTCTAATAGTTTTACATAATGCAGCAACATTGGACACCCAACGTTAGAGGCGATTTATTCTTCCAAAGCAAATACACTTTTGCAAACTTTTACTGACTAGTATTACAATGTTTTTCCATCACTCTAAGGTGACCCCACTGCTAATGGAGATTTTTTTAGGCATTTTGCCAAGGCACCCTGATTGAAAAAGGTTGGTCTAACCTACTGCACAAACTGTTCAGTGCGTTTTTTTTGTTAAGGTGAGCAAAACATCTCAAAACATACAGCATTACTTTAGTAAAGTGGATAATAGGCTACATGTCTGTGTCTAGTAGGCAGTACAAACTGGTAGGCTCTTTGGATCCCTATTAGAGCTGCACGATTTTGGCTAAAATGAGAATCACGTTTTTTTTGCTTAGAAGATAGATCACAATTCTCGCGACACTTCTTTCTAAAGTTAAAATCAATAACTTTAGAAAGAAGTGTCAGAAAAAGACACTTTTTTTTTTTTTTTTTAACACAGATCTTGCATCAGGACAGCAAGTATTTTGAGAATATCCTTTTTGTAAACCTTTACATGGGCTATTCAGGCAGTTGGATTCTTTTTCTCTTGGAAAGCATCCCTCCACCCAGCCAGAATATCCTTAACCACTTGCCGACCGCCCCATGTACATATACGTCGGCAGAATGGCACGTACAGGCAAAACAACCTTTTGCCAGTGTCACTAAGCGATCGTTTTTCTGATCACTGCATTAGTGTCACTGGTGCCGCTAGGTAGCCAGTGTTTTTTTTTTTTTTTTTTAGGTTAACCGCCAGGTTTATATAGGTTCATAAATGGGTTTATTAGGTCAGGTACCCCATATTGCAACCTAAATAAAGGTTTTAACCCCCTGATTGCCCCTAGAGTTAACTCTTTCACCAGTGATCACCGTATAAGTGTCACTGGTGACGCTGGTTAGCCAGTTAGTTATTTAGGTTCCCCGTCAGGTTTTTATATAGCGTCAGGTACCCCCATATATTACCTAATAAAGGTTTTAACCCCCTGATTGCCCCTAGTTAACCCTTTCACCAGAGATCACCGTATAACTGTTACTGGTGACGCTGGTTAGTTAATTTGTTTTTTTATACTGTCAGGGCACCCGCCATTTATTACCCAATAACGGTTTAACCCCCTGATCGCCCGGCGGGTGATATCAATTAGGTTTTAGGGTCAAATAAGGTCTGCGTCGCCCCAGGTTAGTGCCAGTACCGCAAACACCCACGCGCAAAGCATACACCTCCCTTAGTGGTACAGTATCTGAACAGATCAATATCTGATCAGATCTATACTAGCGTCCCAGCCGGGCCCCCACATTTACAATGCCGACGGAGAAGAGGGAAACTTCGTGGGCCCACATCACTGGACCATGGGACAGGTGGGTGTCTGTTTATTAAAAAGTCAGCAGCAATGCTTTTTGTAGCTGCAGACTTTAAAATGGGTGGAACTTCGCTTTATTATTTGGATCTAGGTAATGTCATCTTAAAAAGGTCATAATGATTTAGGACCTATAATGTTTAAGACACTTCGATATATGCCATAAATTATTCTGTGGCAGATGTAATTATTCTGTGGCAGATGTTAGTTGGGGCCACTTGGCTGCCACTGTAAAGCCAATCATAGACCCATTAACCCTTTTTAATTTATGGTTCAAAAAGGGAACCGGCTGAGATTATGTATGTATGGGCAGGCTGAATGTAACCAAGTTGATAGATCAACTTGGGTACAACCAGCATGTCAGATTTTTCACGTGAATCACTGTGTTCTTCAAGCAGAATACCTTCATATTTTATAGGCAAGATATCCACTCCAGCTCCTGAGGAAGTGTACAAAACACACAGCTCAACCACATACTTGAGACCACCATAGCAAACTAATGTCAAATAGGAATGGTGTGTGGGACAATAGAGGAAATGCGTATACAATTGGCGATATACTGTAACACTTATCAGCCTTTACTTTTATGACATTTGTTCACTACTTTAAAAAGTTTACAATACTTGATTTTATTGTATTTTGACAGAAATTTTGAGACTCAAAAGTGCATATAAAATTTCCAGCACTCTCGCATCAGGGAGTCAAAAGGTGGCACATAAACTCCTGTACATCCCCATTTACACACGCATGTGTGGCAGAATATTTTCTTGACACAGATGCTACCACATACAGCCAGGCATTCACTTGTATGGCTGCCTGCATGTGCCACCTGGAACGCTAGGCTTGGTTCACATATATGCAAATTGAATGCGTTTAAAGCAAATCCGATTCACATAACATGTGAACCGAGCGACTTTCAATAGAGCCAGTTCACATATGTCCGTGGCGGTCGCGGCTCATTTAAAAAAAAAAAAAAAAAAATAGTCTTGTGTGTTTTTCAGTCTGGTTCAGGTGCGATTTCAAGTAAAAATTTGCACCTGAATTTGGTGAAGAAAACCGCACTTTTAAAAACCGTGCTAAAACCGCAACCGGACATATGTGAACCAAGCCTTTTGCTTGAGCAATTTTGAACCTATAAATGTTGGCGAGCCTGAGGCCTTAGCAAGGATAAGCAACCAAGCGTTATACTGCCACCTACAGGAGAAATGGGCACATTCCCACACAGAAAAATGGCATATGAAGGGAAGGAGGGGGATTCCCTTAAAGTGGTTCTGCACTCATTTCATTTAGTAAATCTCTTTGCCTTCCAAATCAGGCAAAGAGTACTAAATGAAATGTTTTTTTTTTTTTTTACTTACCTTGTAATTGAAGACTTCCGGTCTTCTCCCTCTGCGGCGGCGGGCGGGGTCTCTGCGTCGATCGTCGTCACGCCGCACTGTCTCCTGGGATCTGGTGTCATTGATCCCAGGAGTCAGTGCGGGCATCTTCCGAAATCTCGCGAGATTTCGGCCACATCTTCCGAAATCTCCCGAGATTTCGGCCGCATCTGCCGAAATCTCGTGAGATGTCGGCAGATGTGCCGTTACTGCGCACGCGCGAGTAACGGCGGTGCATGCTGGGCCAACAACAGTGCCTGTGGGGTTTCACATGCCCACAGGCAAGATGGCCCCCAGCACTAAAGAAGAAGACGAGGAACTTCAGCGGACGAAAACCGGCGGCGATCGAGATGGAAGATGGAACAGGTGAGTCCCCTAATAAAAGGTAAGCATACTTTATATTACGTCCTTAAAAAAAATTTTTTTTTTACAGAGTGCAGAACCGCTTTAATGGACTCAAACCTTAATTTCACCATCTCCCAGTAAATGATAAAGCGTGGAGAATAAGCAATATACAAAATAAGTCCAGAGGAGCAGGGACACCAGCCTAATAAAAATCATTAAAACAGCTGCTTGCAGAACATTTTGGCTGAAACTAGCATCTGCAGAGGCAGAGAACATTGACTTTGTAAACTTAGAAAATACGTGAACAGAAGAACAGGTCACGACATTACTGATGAGTCACAGAGGCCATATGATAAAAAGTTGAAGGAAGGTACACACTGCTCTAGTAGAGTAAACTTAAATGGGAAAAGGAGGCACTTTATCTCGCAACGCACAGGCCTGCACAACAACTTGTTTAATCCACTTAGGAAAAAAAAAAAGTGGACCTGGAAACTGAAGCAGCTTTTTTTTTTTTTAGAACATACATGGATTTTATTTGCCCAACAAAAAAAAAAAAAGTATTGGCAGATAGGTAAACCCTAAAATGGCCTTAGATCTCTTTGGGGTGAACCAGAGCTGGACACAACAAAGTTAGCACAATATCCTCAATCAAGGTAAAAAGCAGAGACCACCTAGGGCATAAAAGGAGGCCTGCGGTCTCAAAACAAACTTGTCTGGGTAAACTTAAATGGGGCTCATTACAGGACAATGTTAATGAGAAGACTCTTCAAGCTGAAGTGACACCAAAGGCCACCATATGGAATAACAACAATGAAATTGTCCAGTATAGGTTGAAATGCGAGTCTTTGAAATGTCATCAAAAATAGGCTCAACAGCTCCAGTCTGTTTAGACAGCAATAAGAAAAAGGGCTCTCCAGAAGTGCCCTACTAACTGCTCTGTAACAAAAACGGCCAGACACAAGCACAGCTGACCACACACACACACACACACACACTGGAGTTTTCAGGTGGAAGGTCAGATAACAGCAGAGTCCTGTACTGATGGGACACAGCTACTATGTCACTGCTGAATGCAACACTGTTACAGAGAGCACAACAGTATACAAACTTGGAAAACCTGCACTCGTTGGCTAACTAGAGAGACTTCCAGGATTTTCAAAATCCAGCAAAATCTACCAATTCAAGCGAAAAGTCCTGTAGAGAGGAATTGTACGTTCTTTTAACCACTTTCAGACCTGGCTTAAGACCAGACCACTTTTTTGTGATTCGGCACTGCATCGTTTTAACTGACAATTGCGCTGTCGTGCGACGTGACTCCGAAACAAAATTGACGTGCTTTTTTTTTCCCCCACAAATAGAGCTTTCTTTTGGTGGTATTTGATCGCCTCTGCGGTTTTTATTTTTTGCGCTAACAAAACAATAGCGACAATTTTGAAAAACAAAAAAAAAAAAAAAAAAAGCATTATTTTTTACTATAATAAATATTCCAACAAAAAGAAATATATATATATATATAAAAAATGTGTTTTTTCCCTCAGTTTAGGCTGATTATTTTTTTTTAAATATCGCAATAAGCGTTTGATTGGTTTGTGCAAAAGTTATAGCGTCTACAAAATAGGGGTTCGTTTTAAGGCCTTTTTTTTTTTTTCTACTATTAATGGCGGCGAGCTGCGATTTTTATCATGACTGCGACATTATGGCGGACACGTCAGACAATTTTGAAACCAGTCATTTTTACAGCGATCGGTGCGATTAAATTGCACCGATTACTGTAAAAATGACACTAACAGTGAAGGGGTTAACCACTAGGGAAGGGTTAAGCGTGTGCTGGGGAGTGTTTCTAACTGTAAGGGGGGAGGGGCTGTGGGTAACACTACACTGATCAGCTCTCCCGATCACAGGGAGAGCTGATCAGTGAGAGTGTCACTAGGCAGAACGGGGAGATGCTTGTTTACTTTAGTATCTCCCCGTTCTTCCTAAGACGATCGCGGGTATCCCCACGGCGATAGAGTCCGCAGGACCCACCTCACGGAGCTCCCGGCAGCGTGCAAGCGAATGGCACGGCAGCAAATTCAAAGGGACGTACCTGTACGCCCATATGCCTGTCCGTGCCATTCTGCCGACGTACATGTACATGCGGCGGTCGTAATGTGGTTAAGGACATCAAGCATAACTGGCAATGGTTATAGCCTCTAGATAGTTGGTTTTCAGTTGCTGTGTCTAGTGTCCATTTCCCTTGCACGTGGCAGTATAACCCTTGGTTGCTTATTCTTCATAAGGCTATGTCCCTCAATGGAAGATCAAAAAAATATGAGTTACATAGGATTGGTGGCTAATTGAACGCAAGCAACTTAATCCAACATTAGAACCTGTATACCACAGTAAATAGGATTAGCAATCCTGACATTTTATATAGGGTATTGACTCGCCCCACAAACAGATTATACCCCATCACTGTTATTTAACTGTCAAATTGAAATCTTACAGGCCAGAAATGGTGGCATTTAACTGATAAATAACAGGGGGCAGGGTTTAATCTTGAAGAGTTGAGTTCCTGGATACAGCTGTACCTAGGATACAGAATCCTTCCACACACAAAAAAAAAATAAAATAAAAAAAAAAAAGCAGATTTAGAAAACATGCCCTTGCACATTTTCAATTAGTTTACCAACTTATCTAGACACAGACATGGCTATTTTTCCCCATGATTAATACAATAAAAGCATATAGACGGGCTGATGAATTAAGCAAACTTAATTATTTTTTAGGAAGACAACACCTATTTTGTACCTCCCAGATACTCACCCAATGAGTCAAAACTTTTTTCTGGCCTGATGTAACCCACAATAAGTATGCTAAGTATTTCACCGTAAAAGTCTTCATCAAACTGATGAATTACATGAGTTTCCTGAAACAAAACAAGCGTACAATTAAAATCAGTTCAGCGATCTAGTAAATGGGGTCAATATATGTATTCAAGCAGTATTAAACCCAAAAGCAAACATTTATTGTATTGCAGCTTATCCAATTCATAGATGTGATGGATGCTTTAGTTTTTTTTTTGGCATAATTATTTTCACCTGGTGATCCTGCCAATAGGTCTGCATTTCTACAGAACAAGCTGGTCAGCAAATGTAATAAATTAGAGGGCTGAGACAACCCATTTACCTTTGACAGGGTACTTCTAATGATCAGCTTTTTTATATGCATGCAAAACCTTTATCACAAAACACACAACTGGACAAATACCATAAAGCATGGGTGCCCAACCGGTGGCCCGCGGCACCATCCGAGGTGGCCCGCCACGTCTTGCTCCGAGATGGCGGGTCGGCAAGCCCTGATCGCGGGTCCCCGACCCGCCATCTCCGAGCATCAGCGCGAACAACGGAGCCGCCGCTAAAGGAAGCAGAGCCGATGCTTCCTGTATAGCGCCGGCTCCTTCACAGGCGGAGTGATATCAAATGTACTCCGCCTGTGACAGGAAGCATCGGCTCTGCTGTCTACTGCAGCCGCATGATGCTTCCTGAGAATGAGATCACAGACAACAGCCAGCAGTGCCAGAGCCAGCAGTGCCAGTACCAGTACCCACCAGCAGTACCAGTACCCACCAGCAGTACCCGCCACCAGTACCAGTACCCGCCAGCAGTACCAGTACCCGCCAGCAGTACCAGTACCCGCCAGCAGTACCAGTCACCAGTACCCGCCACCAGTACCCGCCACCAGTACCAGTACCCACCAGTACTAGCCACCAGTACCAGGTACCAGTACCCGCCAGCAGTACCAGTACCCGCCACCAGTACCAGCCACCAGCCAGCAGTACCTGCCACCAGTACCAGCCAGCAGCACCAGTACCAGCCAGCAGCACCAGTACCCACCAGCAGCACCAGTACCCACCAGCACACGCCAGCAGTACCAGCCAGCGGTATCTGCCAGCATTAGCAGCAGGCAGTACTCAACAGCGGTATCAGCCAGCAGTACCAGTACCAGCCAGCAGCACCAGTACCCACCAGCAGCACCAGTACCCACCAGCAGCACCAGCCAGCGGTATCTGCCAGCATTAGCAGCAGGCAGTACTCAACAGCGGTATCAGCCAGCAGTACCAGTACCCACCAGCAGTACCAGCCAGCAGTACCATTACCCACCAGCAGCACCAGTACCCACCAGCAGCACCAGCCAGTGGTATCTGCCAGCGGTACCAGCAGGCAGTAACCAACAGCAGTACCAGCCAGCAGTACCAGCCCTGGAGGACAGCCAGCAGCAGCCACCAGTTATAACCACCTGGGGGACAGCAGCAACCAGCTGCAGGAATCCTAAGGAAGAAGTGAAGATCAAGGTCAGTTGAGATGCAGGTAAACCGCTGTGCTTCAGTGTGAAAGGGGCCTCAGTCCCCTTTCACACGATCGGTCCGATGGGGTCTGCCTGTCTGTTTTTCAGGCGGACCCAATCGGACCCTCCATTCACCTCCTATAGAGCGGCAGATGTAAACCGACTCGTGTCTGCTTACACCCGCCTATCTGCAATCCGATCTGCTTAAAAATACAGAAGGGGATTTGTCCCCTTCTGTTTGGGCAGATCAGAGGGCCCTTAGGGTAGAGCGGGCTGCATCTGTGTCTGCTCTACATATGCAGAGTGGACACAGACCTGCCATCCGCCCGCTACGGTCATTGTGGCCCGCGACCGGTTACCAAGTCGCTAAAGTGGCCCTCGCTCCTCAAAAGGTTGGGCACCCCTGCCATAAAGGATCAACTCTGATGAGCAAGTTAAGAGAGGATAGAGATTTTTTATTTATTTTTTTAACTACACAATGTGGCCCTTATATGGAAAAGGCTGAAGTGTAATACTTCGTACAAAATCCTTTCCCAAAATCCAGCTTCAAGATGCCTCCTGTATGGAGAAACTAGTCGCATGCATTGCTCAGGTGTGATTTTGGCCCATTCTTCCACACAAATGGTCTTCAAATCTTGAAGGTTCTGTGGGCCTCTATGGGAGTTGAGTGCATTACTTAGGTTGGGTTCACACTATTGCGAATTGGATGCGGGATCTCCACATCCAATTCGCAAGAGATTGGCTCCATAGAGCCGATCACATTCACATATCTCCGATGCGGCTCTGGTGCGAATTTGCACAGGAGCCCTGTGTTTCTTTTGGTCCATTTCAGGTGTGAACTCAGCCAAAAATTGAGACTGAAATCGGACCTGAAACGATGAACCAGGACGCACAAGACCCCTGCTGGGGGTCGCATCGGAATTAGGTGTGACCCGAGCTTTATGGTTTTCTTTGAAACAATTGTACCAGCTAATTCCAGGTCTTTCTGAAGCTCGCCACAAGTGATCCTTGGCTCTTGGACAACTTTTCCAATAATTTTCACTCCTCTGTCAAAAATCTTGCGAGGAGCACCTGGTCGTGGCTGGTTTATGGCGAAATTATATTCTTTCCACTTCAGGATTATGGCCCCAACAGTGCCCACTGGAACACTCAGAAGTTTAGAAATCCTTCTGTACCCAATGCCATCAGTATGGTTTTGCAACAATAAGGTTGCAAAGGTCTTGAGAGCTCTTTGCTTTTACCCATCATGAGAGGTTTCTTGTGTGACACCTTGGTAATGAGACACCATTTTATAGGCGATCAGTTGAGACTGAACCAGCTGATATTAATTTGCACTGACAAGGGGAAGGATTGCTTTCCAATTACTGATTGGATTTCAGCTGGTGTCTTGGCTTTCCATGCCTTTTTTGCCCCTCCATTTCTTCATGTGTTCAATACTCTTTCCCTGTGACATTCCATTTTATCACACAACTTAATTTCTGAACGTGTTTGTTTTGGTTTCTTAGTTTGTATGGATTGCATGAGTTGTTATTGACATATGGTGAAAATGTCATGTCAATAGCACCTAACCTGTATTTATTTGCACATATTCACTTTAAAATTATCAATGAGAATTCTATAGGAAAAGCTGTTGAGAAAATGGGTCTTACCACAGATTTTTTGGTGTTCTTGTAGAAAGGATTCCAGCCAATACTCATCACCATTTTGTGAATCTCCCCGTCGCCAACACAGCCCCACCCATAGTAGATTCCAGTAGTTAAGTCAGCAGGAAGATTGTCCACAACATGTTCAGGGAAATTAGCTGCAACATAAACATTGATCGATTACAGCAGTCTTGACTAGAAGACAAACAGATTTAAAAGCTAAACTCCATTCACAAACACTCAAATGTATTCCTCAGTAGCCACAACAGATATAATTGCACTTTGTGGGCACCAAATGCCTTTGCAAACCCATATATTACCTTATAAAAGTAGCAGTGACATCACTGTGCTGTACATAGCCTGTACAAAGAGTGGGAGGGACTCAGAAGGCCCACCCACTACAGGCCGCCTGTGCAAAGAGCAGAGCTGTGGGAGGGACTCAGAATGCTGTGACCAATCACAGCTGTGAATCATCTTGTGAACCAGGAAGTGATGGTAAACTGCATTCCTTGGTTCGCGCTGGTAGGAAGAGCCGATCGGCGGCTCTCCCTGTCAGAAAGGGGGGGGGGGTCTGTGCTGATAATCAGCACAGTCCCCATTAGCTGCCACTCAGTGCCCCCTTTAATAAAGTCTCAGTGCCAGTGTCCAGCAGTAACACCTGTCAGTACCTCATCAGTGCGGCCCATCGGTGCTATTAGTGTCCATCAGTGCCACCCGCCAGTGCCCATCAGTTCTACAAATCAGCACCGCCCCATCATCACCCGTCAGTGAAGAAAAATTTTATGACAGAAACTAATGACGTGTACGCACAATCGGAAATTCGGCCAGCAAAAGACCATTGACAGCTTTTGGTCGGAAAATGCGACCGTGTCTATGCTCCATCTGACTTTTGCTGGCCGAATTCCAGCCAGCAAAATATTGAGAGCATGTTCTAAATTTTTCAGTAGGAAAAAGTTCTGTTTCGAAATTCCGACGCGCAAAATTCCTACGCATGCTCGGACACATTATACTTCATTTTCTTGGATCGACGTAGTGTTGTACGTCACCGCGTTCTTGTCGGTCGAAAGTTCAGCAAACTTGTGTGACCGTGTGTATGCAAGCATGAGCGGAATTCCATCGGAAAAACCATCCAAGATTTTTCTGATGGAAAATCCGCTCGTGTGTACACGACATTAGAAACCCCCCCCCCCCCCTCCCAAAAAAAATTTCTGGCTTTTTTCTCTTGTTTAGCAAAAAATAAAAACCCCAGAGGTGATCAAATACCACAAAAGAAAGCTTTATTTTGGGAACAAAATTATAAAAAATTTAGTTTGGGTACAGTGTAGCATGACCGCCCAATTGTCATTTAAACAGCAACATGCTGAAAGAAAATTGGCTTGGGCAGGAAGCGGGGAGCGGTTAACCGCTTCCAACCGCCTCCTGTAGATATACGTCAAAAATGGCACGGGCAGGCAAAAGACGTCCCCTTTTTTGCCCGGTCGGGAGCTGGACCACGGCCGCGGGACCAGCGGACCCGATCCGCTCCCGTCGGGTACGGAGTAAGAACGGGGACAGGTTAGTAAACAAACCCTCCCCGCGCTTCCTACACTGACTGTCAGTGATCGGCGGTTCCCTGTCATCGGGAACCCCCCCGTACCCCCTCCCCTACTGTAAAAAAAAAAAAAAAACTCCTCCCCGCCCCCTAGTGGTTAACCCCTAACTACAACTTCATTTTCAGTGATTGCTTGTTTAGCAAAAAATCCGCCCAAAATGTCGCAGTCACAATAAAAAAAAAAAAAAAAAAAAAAAAAAAAAAAAAAAAGGGGGGGGGGAAACGGGGGGGGGGGGTAAAAAAATTGTCAAAATTGTCGCTCTATTTTTGGTTAAAAAAAATTTAGTTTGGGTACAACGTAGCATGACCGCGCAATTGTCATTTAAACAGCGAAAGCGCTAAAAATTGGCCTGAGCAGGAAAGTTAGGGGTGCCTGGTATTCAAGTGGTTAATCAGCCACACAACCTGTGTAATTAAGGTGTTCAGTTTTAAAGGGATGAGGTGGCAACCCTAGTGCTCACACCTATGATTCTGGCAATCGCACTGCATTTTGCAATCTGTTTTGGGGTGTCACTATGCTAGCATGGACTCCAGCAGCAGATCGCATAGATAGACGCTGTGTGATTGCTTTGGGGTGCAACACAAAGTGGGGGGGGGGAGAACACTGCGAATCTTGTGACTTTCCCGCATTGCAACAGTGTTAGCATGAAAGTGAAAGTAAATGTCCCATTGTGTGTATGTGTGACACCAGAACAGGAATAGAGGAGAAATCTCCCAGTGATGACACTAGTATTAGTGACAGCCAGGAAACCCTCACTTTGATTTCTTCTCACTTCCTGTTTTGGCTATAAGACAGGAAGCGAAGGTAAACTTCTTCTAGGGGACACAGATGGCAAATAATTACTTCAACCAAAACGATAAAAAAAAAAAAAAAAAAAAGTGTCCCTTGAATATAGACCAATGAGAATGCAGTAATGAGAAGATGCTGGGAGTAGGACAGGTACTCACATCACCAGGTCTAGGACTGACTCACCTGTGGGGATGCCGAGCTCCTTGGACCCTCTGCCGAACCCTCTCACCACCTCCCCACTACAGTAATAGGGCAGCGCTCCCATGACCACTTTCTTCTTGGCCGGGAAGTCCCGTAGCCCTTCTACAGGGTGACCCCCCAGAGAGCGCAGTCTGTCCGTACAGGGGACCGGCAGAACCAAAGCCGCTGCAACACCTCCACCTGCCGCCGATCCACAGTCCAGCCGGCTGCTGTAAGCACGTCGTTGGGCCATCTCAAGGCTGAGCGCAGCACGGGGGAGTTTCCAAACACAAGACGTTGAAGGAGGAGGCGGTGACACCACAAGAAGATTCTAGATTCCCCCTGCCGAAGGCTGAAAAGTGCCGAGATCGTAAGAACCTACGTCACTCTCCGAGGGCGGCGCTTCCCTTTCACACACTTCTAAACAGACCTTCGCCCGCTGCTGTCACCGTGACTGGCTCCTTGCTAGGATAAATCACGTGATTTCCTCATGTCCGGGGAACCGGTGACGTCAGGGGCGATGTTTCCACACAATGCATGCGCACCACTGGGAGTTTCCGGTGTAAGGGGGATCCGTCTTAAAGGTGCAGTCCCATTGTGAGCGCTGGCGTTTGCCTCTGATTACAGGAAGAGAGGAAATGATTTGTGACCGGAAATGTTTTTTTTTTTTTTTTTTAATTATAATTTATGCATAGCTCCCAACTGTCCCTGATTTGGAGGGACTGTCCCTGACTTGGAGCAAAGTCCCTCTTTCCTCCTCATTTGCCCCTCATTTTGATGTGATCTATATAGTTGTATCCAGTGTTGGTCATCTTTAAAAAAGTAATTAGTTAAGTTACAAATTACTTCTCCCAAAAAGTAATTGCGTTAGTAACTCGGTTAATACATTGGAAAAGTAATTAGTTACTTAGCAAAGTAACTGTGGCAGCGGTGGTACTTGAGGGGGTGGCAGCGGTGGTACTTGAGGGGTGGCAGCGGTGGTACTTGGGGTGGTGGTGGTGTACTTGGGGTAATGGCAGTGGTGGTGGTGTACAGTACTTGGGGGGTGGCAGCGGTGGTACTTGGGGGGGTGGCACACAGCGGTAGTACTTGGGGGGGATGGCAGCGGTGGTGGTGCCATCCTCTCCCACCACCACCTCTGCCTCTTACTGATCCCATCCCCCACCACCACTGATCTCATCCCAACCCTACCCCCCCCCCCCCCTCCCATCACCTCTGTTGTAGAAGTGATGGTGGGTGGGTAGGGATGGGATCAGTAAGAAGCAGAGGTGGTGGAGGACTTAGGATGGATCGATTGCACTACAATTCGAATCGTCAGACAGTCACTTACTTGAATGCCTCGCCTCATGGGGCGAGAGAGAGACCCTCCCCTTCACTCGATTGGTGTCAGCTGGTCAGCTGACTTCATTTTTCAGTGTCTGCCCCGCCTCCCTACATTCTCTCTCTCTGGATAGGCGGGGCGGGATGGGTCCGTCCAGACAGTCCCTCTGAGTCTCAGCTCAGCAGGCGAAAGCCCCCCTCCCCGCGGCGGAACGAACGGCCAGGCAGCACGGCCACAGCGGGCTTCCTGGGCGGTAGATGTAATTGAGGTAACGCCGCCCAAGTAATGGGAACTGCATTACCATGAGGGGAAGAGTAATCAGTCAGATTACTTGTTACCCTCTAAAGTAACTGCGTTAAGTAACTCTGTTTATTTTAACTGAGTTACTTACATCACTGGTTGTATATAATATGGGCTTTTTATCTTTCAAAAAGTGTTTCCCAGTGCTAAACCTTTCATTCAATTTCTAAATTGCTGCATTTGTACATTTTAAAAGTCAATATAAGGGAATAGTAGTAAAAAAAAAAGCACTTGTGGATTTAATTAACCTTTTTTGGGTTAATTCTCTTTTAAGGGGGTGTGGCAGGGGGTGTGTCTTATGCCTACATACATTTGCTGGTAGGTGTCCCTCATTCCCATCATAAAATGTTGGGAGGTATGATTTACGTTGGACCTATAATTGTAACATAAAATCTGAAGTTAAAGTGATTGTAAAGGCTCGTTTTTTTTTAATTAAAAAAAAAACAAACCTATACCTCCACTGTGCAGCTCGCTTTGCACAGAGTGGCCCCGAACCTGCTCTTCTGGGGTCCCTCACGGCTCCTCCCAGCATCAGATAACCCCCTAGGAGAAGCGCCCCCCCCCCCCGATGCCCGTGTCATTGGATTTGATTGACCGCAGCAGATTTGCATCCACAGACAGTGACGGGGGGGGGGGGGGGGCTGGGGGGCTGGTGACTGCCAGGTGCATTAAGGTGAAAAAACACAAGGTTTACAACCCCTTAAATGTGATGGTCATTGCACATTATCTTCAAATTTTATGGAATAGTATTTTATATGAAGTACACTTCCCAGCAAGACGGCAAAGAAAAAAATAAACATGGCCAAACTTCGAAAATTAACTCCATACCTCTCAACCTTTTGAGATGGGAACGAGGGACACCTATTAGCAAAAGTATGTAGGCATAGGACACACCCCCTGCCACACCCCCTTAGAAGATAATTATATAAAAAAAATATATTAAGTGATTTTACCACTAATATTCCTTTATATATTAGAGGTCGACCGTTATGGGTTTTTCTCTGGCCGATGCCGATATATGATGCCGTTTTTTTTGGGGGCGATATGTTAGGCCGATTTTTTTTTTTTTTGTCTTTTTTTTTTTTTTTTCCCTTCATCTCATAAAATCTAACAGTTAGACACCTTTCACACGGGCGTTTTTTTAGGTGCTTTTGGGCTAAAAATAGTGCCTGTAAAATGCCTGTAAAACGGCACCCCTGCAGTCTCAGTGTGAAAGCCCGAGTGCTTTCACACTGAGGCGATGCGCTGGCAGGACGTTAAAAAAAAAAAAAGTCCTGCAAGCAGCATCTTTAGAGCGGTGTACACCGCTCCTCCACCACTCCTGCACATTGAAATGAATGGGCACCACTGCCGAAGCGCCTGCAATGCGATTTTAAATGCGCTTCACGGGCCCTTCCTCTGCCGCTAGCTGGGTTATAAGCGCCCTGCTAGCGACTGAATAGCGCCGCTAAAATGACGGTAAATTGCCGCTAGAACTAGCAGTGTTTAACCGTAAATGCCTGCCTGCTCCAGTGTGTAAGCCAGCCTTAAGTAATAAGTGATACAGAAAATTTCTTATATTTTATATATAAAAAAAAAAAAAAAAACGATATCTTAAATACACAAAAACAGGTAATCAAAACTTTTGGATGAAAAAAAAAATGGGCTAACTTTAATGTTTTCTTTTTTAAATCATTAGTGTATTTTTTTCAAAAAAATTGCGTTTGAAAGACCGCTGCGCAAATACCGTGTGACATAAAATATTGCAACAACCGCTATTTTTAGGGTTCTAAGTGATTTTCTAGCAGAAATTGCAGGATTTTTACTTGTAAGCAACAAGTGTCAGAAAAGATTTAGTCTTTAACAACTTCAATACCGCTGTATAGTCATATGACGCCCACAAGGTGGATCTACCATCCTGGGTGGGCGTCATATGACGTCCTCGCATTCCCGGCCGCCTGGGGGGCGCGCACGCGCCCACGGCATCGCTCGGGACCCGGTGCGAGTGCCCGGCGGCCGCGATGTCCGCCGGGCACCCGCGATTGCCCGTTAAAACAACGGGACCGCGCGGGACCGTGGAGCTGTGTGTGTAAACACACAGCTCCACGTCCTGTCAGCGGGGAGGAGACCGATCATGTGATCCCAGTACGGAGGAACACATGATCGGTCTCCTTCCCTTGAGTCCCCTCCCCCCACAGTTAGAATCACTCCTATAGGGACACACATTAACCCCTGCAGCGCCCCCTAGTGTTAACCCTTCCCTGCCAGTCACATTTACACAGTAATCATTGCAATTTTATAGCAACGATCGCTGTGTAAATGTGAATGGTTCCAAAAATGTGTCAAAAGTGTCCGCCGCAATGTCGCAGTCACGAAAAAAAAAATCGCAGATCGCCGCCATTACTAGTAAAAAAAAAAAAAAAAATTCAATAAATCTATCCCCTGCTTTGTAGACGCTATAACTTTTGCGCAAACCAATCAATATACGCTTATTGCGATTTTTTTTTACCAAAAATACGTAGAAGAATACGTATCGGCCTAAACTGAGGAGAAAAATTGTTTTTTTTAAAAAAAATGGGATATTTATTATAGCAAAAAGTAAAAAATATTGTGTTTTTTTTTCAAAATTGTCGCTCTTCTTTTGTTTATAGCGCAAAAAATAAAAACCGCAGAGGTGATCAAATACCACCAAAAGAAAGCTCTATTTGTGGGAAAAAAAGGACGTCAATTTTGTTTGGGTGTAACGTCGCACGACCGCGCAATTGTTAGTTAAATCGACGCAGTGCCGAATCGAAAAAAGTGCTCTGGTAAGGAAGGGTGTTTAAAAGCCCTGTATTGAAGTGGTTAAATGGTTAAACTAAAAACGTCTCCACACAGAGTTCAGTCTATTGATAAGTAGAAACATTGTATCTCTTTGGTCTTTTCTTGGCAGACTGCCCAGAGAGGAGACAAGTCGCTCCAGGGGAAGACTGAGGTAACTTGCATTGACTTCTATTACAGAAGTCATTTGCAAGTCGCGCTGAAGTTCTAATCGGCCTTTTTTAATCAGCACAATCGGCCGATGCCGATTAAATAAAAAACACCAAATATCGGCGGATATATCGGCCGGCCAATATATCGGTCGACCTCTACTTTATATTGGCTTTTTACATGAACAAATGCAGCAATTTAGAAATTGGATGAAAGATTTAGCACTTAGAAACAATTTTTTTAAGATAAATAGGGCATTTTATATTCAACTATATAGGTCAGACAAAAATGAGGGACAAATGAGGAGGAAAAGGGGACAGTCCCTCAAAATCGGGGACAGTTGGGAGCTATGGAACACTCAAGCGCTAAACATCTAAGGCTTCATGCACCCTGTCTTCTATTGAAGCTTTATCTTTTGTGTTTATTGACAGACACAACTCTTCTGATTCCTGACCATAGGGTTTATAGCGCTATCTAAAGGAGTAGGGACACTAGGCAGATCAAGAACTACGGGCAGTCCTAGCTGGTATAAACCACCGCTCTGCTATAGGCAAGCCAGTTATTTCTGCCTAGTGATTCACAAGTAAGGACCTAATTCCCTGCTGGCACTTATGGTTCCATAGCATTTTTCCTGCAGAAATCTTCAATAAACAGGCAGGCTGGGCCACGGGCTGATCTAGTCTTTATTCTGTCCAATGAGCACATGCAGACATTTAGCTAAGCGACGGGGGTCTGCAGCACCAACCCTAATCCTGGAACGTGGCGGCCACCGAGCTAACTACTTCCATACCGGGCCTATTCTGACACTTCGCTCATACATGTAAAAATCATCATTTTTTTCCTAGAAAATAAATTACTCAGAATGCCTAAACATTATATATGTTTTTTTTAGCAGACACCCTAGGGAATAAAAGGGCGGTCGTTGCAACTTTTTATGTTGCATGGCATTTGCGCAAAATTTTTCAAACGTGTTTTTTTTGGAAACAAAAAAAATAACAAAACAGTAAAGTTAGCCCAATTTTTTGGTATAATGTGAAAGATGATATTACGCCGAGTAAATAGATACCCATGTCACGCTTTAAAATTCTGCACACTTGTGGAATGGCGCCAAACTTTGGTACCTAAAAATCTCCATAGGCGACTATTTAATTTTTTTTAAAGGTTACCAGTTTAGAGTTACAGAGGAGGTCTAGTGCTAGAATTATTGCTCTCGCTCTAACGCACGTGGAGACACCTCGCGTGTGGTTTCAACGGTGTTTACATATGTGTACGTTCACTTCTGTGCGCGAGCACACGGGGATGGGGGCGCCTTAAAAAAAAAATGTATTATTGTTTATTTTACGTAAATTGTTTTTATTTTTACACTTTCTCTTTAAAAATATTTTTTTTTGGATTACTTTTATTCCTATTACAAGGAATGTAAACATCCCTTGTAATAGGCATGGTGCGTGACAGGTCCTCTTTATGGAGAGATGTGGGGTCTATAAGCTCCTATGATCGTTCTTATGGTGCACAGAATCGCCGGCTGAAAAAGAAGATATCTGAATGATGCCGGAATGTGGTTAAACTCGTGGAGGCACACATGAGCCCCCACGACAGAGTGTTACCCTGGTTGACAGCCCTCCCACTTTGGTGGAAAAGAGGATCTGTCATGAGAGCCTTATCCTCACATCATGTCATGTGGGGTGCCCTCTTCCCCCCTGGCTGAGCTCCCTCCCCTCCTCCTATCACCCAATCCCTGGTGCTTGGGCCAACTTTTCCTGGCATCCTTGGATGGGATGCCTTCTCAGTTGTCCCTGTGGGTTCTGCATGGTGGGGGTCCCCTTCAGCGTGAGGCCACATTGCAGGTGCCATGTGCTTTACTGTGGCCAGCAGCTATTTCCCCAGTGATCTGGCAGCCATTTTGTAGTGGACCTTCCTATTGACTTGTATGGGAACTGGCTTGGGAATGCATGGTTTGCATTTTCTTGTAGCCGCACAGTGGTAGCCATCTTACCGAAGATCAGGCTAGATACAGAGACAGTCCCTGGGACCGGAGAGTGCGCTTTTTGGGGCACAGTTGACACAGCAACATCCACAGCTTGCCCACTGATTGCATCCACAGGCAGCATCCATGTCAGCACCCACAGTGCTCCCCTGACGGTCAGGTGATGGTGAGTCCTCCCTGGTGTACCTCCCTCTCTGCTGTAGTTTGCATTGTTCTCCTTTTCCTGCTGGGTTTCCTACGTTTTGGTGATGATGTGGGCCTTGGCTGAGTAGGTGGGCCGTATGGAGTCTTAGACAAACGTGTCCTTCCTTGGTCCCCCTTATGGAGGTGGGTTCCTCCAGGTCCCCTGCCCCTCTAGACGTGCTGTCAGTAGCCCTGGAGTCGTTCACCTCCTGTGTGGAGGCAGCGTTTGGGCACAAGGCAATCAGGAAGTGCCCCTTGCCGTCACCTGCATCTTTAGACGTTTCTCAGACTGAGTCGGGTTCAGCTGCCGCAGGCTCTGTGGGGCCTGAAGATGCCACCCCTAATTCTTTGGACAGCGAGGTCGAGTCCTCTGCCTCTGTAATCGCACGGGAGAAAGTGCTGGTGACCGCACTGATTTCTTTTGTGCGAGGTACGCTCGAATTTGAGGACTTTGCTGAGATGGCCGGCGATGTGTCTGTCCCCTTTGCCCTTTGGTGTGCACAAGCTGGCTAGGTCCGTTGAGGTTTTTCCTTTGCCTTACCCCGCAAACTTTGATTAGTTTATTTATAATGATTGGGAACATCTGAAGCATCCTTTTGTGGTTCTGAAGCGCTTTGTGGTCCGTTACACCTTTGAGGAGGCCCTTCCGAAGAAGTGGATCTCACCTCATGTGGTGCATCCCCCTATTTTGATGTTGAATAAAGCAGCCATGATACTGGTGGAGGAGTCTCCCTCTTTTATGAATCCTGCAGATTGTTGGGCAGAATAGGTCACCCGCTGGGTCAGTGTCGTGGCCTGTATTGGCCAAGTCCCTGGTGTCTCAAACGCTTACTGAATGGGCCAAGGTTTTTCAGCAAAAGTTTGTCCACCAGACATGTAGATTGGGTGTACGTGGATCTGGCAGACCATTTGGTCCAGGGCCTGAAGTACATTTGTGATGCCTCCTTGGCTGCTGCTCTGCTTCTTTCCAAGTTCTACATCTCGTCAGTGGTGCTTCGGCTCAAATGCTGGCCTGCTGACCATACTTCAAAAAAGGCCTTGGGGGATCTGCCCTTCTAGGGAGACTGTCTCTTCGGTCCTACCTTGGATGACATCATTAAGATTATCACAGGAGGCAAGAATACCTTCCTCACACAGGTTAAGAAAGGGGAATTGAACCATGTTGGTAGTCCGGGTGTTGGACATGTTTTTTGTCCTAATGTAAGATGTTTCTGAACTTTGAAATCTGATTATACCTAGCCTCGACACTGTTGGGGGGCAGCCTAGAATGCCGTTACAGCAGGTTTATTCATCAGGGCTTTGTAACTGAAGCATGCCCCCTGGCGAGTAGAGCTGTGCTTAAAACCACCTGGTGTAATAAAGATTGAAGTGCTTGATTACCATGATTGCAAACAAAAGCTTCCAAAAGCAACTGCTGCTAAGATGACTAATGGAGTTACAGAAGATCAAAGACCAGTTGTCACTGAAGATTTGACTCGGGTCAAATAGTGGTGTTTCTAGGACAAATGATGCCCCTAGTGGTCACTACAGCATGTTTCCTAGAGGATGGACAGAAGAATAATATATTAAGAAGGACTGCCTCTTATCGATTTTTATTTGTCAGAATCCTAGATGGGCTGGTAGTGGGTGTTGTGTGGGTGGTGTCTGAGTGGGCTTTAAAAGTACTGACCGGCTGGAGGAACCTCCTCTTGCCATTAAGCCCATCCAAAAGCTACCGAACACAAAGGACGACCTTACATAAAGTATTATTGATGTTCTTTTGCTTCATATGCTCCTGTAATATTTTCTTTTATTGTTTATGTTAGCATTCCTATTTTCTTGGGAAATAAATTAGACCCTTGCTTTGTTAAAGCAGTGTGTTTATTTTTCAAAGCTAACCTTGTTATTGTACCATTAACATTATCAGAGCTTTGCTAGACTTGCTAATTATAGGAATAGACAAGTTAATACATATTTATATTAAATAGGGGAATCCAAAAACCACCCCAATATTTATTTCACTGGGTCTTTACTGCCTACATGAGGCTTTTTCGTTCCCCTGGCTCCTCTAACAAGGGCTTCATGCCCTTCAAGGCCCCTGTGGGTGGTTCCAAGTGCTCCTGGACGCATCAGTCCAGTAAGGTTGCGGATAAGTCCTCTTTAGTATGAAGGTTTGTCCCCACTCGTTCAGGGAGGGGGGATCGTCTTCGCTGGTTTTCGGGCCCGCAGACCTCATTCGATTCAGGCAAGTGGGTCCACAAACTGGTTGTGGTCGGCGACAGGATAGAATTTCTTATCTGCCAGAGAAACTTTTTCCCTCCAATATTTACCTTCCACCATCACATCTTTGGGCCCTGTGCAGGGAGGAGCAGGATCTGCTGCACCAGGGAGTGATAGTCCTCGTGCCCCAGTATGACGTCAGTGGGTGACGAAACACGCGTTGGAAGGAGTGGCGTGCTGAAAGTCAAACCGCGTGACATTTTATATTCTACTTCTTGTGAGTGCAACTTTTAATATTTAATACATTCTTGTATGAAACGATTTACACTATGGTGAGCTCCTTTCTATTTTGGGTAATACCTGGTCGCTAACCTTGACCACTGAGTGAACGAGTTCCCTGGTCGTTTTTTCTGTATTAATCCATCCTATCAATCAAGTTTATTCTGAGTTGGATATACTCCCTGGATAAAGGCCCTGGCTGGGTATTAGCCGCAGGCTTATTACAGCTTGCCTCCTGGTAAGCACGCACTTTATGTGGTGGTGGTCGTGCACCATTATCACAACATCAATCTTTAGCGCAGAATAGTTTTGGGGGGTTTTACTTTAACCTGTTCACCATTCCAAAAAAAGAACAGGTTCCCCCCAACTTTTGACATCCATGGCCTTGAATTACTTTGTATGGATGTAGAAATTCAAGATGGAATGTATCCATTTGGTAGTGGCTTCTCTTCATTGGGGTGATTTTATGGCATCCATAGACATCAAGGATGCATAACTACACAGTCCCATCCATGAGAAACATCAGTGGTTACTTTGCTCTGCAGCGGGGCACACAAATTATTTTTTTGTTGCGCTCCCCTTCGGATTGGCCTTGGCATCCTGGGTATTCTCCAAAGTGCTGGCCCCAGTCCCAGCGCTACTGAAACAACTGGGGGTTTCCCATGACGGGTTATCTGGACGGTCTGCTACCAAAAGAACAACATGGAGATCACGATTCACTCCCTGTGGGACTTCGGGTATGTCCTGAATCTCAAGAAATCTGCCCTTACCCCGACCGGGAGGCTTGAGTGTCTGGGCCTGAGTCTCGAGTCTCGACTCAAAGCAGGCCACAGTGTTACTCTGGTTCCACAAGCAGTCCTCCCTGCTTGCATGCAGGCTCTGGGTCTTATGGTGTCCGCCCTCAAGGCAGTCCCATATGTGTAGTTCCATACAAGGGTTCTGCAGAGGGAAATCTTGTTGACATGGGACAAGTCTTCTGCTTCCCTGGACAACCAGATTTGTCTGGGCCAGTTGACGAGGGTCTCCCTCCATCCATTAGTGGCGCCGACTTCCTCCCCTACAGACAGGGAAGTCCTTTTCCCCATCCACAGGATGGTAGTCACCACAGATGCCAGCCTGACCGGCTGGGGAGCTGTCCTGGGTTTGAGATCAGCACTAGATCGTTGGACTCTGGAGGTTTGGCTACCCATCAATGTCCTGGGACTGGGAGTTATCGGGCTGTCGCTGGACCACTGGAAAAATCTTCTCCAGGGGCTCCCGGTCAGGAGCCAGTCAGACAATGCCCCAGCAGTGGCCTATGTCAACCACCAAGGTGGAATGAGCAGTGGAAGCGGCTCTGGGGGCATTAAGCATTTTGCAGTTACAGAGCAGCATGTTCTGATTCTCGCCGCCATGCACATCCCTAGGCATCGAGACTTGGTGGGCAGATTGTTTCAGTCACCAAATAAAGGATCAGGGGGAGTTCTGCTTTTGCTGGGGGACCCTGGATGTGGATCTTCTAGCGTCTCATCACAACAGGAAGGTACCAAGGTTTGTGGGGAGCGCGCGGGACCCCCTGGTGGATGCACTGATGGCACCGTGGGACCAGCATAGTTTAATTTACACCTTTCCTCCTTATGCCGTTGCTCCCTCACGTGCTGTGCAGAATAGAGGCTGAAGAGATTCTGGTCCAACTTGTAGCTCCAGACTGGCCTCGTCGTCCGTGCTATGCCAACGTGGTGTGGCTAATCACGGACGCACCCTGGCAATTGCCTCTTTGGGAGGGCCGCCTGTCCCAGGGTCCAGTCTACCGCCCTGCTTTACTATCTCTGGCTTCAACGGCATGGCTATTGAAGCCAGGTTTTTAGGAACAGAGGGTTGTCGGGTTCAGTGATTCCTACAATGTTGAAGGCACTCAAGTTTCTCTCAGAAGATATTTTGTTGCACCTGGAAGGCTTATATTGCCTGGTGCAAAGCTCTGGGTGTCTGTCTAGGTTCTTTTTCAGTATCTCAGGTTTTTGCCTTTCTCCAATGCAGCATTGCACAACAGCTGACTTTGAGTACCATTAAAGGCAGGTTTTAGTCTTGCAGTCTTTTTCCAGCATCCCTTGGCCATGCGTTCCTTGATCCATACTTTCATCCAAAGGGTCTGTCATGTGGAACCTCCTGCGTGTTTCCCATTGCCACCGTAGAACCTGAACTTGGTTCTTTCGGTCCTTTAGAAGCCTCCTTTTGGGAAAATTTGAGAAATTCCCTTGCTTACTTTTTCTCAAGGGATGCTTTCTTATTTGCCCAAACTTCCATGCGATGGGTGTCAGAACTAGTCTTCCTCTCTGGTCTTGCACAAGGATAACATGGTTTGCTGTCCGTACTCCTCCTTTCCTTGAAAGGTGGTGTTGGATTTTGAATGAGAACATTGTTTTGCCTTCCTTGTATTCACAGCTGTCACATCCCAAGGAGGTTGGGTTGCACTTCTTGAATGTGGTCCAGACAGTTTGTGTGTGCTTGCTCTTTGTGCTCACGTACGGTCCGACCCTGCGGCTTCCTCTGCTACTATATCCCATTGGCTTTGGCAGTCGATTGTTCTGTCATTAAGGGTCAGGCTTCTCCTTTCCCCATTTCAGTATGCTTAACCACACCGATTAGTGCCTCCTGGGCTTTTAGACTTCTGGCGTCTGTGTACCAGATTTGCAAGGTGGCTTCCTGGTTATCTGTGCACACTAAACAAATACATTTTACAGGTTGAAGTGTTTGCGTCTTCGGGTGCTTGTTTGAGTTGCAAGGTTCTACAGGCCGCTGTTTAAGATTTCTTGTTTTTGTGTTTTTGGTTTTCCCACCCCTTCTTGAGAATTTGCTTTGGGACATTCCTGTTGTCAAGAATCAGAAGAGGTATGTCCTTCAATGGACGTAAGAGAAAACTGGATTTTTGTTACCCACTGTAAAATTCAGTGACAGACACAGCACCCACCCCTATTTTTTGGAGTTTATACTTCCGACACTGCCTTGTGACTAATTGGCTTGCCTAAAGCAGAGAGGGGGTTTATACCAGCTAGGACTGTCCTCAGGTGGTCCTGTGTTCTTTTTCTGCCTAGTGTCCTACTCCTATAAGTGGTGCTATAAACCCTATGCTCAAGAATCAGAAGAGCTAAGTCCATCAATGAACTCAGAGAAAGGGATTTTACAATGAGTAACAAAACTCTATTTTTTTCTCCTACAGTTTAACAGCAGAAAAAATGCAGTAAAAATCTGTGTTCTTGAATGCACGTTCACGTGGGAATGTTTATGCACGTTCCCACATCTGTTAATACTTTCTATTAGCCATAATTCTGGCCATTAGAATGTATTAACGCATGAACACGCCTAGCGTTAATGCACATTTAGGCATTTTCAAGCAATTTTTTTATGCTCAAAAGCTTCCTCTCTTGAACACACAAGTGATGTTTTTTTTTCCTGCCTCTAAACTCCTACAGTGCCTTGAAAAAGTATTCACAACCCTTGAAATTTTCCACATTTTGTCATGTTACAACCAAAAAGGTAAATGTATTTTATTTGTATTTTATGTGATAGACCAACACAAAGTGGCACATAATTGTGAAGTGGAAGGAAAATGATAAATGGTTTTTAACATTTATTTAAAAATAAATATGTGAAAAGTGTGGCGTGCATTTGTATTCAGTCCCCCTGAGTCAATACTTTGTAGAACCACCTTTCACTGCAATTACAGCTGCAAGTCTTTTGGGGATGTCTCTAACATCTAGAGAGCAAACTTTTTGCCCATTGTTCTTTGCAAAATAGCTCAAGCTCTGTCAGATTGGATGGAGAATGTCTGCGAACAACAATTTACAAGTCTTGCCACAGATTCTCATTTAGATTTAGGCAGAGGTCAAGTCCTGGGGAAAAAAAAAGTGTGGGAACTTCCAACCAAGATCCACTCGCCCACCGAAAAAAAAAAAATGATACGCTTATATGCACGAACGCTTCAAAAGTGGTATTTTTCATCCAATTTTCGTATTGTGTGTATGAAGCTTAACTGTTAGTACATAAAAAAAAAACAATCCTCAATAAACATAAATACGGTAATTCTCTGAATAATCAGCATTCATTCAATTGTGCTTCCATGCAAATGTGAACATCATGTTCTGATCTTTATTGGGGAATTTTATTTTGTATATAGAGTGTTTATGTGGTGAGTTTACACTTTTCATTGAACAGAGTTTGGATAACACAGGGTTAAACGGAAAGGTCATAAATTAACTGCACATTATCTATCTGGACAGAATGCTTGGGGAGATAGTGATGTGTTCCTTCTTAGGAGATGTATGTTAGCTTGGGGGGCTGCAAACTCTGCAGGGCTCCAACACACACTCGCTGCTATTCCAACCCTTCACATAGTTCCACATAAACTTCCCTCCTGGCATTAAACTTTGCCAGGTATTGTGCTCAGCTTACCACCCCAAACTGATGTTCCTCCCTCAGCTCACCTCTCTCCCTGCATGTCCTGTGAGCAGAATAGCTGTGCTCCTCCTCCTGGGTTCTCTCATCATATGGCACTGAAGATAGAGGAGGGGGGGATTCAGCGGGACACACAGAGCTAGTATGCAGGAGACTGGGGGGGGGGGGGGGAGATGAGGAGACAGTAAATCAGGAGGGGCCGGCGGGGAGGAGCGCATCATGAGAGGTCTGACTAAATACAATCTCTTAGCAGCAGGGACCTGATCTACCTGTCAGCTAACTGTAATTGACAGGTAGATTGAAGCGGAAGCTGTCATGGGGCACTTACTATTGTGAGCTGTGTCGGCAGCTGCTGGTGTAGCACCTGCCACACAGCTCGCATACCTCAAAGTCTTGCAGGACACGGCTGCTAACGGGAACTGAGTTCCTGTTGTGGAAGAAGTACAGGAACTCCGTTCCCATGCGTTCCTGCAGGACTTGAGCCCTGGATTTAGGTCTGGACTTTGATTGGGCCATTCTAACACATGAATATGCTTTGATCTAAACCATTCCATTGTAGTTCCTGCTGTATGTTTAGGGTCATTGTCCTGCTGGAAGGTGAACCTGCCCGCCCCAGTCTCAAGTCTTTAGCAGACTCTAACAGGTTTTATTTTAAGATTGCCCTGTATTTGGCGTCAACTCTGACCAGCTTCCCTGTCCCTGCAGAAGAAAAGCATCCCCACAACATGATGCTGCCACCACCATGTTTTCATGGGGGGGATGGTGTGTTCAGGGTGATGTGCAGTGTTAGTTTTCCGCCACACATAGCGTTTTGCTTTTAGGCAAAAAAGTAAAATTTTGGTCTCATCTGACCAGAGCACCTTCTTCAACATGTTTGCTGTGTCCCCACACGGCTTCTCACAAACTGCAAATGGGACTGCAGCTTCTCTACAGTTACCTCCTGGTTGCTTCTCTGATTAATGCTCTCCTTGCCCCACCTGTCAGTTTAGGTGGACGTCCATGTCTTGGTAGGTTTGCAGCTGTGTCATACTCTTTCCATTTTCTGGTGATGGATTGAACAGTGCTCCATAAAATGCTCAAAAGGATATTTTTGTAACCTAGCCCTGCTTTAAACTTCTCCACAACTTTATTGACCTGTATGGTGTGTTCCTTGACCTTCTTGATGCTGTTTGTGCGCTAAGGTTCTTTAACAGGGTATTGACAAATAATAATTCCATATTATTTGCCAATACCAATATAAAATATGTAAAATGTATTAAATACATTATTTGGTGTTCTAGTACCCAAAATCCTAACTCGTTCACAACCCCCTACTAAAAATGTACGTATTCCTGGCAAGTTCCCCATGCCAAAAGGCCTATTATTAAAGACCTGTTATTTTTAGCTGCAGCTGGCTTTAGAGATTGTTTTGATCACCCGCAGACCACTACACAGTACAGCTGAAGACACTGCCTGATCAATCTGTAACCATTGAGTGGGGACAGATCATGTGATTAAGGCCTTGTTTACAGTTTTGATTGAGGGGTGGTAAAACCGCACAGTTAAGCCATGTTTTTACTCCCCTGGGGAGGTATACATGCCGAGGCCGCAGCAGGAATTATACCCCTGTCACGCTCAGTGGGTGGTACTGGCAGCCCAGCTCCATTCAAGTGGATGGGGCCACACTGCAAACATCCTCTATTTAGATGGTTAGAATGTGCCTTTCACGCCTATCTATTGCTGTTAGAAGAGTGATCCAAACGTGGATCACACTGCAAAGCAAGTATAAACAAATTATGGTTACATAGTTACATAGTAGGTGAGGTTGAAACAAGACACAAGTCCAACCTATGTGTGTGATTATATGTCAGTATTACATTGTATATCCCTGTATGTTGTGGTCGTTCAGGTGCTTTTCTAATAGTTTTTTTAAACTATCGATGCTCCCTGCTGAAACCACCGCCTGTGGAAGGGATGTCCACATCCTTTCCGCTCTTACAGTAAAAAAACCCTCTACACAGTTTAAGGTTAAACCTCTTTTTTTCTCATTTTAATGAGTGGCCACATGTCTTATTTAACTCCCTTTCGTGAAAAGTTTTATCCCTTGTGGGGTCACCAGTAATTTGTAAATTGAAATCATATTCCCTCTAAAGCATCTCTTCTCCAGAGAGAATAAGTTCATTGCACTTAACCTTTCTTCATAACTAATGTCCTCCAGCCCCTTTATTAGTTTTTTTTTTGCCCTTCTTCGTACTTGCTCCATTTACAGCACATCCTTCCTGAGGACTTGTGCCCAGAACAGAAAAGTATACTCCAGGTGCAGCTGGACCAGTGTCTTGTAGAGTGGGAGAATCATTTTTTTTTATCTCTGGAGTTAATCCCCTTTTTAATGCATGCCAATATTCTGTTTGCTTTGTTTGCAGCAGCTTGGCAATGCATGCCATTGCTGAGCCTCTCATCTACTAGGACCCCCAGGTCCTTTTCCATCCTCGATTCCCCCAGAGGTTCCCCCCCCCAATGAGTAGATTGCATTCATATTTTTGCCACCCAAATGCATTATTTTACATTTTTCCACATTAAACTTCATTTGTCATGTAGTTGCCCACCCCATTAATTTGTTCAGCTCTACTTGCAAGGTTTCCACATCCTGCGGAGAAGTTATTGCCCTGCTTAGCTTAGTATCATCTGCAAATGCAGAGATTAAACTGTTTTATCCATTCTCCAGGTCGTTTATGAACAAATTAAATAGGCCTGTGCCAGGACAGAACCCTAGGGGACCCCACTTTCCACCCCTGACCATTCCGAGTACTCCTCATTTATTACTACCCTCTGAACTTGCCCTTGTAGCCAGTTTTCAATCCATGTACTCACCCTATGGTCCATGCCAACGGCCCTTACTTTGTACAGTAAACATTTATGGGGAACTGTATCAAATGCTTTTGCAAAATCCAGATAAACCACGTCTACAGGCCTTCCTTTATCTAGCTGGCAGCTTACCTCCTCATAGAAGGTTAACCACCTCCCATCCGTCCAATGCACAAATACGGCTGGGTGAGCGCTACCTCCTTCTGAATGGACTTTCAGGAACGTCCCTCAGAAGGAGGACACGGCGCATCTCCGATCGGCAGGAGGGCTCTGTGATCGGCCCTCCTGATCACATGACGACTGTGTCCAATTACAGCTGTCATGTGATGTAAATAGATCCAAGAAGAGAGACTAACCATAGTGTAATATTGTCTAACTTTTTAATTGTAAGGAAAAGTATTGCACTTACATAAGTAGGTTTAAAATTGCGTATAAAAACAGAGCCGGCCGGCTGGCAACAAGCATCCGTCCTCCTAGTAAGACAGTGCGGTGACGTCAACACGTATCCTCCTCCAGGCGTGTTTCGTGATATGTGACATTTTCAAAACGGCAGCGTATAGACTCACCACCTTATAAACAGAGTGTGTGTGTGTAGATAAAGAAGTGAGAGGGGGGGGGGGGGGAAACCTTATTTAAACAGAAGGTTAACCACCTCCCACCCGTCCAATGCACAAATACGGCTGGGTGAGCGCTACCTCCTTCTGAGTGGACTTTCAGGAACGTCCCTCAGAAGGAGGACACGGCGCATCTCCGATCGGCAGGAGGGCTCTGTGATCGGCCCTCCTGATCACATGACGACTGTGTCCAATTACAGATGTCATGTGATGTAAATAGATCCAAGAGCGTATAGACTCACCACCTTATAAACAGAGCCACACCTCATTCTGTGTCTCGGGACCACAAACGCCATGTTGAATATGGGCAACCCTTCCCTAACAACTAGAAAAGGCATCCCAGGTGCATTTTGTGAATATAAATCTACAAATAATAATTAAATTAACCGGCTCACGCAGATATACTGCGGCAGAATGGCTCTCCTGGACGAAATCCTGTATATATACGGCTTTGCCCAGGAGAGCCACCAGAGGGGGGCGTGAGCGCCCGCTGCACAGCGGGGACCTGATGCGCATGTCATGGCGAGATCGCGTAAACTCACACAAATCCCTGTGCTGTCAGAGGAGAGAGGACAGATCTTGTGTTCCTACAAAGTAGGGACAGCGATCTGTCATCTCTCCTTAGTTAGTCCCATCCCCACACAGTTAGAACACAGTCAGGGAACACACAGTTAAGCCCTTGATCACCCCCTAGTGTTAATCCCTTCCTTGCCAGTTACGTTTATACAGTAATCAGTGCATATTTATAGCACTGATCGCTCTATGAATGTCAGTGGTCCCAAAAATTTGCAAAAAGTCTCTGATCTGTCCGTCACAATGTCACAATACCACTAAAAATCGCAGATCACCGCCATTACTAGTAAAAAAAAAAAAAATGCCATAAATCTTTCCCATAGTTTGTAGATGCTGTAACTTTTGTGTAAACCAATCAATATATGCTTATTGCAATTTTTTTTTTTTTTACCAAAAATATGTAGAAGAATACATATTGGCCTAAACTGATGAAGAAATGTGTTTGTTTGTTTTTTTTTTTATTTGGGAGATATTTATTATAAAAAAAAGTAAAAAAAATATATTTCTTTCAAAATTGTCACTCTTTTTTTGTTTATAGCGCAAAAAAATAAAAACCGCAGAGGTGATCAAATATCACCAAAAGAAATCTCTATTTGTTGGAAAAAAAGGACGCAAATTTTGTTTGGGTACAGCATTGCATTACCGCGCAATTGTCAGTTAAAGCGACGCAGTGCCAAATTGTAAAAAAGTGCTCTGGTCAGGAAGGGGGTAAAATCTTCCGGGGCTGAAGTGGTTAAAGGCAATGGTGACATCTATCCACCAAAAACGTCCCTATAAATCAAAGTACCAAAAAACATAAAAACATAACCTAATATGAACCACTTCCTTACATTCAATCTTACACTCCTCCTCAGACTCCAATGACTGACCTATCTCTCCATACGGCAGGTAGTATTGTAGCCACAACTTACTCCATTTTTCTCCGGTCTCAGCCAACCCCCACTCGGTGGCACTCCGACTGTATTTCAATTTTGCTTTCCTAACACTCGACCACTGAACCATTTCGGTTATTCTGGGATACAGCAGGCCTGTACCCCTGGGTTAGCGGGCTGGTGCTTGCAAACCTCCGACTCTCTTCCCAGACCCCTATCAACCTCCCCTACGCACACACGTGATCTCCCCTACTCCCACTCCCTAGTGTCCTGGAACCTACCACCCACCCTCCATCCCCCTATCCGCGATTACCCCGCGAACCCCACATAGTTCATACTCAACACAAATCCACTTATAGACTGAACGTTGCGTTCTCACACACCATGCCTGGACCCAGTATGTGCTCTCCCAAACTAGAGACGACTATTGTTTCTCTCAACACTCGTGGGCTCAACACGCCCGAAAAACGGTCTCAAGTCCTTTTATCCCTCCACAGACATAAGGCTAGTATTGCCTTCCTTCAGGAGACCCATTTCAGATCCGACTCGATCCCAAAACTCGCAAATGCACGCTTCCCAACTTCCTTCCATGCCACCAACCATGTTGCAAAAACCAAAGGTGTATCCATCCTCATTGCAAAAAACTGCCCGTTCCTTGTCAAAGAGACTTGCATTGATGCAGAGGCTCGCTTCCTATTCATAAAGGGTTCGCTTCACCGTAAACCAGTTACTCTAGCCCAGGGGTGCCCAACCCGTGGCCCGCGGCGCCATCCGAGGTGGCCCGCCACGTCTTGCCCTGAGATGGCGGGTCGGGAAGCCCTGATCGCGGGCTCCCGATCCGCCATCTCCGAGCATCAGCTAGAACGGAGCCGCCGCTAAAGGAAGCAGAGCCGATGCTTCCTGTATAGCGCCGGCTCCTTCACAGGCGGAGTGATATCAAATGCACTCCGCCTGTGACAGGAATGTGTACTGCAGCTGCATGGTTCCTGAGATCTCACAGCAGCCAGCAGTGCCAGAGCCAGCAGTGCCAGTACCAGTACCCATCAGAAGTACCAGTACCCACTACCAGTACCCACCAGCAGTACCAGTCACCAGTACCCACCAGCAGTACCAGCCAGAAGTACCAGTACCCACCAGCAGTACCAGCCAGAAGTACCTGCCAGCAGTACCAGTACCCGCCAGCAGTACCCGCCAGCAGTACCCACCACCAGTACCAGCCAGCAGTACCAGTGCCCACCACCAGTACCCGCCAGCAGTACCAGTACCCGCCAGCAGTATCAGTACCCGCCAGCAGTATCAGTACCCGCCAGCAGTACCAGCCAGCAGTACCGGTACCCACCACCAGTACCAGCCAGCAGTACCAGTGCCCACCACCAGTACTAGCCACCAGTACCCGCCAGCAGTACCAGTACCCGCCAGCAGTATCAGTACCCGCCAGCAGTACCAGCCAGCAGTACCGGTACCCACCACCAGTACCAGCCAGCAGTACCAGTGCCCACCACCAGTACTAGCCACCAGTACCCGCCAGCAGTACCAGTACCCGCCAGCAGTATCAGTACCAGCCAGCAGTACCAGTCACCAGTACCCACCAGCAGTACCAGTACCAGCCAGCAGTACCAGTCACCAGTACCCGCCACCAGTACCCATCAGCAGTACTAGCCACCAGTATCAGTACCCGCCAGCAGTACCAGTACCAGTCACCAGTACCAGTACCCATCAGCTGTACTAGCCACCAGTACCAGTCACCAGTATCAGTACCCACCAGCAGTACCAGTACCCACCAGCAGTACCAGTACCCACCAGCAGTATCAGTACCAGCCAGCAGTACCAGTCACCAGTACCCACCAGCAGTACCAGTACCAGCCAGCAGTACCAGTCACCAGTACCCGCCACCAGTACCCATCAGCAGTACTAGCCACCAGTATCAGTACCCGCCAGCAGTACCAGTACCAGCCAGCAGTACCAGTCACCAGTACCAGTACCCATCAGCTGTACTAGCCACCAGTACCAGTCACCAGTATCAGTACCCACCAGCAGTACCAGTACCCACCAGCAGTACCAGTACCCACCAGCAGTATCCGCCACCAGTACCCACCAGCAGTACCAGCCACCAGTACCAGTACCCACCAGCAGTACCCACCAGCAATACCAGTACCAGCCAGCAGTATCAGTACAAGTACCAGCCAGCGGTACCAGTACCCACCAGCAGTACCAACCACCAGTACTAGCCACCAGTTCCAGTACCCACCAGCAGTACCAGTACCCACCAGCAGTACCAGTACCCACCAGCAGTACAAGTAGCAGAAAGCAGTTTCATCCAGCAGTACCAGTACCAGCCAGCAGTACCAGTACCCACGAGCAGTACCAACCACCAGTTCCAGTCACCAGTACCAGTCAGCAGTACCAGTCAGCAGTACCAGTACTAGTCAGCAGTACCAGCCAGCAGTACCAGTACCAGCCAGCAGCACCAGTACCCACCAGCAGCACCAGTACCCACCAGCAGCACCAGTACCCATCAGTACCCGCCAGCAGTACCAGTAGCTGCAAGCAGTTTCAGCCACCAGTACCAGTACCCGCCAGCAGTACCAGTACCCGCCAGCAGTACCAGTCAGCAGTACCAGCAGGCAGTACCCAACAGCAGTACCAGCCAGCAGTACCAGCCCTGAAGGACAGCCAGCAGCAGCCACCAGTTATAACCACCTGGGGAACAGCAGCAACCAGCTGCAGGAATCCTGAGGAAGAAGTGAAGATTGAGGTCAGTTGAGGAGCAGGTAAACCGCTGTGCATCAGTGTGAAAGCAGCCTAGTCCCCTTTCACATGATCGGTCCGATTGGGTCCGCCTGAAAAACAGACAGGCAGAACCGATCAGACCCTCCATTCACCTCTATAGAGCGGCAGATGTAAACAGACGCCTATCTGCAATCCGATCTGCTTAAAAAACAGAAGGGGATCTGTCCCCTTCTGTCTGGGCAGATAGGAGGGCCCTTAGGGTAGAGCGGGCTGCATCTGTGTCTGCTCTACATATGCAGAATGGACACAGACCTGCCATCCGCCCGATACGCTCATTGTGGCCCGCGACCGGTTACCAAGTCGCTAAAGTGGCCCTTGCTCCTCAAAAGGTTGGGCACCCCTGCTCTAGCCAATGTTTACGCCCCCAACACGGGACAAGTTTCCTTCTTTACTAACACTCTACACCGGCTTTCCTCATTCCAAGAAGGTATGCTAATCCTTGGAGGGGATTTTAATATCCCCCTCAACCCGTCTCACGACACATCGTCGGGCACCTCCACTTTGCCATTCAGGGCACTCAGATTGATTAAGACACGTCTACAAGAATTATCCCTTCATGACACGTGGCGTACGCTTAACCCGAACGTTAAGGACTACACGTTCTATTATACCCCACATAATCGTTACTCCAGACTGGATTATCTCTTTATTTCCCAAGCTGACTTACCCACACTGACGTCCGCCGTGATTCATCCCATGTACATCTCTGACCATCACCCAATCTCAATCACCTTGAACTCTACACATTCTTCCCCCAGATCGCGCATTTGGCGCCTGGACCCGTCCCTCCTTACTGATGTAACCGTCTCGTCCGCCATAACAGAACGTCTGGCTCTTTACTTCAGAGAAATTATCTCTCCGGAGATCTCCCCTATGGTACTATGGGAAGCCCACAAAAGTACTATACGGGGGGAACTCATCGCGATCTCGGCCAAACGGAACAAAGACAGAAAGGCACATATTTCCACACTATCGAACACTATACGGGCGTTGGAACGAGCGCACAAACGCTCCCTCGCTCTAGACTCTCTTCCCGAACTGCTCCAAGCACGCAAGGAACTGCTAGACACCTTAAACAAACAAATTAGAAGAAACTATATCCTTTCCCATAAAACTTTCTACGAATACGGTAACAAATCCGGTAAGCTTCTAGCTAGAGCACTTAGGGTGAAAAAAGCCTCCTCGACTATACATTCCGTTACAGATTCACAAGGACACCAGTCGGCGGACAACGAACAAATAGCTCTCCAATTTGTGAGGTACTATACACAACTTTACAACTTACACCCCATTGACCCCCACAAAGAAGACACATCGCGGAGGGAAGTCCTGCGGGAATTTCTTGCTAAATACTGCCCTCGCTCCCTTTCTGACGTTGAAGCCACTGACCTAAATCAACCTATTTCTTCCACTGAAGTAGACGCAGTACTCAAACAACTCAAACCCGGTAAAAGTCCTGGCCCGGACGGACTGACGACGGCGTACTATAAGACTTTTGTTGACACACTAAAACCCCACTTCCTAAACGCCTTTAATTCCATCTCCTCCGACAATCCTCCACCCCGAGACCTTTTATCAGCCCACATAACAGTAATCCCAAAACCGAACAAGGATACAACTTTAGTGACTAATTATCGGCCAATCTCCCTTCTCAACGTCGACTTAAAAATCTACGCTAAAATACTGGCCAACCGTCTCTTGCCTCTCTTACCCAACCTCATCTCGCTCGATCAAGTAGGATTTATACCTGGTAGAGAGGCAAGAGACAACACTATTAAAGCCATCAACATCCATCACTGGCTATCTACCTCTAAACAGCAGGGCTTCTTCCTTTCCCTGGATGCGGAGAAGGCGTTCGACAGAGTGGCCTGGGACTACATGGAGGAAACTCTCAAAATGATTGGGATCCGTGATCGCATGCTCCAATTTATCATGGCCCTGTACTCCTCCCCCACTGCAAAAGTGCGAATTAACGGCCACCTGTCGGATGCCTTCTCCATATCCAATGGAACCGGCCAGGGTTGTCCCTTGTCACCTCTAATATTCGTGCTTACCTTGGAACCCCTTCTCCAACGACTTCGTGCTAACGCAGACATCAGAGGTGTACAAATTTCGAACGACATATACAAACTCTCTGCATTTGCAGACGATGTCCTCTTATTCCTTACGGACCCTCACACCACCCTACCCAACTTACTGGCGGACTTCAAGACATTCCACTCTCTATCCAACCTCCAAATAAATTTTTCAAAATCCGAAGCCCTAAACATCTCCTTAAATCCTGAGACCGTCTCACTTTGTCAAGCTAACTACCCATTCAAGTGGAACCTGAGACGCCATTACCTACCTAGGGATTTCCCTCCCCTCCCATTTGTCTAACCTTTACGCCAAAAACTATGTCCCCATTCTACAACGTATCCAAAAGGATCTTTTGTCATGGTCCACGGGTATCTTCTCGTGGTTCGGCAGAGCTGCCATACTCAAAATGAACATCCTCCCCAGAATATTATATGTCCTACAGACGATCCCCATTAAATTACTCCAAGCCTTCTTCGCTTCTTATCGCACGGCCTGTTCTGCTTTCCTCTGGGGCAAGGATAAGCCGAGACTCAGTCTAACTAAGCTTACTGTCCCAAAACTGAAGGGTGGCATAGGTCTCCCTGATATTGTTAAATATCATTGGGCTTGCCAATTGACCAGAATAGTGGACTGGAATGTCCACGCCCATTCTAAAGCTTGGATCAAAATTGAAAATGAATTTACCACAATCCCTATTCGCCAACTACCTTGGATCGCCCCAACCGACACCCCCAAACCATGTAAAATACACCCACTCATTGCTAGTACTCTACATATATTTCGAAAAGCGTGTCAAACCCATCACATCTCTACTCCACAGGGCCCACTGACTCCAGTCAGACACAACCCTAGATTCCCAGCTGGTATGTCCGACACATTCTTAGCTGACTTCTGGCCCCATGCTGACATACAGGCTAAACATTTCTTCTCCAGAGACTCCTTTATCACCCGTGCCGACTTACCTTCTCGAGAACCAGACCAATCCTGCCTGCAATGGACATATCTTCAAATCCGACACTTTCTCAATGACCCAGCCAAACGCCCAGACTTCTGTAGACAACTCACCCAAACGAGACACTTACTACTAGGAAGGAACCCCAAAGACACTTGATGTCTGAAATTTACTCCCTCCTTTTTACTGACACCGACTCTAGGTCCAACCCTGCCACACAGAGGTGGGAAAGGGAACTGTCTCTAGATCTCTCTGTGGCAGATTGGGAACGGATTCATACTCATATTCACAAGGGCTCTACTAATGTCACAGCGCAAGAAAATGGATTCAAAATATTTTCTAGGTGGTATAGAACCCCTTCTAGACTCCACAAAATATCACCGGCCACTCCTCCTAACTGTTGGAGGTGTTCTGACAAAGAGGGTTCTATGTTACATATATGGTGGTCCTGCCCTGCCCTCCAACCGTTCTGGCATGAAGTCCACCGTCTCACCTCGCAGATCACTACGTATCAAATAGACTTTACGCCTGCCCAAATGCTCCTTCATCATTCCTCCATTCCCTTCAGACATTATCACCGTTCCCTTGCGATGCATTTAATAAACGCAGCAAAAATGTGCATACCCGCTCTTTGGAAATTGCCTAATCCCCCCACAACCACGGATTGGATTAGACGCGTTTCCAAGGTTGCGGAACTAGAGGACTTAATCCACCAATCCAAAGACTCACCCGCAAAATTCAGAACTGTGTGGTCCTGCTGGCAGCATTTCACTACGACAATTGAATACGCAGACCTACTTTCCCCTAACAGACACGGAACCCAGGCCACCCATGACCCAAGTTAGGGATCCTCACCCGATCAGTCTTGGTCCACCTGACCCCATTATTCGCATGAGATATACTATTATCCATTTCTCTATGTATAGATGCATAGGGTACGGTTACGCCTTTGTACACCCATGACCTCTCTCTCTCCCGTCCCACCTACACACCTTCTCCTACTACCCCTATTTACCTCATTACTCGCATGCCCACGCCTCCCATAAATGCTACGTCCAGGAATGCCAGTGGTCCGAGACTGCATTCCCGGACTTAACCCTCCTTAATACGATTAACGAGGCAGTGGTGCTCCCTCCTTCCTCACATATGTGCTAGGTAGTACTTCTATCTTCCAAGATGTGGGTTTGGTTTTCTCTTTGAACCACACGACTCTGGGGCCGTTGCCCCTCCTTCACCTATGGTTCCTCAGTTTTATGTGCTTGCATTTGACTAAGCAGACAGCATTCCCGACATATGTTGTATTTTCAGGAATACTGTTTACTATCAGCTGTCCGCATTGTCTCAACTGGTTGATGTTTTCCTGTTTTCTAGTACACGATGTGATAACCTGTTGCATTCTCATACCTGTTGTACTTACTGTTTACAATAAACTTTTTCTTGAAAAAAAAGAACCACTTCATCCCGTTAACCCATTCACTGAGTTTAACAAGTGAGTTTGACAAGTTTAGCACTATTTTGAGTATAGTTATTTATAAATAATTTTGGGCATGTGGTGTTATATTTAATTTACTTAATTTAATCTACACCAGGGGTATGTAGAGTAGATTTAGAATCATTATAAATTATTATTATATATCTAATTAAAATTGGTAATATATAAGTTCAGAGTTTTAGGGTATATAAAGTATATAATTCACAGATTTATTGATCTATATGGTGAATCACAGTCCTCTATAATTATTATTAAGATTTATTCACTTGTTCAACTCACTTGTTAAACTCAGTGAATGGGTTAACGAGATGAAGTGGTTCTTATTAGGTTATGTTTTAAGTTTTTTGGCACTTTGATTTATAGGGAGGTTTTTGGTGGTGGCTCTGTTTATAAGGTGGTGAGTCAATACGCTGCCCATTCCCCATTGACAACGCGACGTATGACGAAACGCGCCTGGCAGGGGGTACGTGTTGACGTCACCACGCTGTCTTACTAGGAGGACGGGTGCTTGTTGCGAGCCGGCCGGCTCTGGTTTTATTTTAAACCTACTTATGTAAGTGCAATACTTTTCTTACAATTAAAAAGTTAGACACTATTACACTATGGTTAGTCACTCTTTTTGGTTCCTTTGCTGAACGAGACGATCACAGACTTCACAGTGGTGTCGGTGTGTGAGAAATCATTGCAACCATCTATTCAGTGTTTTTTACCCTTGCAAGTAAAGGCCTTGGCTGGGCTATAGCCACATGCCTGGTTTTGCTTGCTATCTGGTCAGCAAGTTTTTCTTCTGGTGGCAGTGTACTTCTTGGAGTGGGTCACTGTGGTGTCTTTATCATAAGAACTTATCCCACCATTTTCAACTATGGAAACATATCATCATGTTCAATCAATTGTCCTGATTCACCAATTGGGACTATTCTAGCGCGGCTTCTCTCATTTATTTAACCTGTTGTGTATCTCACATTAAGCTGCTGCTTTTTGATTTTTTGTTGACACACCAGCGCGGTTTTAGCTTGTTTACTTTTTATTAATACTATTGATGTTAGTCTAACTGGTCTGTAATTCTTAGGGGTGTATTTCGGACCTTTTTAAAATATTGGATTTTCTCCAATCAGCTGGTACCATTCCAGTCAGTAGACTTTCAGTAAAAATAAGGAACAATGGTCTGGCAATTACTTGACTGAATTCCCTAAGGACCCTCGGGTGCAAGCCATCTGGTCCCGGTGATTTATTCTGTCCTCTGTTAGCCATGAGGGTGCTTCCTGTGATGTGTCATGAGGATAAACATTGTAGTTTTTAGTTACTGAAGCCCCACGATTCCCTTGTGAAGACTGAGGAGAAGAATAAATTCAATACCTTCGCCATCTCCCCATCCTTTGTAACCAGATGTCCTTTCTCATTCTTTATGGGGCCAATATGGTCTGTCCTCCCTCTTTTACTGTTTACATACTTAACCACTTGCCTACCAGGCACTTACACCCCCTTCCTGCCCAACCTGTTTTCTTCACACAATTAGAGCTTTCTTTTGGTGGTATTTAATCACTGCTGTTTTTTTTTTATTTTTTTACAAAAAAAAAGACCAAAAATGTTGAAAAAAATGTTTTTTACTTTTTTCTGTCAGTAAATTTTGTAACTAAGTAATTTTTTGCCATCACTGGTGTGCGCTGATGAGGTGGCACTGATGGGCACTGATAGGCTGAACTGGTGGGCATTGATGAGGTGGCACTTATGGGCACTGAAGAGGCAGAACTTATGGGCACTGATGAGGAGGCACTAATATACTGCACTTATGGGCACTGTTAGGTGGCATTGGGCACTAATAGGCGGCACTGGTGGGCACTAATAGGCTGCACTGGTGGGCACTGATAGGCATCACAGATAGGTGGTAATGATGGGCATCGATGGGTCGCACTGATGGGCGAAAATGATGGCCATTGAACGACAGCAGTGATGGGCATTGATGGGCAGCACTGATTGCCAGCACTGACTGGCATCGCTAATGGGCACTGATTGGTGGCACTTGTGGGCACTGATTGCTGCCACTGGTGGGCACTGATTGCTGGCATTGGTGGGCAATGGTGGGCACTGATTGGTGACACTGTATTTCTATATTGTAATAAGGGCACTGATGATCAGTGCCCTGATTACATTCCTAGATGTCCCCCCTGCGTGGAGATGCCGCTGATTGTCTCTCCTCGCCACACACTCTGTCAGTATGAGGCGAGGAGAGCCGATTACCGGCATCTCCATGTTTACATGTGATCGGCTGTGATTGGACACAGCCGATCACATGGTTAAAGAGCTGCGGACATGGCTGCGGACATGGCTCTTTACAGAGATCGGGGAGTCTACAAGCTATGGTGCAAATCATTGAAAATTGATGACACCTGATGTGCTAACGGCCTATCTCATTTCTTGAGGCCCTGAAATGTCAGGAAAGTATAAATACCCCCCAAATTACCCCTTTTTGAAAAGTGGGCAATCAGCTCTTTGCTTTGGGCCTGGCTGAGCCAGTGTCAGGCCTACAGTGCTAGCTAGTCTGGAGAGTGGAAGAGAGGAAGGGATGTGCAGAAGAGGAGAATGTATTTACAGGATGTATACAGTAATCCCAAATTCTGATTACCTGGGCATCTCATAAATCCAAATCCCTATCCAAATTTAATCCCCCGCAAATAAAAACAAACAAAAACCAAGTGCAAGGACTGCTTTTATGTCTCTGGATGAATGACAAGTGTGTGCCTGGCTGGGGCATGGTGACAGAGCGGACCACAATACTCAGCAGTTCCTACAGGGGTACCGTTTCATCAGTAATATCACTATTTATTGTGCAGGTTTTTTTATTTTAGGTTATTCGTAATGAACATCTACCTTGCAATAGAATGCAAGGACCATTCATTAGGTCAGGGCCACCTCCCTCTATGATCTAATCTATGGTCACAGCATACATTTTCATTTTATAACATCAGCACTATAATAGCAATGCAAACAATAGTTCTTTTTGACAATCCAATATAAAAAATCTCCTTTCATTTTGTGAATGCTGCTTTCTTGTCTTCTTTTTCCACAATATGAAAAGACAGGAAAATGTAGTGGCTCCGTGAGGTTCTGGGAAGATTCACCTCACTGTTGATCCTGATGATCATTGTCTCCAGTACATAAAGTGATGGTACATCCAAAATGATGTATTTGTTACAGGAACAGACCTTCCAATGAGTTATCCTCTTTGGAGAGATTTCCTCTCATTTCCTTCTGTGTCTCTGGACAGGAAATGAAGGGAAATCTCCTTATAATACACAGACTAAAAAAAAAAAAAAAAAACAGTACCTACTCTAAAATATGTAAAATAAAGTATGGTTTAGCTTTAATATGTTATAAACTATATACAATGCTGTTGTAGTCTATAGAAAATGCATCCAACTCTTTTACCACTAGAGGTCTCCCTCTAACTGTTTAAACTTCTACTGTTACATTTCCAGATGAAACACAAAAAATCAGCATTACTTTAAAGCATTAATAGCAATGCTGGGAAGAAAATGTAGGAACTCTGTGTGATGCACTAACAATAGTCTATTCTTTTTTGACAATCCAATATTAGGAGCTCTGTGTGAAAAAATCTCCTTTAACACACATTTTGTAGGAATGCTGCTTTCTTGTCTTCTTTTTCCACAGTAGAATATAAAACGGTGCTTCGGGAAGAAATATAAAGACAGGAAAATGTAGTGGCTCCGAAAATATGAGGTTCTGGGAAGATTCTGTGTGATGCACTCAGTCCTATGGGTGCTGAAAATTATAGGAACTCTGTTGATGCCACCTGATGATCATTGTAACACAGTAGAATCCTCCAGTACAGTCTGTGGTGTGCTGCTGAAAGAAATATAGGATGGTACAGTAGAAGTCCTATGGGTGCTTCAAAATGATGTATTTGTTACAGGAACTGGGAAGAAAATATAGGGGGAACTCTGTGTGATGCCACTAACAACTCTTTGGAGAACTCTGTGTGATGCCACTAACAAAGTAGAAGTCCTATGGGGCTTCTGGGAAGAAAATATAGGTAATCTGTGTGATGCCACTAAACACACTTGAAAGTCCTGTGGGTGCTGCTGAGAAGAAAATATAGGAACTCTGTGTGATGATTTCCTCTCAAAACTCTAAAATAACATGTAAAAATAAAGTATGGTAGCAATTAGCTTTAATATGCTTTTTAAATGGTGGGGCGTGTTATAATTGGCTACTATCCGAGTTTTCCGGCGCTGTGATTCATGCTTGCCAATCATGTTGTAGTCTATAGAGCGAAACGCCCGGTGCTCGATCAACTCATCCCTTTTATCATTGTCTCCAGTACTAGAGGTACATCTACAGGAACAGACCTCTAACTGCAATCTCCTTTTACAAACTTCTACTGTTTTACATTTCCAGATGCATCCAAAACTTACTGTTTAAACTTCTACTGTTACATTTCCAGATGAAACACAAAAAATCAGCATTACTTTAAAGCATTAGAGTTAAACCATACAACTTTAAACCATACAAAGTTAGGTTATCTGTCGAACATTTGTACATATTGGATAATGGCATCTTTGACTCAACAAATTTTGTAGCTCTAAAAAATTTAGTTTATTATTAGAAAATGATTTTCATCTTGGCGCACTTGAAAAATATAATCTTTAAGTGACATTCTAATTGTGTATAGCTAGCTTAAAGCAGACTCCTCCCGCCTCCCTATCTTACAATTAGACATTACTTTTTTATTTACTTATTTATTTTAAGTTAAGTCACTTATTTGTGCTGCAAAGCATCACTTCTGTGTTTCTTGCCTAGGTGAGATTTACGCTTTTTTTTTTTCTTTGCCTTCCACACATGCAAATTTTCCACAGGATTTCAGGCACAGCTGCACATGCACTGGTTTCCCATACCATGTGCATGTGTGTGAGGTTTCCCATGCACACACAAAGACAGTTATCAGGGAAATCCCAAGCCTTCCCCATCTTTGCACATGTGAGGAATATCACCTGAGCATTGGCAGATGTGCTGACACGCTGGGCAAAGCCACTTGTTGAATCTGCGCGTGGGGAGATCCCGCCGCCCCCCGGTGTGAAATGTTAACGCGGTACAAATGTACACCTACCATTTCACAAAAAAAGTGTGAAAATGGTAAAAATGACATGACACAGCTTGGGGACCAGTCCTTTATTAAAAAATAAAACTGTCCCACAGTCTTCTTCTCTTGCTCCGCCGACGGACCGGAAACGAAAAAAAAAAAAAAAAATGCACGCCGCCAGTGATCCGCCTCACTTTTGATTTCTCCCATAGACTTTTAAAGGGTGTTCCGCGGCTTTCGAATTTGCCACGAACACCCCAAATTGTTCGCTATTCGGCGAACACCCGATGTTCGAGTCGAACCTACATTCGACTCGAATATCGGGCTCATCCCTACTTGTTACTACAGAAGAGGTTGCCAATCTTTTTTCAAAATCCCACCTTACTACTTGTTTGCTGGACCCTGTTTCCTCACAACTACTACAGTCACCCTCTTGCTCCATCCTATGCTCCCTCACTCACATCTTCAATCCCTTCCTCTCTACTAGCATGTTCCCCCTAAAGCATGTCCTGATCACTCCCATACTTAAAAAGCCCTCACTGGACCCCACCAGTCTGAACAAGACCCATCTCCTTGCTCTCATTTACCTCTAAACTTTTAGAAAGCCTAATCTACAAACATCTGAGCTCCTACCTCATTGACAACAACCTCCTTGAGTCCTTACATTCTGGCTTTCTGTTAGCATGCTCCACAGAAACTGCCCTACCAACACTCACTAATAATTTGCTAACTCCTAAAACCAATGGCCACTACTCCACACTTATACTACTAAACCTTTCTGCTATTTTTGTTGCCTTTGATATTGTTGACCATTCCCTCCTCCTATTCCTAAACTCCACTATCTTGGCCTCCAAGACTTTGCTCTTTCCTGGTTTCTCCTTTTACCTATCACAGCATTCCTTCAGTGTTGCCTACAACTCTGTCTCCTCCTCTCCACTTCCTCTTTCTGTAGAGGTGCCCCAAGGTTCTGTCCTCAGACCCCTGCACCTTCTCCCTTGGTCACTTGATAAACTCCCATGGCTTCCAATACCATCCCTATGCTGATGAGCCCAAATTTATCCCTCTACTCCTCACCTCAGTCTCATCTCGCATTACTAACTTATTAACTGACATATCAGTATGGATGTCACACCACTTCCTTAAATTCAATCTTTACAAAACTGAGCTCATAATATTCACTCCCACCTGTGCTCCCTCCCCTAACTTCTCCATCAATCATGCAACTCAGTCCTTCTTACAGCTAGGGAGTAGATATAATCCTGGACTCTGACTTGTCTTTTCACCCAAATTCAATCACTATCCAGATTGTAGACTTCACCTCTGTAACCTCTTCAAAATATGCCCCTTTTTAACCAATGAAACCACTAAGCAACTCATTCATTCTCTTGTTATCCAGGCCTACCTCTATGTAGGCTATCTCCTCTTCAGTCTATCTTGAAGGCAGCTGCCAGACTCACCCACCTTACCAATCGCTCAATGTCTGCCTCCCCTCTCTGCCAATCCCTCCGCTGGCTTCTGATTGCCAAGCAAATACAATTCAAAATACTTACTTAATACTTAACATACAAAACCATTTAAAACTCTGCATCAAGCTGCATATCACTAATCTTGTCTAAATATATTACCCAAACTGTCCTCTCCACTCCTACCACTTGCCCCTCCCTTTTTTTTGCGCTATAAACAAAAAAAGACTGACAATTTTGAAAAAAAAAATAATATTTTTTACTTTCTGCTATAAAACATATCCAATAAAAAAATTTAAAAAATCTAATTTATTCATCAGTTTAGGCCAATATGTATTCTACTACATGTTTTTGGTAAACGAAATCCCAATAAGTGTATATTGATTGGTTTGTGCAAAAGTTATAGCATCTACAAACTATGGGATAGATTTATGGACCTTTTTTCTCTTATATTCACCGACCGACACAGCTCCTCTCTTAGCCATTGGGTTGTTATGCCACCTTTAGGAGAATACTAGGCATTACTTGTTATGTAACACACAGAACTTTCCAGTTCCGCCCAGGGGGCGGTCCCTTGGGTAACAAGCCCCCAGCCTGCCCTGCAGCCATCAGTTTTTTTTTGCCTAGTGAAGGAGAAAGACCTAGGAACCCTGATGGGCCCATTCGGTCTGTCTTTTTTCTGCAGAAGCTTGGTTTTTTGCGCAAGATGATAGATCCTGTGATCTGCTATCAACAGCCGGCTGGGTGACAGGCTGGATACCCTTATCCTTGTAGTCTCCCCAGTCCGGCCATCGAGCGTGTGCAGGTCGCAGCTACGGCTCGGCAGGCCACGACGAAACCTCAGCTCCAGAGGTGGTCGGTGAGCTTTTATGCTCCGGGGCGTACATATGACCGGGCTACTGATGTCTGAGTCACAGTATGCCGAGGCCTAGCAGCTACCCTATACTGATTAGGAGTAGTCCTGCTGTGGAATGTCTCCCAGCTCTTCAGGATTGGTAAGTACAGCTCTCCCTGCCTCGGTGGGGCTGAGCAGCTGGGCATTCCCTGGGAGGTCGATTCGGGGGTCCCTCACCTCCCTCTCTTCTCTCCCTGTCCCCTCTCCCTCCCTGTATGCTGCTATGGGGTGTGTGTGTCTGTGCAGGGCTCTCACCTGGGGGTTTTTAGCGCTGGTTGTGTCCTGGGTCCTGTTTTCTAGGTCCCTGGAGGTGCCTGTGAAGTGTTTGTCTACCCATGGTTTCACATTCGGCGGCCATCTTAAGTGTGGGCATAGCTTCGGCGGCCATTTTCCCTGTGTTTTTTGTCAGCGGCCATTTTCCCTGTGTTTTTTGTCAGCGGCCATTTTCCCTGTGTTTTTGTCAGAGGCCATTTTCCAGAAGCCTGAATCACGTTTTTCACTGGTGCTCTAGCAGCAGCATGTGCTCCTGTGTTCTGGCGGCCATTTTCCCTGGTTTTTCTTTGAGCCTGAGCACACTACAGGACGGTTTCAGTGCCATTAGCAGCTGCTTCACCGACACAGGGCCGTTTTTTTCTCTGCACCTGGGAGCTAACAGGAACTACAGGCACTACCTGCTGAACAGCGCAGAAATCTTCAGGGTGGTGAGTCTTGCGGGAAAGGGCCCCTCAGCCGGCAGCAGTAAGGAGGGTGGGACTGTCACTGTCCTAAGTCCCCTTTGGGTGGCAGACAGGGTAGGGTCAGCATGGCTTCAGAAACTGGTGTTTCTTCCCCCGAAATCCAGGCAATTGCAACCGGGTCGCCTGCAGACGGTGCAGTACCCTTGGACACCTTGTCGGCAGTCCTCAATTCGTTCGTTGCCAAGATGGAGGCGGTGCGTGGGCGCAAAGGTGCTAAAAAGCGGCCCATGCCCCCCCCCCCGTCCTCTGGGGAGAGTTCTGACGCAGACTCGGGACCCGCTGAGGCAGGTGGCCCTTGCTCTGTCATGTCAGAGGACGCTGACCAGGACCTTTCGGACAGTGAGGATGAGTCCCCGTCCGGGTCCGTGCGCGACAAAGCGCTTGTTGGAGCTCTTATAACGGCTGTGCGTGATACCCTGAAGATTCAGGAGCCAGCAGATTCCTCTGCTGAGGTAGCAGTCCCTTTTGGGTCCCGTAAGCCAGCCCGTTCTCCTAGGGTGTTCCCGTATCTGACTTATTTTGACAAGTTTATTCACAAGGAATGGGGTCGACCGCAACGGACCTTTTCGGTCCCCAAATACATGACGGTGCGTTACCCTTTCGAGGAGAGCCTTCTCAAAAAATGGTCGGCTCCTCCGGTCGTGGACCCCCCAGTATCCAGGTTAAACAAAGTAACCACGATCCCTGTAGAAGGGACTCCTGCCTTTAAGGATCCCACGGACAGGAAGGCCGAAGCAGTAGCTCGTTCCTTGTTTAGGGTGGTGGGGTCAGCCGTGCGACCAGTACTGGCATCCGCACTGGTGTCGCAGACACTAACTGAGTGGGCAAAACTGTTGCACCGCGAATTGGGTGAACAACAGGCCTCCCCGGTCTGCGTGGAACTAGCAGACCAATTAGTGCAAGGCCTTAAATACGTTTGTGACGTGGCCCTGGATACTCTTCCCCTGTTATTCAGGGCTTCAGTGTCAGCAGTGGTGCTGAGGCGCTTGATTTGGTTAAAATGCTGGTCGGCTGACCAGGCATCCAAGAAAGCCCTGACGGATCTTCCCTTCCTTGGCGATCGGCTCTTTGGAGCCTCTTTAGATGACATTATTAAGAATGCCACAGGTGGTAAGAGTACGCTACTCCCACAGGCCAGGAAGGCTAAGGAGCCACGCCGTAGGCAGGGACCCTCTTTTTCCGCTCATAAACGGCTTTTTCGTCCGCCCGGAGCTTCGGCAAAACGTCCCCAGTCTGACAGGACGACCACGGAAGGACAGAAACGTCCCTGGAACCGCAAGCCTAACAAGCCTGCAAACAAAGGTGCTACCGCATGAAGGTTCCCCCCCCCCCATGTCTCGGGTGGGGGGACGCCTTCGGGAATTTGCAGCCCGGTGGTCCGCCCGACTATCCGATCAATGGGTCTGCGACCTGATTTCCTGCGGCTACAAAATAGAGTTCCTCTCCTGGCCGCAGAACAGGTTCTTCCCCTCCAGCATACCCGTTTCCCCGGTTCGCCGGGAGGCCCTCTTGGGGGCAGTAAGAGACCTGCTGAATCGCGGGGTGATTGTGCCTGTTCCGAAATTGGAACATTTCCAAGGGTTCTACTCGAATCTGTTTGTAGTTCCCAAGAAGGGAGGGGTACGTCCAATACTGGACTTGAAAGCTCTCAACCACTTTGTGAAGGTGCAGAGGTTCAGAATAGAATCAGTTCGCTCGGTAGCCACGGCACTCCATCAAGGAAACGGCTGATGGACCGGGACTTTCTGGCGTCCTTGGACATCCAGGATGCGTACCTGCACATACCCATATGCCTCCGGCATCAAAAGTTTCTGCGGTTTGCAGTCGGGGAAGCCCACTATCAGTTCGTGGCTCTCCCTTTTGGTTTAGCTTCAGCCCCCAGAGTCTTTACCAAAGTATTGGCTCCAGTTTTGGCATTGCTGCGGCAACGTGGGATCGCGATCGTGGGATACTTGGACGATCTCCTCCTGAGAGCATCTTCCGCCTCAGAGTTAGAGGAGGATGTTGCGATCACCGTACAGACCCTGCAAGAGTTTGGGTGGCTGTTAAACCTAAAGAAGTCGGTGGTAGTACCGACCCAGCGTTTGGAGTACCTAGGCTTGATACTGGACTCCAGGGAAGTAAGAGTTTTTCTCCCTTCAGACAAGCTGCAGACTCTCAGAGTTGCAGTAAAACGGCTGATGGACCGCAAGCGGTAGTCACTTCGCTTCTGTATGCGAGTTCTGGGTCTCATGGTGGCCGCTTTCGAGGCAGTGCCGTATGCCCAGTTCCACACCAGAGCCCTACAGAAGGAGATTTTATCACAATGGGACAAATCTCAATTGACCCTGGATCGACTGATCCAGGTGAGCCAGCCAGTCAGAAATTCGCTGGTCTGGTGGCTGAGGTCCCCGGTGCTTCAATCCAGGAAGTCGTTCCTTCCTCTGAAATGGACAGTGATCACTACGGATGCCAGTCTATCCGGCTGGGGTGGAGTGATGGGGGTTCAGTCGGCTCAGGGCCTCTGGTCGACAGAGGAATCCAAATTGACGATCAATCTGCTCGAGCTGAGGGCGATCAGGCTATGCCTCTCCACATGGTCAGTAAGACTGCAGGGGCGTCCGATCAGGATCCAGTCAGACAACGCCACTGCGGTGGCGTATGTGAATCACCAAGGAGGAACAAGAAGCTCAGCCGCCGCACAGGAGGTCGCTCACATACTTCGGTGGGCAGAGCGACATGTACCGGCCCTGTCGGCCATCTACATCCCAGGAGTGGAGAACTGGCAGGCGGACTTTCTGAGTCGCCAAATGCTGGACCCAGGAGAATGGGCGTTACATCCGGAGGTGTTCAGGCTACTGTGCCTGCGGTGGGGCACACCAGACGTGGATCTTCTGGCCTCCCGTCTCAATCGGAAGGTGCCAAGATTCATGTCCAGGACAAGAGATCCTTGGGCAGACGCGTCAGACGCGCTGGTAGCTCCGTGGGGTCAGTATCAGCTGATCTATGCTTTTCCTCCGTTGAAGCTGCTACCACGTCTGCTCCGCAGAGTAGGAGTCGAGGGGATTCCAGTGATTCTGGTCGCTCCAGATTGGCCTCAGTGTCCTTGGTACGCAGACCTAGTGCGCCTGGTGGCAGACGCCCCGTGGCGACTGCCATTAAGGGAGGACCTTCTGTCTCAAGGCCCGATTCTCCATCCTGCTTTACCATCGCTGGCTTTAACGGCATGGCTGTTGAGAGCCAGGTACTGAGGGACCGGGGACTGTCGGACTCGGTGATCCCCACTATGTTGGGAGCACGAAAATCTTCTTCTCGGAAGATATATCATCGCACCTGGAAGGCTTACATCTCCATGTGTGAAGAGAAAGGGTGGCATCCGCGCTCTTTTTCTATATCCAGAATCCTGCTTTTTCTTCAGCAAGGAGTAGACCAGAGGTTGGCATTAAGCACCATTAAAGGACAAATATCAGCCCTGGCTGTTTTTTTCCAGCGACCCCTGGCGTCTCACTCGTTAGTGAGTACCTTTGTTCAGGGGGTGCGACATGTGGTCCCTCCGGTGCGTCCACCGTTGCCTCCGTGGGATCTGAACCTGGTGTTATCGGCGCTTCAAAAACCGCCGTTTGAAAATATCAGGGAGATTCCTCTGTTGACTCTTTCCCAGAAAGTGGTTTTTCTAGTGGCTATCACATCAGCCAGGAGGGTTTCGGAGCTGGCGGCCTTGTCCTGCAAGTCTCCCCATATGGTTATCCACAAGGATAAGGTGGTGTTGCGTCCGGAACCATCTTTTCTGCCGAAGGTGGTCTCGGCGTTTCACATCAATGAGGACATTGTGTTGCCATCCCTGTGTCCTAAGCCGACACATCCTAAGGAGGTGGCCCTTCATGCGTTGGATGTGGTTCGGGCTCTGAAGGTGTATTTGTCTGCCACAGCTCCCTTCCGGAAGTCAGACTCACTGTTTGTTTCGGTGGCTGGTCCAAAGAAAGGCATGGCGGTCTCGTCGGCCACCATTTCTAGGTGGATCAGACAGATCGTAGTACAAGCCTACGCCTTGAAGGGGCAGGTGCCCCCCTTTCCGGTCAAGGCCCACTCCACAAGGGCAATCGGAACGTCTTGGGCTTTCCGACACCAAGCGTCTGTCGCTCAAGTGTGTAAAGCGGCGACCTGGTCGTCTGTCCACACGTTTACTAAGTTCTACAAGGTAGACGTCAGTGCATCGGCTGATGCCTGTTTTGGGCGCAAAGTTTTGCAGGCGGCCGTATAGTTGCAATGAGTATGCAATACTTTTATTTTCCTGGTTTTCCGATGAAAAACACAGTACCGTTAAGTTAATGCACTGTTGCATTACATTCCGCAGTTTGGTGCGGTTGTGGGTAGTCACTCCTGTTGAGGGTACCCTGTTTTTGTGGTGGTTATCCACGCACTGTGGTTTTTTTTTGGTGGGTGAAGTTTCACTAGTTCCCACTGGCCTGGTGGGTGAAGTTTTTTTTATGCTGTTTTTCCCACCCCTCGTTTGGCACTGCTTGGGGACGTCCCAATGGCTAAGAGAGGAGCTGTGTCGGTCGGTGAATATAAGAGAAAATAGGATTTTTTGTACTCACCGTAAAATCCTTTTCTCTGTAATTCACCGACCGACACAGCACCCTCCTATTTTTTCTTTACGTTATACTGCTTGTTGACGTACTGATGGCTGCAGGGCAGGCTGGGGGGTTGTTACCCAAGGGACCGCCCCCTGGGCGGAACTGGAAAGTTCTGTGTGTTACATAACAAGTAATGCCTAGTATCCTCCTAAAGGTGGCATAACAACCCAATGGCTAAGAGAGGAGCTGTGTCGGTCGGTGAATTACAGAGAAAAGGATTTTACGGTGAGTACAAAAAATCCTATTTTTTTAATATATATTCTTTACTAGTAACGGCGGCGATCAGTGATTTTGCGGCGACCAAATCTGACACTAAGTGACACTTTTTGGGGACCAGTGACACCAATACGGTGCTCACTGCCAAAAAATGACACTGACAGGGAAGGGGTTAACATCAAGGGCGATCAAAGGGTTAAATGTGTGCCTAGGGGGTGCTTGCTAACTGTGTGGGGGGGATGGTTTGACTGGAGGAAGAGAGAGATCCGTGTTCCTGCCTAGCAGAGTACAGGTACATTGTTTTGCGCAGCCGGGCCGCCCTGCCTCAGTATATGTGCAGTATATGTCCAGAAGCAGTTAAATGCAAACTTTCAGGGAAAAATATAATAAAATTAATTTTAGTGCAAACATACACAATACAATAAACATTTTTGGTTAAATATAAAAGAAGAGGTTGCATCAAGTAAATAGTTACCAAACAGGCCAAATATTAAAATTTCATGTGCCAGTGATATTGCAAAAAAACAGAACCCAAAGATCTCAATAGGTAACACTTTAAAAGCCTTTACAGATCATCAGTTTAGCGTTAACAAGGAGTTCTTGTGCTAGAAATATTGCCCTCACTCTGACGTTCGTGTGTTCGTGCGACCTCAGTTTACATACCCGTGCGCACCCTGGTTGTGTATGTGCACATGTATGTGGATCAACTGGGGTTTTGGCACTTTAAAAAAAAAAAAAAAATTCAAATGCATCATATTCGAATTCGTTTTTTTTTTTACTTTTTCTTTTATTTATTTATTTTTACTTGATTGCTATCACAAGGGGTTAATAAACCCGCATATGATAGCTTTGGGTAGGTGACAGGCACTGTTTATGGAGACATCAGGGGTCTAATAGACCCCAATATCTTCCCTGTCCTTCACACCATCTAGCCAAGCACAGATATGCTTGTGTAGATGTGTTCCCTGACTGTACTGGCCAGGAAATGGTAGATCTGAAACCAGAAGTACCAAAATCATCATCCCTTCTAGTTTCTTTATTTACATGTGAGATTAAGGCATAGATATGCCTCGTTCTCACACACCCACCCTGGAGCCAGCGGTTGAGGTCCCGAGCTCCCAGTAAGAGCGTCCGGGCCCCCGTCAGGGGGCAGCCATCAGCTTGTGATTACCGGATCACTTGTTACAACACATAGTACATCCAAAGAGCTGAACTAGTTGGAGCGGGACTGGACTTTATTCACTGGTCCTCGAGGGGCCTGGTGACAATGCATTCCCTGATTCAGGGTGCTTGTCTTCGTTCCTTTGAGGACCTGAACCAGAACTGGGGTATTCCCCGTTCTGAGTTCTACAAGTGTTTGCAGATACACCATTTTTATCAAAATGCCACCGCACTTAGGAGGGCGAGCTCTAAAACAACTTTTAAGGGCCCTTTGCCTCGAGGGGTCCAGAGATAGAGGGGTGATTTCCATGCTTTACAGTCATTTGAATGACTACCACTCAGAATCTAAATCCCAGGCTATGATAGCATGGGAGGCTGATCTGGAGGAGGCAATCTCTGAGGAAGACTGGAACGATATGATAGACAATATGCATAAGTGCACCCGTTCAGTAGCAATTAAGGAGACTGTGGTAAAATTGCACACCAGATGGTATTACACCCCGGTTAAGATCCACAAAATGTTCCCCCTGCTCCCGGACACTTACTTCAGTCACTCTAATACAGTACAGAAACTTCAGTCACTCTAATGCCGCGTACACACGAAAGGACTATCCCGCGGGATTGTCCGCTGGACTCAAGTCCACCGGACAATCCCCTCGTGTGTGGGCGCCAGCGGACTTTTTGGCACCAAAAATCCGGCGGACTAGGTTTTAAGTTTTGTTTTAAAATTGTCCGCTGGACTTGGCAGTCCGGCGGACAATCCCGCCGTTAGTAGGCTAGTCCGCCGGACTTTTGAAATGAACGGACTTGCCGCTCATCGGAAAGTCCATTCATTCCCGCTGACTTTTTCCAGCGGATTGTCCGCCGGAGAAGTCCGGGCGTGTGTGGGCAAGTCACACGCTCAGAAGTCCGGGCGTGTGTGGGGAAGTCCCGCCGGACTAGGTCCGGCGGACAATCCGCCGGAATAGGTCTGGCAGACAAAGTCCAAACGTGTGTACGCGGCATAACGGTAACTATGCTTACTAGATTTGAAAAACCTTCAACAATGACAGGAAACTGATCTACGCTAACACATTTTCTATTACAGCAGTATGCTTCAACCTTCTTTTTTTTTTTTTCATTTTGTTTGGTTGTGTTTTTGTCTTTTTACTTAAAATTGGATACTCAATTTTCAAGCTTAAATTGGAATGCATATCTCAGCAATGGGTTTCTATTCATATTATGTCACCGATGAACCACAGGCTCTTTTCAGCACCTTTGTATTTTATAGTTTGCTTATTTTAGATGAGAGTGTGTGACTTCTCTGACACATTGCTTGCCTATCTATGTAATTTTTATTGCACTTTTCTCCTGTAAATTTTTTTTCTACTATCTCCCAATAAAAGTTTGTAAACACAAAGAGCTGAACTAGTTAAGATAACACCAATAAAGCTATTGTACTCTGTATTATTAGTAAATAAAATATTCTGTTAAGATTGCTTACATTTTTTGTACTGCTCATAATATATAATTTGTACTGTGTGTATACACTAACCCATGCTGAAGTGTTTACTGCTTTTTTTTAACTTATCTAAGGTAAATGGACACAAAGTCAACTAACCATTGTAAATCATTACTATAGAAAAAATTCTGTCAAGATTGTCTGAAGGTTAAAAAAAAAAAGTCTTAATTGTGCAGTAGAGGACACTGGCTTCTTTAAGTCTTGACCTGCCGCCTTTAGGTAAGGACACTGACAAACAGAGTTCCTAGGGAAGCCCATATCACCCCTCTCAATCCAGCAATCCTAAGTTTTTCTAGAGGTGGTAATGGACAACTTCTCTCTACTGAGCTTTCTGGCTTATATTTAAAAATTTTACTAGAAGATTTTAGACTTTGTTTAGTTCTTCACACAGAGAAGTCCTCTAAGTTAAACCGAATTTCCAGGATCAGAAAACCAGGGTGGACTAAAGCTTGTTCTCAGTAGCTCAGGAATTTGACCCAGGTCTCTGCTCAGCCTTCACTAGCTTATCATGCACCCTTCAGCCAGTGGACACAGGTTGGCTGCACCCTATCTGCTCTGAAGCAACAGTATCTGCAGTTTTGTAAGGTTGTAAGGTTACAATTCCAAAGCCCAGTGTTGGTGTTAGACATCAGGTGATTCCTGAAATTTGTGGTGCAAAAACAGTACTTGTAGTTTGTGGCTCTTCCCTTTGGTCTGTTTACAGCTCCCTGAGAATTCATCAAGGTGCCTGCTCCAGATCCATATTATCGGTATGGTGGAGTCCAATCCACCATTTGGAGTACCTGGGCCTAATCTTGGGGGAGACCCAACAGTTTTTTCCCCAGAAACTAGGGCTGACTCTCCGTGCCCACATCCGGACCCTACTCTCCAAAAAGCTCCTGCAGTCTGATTTTGCACCTCATAGTGGCCTCATTCTAGGTGATGTTTGCTCAGTTTTACTGGTCTCTGCAGCTCAGTATGCTAGCTAGGGATGGGCCCGGTGTTCGATTCGAACCCACGTTCGAATAGAGCACCGGGCGTTCGCCCGCTCGGCGAGCCCAGAACTATTTGGGCCGTTCGCATCACATTCGTGTGATGCGAGCGGCCCGCAATGCACTGCGCCAGGCGCAGTGCATTGCTGGCTGATGATTGGCCAAGCATGCACTGTGACCCTGCATGCTTGGCCAATCACAGCGCCGGCAGCGAGGAGAGCCATAATTGACTACAGGCAGGATGCCTGTAGCCAATTATATCTCAGGGGCTTTAGTACACGCCCCACTCTATAAAAGGCCGCCGCTGTGGCGGCCTAGTGCACTGTGTTCCGGTGACTGTGATACAGGCAGTCTGTTGTACATTGCTGATGCTGATTCATACATTTGAATTTATATTCATTCTGCTGATTGCACTACTGCTGACAGTATCTGCAGTGCTGTGCTGTGTTATACATTCTGCTGTGCTGAGTGGCGACATTATCTGCTGCTGAGTCTAACTTTGTCTGCTGTGATTCTGGGGATTAGTCTGGTGTGTGCGTGCTGCATTGCAGTATCACCTTTATCCTACTGGCCTATTGTGATCTAAGGCAGCCAGCCAGGCATTTATAGGAGGTAGCGTGTGTGTGTGCTGTGTTAGTGCAGCACACATAAAACCACCTCAGCCTCTCTATCTGTCATAAGGCCCTGTTGTTGTCATCTAAGGCAGCCTCTATCTGCCGTAAGGCCCAGTTGTTGTCATCTAAGGCAGCCTCTATCTGCCGTAAGGCCAGTTGTTGTCATCTAAGGCAGCCTCTATCTGCCGGAAGAGCCCAGTTGTTGTCATCTAAGGCAGCCAGGCATTTACAGGAGTTAGCGTGTGTGTGTCTGCTGTGTTAGTACAGCACACATAAAACCACCTCAGCCTCTCTATCTGCCATAAGGCCCTGTTGTTGTCATCTAAGGCAGCCTCTATCTGCCGTAAGGCCCAGTTGTTGTCATCTGAGGCAGCCACTATCTGCCGTAAGGCCCAGTTGTTGTCATCTAAGGCAGCCAGGCATTTACAGGAGCTAGCGTGTGGGTCTGCTGTGTTAGTAAAGCACACATAAAACCACCTTAGCCTCTCTATCTGCCATAAGGCCCTGTTGTTGTCATCTAAGGCAGCCTCTATCTGCCGTAAGGCCCAGTTGTTGTCATCTAAGGCAGCCTCTATCTGCCGTAAGGCCCAGTTGTTGTCATCTAAGGCAGCCAGGCATTTACAGGAGCTAGCGTGCGTGTGTCTGCTGTGTTAGTACAGCACACATAAAACCACCTTAGCCTCTCTATCTGCCATAAGGCCCTGTTGTTGTCATCTAAGGCAGCCTCTATCTGCCGTAAGGCCCAGTTGTTGTCATCTAAGGCAGCCAGGCATTTACAGGAGCTAGCGTGTGTGTGTCTGCTGTGTTAGTACAGCACACATAAAACCACCTACGGGGCATTGTCCAATTTGTTATTCTGGAGAGTTAGGGCCCTTTATTCTCTCACAGTATCCATGCGAGACATAATTTGGGCTTGGGAGGGGACTAGGCAGGCGGAGCTCGGAGGTTATAGTGTGTAGTCTTTCCTTATATTCCCTTATGGAAAAATCATCAGTTCATCAATTCTATGCTTATCTAGAGCCCATTATTTGGACTAAATTTGGGATAATACTGTATATGCCTTCTTTCACTATGGATTCTCCCTCAACTTCTTTACAGGATCGAGATAGAGGGCATTCCAGTGATCTTGATAGCACCACACTAGCCCAGCAGAACTGTGGTACGGAATGAGACGCTGCTTACGTTTGATGCTATAAAAGCTCAATTTGGGTTGCCTAACACACTTTTTCCAATACCTACAGTTTAGACATGCCTTCCAGATTCAGTTGGGCTCCTCTGCTATAGTAGTGTGTGGGTAAATTGGAGGCCTTACTAAGGGATGACACCTTGAAAAAGGCGCTATCCTCCTTATATAAACAATTATTTATTAATATTGCCAGGCTTCTTTGGCCCTTTCATAATGCTTGGTTGGCTAACTTTCCTGACATAGATGGGGGTGACTGGGATGATATTTGGGACTCCTCATTTACAAGACTGGTGTCCGCAAGAGATCACCTTTTCCAATATAAAAGCTTAGATTGGCTAAAGTATTTCCCTCACAGTCATCTGGCTGTTGGCGATGCAATTTCTCTCATGCTGATTTCATTCATGTATTTTGGGGTTGTATGGTAATACAATTTTGGCTAAATGTAGTACAATATGTAAAATCTGTCATGACAATAAGAATACACCGTGGAGATTTGCTTGCTGGGAGTGGTAGGCCGCTTGGCTTGATCCAAACTCTCCTAACTCTATTGTTCCATTATGCCAGGAAAAGCATTATTCTTTCTTAGAAGAAATCTACTGCTCTGACCATTACAGCCTGAAAGGCCCTGTCTGTTTTTAAAGCCATGTATGCCAGTAGAATTATGCCAGCAACATCTCTTTTGCTGCGTACACACGATCAGACTTTCCGGCGGACTTAGTGCGGCGGACCAGAGTCCGGCGGACAATTCGGTCGTGTGTGGGCTCTAGCGGACTTTTTCTTTCCAAAAGTCCGGCGGACCTAGAAATAAGACTGGCTTCAAATTTGTGTCCGGTCGAAAAATCCGGTCGTCTGTGTGCTAGTCCGACGGACTAAAACCGACGCTAGGGCAGCTATTGGCTACTGGCTATGAACTTCCTTATTCTACGTCAGCGCGCGCGTTGAAACCGCCAGACTTTTGGAGTGATCGTGTGTGGCCAAGTCCGTCCGCTTGAAAGTCCGGCGGACCTCAGCTGCAAAGTCCGTTGGATTGCGTGTATGCGGCATTAGAGCATGCAGTTAAACTGTTTATCAATACCATAATACTGTATGTAGTGGTCCCTATTGTAATTTGATGGGGATAGGTATCTGATTGTATTGCATATGAGATTTATTTGCACAGTGTTGTTTTTTTCTAGATGCCAGAGCCAGTTGCATGAAAACTGTTTTGGGGAAAAACATGTTTTATGTGGATTTGTAGTTGGCTCTTATGCTGAGATTGTCCTTTGCTCTTCGTAAGGACTGTGCTGACCACTTGTGCTGATGTATGACTCTTTTCTGGTTTCTGTTGCCTTTTTTAGTTTTTTGTTTTGTCACTTGACAAAGTATCATGTTTGTACTATGTTAAAAATTAATAAAAATAATAAAATAAATTAAAAAAATCCCCTGAAAAATGTCATGCAGGCATATAGACAGAAAGTGACAAGTGCAAAAAGGGCACAGGAAATCGGCAACACTGAAATTCAGTTAACCAGTTGCCAACCAGGCTATAGCCGAATGAGGGCATACTATGACGTCCTCCCAGAATTGCACCTCCGCACACCCCCTGGGGCACGCACCCGGGAATGTCCGTGACCGTCGGGTCCTCTGAAACCTGGCGCGTCACGGAGCGGGGTAAATAGCCAGTGACAGCGGCCCTTTACCTCATGATCGCCCCGTCTAATGATGGAGCGATCAGTTGTAAACAGACCGGAGCATGTCCAGTTCAGGTCCTCCCCTCTCCTCGCACCAATCGGTACAGTGTGCGAGGAGAAGAAGGATCCGGGTGCAGCAGCGATGTGGGCTGGATCTGAATTGCCCACATCGCTGATCTCTGCCCATCCATGGCTCATCCATGCTCCAGCCATGATCATCCATGCTCCTGCCATGACCATCCATGCTCCAGCCATGATCATTCATGCTCCAGCCATGATCATTCATGCTCCAGCCATGACCATTTATGCTCCAGTCATTCCCAGCAATGATCATTCATGCTCCAGCCATGCCCATCCATGATCATCCATGCCCAGCCATGCTCATCCATGCTTCATCCATGCCCAGCCATACTCATCCATGCCCAGCCATGCCCAGCCTTGCTCATTCATGCTTCATCCATGACCAGCCATGACCATCTATGCCCAGCCATGCTCATCCATGCCCATCCATGCCAAGCCATGCTCATCCATGCCCAGCCATGCTCATCCTGCCCATCCATTCTCATCCGTGCCCATCCATGGCTCATCCGTGCCCATCCGTGCTCATCCATGGCTCATCTGTGCCCATCCATGGCTCATCTATGCCACATCAGTACTCATCTGTGCCACATTCATGCCACATCAGTACTAATCCATGGCTCATCTGTACTCATCCATGGCTCATTCATGCTCAGCCATGTTCATCCATGCTCAGCCATGCTCATCCTTGCCCAGCCATGCTCATCCGTGCCCATCTATGGCTCATCCATACCCATCCGTGCTCATCCATGGCTCATCTGTGCTCATCCATGCAACATCAGTACTCATCCGTGCCACATCAGTACTCATCCATGCCACATCAGTGCTCATCTGTGCCACATTCATGCCACATCAGTACTCATCCGTGCCACATACATGCCACATCAGTACTCATCCGTGCCACATTCATGCCACATCAGTACTCATCCATGCCACATCCATTTCACATCAGTGCTCATCCGTGCCACATCAGTGCTCATCTGTGCTACATTCATGCTAAATCAGTACTCATCCATGCCACATCAGTGCTCATCCTTGCCACATTCATGCCATATCAGTACTTATCTTTGCCACATCGATGCCACCACAGTGCCCATCAGTGTCTCACAAAAGTGTAATAGGTAGTCAAATTACATGTGTAATTTATGCTCCTATGGTGCTCCCTGCATGTTGGGCCTATGTGGCTAGGCTGTGGAAAAGTCTCACACATGTGGAGTCGCCATAATCAGGAGGAGTAGCAGAATATATTTTGGGGTGTCATTTTTGTTATGTACAGTGCCTTGCAAAAGTATTCACCCCCCTTTGAATTTTTCATGTTTTGTTGCCTCAGAACTTGGAATTAACATGGATTGTTTGAGGATTTGCATCATTTCATTTACAGAACATGCCCACAACTTTGAAGATGTTTTTTTATTTATTGTGAAGCAAACAACAAATAGGACAAAATAACAGAAAAAGTCAATGTGCATAACTATTCACCCCCCTAAAGTCAATACTCTGTAGAGCCACCTTTTGTGGCTATCACAGCTCCAAGTCGCTTTGGATACTTCTCTATGAGCTTGCCACATCTTACCACTGAGATTTTTGCACATTCCTCAGCAATCTTTAAGCCTGACCACAGATGTTCTATTGGATTGAGGTCTGGGCTTTGACTAGGCCATTCCAACACATTTACATGTTTCCCCTTAAACCACTCAAGTGTTGCTTTAGCAGTGTGTTTGTGGTCATTGTCCTGCTGGAAGGTGAACCTCCGTCCTAGCCTCAAATCACACACAGAGTGGTACAGGTTTTGCTCAGGAATATCCCTGTATTTAGCACCATCCATCTTTCCCTCAACTCCGACCAGTTTCCCAGTCCTGACTGCTGAAAAAAATCCCCACAGCATGATGCTGCCACCGCCATGTTTCATTTTAGTCTCATCAGACCAGAGTACCTTCCTCCATACATTTTGGGAGTCTCTCACATGCCCTTTCGCAAACTCAAAACGTGCCATTTTGTTTTTTGCTGAAAGTAATGGCTTTCTTCTGGCCACTCTGCCATAAAGCCCAACTCTATAGAGCATATGGCTTATTGTCATCCTCTGTACAGATACTCCAGTCTCTGCTGTGGAACTCTGCAGCTCCTCCAGGGTTACCTTAGGTCTCTGTGCTGCCTCTTCGATTAATGCCCATCTTGCTCTGTCTGTGAGTTTTGGTGTGCGGCCGTCTCTTGGCAGGTTTGCTATTGTGCCATGTTCTTTCTTTTTTTAGGGATCATCAAAAATGTGGATATTTTTTTATAACCTAACCCTGACTTGTACTTCTCAACAACATTGTCCCTTACTTGTTTGGAGAGTTCCTTGGTCTTCATGGCAGTGTTTGGTTAGTGGTGCCTCTTGCTTAGGCGTTGCAGCCTATGGGGCCTTTCAAAAAGGTGTGTATATGTAATGACAGATCATGTGACACTTAGATTGCACACAGGTGGACATCATTTCACTAATTGTGTGACTTCTGAAAGTAATTGGTTGCAGCAGAGCTTTTTATGGGCTTCATAACAAAGGGGTGAATACATACGCACATGCCAATTATCATTTTTTTATTTCTGAAAAATTGTTATTTGTATATATTTTTCTAATTTTACTTTACCAACTTAGACTATTGTGTTCTGATCCATCAAATATATTTTAGATTTAAAAAAAAAACATTGAACCAAAGGATGTAATGTAACAAAATAGGTGAAGAGCCAAGGAGGGTGAATACTTTTGCAAGGCACTGTACATGCTACGTCTAAGAAATATCTTATTAATGGACAACTTTGTGTAAAAAAAAAAAAAAAAAAATGCGTTTTCATTTTCTTTCCACATTTACCAAAAACTTGTGGAAACAAAAAAACATGTTCAAAAGACACATTAGGCCTCATAGAATATACGTTGGGGTGTTTGCTTTACAAAATGGGGTCAGTTTGGTGCTCCAGGGCTTTCAAAAGTGTGTTAAAATGTGTAATTTATGTCCCTAGAACGCCTGATGGTGCTCCCTGCATGTTGGGCCTCTCTATGTGGCCAGGCTGTGTAAAAGTCTCACACATGTGGTATCACCATACTCAGGAGGAGTAGTAGAATGTATTTTCAGGTGTAATTTGTGGTATGCATATGCTGTGTGTGAGAAATAACTTGTTATGATAATTTTGTGGGAAAAAAAGAAAAAAAAATCTTAAATTTGCAAAGAATTTTGGGAAAAAATTACACCTTCCAAAACCTCACCATGCCTCATACTAAATACCTTTGAATAACTACTTTCTAAAAAGGGGTCATTTGGGGGGTATTTGTACTTTCCTGGCTTGTTAGTGTCTCAAGAAATGAGATAGGACATCAGTACATCAGGTATCATCAGATGTGATTTTCAGAGACTGGCACCATAGCTTGTAGACGCTATAACTTTCACAAAGACCAAATAATATACACTTATTGTGGGTATTTCTTTTTACCAAAGATATGTAGCAGTATAATTTTGGCCAAAATTTATGAAGAAAAATTACTAATTTGCTACATTTTATAACCGAAACAAAGAAAAATGCATTTTTTGTACAAAATGTTTGGTCTTTTTTAATTTATAGCGTAAAAAAAAAAAAATCCAGTGGTGATCAAATACCAACAAAAGAAAGCTCTATTTGTGTGAAAAAAGGGCAAAAAATTCATATGGGTACAGTGTTGCATGACTGAGTAATTGTCATTCAAAGTGTGAGAGCACTGAAAGCTGAAAATTTGTCTGGTTAGGAAGGGGGTTTAAGTGCCCAGTGGGCAAATGGTTACAGGTAAACCACTTCAGCTCCGGAAGGATTTACCCCTTTCCTGACCAGGCACATTTTTGCGATACGGCACTGCGTCACATTAACTGACAATTGTGCGGTCGCACGACGTTGTACCCTAACAAAATTGACGTCCTTTTTTTCCCCACAAATAGAGCTTTCTTTTGGTGGTATTTGATCACCTCTGAAGTTTTCATTTTTTGCGCTATATTACTTATTTCTAAACATTGTTTTTTCTTGTATTTATCAGACCTATCTATTCGGGTACAGACTGTCTCAGTGACCCTGAAGAAGCCAATGTTTGGCGAAACATGTGGGTCATCCATTTCTGATAACACAACTGTACCCCTGACCTATACAACTGTATAGATCTTTAATTCAATCTCAAAGAACACTAGATTGTTTATGTTGTTTCAGCCACTGTTGAGGCCCTTTTGTTTCCCCTCTTCCAATGGGCCTCACACTGACTGATAAACATATTTTAATTGTTTGTCATTATTTTTGTGCAGTTTTTTCATAATAATAAATATATGTGTATTTTTTACAAAAAATCACGAATGTTCTTCTTATTAAATACCGTTATAATCCCCTGCCTCTATCCCCTCTCACCTATCTACCATTTTAATTGGGATGAGGTACATTTAAGAGTGAGTATTCCAGGCCTCCCTATCCAACCATATGAGTGGAGGTGATTTTGTAGCAGTGATAAATCACTATAGTCATTACCAATTTGTTGCCAAGAACTGTTTGTTTCACAGCTACAGGTCCAACTTCTGCTACATCATTGCTTTCCGGTACAATAATATATAAATGCAAGAAATTGTGTACTGATAATGGTAATGTAAGGCTACATGCACACACAATTGTTTGGAGGCTTAAAAATATGCCTAGTGTAAAATTCTGGCCTTTTTCTGTGCCATGGAAGCCGCAAGTGGGGCGTACAGCAAGCCCCAGAAGTTAAGTGGCTGTAGTAGGCTGGCGTACTCAAGTAAATAACACTCCAACGTCATAAGATGAAGGCATCAGCGTTTACCTGAGTATGGCTACATACCACCATTGACTTCTATGGACTAGGCATATGTTTAAGCCTCCCAACATCCATGTGTATGAGACCCAATGGTCACTATTTATGTCAGTGCAGCTATTATGTGATTTATATTTGATGGAAAGTGTACCATGCAAGACTTCGTGTGCCCCCAGAGGCTGAAGTAAGTACTGTAGCCCCATCTTTCTTTATATGCCGTTTGAGATGTGTGATACACATTAGGATGTTAGTTGATACATACACCTATTGGAGGTGATTGATATGTAACACTCCCTCGTTTTTGCCCTCATTTCTTTTCCCCATATTCTATAGCCATTTGGTTGTATATTTCAAGTTCAAGTTCCAAGACCCTGGCCTTGGTTACCTCGGTGCTGTGGCGCCCATCCAGGGAGTGTCCTGTGCAGGCAGTGACATATGTCCGGATCAGGTGAATATGAATGCATGACCAATTCCAATAAAATTTTGGTATTTTTTCTTTGATGTATTATTGTATACATTTATATGCAATCCTTTATACATATATATATATATATATATATATATATATATATATATATATATATATATATGAATATGTTGTGAAATGTTTTGTTCTTCTATTCTATGTAGTGAGACCTGTTCCTATACCGCCCAATGTGTGTCCTGAAGAAGAGATCCAGCGTAACGCGGAAATGCACAGGGGCTCAGGCATGTTCTGATGTCTCACTGTTGAACGTAATTTTTCCATTTGGGTATATGCAACATCCTCCTTTTCTGGCCATAGCTTGGCTGTTAGTGGACAATACCTTTTTTACAATTTTTATACTGTATATGTTTATATGTCAATGTTTAATAAAAAAATGATATTTTTAAACTATATTGTTGTTCCAATTTGTCTCTAAAGTCCAACCTGGTGGGTTTTACTTTTTTTTTTTCTAACGAGTTATACGGATGTGGTGATTGACTTTAACTATTCATCACACACTGTGCACATGCCTATGTATAACCTCCAGTTCAAATGATGCATGGTTCACTCTTGCTGAGTATCTCTGCTGTCCAGTCACCTGAGATATTGGCTAAATGCTTAGTATGCTTTACATAAAGTTTGCTATTGACAGGTAGTAATTATCTATAACTTGTCCTGTAGACACATTTTTTGCCATACCCTCCTAACAATGGCTCCTTATTTGAGGAATTTGTCTTGCTTGAAAAACATTATTTAGCATTTCAGATCAAAGGCACCAAGGAAACCAGAGTCTGCATTGATTGCTGGGCTAAATGAAAACAATCATTGTAATTAAAAGTGTCCATATGGCATATCCAAAAAATATATATAATCTCCAATATATGCAAATCAATAAACTGATTACCTTAATGTGTTTTTACACTATTGGAGGCTCTGTCCCAATTTCTATATCCACATGTGGAGAGTGTCTTTATTAATCTGGATGGAGATTGGCGTGTACAAGTGGCTCTTCAATAACATCTAATAAGGCGATATTTGCCAGACACGTGAATGGCAACAGCATCTTGTGAGCTTTATTCTTATGCCGCGTACACACGACAGTTTTTCCCGTCGTAATAGACTCTGAAGGTTTTTCAGACAGAGTTCCGATGGAGTTCCGCATAAACTGTCTTGCCTACACACGATCACACCAAAGTCTGATCATCAAGAATACGTACAGCACGTACGACGGGACTAGAAAAAGATAGTTCAATAGCCAGTAGCCAATAGCTGCCGTCTCGTACTTGCTTCAGAGAATGCGTCGTTTTTGGCCTGTCGGAACAGCATACAGGCGGGCTGTTTTCCCGATAGGAATTGGTTCCGTCGGAAATATTTAGAACATGTTCTATTTCTAAGTCCGTCAAAATTTTCGAAAAAAAAAGTCAGATGAGGCACACGATTGGAATATACAATGAAAGGATTCAGTCTGACTTTTCCTGACAGACTCCATGGCAGCCTACGTATGGGTTAATCCCGCCTCTCCTACCTCATAGGACCCCACTCCCATAAATCTTTGCTCCTAGCCAGGTACCGTGTTCCTTTTTTGTCCTCCTCCTTAGGACTAAAGAGGTAGTTCTTACCTTAAGGAGTAGTTGATCCAGGCCTGGCGTTTCCCCTTGCGTTGGCGATGGAAGAATGGCGGTGTTGCAGTCCAGTTACCCAGCTATTAGCAGGGTGGATACGGGTGATGTTGTGGTGCCCTGAAGAGCTTACTATCCAGTCATTGACTGGCAAGCGGCAGTTTGGCCAATCGTCCTCGCTATTAGCAGGAGGCCTCCCCCCCCCCCATCGATACCCGGTCATGGTCGCTTAGGAGGCGCTTGAGGGTCAGGTCGGATCATCTTCGTGCTGGATGGGTATCGTATGTTTACTTGTTTCTCCATGGCAGCCTGTGTGTATTCTGTGTGTGTTTCTGTCTTCCTGGTATGGCGGCTGGAGCGCATCTGCGTTCCAGTCCGCCGCTGCTCGTTCCTACTGCGCGTGCGCACGGCCTCGATCCAGATCGAGGCTTGGTTTGCGCCTGCGCGGTTCGACGGGTCAGCGGTGGCCGCGCATGCGCGCGGACGTCGGGGGGCGGCGTGCGACGACGTTCGGAGCGCCGTGACGTCATCCAGGCGGCAAATTCAAATAGCTGTCAGATACAGCTATGCCCTGGCTTCATACAGACACTGCAGACGCCGGTTCTTGTACTGACAATACTTGTGGAAGGTAGGCTGGGTGCTTTCTATTCATATGCTATGAGTTTCTGTGGTTATACTGTTCTTGAATGTTTATGGTCTATATTTCACCTGCAGTCTCTGCTGTTCTGTTGCCATGGATGTGTCGTCGCCGCCTAGTGGTCAGCCCTTATGCCGCAGGTAGGACGGAATATTTTTTTCCCTCTGCCTGTTTTGCATGGGTTTTTGAGGATTGGGGAATTATAAAGTATATTTCTTTCCTGTTGTTTCCTCAGCCCTTCTAGGTCCGATCATCATTCAGTAGCACGTGAAGAAAAATCTAGGTCACAGCGTGACCAATCAAAATCAAAGTCTTCTTCTAGACATCATACGGATAGGTCAAGGTCCGGATCTAAACGTGATTCCCACCGCCATTCTGGTCGCTCAGAGAAAAAAGCCTGCTGGGGGTGTAGGGCTCATGTCCCGGAGGACAAATCCCTATGTGAAGCATGCTACTCCAAGGCTGTGAGGGAGAGAGGTGCAGGAGACCAGCAGGTGGAAGCACTGGTTAGAAAGGTGGTACAGGAATCTCTGAATAGGACGGATTCAGTCCACACAGCCATTCCTCCCTCAGCACCAGCCTCAGCCGCGGACGTAGTGGATCTTGAAGTTCCAGGTCCTTCTCACGACAATTTTTCATCAAATGGATCCTCCGATAGTGAGGTTGAGGTGGATGAATATGGAGCGGGGTTCGACTTCTCCCAGGTTCCTCATCTGGTCAGGGCAGTTAAAGACGCGCTGAAATGGGAAGACCCAATAGAGATGCCCTCCAAACAGAAAAAGTATTTCAAGCATCTGAAAAAAGAGCGCCCGAATTTCCCCTTCTTGGGGGAGCTAGGTGAAATCATATCTGATGAATGGGGGAAGGTTGAAAGAAAGAACTCTTTGATCACCAAAGTAGCGAAAATGTACCCATTCAGGAGTGAGGAGGTGAAATACCTGGATTCAGCCCCCCTCATTGATGCTGCACTGATGAGATTGGTGAGACATGTTACGCTTCCACTGGAAGACACAGTGTCATTCAGAGACGGTCTGGAAAGGAAGATCGATACTGATCTCAAACGAGTATATATCACCGCAGGGATGGCCTGCAAGCCGGCCTTAGCTCTTGCGGCCTTGTCAAAAGCCATGGAAACCTGGACAGATGACGTGGGTGCAATCCTGGGAAGTATATCCGAAGATGTGCTCAGGAATTCTCCAGTACATGAATTAAGGATGGCATCGGCTTTTCTGGGGGAAGCATCCCTGGACATTATCCGGTTAGTATCGCGTGTCATGCTATCTTCGGTCACAGCTAAACGTGCTCTATGGTTACGTCCATGGGCAGCGGATCCTGCCTCCAAACAGGCATGGTGCAAGATTCCCTTTGAGGGTTCTTCCCTCTTTGGGAACAAGCTGGACTCGGCCATCACACGCGCTACTGGGGGTAAGTCGGGTTTTCTACCCCAGGATCGTCGTCTCTTGAGCCAGAGAAGAACCCAACCCAGACAGGATCAGGAGTGTGCTAGGGACGCACGGCGATACAGACCTGGTAGGGAATTCAGAAAAAACTGGAAAAGAAACCAACCTTCAGGTCAGAAGTCCACAAAGGCCACGTCTTCCGGGGGTCGTGATGCGACTAAGTCCTTTTGATATGGAGCCTGTCCAGGTGGAGCGGGTAGGAGCACGGTTACTCCATTTCCAGCACGTCTGGGCAGCCTCGGTCCAAGATTATTGGACAATCAAAACCATCTCTACAGGTCACACCTGGACTTTCACCAACCCACCCACACACCGCTTCATTCCCACAGTTCTACCGAGATCGGAAGAGAAGAAAGAAATTCTCTTATCCTATACAGACTCCCTGATATCTCAAGGGGCCGTCATTCCGGTACCAGTGGAGGAAAAATTTCAGGGGGTATATTCCCCCCTCTTCATGGTTCTCAAAAAGAACGGGTCATGGAGGCCAGTCATCGACCTAACATATTTGAATTCCTTCATCCAGAAGGAAAGATTCAAGATGGAGACTCTCTTGACCATAAGTCAAACAATTCAGCCAGGCGATTGGATGGTCTCAGTGGACTTGAAGGACGCATATTTTCATGTGCCAATCGCGAGGAATTTTCAGCAATATCTCAGGTTCGCAGTGGAGCAGAGACATCTCCAGTTCACCTGTCTTCCTTTCGGGCTGACAACATCGCCTCGAGTGTTCTCAAAAGTATTACTGGCAGTGGTAGCCCTAATCAGGGTCAAAGGTGTCCGGTTACACCACTACCTGGACGATCTACTCCTGCTCTCGCAGGACAGAGACCAGCTTTGTTTACATCGGGACCAAGTCATCTCGGTCTTGACGGAGTTCGGCTGGTTGTTGAACAGGGAGAAGAGTCAGTTGGATCCGACCCAGTCCCTGATATTCCTAGGGGCGCAGTTCGACACGGTAAAGAGTACCATTTCCTTACCCATGGAGAAGATCCCGGTAATTCAAGACAGGATTCGGATCGCCCTGGCATGTCCTCGCCTCAGGGCATCATATTGCCTCAGAGTTATCGGCACCATGGTGGCCACAGCTCCCATGGTAAAATGGGCACAGTGGAGGATGCGACCCTTCCAAAAGGGTTTTCTTCAGCAATGGATCCCAGAGTCTCAAGATCACTTTGTCAGAATGACCCCGTCCATGAGGGAGTGTCTTCCATGGTGGCTTCGTCAGGAGAATCTCCTCAAGTGCCACTCTATTGCACCAATCTCCTGGATTGTGGTGACGACGGATGCCAGCAACAGCGGCTGGGGAGCCCTCTGTCTATCAGAAATAGCCCAAGGGAAATGGGACTTCCCATCTCAAGGGATAGTGTCAAATGTCTTGGAACTCCGAGCTGCCTTTCAAGCTCTTCAAGCCTTCCGTCACCTGATTTTAGGAGCTTCGGTTCTGTTGAGGTTGGACAACACGACCGCGGTAGCCTACATCAAGAGGCAAGGGGGTACACGCAGTCTAGATCTACTAGAGGAGGTCAGTCCGATTATGGTTTGGGCCCAGGCGAATTTGTCGAATCTAACGGCTGTTTACCTCCCCGGAGTCCAGAATGTCCAGGCGGACTTCCTCTCAAGAGTAGCATTGGACAACAACGAGTGGTCCCTCCACATAGAGGTGTTCAATTGGATTCTGTCTCTAGGAGTAACACCGGAAGTGGACCTCTTTGCATCACCCTGCAATGCGAAACTCGAGAAGTATTACACGAGGAATCGTTGTCCCCAAGCTTATGGGATAGATGCGTTGACGGACCAGTGGAGGTTTCTCAGGGCGTATGCCTTTCCCCCAGTACCGGTCATTCTCCGTTTTCTGTCAAGACTCCGCTGGGAGGAAGCCGAAGTAATAGCGGTAATTCCATATTGGCCCAACAGGCCATGGTTTCCTCTCCTGACGCAGCTCAGTTGTCGGGACCCAGTCCCTCTTCCTCCCAGGCCAGATCTCCTGCTACAGGGAGCATCGCTTCACCCATGTCCATCCCATCTCCACCTGATGGTCTGGTGGTTGAAAGGGAAAGGTTGACGGCCTTAGGGTGTCCTGACACAGCAATTGAAACCTTGATGAGTGCCAGGAGAGCGGGTACTAATAGAGTGTACCAAAGAATCTGGGCAAGATTCGTGAGTTTCATCCCTACTGTTGGAGGTTCATTTAAGGACCCAAGAATATCGGACATTCTGAGTTTCCTGCAGACAGGCCTGGAGTTGCCCTTGGCCGTTAGCTCTCTTAGAGTTCAGGTCTCTGCAATTTCTGCATTCACAGGCATTGCTTGGGCAAAACATCCTCTCGTCAGGCAATTCTTTAAAGGTGCAACAAGACTTAGACCTCAAAGGAGGCCAAGATTTGCCAAATGGGATCTTCCCCTCGTTTTGGACTTCTTTTCAGGAGAAGTTTTTCGACAAACGGATCAATTGTCCATCAAAGATCTTTTTCTCAAGACGGTGTTCCTGGTGGCCATAACATCTGCCAAGAGGGTATCTGAGATCAGCTCTCTGGGTTTCAAAGAACCGTTTATCACCTTTTTTCCTGATAGGGTGGTCTTGATCCCTATGTTGGGATCAAATCCCAAAGTGACGTCCGTCTTTCATGAGAATCAAGAAATAGTTCTCCCAACATTCCATTCATCTGATGATTCTAGTATCCATCCTCTAGATGTCGGAGAAATCCTAAGAGTCTATTTGGAAGCAACGGCTCCCTTCCGGAAATCGGATTACCTTTTCATCTACTTCCAAGGGAAGAACAGAGGATTACGTGCTTCCTCCAGATCCATCTCAGCCTGGATCGTCCAGGCTATTCAAAGGGCGTATACGGCTAAGGGTCTGGTTCCTCCGGAGGCAGTGACGGCTCACTCGACTAGGAGTGTCTCAACGTCTTGGGCAGCTTCCCGTCACGTGTCGGCAGAAGTGATTTGCAAAGCGGCCTCGTGGTCATCGATAAATACATTTATGACACACTATTGTGTTGAGCCAGCGGCTCTTTCCTCAGTTAATTTTGGTTTGAATGTCTTATCTGTTGACGGTGCCAATTAAACCTTTTTTCTTTGAACCAGCAATATTTCCCACCCGGGAGTGTATGGCTAGTTATTTCCCATACGTAGGCTGCCATGGAGTCTGTCAGGAAAATGGAAAATTTATATCAAATACTTACCGTAATTTTCCTTTCCTGATGGACTCCATGGCAGCAGGAGTTCCCTCCCATTGCTGGAGTAGGCTAAGTTATGGAACACGGTACCTGGCTAGGAGCAAAGATTTATGGGAGTGGGGTCCTATGAGGTAGGAGAGGCGGGATTAACCCATACGTAGGCTGCCATGGAGTCCATCAGGAAAGGAAAATTACGGTAAGTATTTGATATAAATTTTCCATTTTTCTGCTTGTGTGTATGTGGCATAAAGGGAGTGGAATTGGCACACATCACTTTGGCGAAGGATTTTGATGAATCAAGGAGATTTTGTTTCACTATCTTTTCATTACTTTAAGTTGGAATGTATTACCATATTGATTTACATATGTTGGAGCATATATATCATTTTTGGGATATGCAATATGGACACTTTTCATTATGTATGGGTTTTTTATGTTAATCATTTCACAATGCTAATATTTAGGAGATTTGTAGATTAATTAAGTGCGCTCCTGTGGAATTATTTGTCTCTCTCTCTTTTTTACATTGACATTTGTTTCACCTCATTTGTACTTTTATTAATATTAAGTGGCAGAACATGTAATTATTGTAATTAACATCTCTGCCAGTCAATTTTTCACTTCACCCTTCATTTCTCTATCCAACCCTTTAATTAGTATCGGTTTCTAGTTTAAACACTGTAATGCCTCCCTTGCTAGATCCAATTTCCTGTTGTTGACCGTTGGCAATATGTATATTGAGTTATGTGCTTTATATCGTACTTTGCTAAATAAAACTCTTCAATAAACAGTAATGCCCCGTACACACGATCGGATTTTCCGACAAAAAAGTGCGTTCTTGTCCACTCATTTCTGATTTTCAGCTCATTCTTCTCAGGTCCTTTCTGATTTTCAGTGCGTTCTGTTAGTTCGTTCTGACCAGCTGACCGTTTTCAAGCCATGCTGCCGGTACATACTCATCGTAGAGTTCATGCTGTGCTTGGGCTTGGTGTTGCAGTTCTTGCTTTGACCCAAGTCCAGTCCATGAACAGGGCAAAGAGGAGTTCGTGGACGAAGAATTGGTTGCTCCAGTGTGACCAATTCTTGTACATGCCTTTGTTGCGGGAAATCCAGAGAATAATCCTGATAAATTCAGGAATTATCTCCGGATGACGGACCCCGTTTTTCACTGTCTGTTGGCTTTGCTGTCCCCTTATATTATGAAGCAGGACTCCTGCATGTGGCAAGCCATCACTCCCGAGCAGAGGCTCGTCGCCACCTTGCGGTACTTGGTGACGGGGAAAAGTTTCCAGGATATTAAGTTCACGACTGGAATCTCCCCCCAGGCTCTGGGAATCATTATTCCAGAGACCTGTTCTGCAATTATTCAGGTCCTGCAGAAGGACTATATTAACCCCTTGCCGCCGAGCGTACGCAGATATGCGTACTCGGCTTTCGGGGGTTATGCCGGGATGATGCCTGCAGCTACAGGCATCATCCCAGTACTGTTGTTTAGAGCCGGCGATCGGCTTTACAGGTATAGCAACCGTTGCGGCTAAAAGCCGCTCAGCTGTTATACCGGAGGAGCGGGAGGGGACATCCCCCCTCCCGCCGCCTCGCACCGCTCTTACCGGGCCTCCCGCTAGATCGGCTAGTGAGGGACTGGAACGAAGCCGGAAACGGCTTGGTTCCAGTCTCCTTGATGTAAACACGGAAGCGACGTCACTTCCTGTTTACTCGGCTGCCAATGGTGCCGAATTTAAAAAAGTACACCGTTTTCGGTGATCTGAATACTTTGAAATGCAAAGGAGGGATTTGGGGTCTTTTAGACCCCCGATCCCTCCATAAAGAGTACCTGTCACCACCTATTACTGTCACAAGGGATGCTTACATTCCTTGTGACAGCAATAAAAGTGATCAAATTTTTTTTTTTTAAAACACAAATGAATTATCTATAATTAAATAAAATAAATAAGAAAAATAAAAATATATATTTTTTTAAAGCGCCCCCTTCCCCGCGAGCTCGCGCAGCAAAGAACACGCATACGGAAGTCGCGCCCGCATATGTAAACGGTGTTCAAATAACACATGTGAGGTATCGCCACGATCGTCAGAGCGAGAGCAATAATTCTAGCCCTAGACCTTCTCCGTAACTCTAACCTGGTAACCGTAAAACATTTTTAAAGCGTCGCCTATGGAGATTTTTAGGTACCGTAGTTTGTCGTCATTCCACGAGTGCGTGCAATTATAAAGCGTGACATGTTTGGTATCTATTTATTCGGCGTAACATCATCTTTCACATTATATAAAAAAATTGGGCTAATTTTACTGTTTCGTTTTTAAAAAATTCATGAAAGTATCTTTTTCCCAAAAAGTTGCGCTTAAAACACCGCTGCACAAATACCGTGTGACATAAAATATTGCAACAATCGCTGTTTTATTCTCTAGAGTCTCTGCTAAAAATATATATAATGTTTGAGGGTTCTAAGTCATTTTCTAGCAAAAAATACGGATTTTAACTTGTAAACACCAAATGTCAAAAATAGGCTTAGTCATGAAAGGGTTAAGGTAAGTTTTATCCTTTAACATCACATTCTATGTATTTAATGTTTGCTAATGTATTGTATTTCTTTCATCATTTCATAATTACCCAGATTGTAATATACTGTGAGCTTTTAATTCTCCTTTTTTGTCCTTCATGCATATTTGCCTTCACTAACCTCCCCAGCATGCTATCCTGGACCCATACACACCTAGCCTAGTCACTTAACAATGTATTTTGTCAGCTCCATTTCAGTGCTTACCCTAAACACCCCCTAAAATGTGTCTAAATGTTATTTTTGTCCTTAAATTCAGGCAGAGTGCAAGATGTTTTTTTTGGGGGGCCCAAACCCTCCCTCTCCCCCAACCGCTAAGTCAACTGTAAGGATGAGCCGAACACCCCCCCGTTCGGCTCGCACCAGAACCCGCGAACGGACCTAAAGTCCGTGCGAGCTTTAGAACCCTATTAGTTATAATGGATGCGAACGTTCGAAATTAAAAGTGCTCATTTTAAAGGCTAATATGCATGTTAATGTCATAAAAAGTGTTTGGGGACCTGGGTCCTGCCCCAGGGGACATGTATCAATGCAAAATTTTTTTTTAAAAACGGCCGTTTTTTCAGGAGCAGTGATTTTAATAATGCTTAAATTGAAACAATAAAAGTGTAATATTCCTTTAAATTTCGTACCTGGGGGGTGTCTATAGTATGCCTGTAAAGGGGCGCATGTTTCCCGTGTTTAGAACTGTCTCTGCGCAAAGTGTCATTTTTGAAAGTAAAAAAGCTATTTAAAATCACTCGCGGCTAATGTTAATTCACGGCTCCCGTAACACAGAGAACAGTGATTCATTTAAAATAATTAAAAAAAAAAAGTCATTTATAAAAAAAAAAAAAAAATTAAAAAAAAAAAGGGTTGGGGTCCCCCCAAATTAAATAACCAGGCCCTTCAGGTCTGGGATGGATATTAAGGGGATCCCAGCCAAAAAAAAAAAAAAAAAAAATGGCGTAGGGTCCCCCTCAAAATCCATACCAGACCCTTGAGGTCTGGTATGGATTTTAAGGGGAACCCTAGCCAAAAAAAATGGCGTGGGGTCCCCCTCAAAATCCATACCAGACCCTTATCCGAGCACGCAACCTGGCAGGCCGCAGGAAAAGAGGGGGGGACGAGAGCGGCCCCCCCTCTCGCCTGAACCGTACCAGGCCACATGCCCTCAACATTGGGAGGATGCTTTGGGGGTCTAAGACCCCAAAAGCACCTTGTCCCCATGTTGATTAGGACAAGGGCCTCTTCCCCACAACCCTGGCCGGTGGTTGTGGGGGTCTGCGGGCGGGGGCTTATCGGAATCTGGAAGCCCCCTTTAACAAGGGGACCCCCAGATCCCGGCCCCCCCCCTGTGTGAAATGGTAAGGGGGTACAAAAGTACCCCTACCATTTCACCAAAAAAGTGGCAAAAATGGTAAAAAGGACAGGAGACAGTCTTTGACAATTCCTTTATTAAAATCTTCTTTCTTCTTTCTTCATCCTTCGGATTCTTCATCTTCTCCTTCCTTCATCTTCTTCCATCTTCTTCTTCCATTTTCTTCTTCCTCCGATCCGCTTCTTCTTGCGCTGGTCTTCTCGTCCTTCTCGTCCGGCATCTTCTTCCGTCGGCGTCGGCGTCGGTGTCGGTGTCTTCTTGGGCCGCTCCGCGCAATGGGAGGCTCCCGCTGTGTGAGGCTCCGCTCCATCTGACAGGTCTTTTAAAACGGAGGGCACCTGGTGACCCCGCCCCCCTCTGACATCATGGGGAAAGCCATCATGGAATTCCCCATGACGTCCCTGTGCGTCAGAGGGGGCGGGGTCACCAGGTGCCCTCCATTATAAAAGACCTGTCAGACGGAGCGGAGCCTCACACAGCGGGAGCCTCCCATTGCGCGGAGCGGCCCAAGAAGAGACAGAGACACCGACGCCGACGCCGACGGAAGAAGATGCCGGACGAGAAGGACGAGAAGACCAGCGCAAGAAGAAGCGGATCGGAGGAAGAAGAAAATGGAAGAAGAAGATGGAAGAAGATGAAGGAAGGAGAAGATGAAGAAACCGAAGGATGAAGAAAGAAGAAAGAAGATTTTAATAAAGGAATTGTCAAAGACTGTCTCCTGTCCTTTTTACCATTTTTGCCACTTTTTTGGTGAAATGGTAGGGGTACTTTTGTACCCCCTTACCATTTCACACAGGGGGGGGCCGGGATCTGGGGGTCCCCTTGTTAAAGGGGGCTTCCAGATTCCGATAAGCCCCCCGCCCGCAGACCCCCACAACCACCGGCCAGGGTTGTGGGGAAGAGGCCCTTGTCCTAATCAACATGGGGACAAGGTGCTTTTGGGGTCTTAGACCCCCAAAGCATCCTCCCAATGTTGAGGGCATGTGGCCTGGTACGGTTCAGGCGAGAGGGGGGGCCGCTCTCGTCCCCCCCTCTTTTCCTGCGGCCTGCCAGGTTGCGTGCTCGGATAAGGGTCTGGTATGGATTTTGAGGGGACCCCACGCCATTTTTTTTGGCTAGGGTTCCCCTTAAAATCCATACCAGACCTCAAGGGTCTGGTATGGATTTTGAGGGGGACCCTACGCCATTTTTTTTTTTTTTTTTTTTGGCTGGGATCCCCCTTAATATCCATCCCAGACCTGAAGGGCCTGGTTATTGAATTTGGGGGGACCCCTACGCTTTTTTTTTTGTTTTTTATTAATGAATGACAGCTCTCTGTGTTACAGGAGCCATCAATTCATTAGCCGCGAGTGATTTAAATAGCTTTCTTCCTGCAAAAATGACACTTTTTTGCAGGGAAAGTTCTAAGCACAGGAAACCTGCCCTCCTTCACAGGCTACCTATAGACACCCCCCAGATGTGATACTGCAATGCTGTTCTAACAGCATGCACACACAAATCCCCAGAAATAAAGAACATATTGTTGTCAGCAGTCAGCAGCACACTGACACGCTGACACTGTGAGTGAAACATAATATGCGAGGCCGCCGCCGCGGCGGCCTCTTATACCGTGGGGCGTGTATTAAAGCCCCTGAGCTATAATTGGCTACAGGCATCCTGCCTGTAGCCAATTATGGCTCTCCTCGCTGCCGGCGCTGTGATTGGCCAAGCATGCGGGTCACAGTGCATGCTTGGCCAATCATCAGCCAGCATTGCACTGCGCGGGCCGCAATGCATTGCGGGGCCGCTCGCATCACACGAATTTGATGCGAGCGGTCCCAATAGTTCTGGGCTCGCCGAGCGAGCGAACACCCGGTGCTCGATTCGAACATGGGTTCGAATCGAACACCGGGCTCATCCTTAGTCAACTGATACCAATCCTCTATCTGCTGACTTTGCCAAACCCATGCACACTATACCTATCTCTTTTGTTGTCATATTTATGGATGAATTCACCAAAGCATGTAGTGCCAGGGCCTGCCTGAATACTTTCAAACAGTACTCTTTAAAGTTTTGTTCTCCTGTTATCTTGATAGGTAATTGCATAATGTAAAAATGTGCTTCAATTTGGACAGTGTGTATTCATATTTTTGGATTATGACACTTCTTACCTGTCCAGTGGGCTGCCAATAGTGTAAGTAAGGAGGGGCTGGCCAAAGTAACACACATTATTTAGGCATTCAGCTCTCAATAAAGAGAGGGTTACCTGTCCAAAACATCCCCCCCTCAATTTTTTTTTTACAATGGCCCATCAGAGGGGGTGAGGAATCTGATAAGTGTACCTTATACTTTTGTGTTTAACCACTTGCCGACCGCCTCCTGTATATATATACGTGAGCAGAATGGCACGTACAGGCAAAATCCCGTACCTGTACGTGACATTCTTCCGGCTGGTGGGGGGTCCGATCGGACCCCCCCCCAGCCGGCGGAGACGAGGTTTCTGGCCACCCCCTCGCGATCGCTCCTCGCGAATCACATCCTTCCCCTGTCTGTGTAATAGTAAACACAGGCAGAGGAAGTGATGTCACGCTCCTCGTGCCGGTCTTTCTGACCGGGACGCCGAGCCGAGAAGACACACCAAGTAAGTGCACAACAGTACACTGACACCAGGACACTTAGGCACACATTCCACCCCCCTGTCACCCCCAGATCCCCCCACAGATCACCCCCTGCCCCCCCCCAGTCACAGTGTCACTGATTGCAGTGATCATTTATTTACTGATCACTGCATTTAGTGTCAGTTGTGACTGAAATAACTGTCAGGGCAATTAGTTTTAGGCCCCTTTAGGTCCAAGGTAGCCCCCTACCCCCCCTAATAAAGGCTTAACCCCTTGATTGCCCCCCAGGTTATCCTTTCACCCCCTTTTGTCAGTGTCACTAAGCGATTGTTTTTCTGATCGCTGCATTAGTGTCACTGGTGCCGCTAGGTAGACAGTTTTTTTTTAGGTTAACCGCCAGGTTTATATAGGTTTATAAATAGTTTTATAGGTCAGGTACCCCCATATTACAACCTAAATAAAGGTTTTAACCCCTTGATTGCCCCTAGTATTAACTCTTTCACCAGTGATCACCGTATAAGTGTCACTGGTGACGCTGGTTAGCCAGTTAGTTATTTAGTTATTTAGGTTCTCCGTCAGGTTTTTATATAGCGTCAGGTACCCCCATATATTACCTAATAAAGGTTTTAACCCCCTGATTTCCCCTAGTTAACCCTTTCACCAGTGATCACCGTATAACTGTTACGGGTGACGCTGGTTAGTTAGTTTGTTTTTTATACTGTCAGGGCACCCGCCATTTATTACCCAATAACGGTTTAACCCCCTGATCGCCCGGCGGGTGATATCAATTAGGTTTTAGGGTCAAATAAGGTCTACGTCGCCCCAGGTTAGTGCCAGTATCGCAAACACCCACGCGCAAAGCATACACCTCTGCCTTCCTGTCTATACAATAGTCAGGAAGGGGTAGCTTTTCATTCGCCAGGAGCTGTACATGTTCGCCGCTCGGCGTCCCCCGTCCCGGATCGCTCCTGAAGCGATGCCGACCGTCCCCGCCCGAGCGTGACATCACTTCCGCCAACCTGTCTATACAATAGACAGGACGGGGAAGCTTTTCATTCGCCAGGATCGATCGCGAGGGGGTGGCAAGAAACCACTGGCCGTCCCCTCGTCCGGATCGCTCCTGAAGCGATGCCGACCGTCCCCGCCGGCGGAGGGGGGTCCGATCGGACCCTCCAACCGCCTAAAGAATGGCACGGTACGGTACGTGGTTCTGCCTGTACGTGCCATTCTGCCGACGTATTATCTACAGGGGGCGGTCGGCAAGTGGTTAAAAAGGCCATTCATGCTTGAATTTTTTTTAATTTAATAATAAACACCTTCTTTACAAATTGCATTTTGTGTGTTACTTGTGTTGTCCTTGACTATTGTTTAAATTGGTTTGATGTTCCGAAACACTTAAGTGTGACAAACATGCAAAGGAACAGGAAATGAGGAGCAAACACTTTTTCACACCACTGTACACCTCCCTTAGTGGTATAGTATCTGAACAGATCAATATCTGATCTGATCAGATCTATACTAGCGTCCCAGCAGTTTAGGGTTCCAAAAAACGCATTGTTAGCGGGATCAGCCCAGATACCTGCTAGCACCTGCCTTTTCCCCCTCCGCCCAGCCCACCCAAGTGCAGTATCGATCGATCACTGTCACTTACAAAACACTAAGCACACATAACTGCAGCATTCGCAGAGTCAGGCCTGATCCCTGCGATCGCTAACAGTTTTTTTGGTAGCGTTTTGATTCAGTCGCTAGCAGCCTAGGAGCTTTTTTACCTGTGAATCTCACTAGTGCACTACTAAATTTAGAGCCCAAAATGGCAAATCGCAAGTACACTAGTGAACAGGCCTACTTGTTTCTGAGTATGTCAGATAGTGAAGAGGAGGTCACTCATCTGTCAGAATCAGGCTCAGAATACGATCCAGTAGACGACAGCGGCTCCATGACAGATAGCTCTGGCGACAGAGGTGTGGTCCCTGCTAAGGTCAGGCGTACCCGATCCAGATCTTCTGCTGTTGTTGAGGTGCAGGAACCGCAGGTCTCTCATATGGAGCAGAGCAGTACTAGCGCCGCTATTCCTTCTGGTGAACTGGCAAGCACCAGCGGCCTAGTACACCCTGGACGTACATCCAGCACTGCAGTAACACTTGGTGACGTGGCGAGTCCCATAAGTGTAGTTCAAGCTGGCGAGGTGGCAAGCACAAGTAGTGTCCCGCTGCCACCAAGAAGAAGACAAAGGCAGGCCCGTCGATCACATAGTGTCCTTGCTGCAGAATTCGCCAATCCTGATTGGGTGCCCACCACTTCTGCAGAACCCGTACTTCCCCGATTCACTGGCCAACCCGGTATTCAGGTGGAAACAGCTGATTTTAAGCCATCCGATTTTTTATCGCTGTTTTTCACAGAAGATCTCTATAGATCTATTGTGGACCAAAGTAATATATACGCTGGTCAATACATCGCCGCTAATCCCCAGTTGCCTTCCCTTGCCAGAGATTGGAAACCAATTACGGTTTCCGAATTTAAGTCCTTTCTGGGCCTTTCCCTCAACATGGGCATGCATACATTTCCGACTCTGAGGACTTATTGGTCCACCTCACCAGTCCACCATATGCCCGTGTTCTCTCGCTCCATGTCCAGGGCACGATACGAACAGATCTTGCGGTTCATGCACTTCAGTGACAATGAACTCTGTCGTCCTCGTGGAGACCCTGAATTTGATCGGCTCTACAAAATTTGGCCCCTCATAAACCACTTCAACCAACATTTGCAGCCTTGTTTACTCCCAATCAAGTTGTCTGCGTTGACGAGTCCCTGATTAAGTTTTCTGGCCGCTTGTCTTTCAAACAGTACCTTCCCAGCAAGCGTGCCAGATACGGGGTCAAGCTCTACAAGCTCTGTGACAGGGCAACAGGCTATACGTGGAGCTTTTCGGTTTATGAGGGAAAAGATAGTTACGTAGAGCCGGAGAACTGTCCAGATTACATGGGGAGCGCTGGCAAGATAGTGTGGAACTTGGTGTCACCCTTATTCGGAAAGGGGTACCACTTGCACGTGGACAATTATTACACGAGCGTGCCACTGTTTAGTCACTTGTTTGATCATCAGATTGGAGCATGTGGCACTGTGCGACCTAATCGCTGGGGCTTTCCCCAGGGGCTTGTAGATCCCGTCTTAGCCTGGGGGAGAGAGCCTGCTTGAAGTGTAATAACTTGCTCGCTGTGAAGTGGAGGGATAATAAGAATGTTTTCGTTCTTACCTCCCTTCATGCAGACACGACAGTCCAAATTCGTACGGCGGCTGGTGTTGTGACTAAACCCCACTGTGTCCACGAGTATAACCAAAATATGGGAGGGGTGGACCTCAACGACCAGTTGTTGGCGCTAGTTGCCCGTAAGGCTAGACGCTGGTACAAAAAAGTGTCTATTTATTTGTTCCAATTGGCTTTTCTGAATGCTCATGTGCTATACGGAGCTTCAGGCGGGACTTTACCCTTCCTTGAATTCCAGGAAGAGGTTCTCACAGACCTTCTGTATCCAGACGGTTCTGCACCTCACCATTCCCTACCAAATGCAGTAAGCCGGCTGCATGAGAGGCATTATTCTTATGTCCTCCCGAGTACCCCTACCAATCGAGCCCCCCAAAAAAGATGTCGTGTCTGTAGCAAGCGCGGATTTAGGCGTGACACCCGTTATTATTGTCCACGCTGTCCTGACAATCCTGGTCTCTGCGTTGGTGAATGTTTTGAACGCTACCACTCACTAGTGAGGTATTAGCGTAGGGTACAGCATTTCACAGGCTAGGATACACTTTCACAGGGTCTCAAGAATGCCATCGCATTTTGAGACCCGACGTTACAGTTAAAATTATAGTTACAGGGTCTCAAGAATGCCATCGTATTTTGAGACCCGACCGTTACAGTTAAAATTATAGTTATAGTTTAAAAAAAAAGTGTAAAAAAATAAAATTAAAAAAAAAGTAGAAACCCCCCCCCCCCCCCCCCCCAAAAAAAAATATAAAATAAAAAAAACAAAAATAGTTGTCGTTTTATTGTTCTCTCTCTCTCTATTCTCTCTCTATTGTTGCTCTTTTTTACTCTATTCTATTCTGCAATGTTTTATTATGTTTTATCATGCTTGCTTTTCAGGTATGTAATTTTGTTTACTTTGTTTTATTGTTAACCATTTTTTTGTTTTCAGGTGCGCCATTCAGTTGCAGCGCGGATTTATTTATCTTGACAGCAACAGCGTTTGCTCCCACGATACATAAAGCTGCGACTCCAACGCTGTAGGAGGTGATTTCACCACCACAGTTAAAAAAAAGAGCATATATGCCGAAGCATGGGGGCAGCAGGGGCGGAGGAGCGATGTGCTCCTAATGCCACGTACATACGGTCGAAATTCCGACAGAGGCTTGCCCGTGGAAAAGTCCGACCATGTGTACGTGGCATAACTTTTTTGCGGGAGGATGCCCCCATGCTTCGGCATATATATATTTTAGGCATCGGTTGCGTTAAAAAAATGTTTTATTTTTTACTGTTTTTTTTTTTTGGTATTTGCTTTGCAGGTATGGTATGGTAAGGTCTTACTGTTATACTGTAATGTTACTTTGTTTTAATGTTAACCATAATTTGCTTAGCAGGTACGCCATTCAGTTGCAGCGCAGATTTAGCTATCTTGACAGCAACAGCGTTTGCTCCCACGATACATAAAGCCGCGACTCCAACGCTGTAGGAGGTGATTTCACCACCACAGTTAAAAAAAAAGAGCATATGCCGAAGCATGGGGGCAGCAGGGGCGGAGGAGCGATTTGCTCCTAATGCCACGTACATACGGTCGAAATTCCGACGGAGGCTTGCCCGTGGAAAAGTCCGACCATGTGTACGTGGCATAACTTTTTTGCGGGAGGATGCCCCCATGCTTCGGCATATATAAATGGTGCATGTATGCCCATCATTAGAAGTGGGTGGATGAAGGGAGGTATTCTAATGGTGGGCATACCCACCAATCAATCTCTTTTTTTTCGTTCAGCCAAGAGGCTGCATGAAAAAAAAAGATTACAATATATGTCCAGTATGTTTCTGGACTTTGAATGGTTATACCAGAATGATGCCTGCAGGTTTAGGTATCATCTTGGTATCATTCTTTTCAGCCAGTGATCAGCTTTCATGTAAAAGCAATTCTAGCGGGTAATTAGCCTCTAGACTGCTTTTACAAGCAGTGGGAGGGAATGTCCCCCCTCCCGGATATAAACCGCGCCATTGGGAAATTGGGAAAGCGTTTTATCACACCGATCTTGGTGTGGTCAGATGCTTTGAGGGCAGAGGAAAGATCTAGGGTCTAATAGACCCCAATTTTTTCAAAAAAAGAGTACCTGTCACTGCCTATTGCTATCATAGGGGATATTTACATTCCCTGCGATAACAATAAAAATGATAACTAAGAAAAAAATGGAAGGAACAGTTTAAAAATAAAATAGAAAAGCTAAATAAAAAAAAAAAAACTAAAAAAAAAAAAAAAAAAAGCACCCCTGCCCCCCCCTTCTCTTGCGCAAAGGCGATCACAAGCGTTGGTCTGGCGTGATATGTAAACAGCAATTGCACCATGCATGTGAGGTATCACCGCGAAGGTCAGATCGAGGGCAGTAATTTTTGCAGTAGACCTCCTCCGTGAATCTAATGTGGTAACCTGTAAAGGCTTTTAAAGGCTTTTAAAAATGTATGTAGTTTGTCGCCACTGCGTGTTTGTGCGCAATTTTAAAGCATGTCATGTTTGGTATCCATGTACTCGGCCTAAGATCATATTTTTTATTTCATCAAAAATTTGAGCAATATAGTGTGTTTTAGTGCATTAAAATAAAAAAAGTGTATTTTTTTCCACAAAAAATGCGTTTGAAAAATCGCTGCGCAAATACTGTGTGGAAAAAAAAATGCAACACCCACCATTTTAATCTGTAGGGCCTTTGCTTTAACAATATATATATAGTGTTTGGGGGTTCAACGTAATTTTCTTGCAAAAAAAAATATGTTTTCATGTAAACAAAGAGTGTCAGAAAGGGCTTTGTCTTCAAGTGGTTAGAAGAGTGGGTGATGTGTGACATAAGCTTCTAAATGTTGTGCATAAAATACCAGGACAGTTCAAACCCCCCCCCCCCCCCAAATGACCCCATTTTGGAAAGTAGACACCCCAAGCTATTTGCTGAGAGCAATGTTGAGCCCATTAAGTATTTTTTTTTTTTTTGTCCCAAGAGATTGAATAATGAAAAAAAAACAGTTTACAAAAAGTTGTCACTAAATGATATATTGCTCAAACATGTCATGGGCATATGTGGAAATACACCCCAAAATACATTCTGTTGCTTCTCCTGAGTACGGGGATACCACATGTGTGGGACTTTTTGGGAGCCTAGCTGCGTACGGGACCCCAAAAACCAAGCACCGCCTTCAGGCTTTCTAAGGGTGTAATTTTTTTATTTCACTCCTCACTGCCAATCACAGTTTCGGAGGCCATGGAATGCCCAGATGGCACAAACCCCCCCCCCCCCCCCCCCCCCAAAATGACCCCATTTTGGAAAGTAGACACCCCAAGCTATTTGCTGAGAGGTATGGTGAGTATTTTGCAGATCTCGCTTTTTGTCACAAAGTTTTGAAAGTTGAAAAAAAAAAAAAAAAAAGCTTGGGGTGTCTACTTTTTTTTTTTTCTTTACTTTCTTCATTTTCAAAAACAAATGAGAGCTGTAAAATACTCACCATGCCTCTCAACAAATAGCTTGGAGTGTCTACTTTCCAAAATGGGGTCATTTGGCGGGGTTTTGTGCTATTTTGGCATTTTATGGCCTTCAAAACTGTGATTGGTAGTGAGGAGTGAAATCCAATTTGCACCCTTAGAAATCCTGAAGGCGGTGATTGGTTTTCGGGGTGCCGTACACAGCTAGGCTGCCAAAAAGTCCCACACATGTGGTATCCCGTACTCAGGAGAAGCAGGAAAATGTATTTTGGGGTGCAATTCCACATATAACCATGGCATGTGTGAGCAATATATCATTTAGCGACAACTTTTTGTAAAACATTTTTTTTTTTTTTGTCTTTATTCAATCACTTGGGACAAAAAAAAAATATTCAATGGGCTCAACATCCCTCTCAGCAAATAGCTTGGGGTGTCTACTTTCCAAAATGGGGTCATTTTGGGGGGGGTTTTGTGACATCTTGGCATTTTATGACATTTTATGGCCTTCAAAACTGTGATAGGTAGTGATAGGTAGTGAGGAGTGAAATCAAAAATTTATGCCCTTAGAAATCCTGAAGGCGGTGCTTGGTTTTCGGGGTCCCGTATGCGGATAGGCTCCCAAAAAGTCCCACACATGTGGTATCTCCGTACTCAGGAGAAGCAGCAGAATGTATTTTGGGGTGTAATTCCACATATGCCCATGGCACGTGTGGGCAATATATCATTTAGTGACAACTTTGGGCAAAAAAAAAAAGTTTGTAATATTCCCGCAACTTGTGGCAAAATATAAAATATTCCATGGACTCAACATGCTTCTCAGCAAATAGCTTGGGGTGTCTACTTTCCAAAATGGGGTCATTTGGGGGGGTTTTGTGCTATTTTGGCATTTTATGGCCTTCGAAACTGTGATAGGTAGTGAGGAGTGAAATCAAAAATTTGCACCCTTAGAAATCATGAAGGCGGTGCTTGGTTTTCGGGGCCCCGTGCGTGGCTAGGCTCCCAAAAAGTCCCACACAAGTGGTATCCCCATACTCAGGAGAAGCAGAAAAATGTATTTTGGGGTGCATCTCCACATATAACCATGGCATGTGTAAGCAATATATAATTTAGTGACAACTTTTTGAAAAAAAATCTTTTTTCAATCACTTGGGACTAAAAAAATAAATATTCAATGGGCTCAACATGCCTCTCATCAAATAGCTTGGGGTGTCTACTTTCCAAAATGGGGTCATTTGGGGGGGTTCTGTACTCCCCTGCCATTTTAGCACCTCAAGAAATGAGATAGGCAGTCATAAATTAAAAGCGGTGTAAATTCCAGAAAATGTACTCTAGTTTGTAGTCGCTATAACTTTTGCGCAAACCAATAAATATACGCTTATTGGCATTTTTTTTTACTAAAGACATGTGGCTGAATACATTTTGGCCCAAATGTTTGACTAAAATTGAGTTTATTAGATTTTTCTTATAGCAAAAAGTAGAAAATATATTTTTTTTTTTCAAAATTTGCGGTCTTTTTCCGTTTATAGCGCAAAAAATAAAAATCACACAGGCAATCAAATACCATCAAAAGAAAGCTCTATTTGTGGGAAGAAAAGGACGCAAATTTCGTTTGGTTACAACATTGATCTGACCGCGCAATTACCAGTTAAAGCAGTTAAAGCAGTGCAGTGCGAAATTGAAAAAAGACCTCTGGTCCTTAAGCTGACAATTGGTCCGGGGGTGAAGTGGTTAAATACTCATTTCAATAAATGTTATACTTATGTTAGCCAAGAATGTTTGTGTCTAATCTGCATGTTATGTGCAAAAGTACAAATTTTTTTTGTTTGACTCCACAGTTTCCTTCAAACCCACAGGAATGGCAGACTGTGGCCTCCCAGTTTGCCCAGCAGGGGGACTTTCCCAACTGCAGTGTGGCAATAGATGGGAAACACACCCACATCGTCCCACCCCCCAACTCGGGGTCATACTATTATAATTATAAGAGGTATAGTAGTATTGTGTTGTTGGCGGTGGTGTCAGCGACGTATGAATTCCTCTATGTGGATGTGGGGAAGAATGGCCAGATGTCGGATGTGGGGAGCCATCACCCAGATGGAGTTTTACAGACGGCTCCAGAATGGCAGCTTGAAGTTGCCACCTGCAGAAGACAATGTGGCGGGACTCCCATTCGTCTTCATAGCGGATGAAGCACTTGCCCTGGGGGCAGTGTTGCCAACCGCCCGTAGAATTACGGACAGCCCGTAAAAACAGGGCAATTTTTCGCTGTCCGTAAATGTCCGTGACACGGAAAAAGTGCCAGTAAAAATGGCTGTGGCCAGCTCAGCTTGGAACTGCGCATGCGCAATTCCCGGAGATGCCCGAGAGCCAGCTGCCGAGAAGATCCGATCTGTGCCTCAGAGAATTGCTCCGCCCACCATAGCCTCTCAGCCAATCAGCCATACTGTAACCAGCCCTCCTCCTGCAGCCCGCCACATTTGACAAGAAGATGTGGCCAGCCGAATGTGTGGGTGTACTGTATTCAGGCGGGCGGGCGGGAGTCTGCTCTGCTCTCTTCCCTGCACTTAACATTACCAGGCATCACCCTCGCTTGTTCTCCTGGCCACACTGACAGAGGAGAGGCACGGCTGTGGGCTGTATGTTCTAGAAAGCCTGCTTTTCCTCTGTCAGGACCGGAGCGGTTGCTGTGAGTCTGACAAGGAGTGAGCCAGAGCAGGCCCTCTGTGATGTCCCCCCACGGCCCCCCCTCCCCCTTCTCCGGTCAGCAGAACGAACATGGAGATCAAGAACACACATTCTTCGCATGCATTCTTCCTCACCCTTCTACCAGCAGTGAGGGTGGTGATTAATAATGCAGCGGCAGGACTGAGCAGTTTGCAGAGGGGGACACGGAGTTGCAGGTAATGATTGTGCAGTAACCCCTAGAAACCAAATGATGGGCAGCAATGTACAGTAACATGATGGGCAGCAATGTACAGTAACCTGATGGGCAGCAATGTACAGTAACATGATGGGCAGCAATGTACAGTAACCAGATGATGGGCAGCAATGTACAGTAACCTGATGGGCAGCAATGTACAGTAACATGATGGGCAGCAATGTACAGTAACCAAATGATGGGCAGCAATGTACAGTAACCAGATGATGGGCAGCAATGTACAGTAACCTGATGGGCAGCAATGTACAGTAACATGATGGGCAGCAATGTACAGTAACCAAATGATGGGCAGCAATGTACAGTAACCAAATGATGGGCAGCAATGTACAGTAACCAGATGATGGGCAGCAATGTACAGTAACCAAATGATGGGCAGCAATGTACAGTAACCAGATGATGGGCAGCAATGTACAGTAACCAGATGATGGGCAGCAATGTACAGTAACCAGATGATGGGCAGCAATGTACAGTAACCAGATGATGGGCAGCAATGTACAGTAACCAGATGATGGGCAGCAATGTACAGTAACCAAATGATGGGCAGCAATGTACAGTAACCAGATGATGGGCAGCAATGTACAGTAACCAGATGATGGGCAGCAATGTACAGTAACCAGATGATGGGCAGCAATGTACAGTAACCAGATGATGGGCAGCAATGTACAGTAACCAAATGATGGGCAGCAATGTACAGTAACATGATGGGCAGCAATGTACAGTAACATGATGGGCAGCAATGTACAGTAACATGATGGGCAGCAATGTACAGTAACATGATGGGCAGCAATGTACAGTAACATGATGGGCAGCAATGTACAGTAACCGAATGTGGGAGCCGTCTCTCTCTCTATCTTTGGGGACAAAAATGAAGGGGAAATCTCTCAAATTTGACATAGGTGCCAAAATACTGATGGGTTACAGTAATCCACCTTTACTATACTGAAAATAAGAAATATGTTTTTTGACTTAATATCTTCCTTAAATCACATTGCTAATTACACATATAACTTGTTTGTTACCTAAAAAAATGAAATCCGCACTTAAAACTGCAATTTTATAAACTTTGGGAAATGCCAGTAAAAACGTGGCTGCGCCAGTAAATTTTGGGTGTCGTGCCAGTAAATTTCAATCTGGTAGGTTGGTAACACTGCCTGGGGGACCATCTTATGCGGCCATTCCCTATGAGGAGCCTTACCCCAGACCAGAGGGTTTTTAATTACCGACTGGCCAGAGCCAGAAGAGTGGCTGAAAATACCTTTGGTATAATGGCCAGCCGGTTCCACTTATTCCTCACTGCAATCAATATGGCGAAATATAAACTAAATCACATTGTTCTTTCATACTGCATTTTTCACAACTTTTTACGCAAAAATGCAGCCAACTATGTAGCCTCAGTTGCAACTGAGGCCAGCTCACTGGACTCAAACATGATGGCATTTGAAGCTGGCTGTCCTGGCTTGCCCCCCCAAAGTGCCCGCGAAGTACAGCAAAGCTATATGGAGTACTTTGTGGGTAGGGGGCAATTGATGTGCCAGAACCAGTTTAAAAACTATGGAAAATATTTTTTTAAGAAACTGAGCTCATATTTCTTTTGATTTATTGCTTGTCTTTCTTGTATCTGTCTCCTAGGTTCTCCAATGGCCTTTATTTTGGGGGCATTTTCTTCAATAGTGCAAACGTAACTTATTTGATACATGAGGTGACAATCTCTTCTTCAGCTAACTATTATGTTATGCTATGGGTCTGCTACACACACACAATGTTTTTGTTGTTAATGTATGATAAAAACAATCATCCTTTTCAACTCCATGAATTAATTATTTGGAGTCCCTAAAATGGCCTTATTGGGGCAAATTTTAGAGCACTGTGGGGGTTATTTACTAAAGGCAAATCCACTTTGCACTACAAGTGCACTTAAAAGTGCACTGAAACTGCACTGAAAGTGCACTTGTAGTTCAAAGTGGATTTGCCTTTAGTAAATAACCGCCATTATCACATTAACTACACCAAAACTGGTATTGAGCATTGAAAGAAGAAGCTACACATTTTTGAGTATAAAACATTTTACTCCAAGCACATCCACATGTGCATTATAAAAGAGTTTTTTAACAAACCAACATCTTTGGTGTATAACACGTATGTGTGACAGTATATACCGTATATACTCGAGTATAGGCCGTCCCGAATATAAGCCGAGGCCCCTAATTTACCACAAAAAAATGGGAAAACTTATTGACCCGTGTATAAGCCGAGGGTGAAAAATGCAGCAGCTACTGTAAGTGGAAAAGAGGGTCAGCAAATGCCCATCTGCAGCTGCATGTCCCCTGTGTCCTGCACAACCCCCCCCTGTTTCCCCATTGCAGCCTACCTGTGCCGGTGTGCCGATCTGCCTCCCTCCGATCTGTCACCTCCGATCTGTCCACCATTGCAGGCTTGCGATCGTTAATGCCTCCTTGTCGGCACGATCGCTGGATGTCCTGTGTCCTGTGTCCCCCATGCTGATCCTGGCGATCAACGTGTAAGGCGCCATTACAAATTCAAAAGCCGCGCCTCCTCCTCCTCCTTTTCTGTGATAGGAGGAACACTGTTTTCCCAGCAGTCAGTGTGCAGTGTTCCGCCTATCACGGACCTCCTCTCATCCTCGTCCATGAGATGAGATGAGAATGACAGGACATCCGTGATAGGCGGAACACTGCACACTGACTTACTGCTGGGAAAATTAGTGTCCGCCTATCACGGACGAGGAGGAGGAGGAGGCGCGGCTTTTGAATTTGGAGGAGGCGGAAAAAGGTTATAATATGGATGAAGTGGATCAAGACCTAAACAGAGTTTTAGAAGTCGATCGGGCAACACTTTTGACAGATAAACGGATGTCCTGTCAATTTGAATCCTCAGTTACTAAGCAAAAGTTCCCAATTAAAAACTTCTGTACTTGCTCCACAACCCATGTTGTATATCTTATCACATGTCCGTGTTCAAAACAGTACGTAGGACGTACTATACGCTCTTTTACGACACGTGTCACGGAACATATCACTAACATTAAAAGTGGCAGCATAAAACACACAGTCCCGAGGCACTATCGACAGCATCATAACCGAGATCCTCGTGGCACTCAGTTTTTAATTATTGACAAATTCACTGCACCGTGGAGGGGCAGAGCTAAAACTAGAGGAGTATCAAAATTGGAAACATACTGGATATATCAGTTACAATCCCACTCCCCGTTGGGTATGAACGGGGAGTGGGATATTAATGCTTTTATAAATAAAGCCTGATCATCCTCCCACGCCCCCTAGTCTTACTACACGCTATATCAGCCCCCCCCCCCCTTTGCTATATGTTCATTCGTATCTATCATAACCCTTTTATTTGCTGCTGCTTTCAAATATTATTATATTATTATATTTTTAATATTTTTATATTTTTATAAATATGTACTTTTATATATAAATTATAATATTAGCCCGCTTTTATCTGTTTTTACACATAGGCAACCCCTAGCAACAAAGGCAAGGTTTTATAGTTTATATATTTATTCTATTTTGGAAATTTTTAAGAGATTTTTTAATAATATTTTATATTTAATCTCTTATATATATCGGAGTTTTATGGAAATTTTTATGTGTAATTTTTACATATTCTGTGGACCCATGTTTTTATATGTTCATATATATATGTTTTTATGCATATTTCTATACACTTTAAATACACATAGATCTAGCCAGTACGTTTGACGCCTATTCAACCGTTTTACGGTTTCCATTTAATATCTCCCTTTATATATTTAAATTTCCATTGTCTTTACATATTTGATTCTCCATAAGATGTATATGAATTAAGATATATCCGTAAAATATGGAGAATCTACATACATATAGATGTGTACAGGTGCACACATGGGTTAATTGGGAAAGGAGTGACCCCTCTCCGTTTGTCCCGCCCTAGTTTTCAACCTGTTATACTATGGTAGTATTTCGTATACATATATTTTCTTCCGTTCTATGTGTTTATGTCAAGGCAGGCCACGCCCACATTGAAACACCAATCTCCCGGAATCTATGTCTAGCAGTGTCAGCAACACAAGAATGTGTGCGGCACATGCGCTCTTGAGGGTGTCCTATCAACAGTGAGGGCCTCTATATGGCATATGGAGCGGCCGCGACGTGCTATAGTTGCGCGCGGCCGCCCCGCCCCTCTCCACACTGAGGCTTGGCTCACACAAAGCTCAGCCAGCAGCCGGCGGAAATTACGTAATGACGTCACGCACGCCACGTTTGCGCTGCGTTCCACCGCCGCTAACCAAAGGATCTGATCGAGGAGATGACACTTTACTGTGTCTCTCCTCGATTTTTCATAATTTCAGGAAATGCTTATAATAAAGCTAATCCCCATCATTTACAACATATATCCCTACATATACTGAACCTTTTCTTTACAAATATAAGAGCGCAATACCGCCGGACCGGAAGTGAGGTCAACTTCCGGTCCGGAAGGTCACACAAACTCACAAGCAGATTGGGGTCACTCTCCCTATATAAATGCACTGCTGATGCTTGTAGTCCACACCCCAGACGAAGTCCCAGAGGACAAAACGCGTCGGATGGACTACAGCAGCAGCACTTTCGATACCCATCACGATTCTATGAGCCTGAATATTACTTCTAAAATGTGAGTGTTTTTAATCTGTTTTTACCTCATTAAAAGTATTTTTTACGGTATCACACTATGCGAGTTCTCTTTTCTCAAATATGACCGAATGCTATTGGAGATTTTGATGACCGCATCCCCCTGCCCTTTTACGCGCATATATCCTGGAATTCATCCGTGGAATAGGGACCTGGTAACCCAACACAACAAAGCTTGTCACGACTTATGAGGCGTACGTCTCATTTAGTCTGTGACTTCCGGTAAGCCTCTTTTCAATAGGCGTTGACGCCGACCAGACAGGATCACCATCACCCCACCTAGGAATACTATTTTCCATCTACGGCTATTCACATATATTGTGCCACTCACCGGACTATATATATTGTGTCACCCACTGGACTATACCACTGTATAAATGCATATATACAGTTTGGCGACCTTTTCCACCTAATACTCACTTGCTATTTATTCATTTTTAATGGTTTTATGTTTATATATTCACTATATCAACAATTTTTACTATTCACCATTTTTTTGAATTTCATTGAATTTTATCAGTCACAAGATCACTTTCACAATATTTATTCACATTTTTTTATTCAGTTTCATTACTGTTCTTTTATATATAATTTTATATACAGTTTCATTTACTTATGATATATATTTATATTTTCATCATAACTTACAGGTATGCAAATAATATGTAAGAGTGATCGTACACGTATACTATCTTCTGAGCGCAACATATACCGTATTTGCCGGTGTATAAGACGACTGGGTGTATAAGACGACCCCCTATTTTTCCAGTGAAAACTTAGGTTTGGGGCTATACTCGCCATATAAGACTATCCCCCTTCCGAGGCAACACCATTTACAAAAAAAAACATAAAAAAATAAATAAAAAAAACAGACTTAACATCAGAAAAAGGAAACTGGTGAACTACAAGTCCCAGAGATCCCACAATTGGTAGGCAGCAACAATGAATCCTCTCCTCCAAAGCACCATAAATCATACCTGTATTTTAGGGGAGATCTGGAGCTGGATGTGCAGTACAGGATGCTTTGTTAATATGTAGAGCACCAAGTACACACAGTATATCATGCTGTGTTAGTACAGAAGCGCCAGGTACACTTCAGAATACAGTGTGCAGACAGTGTGCACCGCTGAGCCAATCAAGGCAGGCATTGTATCTTACTAATCTGTTGAGGGATACAAAGCCTGCTCGGATTGGCAGAGGCTGTGACATCAGCCCGCGCCGCTCTGACTCATGTAGCCTGCTCGGATTGGCAGAGGTTGTTACCCAATCCGAGCAGGCTTAGCAGGCTCTATATTCATCAGAGTGCATCGCCCGCCGGGATTGGCTGAACGGCGCATACTGTATACATATTACAATTTTACAGAGCGCCCGGCGGACTTATATCCATCTGGCGGTTTCTTCACCCGGCGTATAAGACGACCCCCGCTTTTTGGCTGTGTAATTTCGGTGTAAAAGGTAGTCTTATACGCCAGAAAATACAGTATATCTTTTCCACACCCCCTGCGCACGCCTATGGTCCTGTCCAATGGCTGACTGCAGTGCCTAGGATGGGGAGCGTGTGAGGCACAAGCAAAGTAGAATTTGGCACAGAAAAGGACTTTTTTTTATACAGGAGCCTTTAGATGTAATGTCTGGAAGAAAAGACTGGGTAGTTGGGCTTCAACACCATGAATCCATTCATTGAAATTGAAAGTTCAATGAACCATAAATCACATTGAGCACTTTATACATGGCTAAATAAACTCAGTGCCAAAATCAACTAAAGCTTAAAAACGTCATTGTAATTTCAGTTCTAGGGAATGAGCTTACATGAAAGAACATGAGAATATGTAACCTTTTATTTTACTTTCCCCACCCTAAATCTTTGTCTTCCTTTCACTACCTGTACACAGCCTGTTGTGCTTATTATGTTCCCATAGTGTCTGATTACAAGTTTCCTTCTGTGTCATATTTATGACCTTTTTTATCAATACAGATAATGTTAGAGATTAAGTCCTAATCTGAGATATTGTTCTCTGAGATAATTGTACAGAATAGTTTCACAGCTGCACAGCTTGTCTTCATGCCATTAAAGAAAATCAGTTCAGCGATTCAGAACTTTAAGCCAGTAGACTGTTATGATAGCAAACTACTTGTATTTTCAAAAGGAGAGGTCAGCAACAGCAATCTACCTATTTTTCCGGTACAGGTTTAGTAATGTGTCATCAATACTGTGGTCATGTGGCAGAGCTCCCATTTTCTGAGACGGAGGTTGCTGTCTTTCATTGTTCTGAATATTCTACGCAAGCCATTTGTTTACTAATGTTTTGTGTTCAGTCATATCACGGTTTGTAATGTTATCTCTGCTAAAGAATCCATTGCTGCATCACAAGGCTTTACAGTTGAAGAGCATGGCAAAGGGAGAAAACAGACATATACACAATTTTGTCTCAGAAAAGGGATGTACTGACCAGGTGGCAAGGTTAGTCTTCTTCTGGTGTTTGTGTTTTGGTGAGGGCTTACTGGATCCAAACAGAATGCCCAGCAATACGTTTCACCAGAATGCATTAACATCAAGTGACTGCTAATGCACAAGTCTCTATGCATATTATTTTCCTTAGGTTTTAGTTGCTTCATGAAGAAGGAGATTTTAGGGGGCACAATAGTTCTGCCAGTTTTTTTTTATTGGATCAGCTATTACACCAAATGAAAAATTCTAGTGGGACATATTCTGTTCATAATAAGGAGACAGATAACTTTGCTGGCTAAGCAACAGGACAGCACTTAAATACATAGAAACACATAACTTTAAAAGACCTAGTGGAACTGTTTGCTGCATTCATAGAGATACAAAAAGTCTAGCATGACTTCACTTAAGAGAATGATAAACATGGACAGATACTGTTTTCTTGGATGTCACACTATTCATTTGTGCACACAATGTACACTCCAGAGCTTATTACATCAAGAAGCCAACTCAGCCTTAGCCCCCGTACACACGGTCGGAAATACCGACCACAAAATCCGTCGGATTTTGTCCGACACTGGTGTTGCATACACACGGTTGGACAAAGTTGTCGGAAAATCCAATCATTCTGAACATGGTGACGTTCGTTGCATACGACGGAACTACGTAGAGGCTAGTAGCCAATAGCTTTGGTCTCGTAATTTGATCTGAGCATGCGTGGCACTTTGTCCGTCGGAATTTTCTACACACGAAAAAGTCTGTTCGGATTTTGTTGTCGGAAAATTTGAGAGCAGTATCTCAAATTTTTTCCGTCTGAGATTCCGACGGAAAAAGTCAGATGGAGCCCACACACGGGCGGATTTTCCGACAACATGGTCCGATCGGACATTTTCCGTCGAAATTTCCGACCGTGTGTACCGGGGCTTAGAAGTTTGACCTTATCCACCTGGTGAAGAAATCGCTCATTGTGGCACTGTAGGAACATCTAGTGCAGATGGTGGAGAAAATGGTTACTTATCAATACATAAGGATATTGCCATTGTAAATATTATGCTGGGTTGGACAGAAAATACCCTCAGAGCCTAGGTGAAATTATTTACAAACAATGGAGAACTCTCACAACCACTGCCCAAAAGCAATATTCTTTCAAAATGGCAAAAAATTTATTATAACTGTTAAAGCAGAGTTCCACCCAAAAATGGAACTTCCGCTTTAAGGGAGGTGACCCCCTGACATGCCACATTTGGCATGTAATTTTTTTGGGGGGAGAGCCGGTCCCCCCTTTTTTTAGAGGGTCCCAGCTCCCACTTTCTCCCGGCGCACTGTGGCGCTATAAGGGAGATCACCTCTCCCCCCTGACGTGTGCCAGATAATTGCCCGGCCAGTCCCGGCGCGCAGCGCGGCTCGTGAATGCACAGTGGGTGAAGCCACAGCCGGGCACCCACAGTTACAATGCCGGCGCTGCAGAGAGGAGGGGGAGACAAGCGGGCTTCATGCACCCTGGGACAGGTAAGTGTCCAATTATTAAAAGTCAGCAGCTGCAGTATTTGTAGCTTTTTTTTTTTTAAGCAGAACCCCGCTTTAATGTTTTCAACAAAGTTGTTTTTAGACTTTGGAAGTTAGGTAACACCAGGGTTTTTTTTCAGCTGGAACTTGATGTAACTCAGTTCCACCACCTCTGGCTCAGGCCCTTTGCCCCCTGCTCAGCACTATAACTTGTAAACACAGAAGTCCGACTTCTTTGTTTACAAGTGACAGCTTGTCTCTCAGCAGCTCCCACAAATCTGGTCTCCTGAGTGGCTCCCACTGAGTGCAGGGTGGGGACAAGGGTGTGGTTGCCTGGGGTGCAGTGCAAATGCCGACTCCCCCACTGGATGATCTCCCTGCAAGTGAGAGAGGCGGAGCCATTTACAGTGTGCAGGGAGGTCCTAGAGCTGGCTGGGAAAAGGGGTGAAAGTGAGATGTGGATGGGGGATTCAGAGGTAAACAGCTGTGGAAGAAGGATGAACTCTGCACTCTGTATGCAGCGCACCCCCGGACTCTGCATTTTGTACATAATGCACTCCTGGTATTTAACCACTTTAAGACCAGCCTCCTTTTGGATTTTAGGTGTTTACATGTTTAAAACAGGTTTTTTTGCTAGAAACTTACTTAGAACCCCCAAACAGTATATATTGTTTTTTTTCTAACACCCTAGAAAATAAAATGGCGGTCCATGCAAAACTTTTTTTCACACCTTATTTGCTCAGCGGTCTTACAAGCACACCTTTTTTTGGAAAAAATTTTTTTTGAATAAAAAAATAAGACAACAGAAAAGTTAGTCCAATTTTTTTATATATCGTGAAAAATAATGTTACGCCGAGTAAATTGATACCCAACATGTCAGGCTTCAAAATTGCGCCCGCTCGTGGAATGGCGTCAAACTTTTACCCTCAAATATCTCCATAGGCGACGTTTAAAAAATTCTACAGGTTGCATGTTTTGTGTTACAGAGGAGGTCTAGGGCTATAATTATTGCTCTCACTCTACCGATCGTGGCGATACATCACATGTGTGGTTTGACCACCATTTTCATATGCGGGCGCTACTCACGTATGTGTTCGCTTCTGTACGCGAGCTCGTCGGGACGGGACGCTTTAAAAAAAAATAATAATATTATTTTTTTTACTTGATTTTATTTATTTTTACACTGTTTAAAAAAAAAAAAATGGGTCACTTTTATTCCTATTACAAGGAATGTAAACATCCCTTGTAATAGAAAGGCAGCATGACAGGTCCTCTTACATATGAGATCTGGGGTCAAAAAGTCCTCAGATCTCATACTTGGACTTAAATGCAAAAAAAATAAATAAAAAAAAATGTCATTTGAAAAAATTACATTGAAAAAATGTTCCTTTAAGAGGTATGGGCGGAAATTACGTTTTGACGTTGCTTCCGCCCTGCTATGGTATAGAGACGGATGGGGGTCCTCTTAGCCTCACTCGTCTCCATACCCAGCAGAGGAAAGGACCCGATGAGGGGTGGGGGCACCTCTCCCACCGTCGATAACAGTGATCTCACGGTGAATCCACTGCAGAGACCACCATTATCGTAAATACGACTGGCGTCTGAAGAGATGGATATCTCGGTTGTGGCAGCAGCTGCTGCTGTTACCGATATATCCCTCTTCAAAAAAGGGACGTACATCGTCGTGCGCTGGTCATAAAGTGGTTAATGCCCCTTTAAGACCCTCCCACTGTTAGTGAAATATGACCACACCCAGTATTTGATGCTGTTTGGAGGGTATGTGTGGGGGTAAGGGGGATTTGGGGGGTCATGGTTGAGTTCCTGCACCTATTTTCTGAGAAAAAAAGCCCTAGGTAACACTAGCATGTGCGGAGCTGTAGTGTGGTGCAGCGGCAGTAAACACTCAGAGTGCAGTTGCAGAGAACACAACTTGTACTAATGCAGGATCCATTAATTCACAACAAACCCAGCGGAAAAACAGCAGCTCGGTAACACTCACAGTATATGACAGCAGTGTGTAGCTGAGCAGGTCTCAGGTGTGCCATCAGTGTCTGTCTTGAGGGGCAGAATGCAGCCTGGCTGATCCTTACCCAAATAAGGTTTCCAGGATGGCGTGACCCTCTCTTTTCCCTACTCGTCTGGGACCTCTCCCTACTGCTTATCACTGTCCCTGTCAGATGGGTGACCTGTACCTACACTATCCACATGCAAAATGTGTGCCAAGCCCAAGAGCCAGGGTCACATGGGGCAGCAGCATCAAACCGGATAGTTCCCCCAGTGACCATGTTCCTCTTGACTTCCTTTCCCCCTGCAATGCTGCTGTGGTTAAGTGCCATCTGCAGTGGAGAAATTAGTCTGCACCTGCATACAAGCAAATAGTAGTATGACAGAGGAGCCCATGACAAAATAGGTAAGAGTGATTTGTACTCAAGGGGACTACGAAAACTATTCTGAAGAAAAGACTGTGCACACTACAGCTAACAATGAAGCTGGTATTGTTAAACATCTGGTACATGAATGCTTTCATTATTGAGCATTACCCCCTTATGTTGGGGGGCTGTGGGAGAATGTCAGTGCATCAGAGAATGTAATTGTTTTGAACAATGTTGCCCAGGAACCAGATTTTGATGAAAACAAACCTGCCATAAAATATGGCATGCTTAAACCGGAGTTCCACCCATAGTTTAAATTACTTGGCATCCAAAGCCACTGTGTTTGCGTAAAAAGAATTGGCATATCATTTTAAACTCACTGTTATATTGTGGATTCTAATCTTAATTTCCTGTGCTCGGCCACGGCCGAGCGCTTCTTTTCCTGTCTGCAATGCCAATAGGCATCGCTGGGCCGTAGCATAGCGTTATTTCCAAACCGGGAATGACGCGATGCAAGACGGCGGCCTGCGTCATTTTAAATAAGGTCAACTAGGTTTTTGTTGCCATTGTTACCCTAGCTTCCAGAGCATCGAGATTGGCGGCAGTGGATACGGGCGATTTGTTCAGAAAGTAAGTGGCTGTATTTGATGGGCGCAGTGGCTGCATTTGATGGGCACAAGTGGCTGTATATGATGGGCACAAGTGGCTGCATTTGATGGGCACAAGTGGCTGCATATGATGGGCACAAGTGGCAGCATATAATGGGCACAAGTGGCTGCATATGAGGGGCACAAGTGGCTGCATTTGACGGGCACAATTGGCTGCATTTAATGGGCACAAATGGCTGCATTTAATGGGCACAAGCGGTTGCATATGACAGGCACAAGTGGCTGCATATGACAGGCACAGTGGCTGCATATGACGGGCACATGTGGCTGCATATGATGGGCACAGTGGCTTCATATGATGGGCACACGTGGCTGCATATGATGGGCAAAAGTGGTTGCATATGATGGGCACAAGTGGCTGCATTTGATGGGCACAAGTGGCTGCATATGATGGGCAAAAGTGACTGTATATGATGGGCACAAATGGCTGCATTTGATGGGCACCATTGGCTGCGTTTGATAGGCACAGTGGCTGCATTTGATGGCACAATGGCTGCATATGATGGGCACAAGTTGCTGCATAAAATGGGCACAGTGGCTGCATATATATAAACACACACATACATAACAAGATACACATATAAAAAGAGATTTTATATATATATATATATATATATATATATATATATATATATATATATATATATATACACACACACACACACACACCAAGATACATATATAACGAGATTAGGGTTGCCACCTGTACAAGATTCACCCAGACAGTCCGGTTTTTGAGTCACGTGTCCGGTATTCAGAACGCTCGAAACCTGGACACATTCAGATCGGATGGTGGCTTTCGGGAGAGTGTTTATACCAGCCGACGCAGAACCTGCCCCTGTCACCTTCCCGCTCTCACGATCTCTCTCTGCCACTGTATGAGTTTCCGGGATTGTGGGGACCCAGCTAAGCATGGAATACCAGCGGATATGCGTGCGGGGTATGTGTTCTCCCCTGGTGAAGTGTCCTTTCCATCTCTGAGCGTCATACAATGTGACTGTCAGAGGATGAGTTCCTGCAGAGTGAAGACAGCGGTGTAGCGGGTGAGGGTGCAGGATTAGCCCAGGTGACATCGTACAGGCTCTTGCTGATACAAGCGTCCCCTCGTACACCACAGCTCAGAAAGAGGCAGCGGCGGTGCAGTGAACAGGAGGTGGGGGGAGGTTATGGTCTCTAGAAGAAGAGAGCCGGTGGAGGAAGCAGTCATTGTGCAGCAGTGGCACCGAGCAGGTCTGTGCTGTGCAAGTTACAACACACACAGTAACAGGTGGATACAGGGGTTGGGGGCATGGACACTTACTGTGTGCTCTATTGGCCATGAGTGAGATCTGCAGGACTTCCACACACCAACCCCCTCCCCCCCACCCCATCAGCTGTCAAAGAGGGATCCATATCTATGCCATCCTGGACATTCCACTACAAGGCAGCTCTCCTCTTCTACAGCCAGGATCCATGCAGAAGAGTACACACATTGTACACAGACAATACACACTGTACACAGACAATACACACACACAATACACGTCACACACACATGTCACGCACACACAATACACATGTCACACACACACAATACACATGTCACACACACACAATGCACATGTCACAAACACACAATACACATGTCACTGACACACACACACACAATACACGCACACACACACACACATGTCACGCACACACATACACACAATTCACATGTCACACACACAATATACATGTTACATACACACAATATACATGTTACACACACACACAATACACATGTCACACACACACAATATGCATGTCACACAATACACATGACACACACACAATGCACACACAACATATACACACACTGTATACACATTCCACATTGCAATTCCCCTCTCCCCCAAAGACAATCATTCATATATTGGGCACAATATAACCGTAGGTGTAAGTAGATACAGTGCATGTATATATATATATATATATATATATATATATATATATACATATATATATATGTACAGTATATATATATATATAATTTGTGTATGGTTAGCATTTTATTTAATAATGCAAAAATGGTATGGTAATGGTAGTGAAAGAAAAAAAGAGAGAGGGGGAGGAATAAAAAAAAAAACGGCAAGGAAAGAATAAAAGATGGAGAGAAGAAAGAAAGACAGTGTGTGTATACTAAAGAAACCACAGTGCGCTGCTAAAGTGTTTGGGTTTGACTTGAAGAAAAGGTATATATATACAGTATATCACAAAAGTGAGAACACCCCTCACATATTTGTAAATATTTTATTATATCTTTTCATGTGACACTGACAACTAGGGATGAGCCGAACACCCCCCGGTTCGGTTCACAGCAGAACTTCTATGGGACACGAACATGAATAATCAAAAGTGCTAATTTTAAAGGCTTATATGCAAGTTATTGTCATAAAAAGTGTTTGGGGATCTGGGTCCTGCCCCAGGGGACATGTATCAATGCAAAAACAAGATTTAAAATAATGATTTTAATAATGCTTAAAGTGAAACAATAAGCGTGAAATATTCCTTTAAATTTCGTACCTGGGGGGTGTCTATAGTATGCCTGTAAAGTGGCACATTTTTCCCCTGTTTAGTCCCTGCACAAAATTACATTTCTAAAGGAAAAAAAGTAATTTAGAAAGAACGTGCGGCTATAATGAATTGTCGGTCCCGGCAATACAGAAGAAAGAAGTCATTAAAAAAAACATCATGAGATCCCCCCAGTCTATTACCAGGCCCTTTGGGTCTAATATGAATATTAAGGGGAACCCCAAACCAAAATTTAAAAAAATCTCATACTAGGCCCTTCAGGTCTGGTATGGATATCAAGGGAAACCCAACGCCAACATTTTTTAAAAAAATGGCACGGGGGTCCCCCTCAAAATCCATACCAGACCCTTCAGGTCTGGTATGGATTTTAAGGGGAACCCCACACCAAAATAAAAAAAAATGGCGTGGGGGTCCCCCCAAACATCCATACCAGACCCTTATCCGAGCATGCAACCTGGCAGGCTGCAGGAAAAGAGGGGGGACGAGAGAGTACCCCGCCTCTTGAACCGTACCAGGCCACATGCCCTCAACATGGGGAGGGTGCTTTGGGGTATCCCCCCCTTGTCCCCATGTTGATGGGGGACAAGGGCCTCATCCCCACAACCCTTGTCTGGGGCATCAGAGGGAGGGGCGGGCCACCCGTTTATGTAACGGGTGGCCTGCACCCCTCTGACACCCTGGGAAAGCCATAGGGAAGTCCCCGTGCGTCAGAGGGGGGCGGGGTCACCCAGGAACATCACCGTGTGGCCCCGCCCTTAGTTATAAAAGAACTGTCACCTGCCAGGACGCGTCATATGGCGGGTGCCTCCCATGAAGGCGTGTCGGTCGTGGCTTTTTTTTTCGGTCCGTTGGCAGACCGAAAGAAGAAGATGAATGGACTTTGTGGTACATTTTTATTTATTTTTTTATAAAGGACTTGTCCCAAGCTGTGTCTTGTCATTTGTACCATTTTGACACTTTGGTAGGGGTGCATTTGTACTCCGTTACAATTTAACACAGGGGGGAGGCCAGGATATGGGGGTCCCCTTGTTAAAGGGGGCTTCCAGATTCTGATAAGCCCCCCCGCCTGCTGACCCCCACAACCATCGGGGAAGGGTTGTGGGGATGAGGCCCTTGTCCCCATCAACATGGGGACAATCGCTGCCCGTTGTTATGGCAACTATACAAACTAACGGCGATAAGAGTGTAGTTTAACTGTGCATGCGCTAGATGGAGAGGTGCATGCTGGTTATCCAGCATGCTCCTCTGTTCAGAGAACCAGGAAGACAAATCAACTGGGCTTCAAATGCCCATAGCTAAAATGGAAACAACCACAAGATCGCTGGCTATATATGATGTACGTTTTAAAATACATTCATAAACAGATCACGAATAATTGATATGTGTGACTGCATAGATAGTATAATAATGTTGAGATTGAAAAAATAAATAAAAAATGTATGGCCGGAACCCAGCTTTAAGCATTATTAAAATCACTGCTCCCGAAAAAAGTGCAGTTTTTAAAACTTTTTTTGCAATGTAAAGTAGTGAGTGTACAGCTTGCATAACAGTGTATATTTGCTGCCCCCTAAAAATAACTCAACGAACAAAGATTATTGTCTAAACCGCTGGTAATAAAAGTGAGTACACCCCAATGTCCAAATTGGACCCAAAGTGTTAATATTTTGTGTAGCCACCATTATTTTCCAGCACTGCCTTAACCCTCTTGGACATGGAGTTCACCAGAGCTTCACAGGTTTCCACTGGAGTCCTCGTCCACTCCTCTACAATGACATCACGGAGCTGGTGGATGTTTGAGACCTTGTGCTCCTCCACCTTCCGTCTGAGGATGCCCCACAGATGCTCAATAAGGTTTAGGTCTGGAGACATGTTTGGCCATTTCATCATCTTTACCCTCAGCTTCTTTAGCAAGGCAGTGTTTGTTTTGGAGGTGTTTTTGTGGTCTTTATCATGTTGGAATACTGCCCAGTGTCCCAGTTTCCGAAGGGAGGGGATCATGCTCTGCTTCGGTATGTCACAGTACATGTTGGCATTCATGGTTCACTCAATGAACTGTAGCTCCCCAGTGCTGGCAGTACTCGTGTAGCCCCAGATTATGACACTATCACCACCGTGGTTAACTATAGGCAAGACACACTTGTCTTTGTACTCCTCACCTGGTTGGCGCCACACACACACACACTTGACACCATCTGAATCAAATAAGTTTATCTTGGTCTCATCAGATCACAGGACATGGTTCCAGTAATCCAATGCAGGCTTTCTTGTGCATCATCTTTAAAATAGGCTTCCTTTTGGGACAACAGCCATGCAGACCAATTTGATGCAGTGTGCGGCGTATGGTCTGAGCACTGACAGGCTGACCCACCCTTTAAACCTCTGAAGCAATGCTGGCAGCACTCATACGTCTATTTCCCAAAGACAAAAATCTTGACGAGGCCTGTTCTGAGTGGAACCTGATGTGTTAAATCGCTGTATGGTCTTGGTCACCATGCTGTAGCTCAGTTTCAGGGTCTTGCCAATCTTCTTATAGCCTAGGCCATCTTTATGTAGAGCAACAATTCTTTTTTTCAGATCCTCAGAGAGTTCTTTGCCATGAGGTGCCATGTTGAACTTCTAGTGACCAGTATGAGAGAGTGAGAGCAATAACACCAAATTTAACACACCTGCTCCCCATTCACACCTGAGACCTTGTAACACTAATAAGTCACATGACACCAAGGAGGGAAAATGGGCCCAATTAGGACATTTTCACTTAGGGGTGTACTAACTTTTGTTGCCAGCGGTTTAGACATTAATGGCTGTGTGTTGAGTTATTTTGAGGGACAGCACATTTACACTGTTATACAAGCTGTACACTTACTACTTTACATTGTAGAAAAGTGTCATTTCTTCAGTGTTGTCACATAAAAAGATATAATAAAATATTTACAAAAGTGTGAGGGGTGTATTCACTTTTGTGAGATACTGTATATATATATATATATATATATATATATATATATATATATACTGTATATATATATATATTGTTATGTATATATATATCTGCACAGAAACAAGTGATTTTGTTTACAATTAGTATTTTTTTAAGGCTATTGCCTTTTGCAGCAGATTTCTGTATTTCTTGAATAATATTCCTTGCTGTACATGCAGTATATTTCCTGGTTCCTGGAGGGAGGAGGGGAGGAGAGGTTTGCATAAATAAGGGACGGCAACTTCCTCTGACACTGCCGTTGGTATGGAAACCTTACCTGAAACCTATTACACTGCTTGTGCTGCACTGAGCATGTGCAAGATCTGGAAGGATGAGATCCAGGAAGAAATAACGAAATTACAAAATGGACCTTAGTTTACAGACTAACTTTACTAGAATACATTAAGCTTGTGTATTATAGGGATATTTTTATTTAACCACTTCCCACCCGGTTAATAGCAGATTGAAGTCCTGGAAGTGGTTCTGTTATCCTAACTGGGCGTCATATGACGTCCTTCAGGATAAAATGCTGCAGCGCGCCCGCGGGGGCGCGCATCGTGGCGTTCGGTGGAGCGATGTGTCAGTCTGACACACCGCTACACTGATCTCAGTAAAGAGCCTCCGGCAGAGGCTCCTTACCATGTGATCAGCCATGTCCAATCACGTTTGATTACGATGTAAACAGGAAAAGCCTGTGATCGGCTTTTCCTCACTCGCATCTGACAAATTTTTAAAAAAAAATTCTTCTTATTGTTTTTTATTTGTTGCGCAAAAAATAAAAATCGCAGAGGTGATCAAATACCACCAAAAAAAAATCTCTATTTGTGGAAACAAAATGATAAAAAAATTGTTTGGGTACAGTGTTGTATGACCGCGCAATTGTCATTCAAATTGCTACAGCACTGAAAGCTGAAAATTGGCTTGGGCAGGAAGGTGTCTAAGTGCCTGGTATTGAAGTGGTTAAAAAGTATAAATTTGGCTGGAACACCGCTTTAATTGAGTTATCAATTCATATATGTAACAGCCCCATAAATGCATGGTCCTTGATATATTTTCTAACCATGTGTTAGGGGACAATTGGGATAAAATAAAAAATGCAACTATGCAAAAGTTTTTGGGACAGTGTTTTACCATAAACTAAAATAAATATTAAAAACATGAATTTCTTGTTGGTTAGCCCCCCTGTATCTAATTTTTTAGCAAATAAACTTAAGGACCATTTAGAAAATGGCAGTACATTTTCAAAGTGCAATATTTGTTTCCATCAGGTACCTTTAAGCTGTCCAGCTGTCAATATTTCTTATTCCAACTGAGGAGTTTGATTAGAGATATTGGTGTCCCTTTTTTTAAGATTCATGAGTAATTCTAACCGAAAGATAATTTTCTCAGTAAAATGTCTGATTCACATAAAACATAGATGTGGAATGAGTATTCATTCACATCAAATGGGTATTTATACTTAAAGTGGTCCTAAAGCTATAAAGTTGTTTTTACCCTAATGCATTCTCTGCATTAACATCCAGTTCCCCAAACACTTACCCGGCTCCTGTTTCGATCCAGCGCTGTGCACAGCTGTGGGTCTTCTCTTCCTTCTACCCGCTCTCACAACCTCGGCTGAGAGCAGCAGGAGCCAATTGTTCTTGCTGCTGTCAGTGAAATGATTTGAGGAAGGAGTGGGGCCAGGGCCGAGCTGCACTGTGTGTGTCTATAGGATCGCACCTGCATGTCTGTCCCTATAGCAACTGACTGGCTGTTGGGGCAGACATTGAAGTGGAGGAGCCAAGATCACCGGCAGGGAACCTAAGAAGAGAAGCTTCAGTGCCACTCTGTGCAACACCATTCCATGGGGAAGGTAAGTATAAAATGTTTATTATTTTAATTTAAAAAATGCATTTAAAACCACTTTGAAGTTTACTCAAATATATATATATATATATATATATATATATATATATATATATTTTTTTTTTTTTAAATCAGCATGGGGGCATGGCTTATTATTAGTCCAAAGTGTCCCTCGTCCTGATGGCTGCTTCCGTCCTCTGATCCACTCACCCTACCCCAGCAGCGGTAATCTTCTGGTGCTGCTGGAGTTAAAAGAGGTGAGGGACCTAAGACAGGCACTAATCAATGGTGATGACTATACCCAACTTTTCTTCCCCCTCCTCTAGCTGTACTAGAGCTTCTATGAATGAAAAGTGATCTTTGAATGGAGGAGGCAGACATTTAATTCATCTGTCCATCCTCCATTTATAGAGTTTTTTTTTTTTAATCATGCAAGCTGTAGTGCATATTTTATGAATGGAAAATGAGGGTGGAAAGTGCAGGCTTAGTCAACACTCTTGATGAGTACCTGTAACAGTTATTTTTGCTCTTTTACCCCACACAGCACAGGAGGATTACTACTAGGGGGGTTCAGAGGACTTCATATTTCAACTAAAGCAGCAGTCATCAGCACAAGACATATTTTGCAATGATAGTAAGTACCGTCACTGATTTTTTTTTATATCAAACTAATCTCAGGCTTTAAAGCCTCTATTCCTCATTTAAGCCTGCCACACACGGTGTACATTTCTTTCCTGCAACCATGGGTTGCAGGAAAAAAATTTGCATGATTCCCCATCAACGTGGATAGTGCTGACTGGGCTCCCTCCTGCCGAGCTATTGTCTGCTCCCGACGGGATGGCGGGAGATACCATCTTCGCCAGAAGACAGTGATGCTATAGCGGCTAGTGATAATCGTAAAAGATTCCGGCAAGCTGGTTGTACCCAAGTTGATCGATCAATCAACTTGGTACATTCAGCCTGCTCATTAACGGTTCGAATCTCGACCGGTTCCTGCTGAATCGGTCCAGATTCAAACTGTGTATGGCCGGCCTAACAGACTTTTTTGTCTACACCTCAAGTGATTTCTTTCACTCAGAGTTATCTCCAAGCAGATACTAGGAGTAATAACATGTGTGATCTTTGTGAATTTACTTTTACATTGATTTTATCATAAGGGATGCTAAAACAAGACTGATAATGTTACAATAGCATTGGTAGTGATAAACTAGTAGAGCAGACAAAATAAAAGTATAAGTGCCTACATGAATAGATGTCAAGTTTATGCAATAATCTTCCCCTGTTTGCTTACCTCTCCTCATGTGCTCCTAAGGTCCACTACCTAGCGGTGCACTTCTGACTCCTACTGAGTGCACCTGTCACCTGGTCGCAGGTGACCTGACAGTTTGATCAGCCATGGACCCAGCTGATGTGCCGCTACCCGCAGACGATCCATTGCAGGGCTTAGTTCGCAGACTTGAGACCCAAGAATCACATCAGACTCAGGTGATGCGATTCCTTCAGGATTTGGCATCCCGTTTTGAACAGGTTCAGGCCTCATTAGGACCCCCGGTTCCACAACCTCAACCGCTATCTGCTGCTGCACCTATCGCATCAGTCGCAGCCACACATTCATTAAAACTACCTGCTCCGGCCTGTTTCTCTGGGGACTCCAAGGCTTGCAGGGGGTTCCTTAGCCAGTGCACAATTCATTTTGAACTTCAGCCCCAAAACTTCCTGTCCGATCGGGCGAAAGTAGCATATATTATATCCCTCCTAGTCAGCCTGAGCTCCCAGTCCCCTCTCTTCGATCCGATGAGCACCCCCTGCCTGCTGAAGAACCTATGCAGTTGGGCTGGACCAAGTTATCTCCCGAAGAACGCACTAGGCGCAGAACTCTGGGCCTATGCCTCTATTGTGAGGCCAAAGGTCATTTCCGTGACACTTGTTATCTTCGTCCGGAAAAACGCTCAGGGCTAATACTAATCTGGAAGGTGGACTGTTAGACCCTGAAACATCACCTTCACCTTCTCGTCTTCTCCTTTCTGTGTTGCTTCATGTCGGCACTTCCTCTCGTTCGGTCTCAGCACATCTGGATTCCGGAGCCGCTGCCAATTTCATGGATTGGGAAACTGCATCCTCCATGAGACTTACCCTTTTGCCCCTTACAACGCCATTGGTGGTCTTGGCGATTGATGGCACTGTTCTCCCAGGGGGCCCTATCTGCTTCCAGACCCTTCCTGTCAAGATGTCAGTAGGGACATTCCACCAGGAGTGGATATCCTTCCTTGTCTTACCTAAGGCTTCATCTCCTATCATATTAGGTCTTCCTTGGTTACGGCTCCATTCCCCACACATTGACTGGACTGCTGGACAGATCCTGGCTTGGGGTTCCTCCTGTTCCTCTTCCTGCCTACTCAAGGTTACCCAAAAGAGAAACTTCCTGTTGCCACCATCCCAGTAGCTTCTGCTATTCCCACTGTATATAGTGATCTCTGGGATGTGTCCCGCAATAGTCGGACTGAGGCACTCTCTAGGTCATGTGGCACTCTGGATGAGGGGCCCACCTATGAACCTGAGTCGATCTTTCACTCCAGTTTGCATAACCATTTACTTTTGCCTGTCCCTAATCTCCCTTGGACACACACCCAAGCTAACTTGTCCGCAAGTTCCACAGTCGCTATGCCCTGTGATGCGATTGAGATGGTCACTACAACTGACAATACTATTCAGTCGGCCTCTGCACTATTTATGTCAGTCCAGCCCATGCCCAGTAAGCTTTCTGCTTCTTGTTCAGGACCTTCTGTAACCTGGCCTCACCCTACTGCTACTATGCCCTTAACCATTCCTAAAAAGCCTTTAGTCCTCAAGTCCTCTCGTCCTCTCCCTACCTCGGTTCCGGTCTCTGAGGATAATCTAAAATACAAGGTTAGTCAAGTTTTGGATTCCCGGCTCTGTAAAGGCATTCTTCAGTACCTCATACATTGGAAAGGGTTTGGTCCTGAGAGGTCTTGGATCACTGCATCTGAGGTCCTTGCTCCTCATTTGTTGAGGAGGTTCCATCTGGAGTTTCCCTTTAAGCCTGCACCCAGGTGGGGGAGGGGGAGGCCTCATAAGAGGGGGGTACTGTCACGGTTATGCAGTAATCTTCCCTTGTTTGCTTACCTCTCCTCATGTGCTCCGACTAAGAGGCCAGCCACTCTCACCTGGTGGTTTTTATAACCTCTCCTCTAAGCATGGCTCCACCCCAGGCCCTATCAGGGAAACCTATATTAACCTGTGCACTGCAAGCCAGTGGTGCTAATCAACCATTGTGTATTCATGGTGTGTTCGGCTTCCTGGTTCCTGCGTGCCATGTGCTCTATGTTTGTCTCTGTTACCGACCTTGGCGTGTTCTCAACGATTCCTGTCTGCTTGTGACCTTGACCCTTTGGCATGTCCCTGACCATCCCTGTCTGCCTGTGACCCTGAACCTTTGGCGTGTACTCTGTTGTTCCTGTCTGCTAGTTGCCCTGACCTCTGCCTTATCCCCTTACTATCCTTGTCGTTCCAGCCTGCTGCTTCCTTCTCCTGTAGTCTACTGTGAGCTTGAGCTGTGAGACCCTGGGGGCCGCGACCTGGAGCCAGACTGCAGCGAAGTCCATCCTCACCACTAGAGGCTCTGGCGAACACCTGCTGGCTCTTAGACTCTGCGCCCTGGGGAATCTATGCTCTAGCTCCCACTGGGATCTGTGTTAGTGATCCAGTAGACCTGTGTCCTGAATCTCCCTGGGTACAATCCGCAGCAGTCAGTCCTAAGGTCCACTACCTAGCGGTGCACTTCTGACTCCAACTGAGTGCACCTGTCACCTGGTCGCAGGTGACCTGACAATAGAGATCTAAAATATGTGAGCTAGATAAAGTGTACTATGAAGGATATAGTTGACAACCATGCGAAAAAAATACACCTTTGTAAATTCATCCTAATGCTTACTAACTCACTTTTGTAAACTAGACAATGTGATATTTTTAAACAGATAATGGAAATAACATATGATATGAATGATCATGTTTCTCCTAATCTGACCCCACTGACTCCTCCTCTTTGTGCTAGACTAGTCATCAAACAGGAAAACAGATATGTGGGTGGTTTGCTACACTGACAAGTTTACCAATTTAGAAGAAAATTGTGTTTTGCCTTATTTCCATCACAGAGGCAGGTATGAATCCCCAAATAAGTTTTGAGATTCATGCAAAATATGTAGTAGACTATTTCTTAGCACGTTTTCACTTTTGCAGAAACACACTACAGTCCATTTAACATGGTTTCCTATGAATGTAGTTCACATCTGTGCATTTTATGGAAAGAGCCAGGGACTTTTTTCTGGTTTTTGGTTCCATAAACTTCAATGGATCAAAAGCATGTATTGAAAAATGCAAAATGCACCTGTAATATGCAAACTGCAACCTGCATAATTGTAAACCAGGCCTAAATAAATCTTTAATTTAATTTTTGGATCAAATAGGAACACGAAAGATAGCCCAGTTTTGAGCTTTGCAAGTATGCACATGTGGTGATATTAATTTCAGGTCTGCCAGGCTCTATAGAATGTCACTTGTACACATTTAAACACTGTACCCTCAGTCCATTTGAGCTGCGGAATTAAAATGAAATATTAGGCTACTGTGCCAAACTGCATTATTTGTACAGCTGTACAGGACAGAAATATTTGCTCACAGAAAATCAAGGAATTGCAGACGGCTAAACTGTAAAAATAACAATGCTGGAAGGATTAATCGACCCTGAACCTGTCATCAGCTCTTTTAGTATGTTGCAACTACTTTAATTAGAACTATATAATTATATTTTAAAAATATTCCTAATGACAGATTTCAGAATATTGGCTGCAAGGTTTGAAGTTTACCCAGAAAAAGTAATGGTTTATAAAGATGAGAATGTTTACATACTAACGTGAATTTAGGGGCACTATCAATGCCATAATCTCAGTCAACCGAGTATTAGCTGGCAAGTGTCAGGAATGCGAACAAAAATTAGATACATGAGTGGATGTCAGGCTGGTTGCAGACACATACAGTGTGTATAAATAAGTACTGATAAAAAAAAAGGTATGGCGGTTTGGATAGGGACCCATTTAAATGTTATTTTAAAAGTAGACACGTACAAAATAAACATACAGTTATAAAAAGTTGAGCTATTTCCATAGTGGCACTGTGAGTATGCAGAAATCAACCCAGTCCTATTCCGTAGGGTTAAATTTTGAGTTGGCTCACCCTTTGCAGCTTCAACTCTTCTGGGAAGGTTGTCCACAAGTGTGTGTATGGGAATGTTTTTTTTTTTTTTTAACAGAAGGAATGTTTATTGGAGTAATAAAACATTACACATGTATATGATACATTAGTATGACGTAAAGGAGTAATTTAACAGTGCTGTTACAGATCCGTTCTTTACCACAGGAACCAGCCAACATAGATCAACTATCAATAATGCTTAGTATCCAATGCCAAATTGCAGTGTCTCATCATCTGGGAGTAGGTTTGTATTCAGAGCATCATGACTAGTGGAGAATGCAACATACCATCGAGCAACCATTTACCCCTACGGAGGGCTCAGTATGAAACAGTAGAAGTGGGGAGAAGGGGGACAGAGAGGGGGACAGGGGGAAAGGGAAATCCCCTGCCAGAACCACATTATCAACCAAAACATTTGCTAGGTACTGGGCAATCTTAGTTAAGACTGTCAAAGATCGTGAGGACGCCGTCCAGCATAGTGGGAGGAGCCTATGCGTGGTGTCTGTAGCGGGAGCATGAATGCGGGAAGCCGACAGAGAGTGAGAGACTCCGGATCGGCGTGTAAGATCTCCCGCGCCCACCTCGGCCCCTGTGTCCCAGACTTCCCGCAGTTACGGAGGCCGCTGTTACATCAATAAGAAAGGCGCCGCTGCTGTATACACTGGAGCGGCGTGTATGCAATCCGGCCGTCTTCGCTCCCCCCTCGCCTCCGCCCCTGCTCGTACTATTACACACACTGCCGCCCGCTCTTCCGACCCCTCCTCAGCCTTCTCACAGGAATGTAGAGCGGGGAATAGCCGCTGAAGGGACCTAATCGTTCCAGCATATATTTCAACTCCCGGAGGACCCCCAGGGTACCATAAAGAGTGACACGCAAGTTGATGGGCAGAAATATGAGGTACCCTGTAAATGTTATTAAAATGTGAAATGTCTCCTAAAGAAAGAAGTTGTGGCCTGATTGGAGCCCTCTCCTGGTAAGAACTGTGATCTTAACTAAATCTCCATGGACTGAACTGTGCTGAAATGTGCTTGTTTGTAATAATATAATGGTCTGTGTTATAAGGTCGTGCAGCGGACAAAATCTGTGCCTGAGATCTCATAGTAGGAAGGGACATACTGGGGCAGAGGCTTTGAAGATTTATTTGTATCAAACAAAGTAACCGTGATAGGATATTGTAATATAGGTAAAGCCCTCCTAAAGCAGTAGAGGAGCGTTGGACTGAGTTACCTACCAGCAAGAACGGTGAATGGCCAATCCCAGATAGTTGACCACGCTCACTAGTAAAGGGCATAGTATCTGTGTTGAAACCAGTACCCAACTAGGATTAAACAGGCTGATGCGAGACGTTTGGGCTGTGGCCCTTCAGACGGATCTGGGCCTGAACTTTTCTTAAAGGGGTTTCTGGTACCCCCCCCCCCCCCTTGCCCAACTCCTCCCTTTTCTCTTTTTATTTTTTTGGTGGCTCCCGGGGTCGGACGCATAGAACTTAACTACGGGGGCGACGGACTAATTGCGAGTTGGATACCCTGAGATATACCTCGGGACCCAGAGGGAGAGCCAGCTTGACATAGTTAGTTAGACAATTAATAAAGAAACTCCCTTATTTTCGTTAGGCGGAGATTACCAGGCGGGGGTTCCGTCCCAGGGGTAATTGAGAGGTGATTCGGATAAAGTATAAGAGTCACCAATCAGGTGAGGACTATCAGTAAAACCCTGTGGGACCCTAGAATAATACGCTCGTGCAAAACGCCTTTATTAAACCACCCAGGAGGGGAGTTTTGTTATGAAGATTGGGGGTTGAGGTCAACCCGAATACTACAAGGTCCGCTCCGGGACAGAGGGAGGAAAGGGAATTGAGGAAGTGGAGGAAGGAGATGAAGGGAAACCCCAAATATAAAGAGAAGTTATAAAGAAAGAAAACTGGGGAAACAAATGAGAAAAGTAAAAGACACCAACATGAGCAAATCTACGAGCAAAACAACAAAAGGGGGGCTTCCCAAAACACAGAAGGAGAAGACCACAGCCAGCACAATTAAGCAGTATATGACTCAAGGAGCAAGTCCAAAAAATTTGGAAGGGACAAGAAAGCACCTTCTTAAAGCAGGAAAAAAAAAGGGCCAGATAAAAAACCAGAGGAGATATCTGATCAGTCCAGAGAGGATCTTACTACTGAAAGTGATTTGGATAATAGTAAAATGGGAGGAGCAAAAAGCAGAGGACCACCTACCAACAAAAGGGGAGATGATGGGGATGTTTGAGCAACTGAAAATCGCCATAAAAACCGACATCTGTCTCCTGAGGACAGACTTGGGACATCTATTAACAAGAGTGGAGGTGGCAGAGGAAAGGACAGATAAGTTGGCCCAAGAGGTGTGTAAATTAAAGGAGCAGATCAACCGTGCACATTTTAACCAAAGGAGACTTCAATATGGATTGGAAGACCAAGAAAATCGTAATAGAAGACAAAACCTGAGAATTAGATCAATACCTAAAGCTTTCTTAGACAAAGGCGATGATGAATTCCCCAGGATAGATAGAGTCCATCGGATAGGCAAACCAAGGGAAACAAATACAGACCGACCCCGAGATATTATTGTGCGATTCAGTTTTTACGAGGATAGAGCAGAGATCTGGAAAAAGATAAAGGGGCCGGTGCCAATACAGTATGAAGGTATAGAATTACAGGTGTTCATGGATCTTGCCCCTGAGGCCTTAGCCAGAAGACGCCTACTTAAACCTCTCCTGGAGATTATGAAAAACAAGAACATACAATACAACTGGGGGTTTCCATCCTGTTTACTAGGTTTTAGGGAGGGGGTCTCAGCAAGACTGACATTACCTGAAGATTTAGGGGACTTCTGTAAAAAACTTGAGATACAGGTGCCGGAGCTCCCAGGGTGGTCGGATGACCAACTGGATATAATCTGAATGAAAGGAGTCGGGGGCGGCGGGACATGTGGGAACAAGGGATCACGGGTGCGCCTCCCCTCCCCCTGCCCTTATGGGGCCGGGGGGAGCGGGGCGCACGTATGGGTCTACCTTGGAAGTGCGGCTCAATGATGGTCAGGAAGTTCAGGACCGTTGGCGAGCCGGGGGCCGTGAATGGGCCAGGGGAGGGGGGCGGGAGGAGACCTGGGAGTAGGTTGGATGGAGGTGGGATGGCGGGGGGTGGGGGGGATATTAGGGGGCTTGACCGGAATGTAGTTGTATCCCAGAACAGACGAGTGAAATTTAAACTACCCAGTAAAGTAAGAATGCCATGATGACAGATATAAATTTTATGACATATAATGTCAAGGGGCTGAATACACCCAATAAGCGGCATAAGATATTCAAAGAGCTTAAACAATACGATGCTGAAGTGGTCTACCTGCAGGAGACTCATACCTAACACGAATCAAATATTAAACTGTACTCCAAGGATTTCCCAAATTGGTATTATGGGGACACTATTACAAAAAGAGGCAGGGGAGTGGCAATAGGGTTTGCTAAAAAAAGTACGATTCAGTTTAGAAGACAGAATAACTGATCCTGAAGGAAGATACCTCTTTTTGAAAGGCAAATTAGGTGAAATGAAATGTACTCTTGCAAATATATACTCCCCTAACATTAACCCCGGGGCATACTTAGCGAGAATATTGGGAAAGCTGATGGAGTTTAAAAAAGGAGTATGGATAATGATGGGAGATATGAACTTCTGTATGGACCCAGTGAGAAATAGTACGTCCCGTGTACAGGGGATTAGCAACGTGTAACTAAGAAGGGTTACACAAAAATTACACGCATGTCAAATGACAGACGTATGGAGAAGTCAGCACCCAAAGGACAAAGATTATTCGTTCTACTCCCCTGTACACGGGACGTATTCGATGATAGACTATATTTTTTTTAGGTCACAGAGCACTGGACAGGGTACTTGAAACCAGTATAGTAATAATTAATCTGTCAGACCACGCCCCGGTAAAGATGAAAATACAAATACTAGGTGATCGAAAGAAACCCCTCCCGTGGCGATTAAACAACAAGATAATCCAAGAAGTAGAAGGAGCCGAAAAAATAGGCAAGGAATTGGAAAAATATTTTCTGAGGAACGATACAGAGGGAATCTCGGGGCAAATCCTTTGGGAGGCCCACAAGGCCTACATAAGGGGGATCCTGATTGCAGTGGGTGCAGGAAAAAAATAATGAGATCTGAAAAAATTAAAAAAGTAATAGAGGAAATATTTAGTTTAGAACAACAACATAAAAGATACCCAAGCCAGGATAGAATGTTGTATCAAAAAATAGTAATAAAAAGGGATGAACTAAAAATACTAATGGAACAAGAGACTAAAATAACTTTTTATCACTTAGCAAGGGAAAATTATTATGGGAGTAATAAATCTTCCAAATATTTAGCAAAAATGCTGCAGAAGAAAAAATCTATAAACTATATAGAGAAAATCCAGTCTGGCAAAGGGGATATAGAACATACTACAAACGGAATAGATCAAATATTCAAGAACTATTACGAGGAATTATACTCAGTGGAACAGAAAGAAGGTGGGGAGGAAAGAGTAAAAAACAGGAAAACCAATGATTTTTTAAGTAAAGCCGGCTTACCAAAGATTACAGATACTGAACGGGAATCCCTAGAAGGACCGATAACAGAAGAAGAGATAACCAGGGCATTAGCAGGATCTAAATCGGAGAAAAGTCCGGTACCAGATGGATTTACAATCTATTATTACAAAAAATTTAAGAAAATCCTGATTCCAAAGTTATGTAGCTATTTAAACGGCTTGGGCGTAGAGTTTGAAATTAGTAAAGAGGCTCTATCTGCCTCAATAACTGTAAAGAAGGAGAGGAAAGATGGAACGTGCTGTGCTAATTATAGGCCAATTTCATTGCTTAATGTTGATACCAAGCTCTACGCCAAGATACTAGCAGACAGGATGAAAACACTTATGAATAAACTAGTCCACCCGGATCAAGCGGGATTCGTACCAGGTAGGGAAGGGACAATGGGATGAGAACCCTGCTTTTGTTATCGTATGAGAACGATAAGAAGAGTTCGAGTCTACTCCTGTCGACAGATGCCCAGAAAGCATTTGACAGGGTAGACTGCAACTTTATGTTTAAGACCCTGGAGAAAATGGGGATAGGCCCAAAAATGCTCCAGCGGATTAGGACACTATACCATCATCCGACAGCTATAATAAAGATCAACGGTACGGAATCCCCTTCTTTCGAAAAGAAAAATGGGACGAGACAGGGGTGCCCACTTTCCCCCCTCCTGTTTATTTTATCTCTGGAACCACTGCTTTCCACGATCCGGAGGGACCCCGAGATAAAAGCATTCAAAGTGGGGGAAGAGGAACACAAGCTATCTGCTTATGCAGACAATGTTTTGTTTTACATAGGTAAACCTGACTCATCCCTTCCCAGACTTATGAACACGATAAAAGTTTATGGCGAACTGTCAAACTTTAAAATTAACCAAGGAAAATCGGAGGTTCTAAATATTAATACAAAGATCTCTGAAAAACAAAAGCTCCAAAAAGATTTCAAATTCCCTTGGCGGAAAGAACTAAAATACTTAGGTATAAAATTGGCACCTTCACTCAAAAAAAACTATATCCCGCTGTTAGATGAAATCAAAACGGAGAGTAAAAGATTGACATACAGACCACTTACCTGGCTAGGACGAATCCACTCACTCAAAATGTTCATATTACCCAAAATCCTCTATAAATTTCAAATGATGCCCATAGCGTTACCAAACTTTTATTTATCAAAACTCAAAGCTTTATTAATGGGTTTCGTTTGGAATAACAAAAAACCTAGAATTGCATATTCCACTCTGAAACAGGAGAAAAATTGTGGGGGGCTGGCAGTCCCCGACATCCATTATTACTACAAAGCCATTGTGCTGTCGAGAATTGTAGAATGGGTAAAAGAAAGTAAAAAAGAAAAAAGGTGGGTCAATTTAGAAAACACCCTTAGTAATGCACAATTAGGTAAGATTATTTGGAACCCCCCAAAACATAGGAAAGTGGACACGAATAGTAATGAATTGACACTTAATGCAGTTAGGGTCTGGGATGGAGTATATAAGAAACTAAATGGTCACTATAATTCGCCACTTATAGCTTTAAAAGAAAATTAATTTTTTGCACCAGGAATTAAGATTAATGGGGGAATTGGATGAAACAAGAGCGGGCACAGGTGAGGGATATTTTAAAAGAAGGGAAGATACTACCATTACAGGAATTGAAAGCGAAGGAGGGATTTGAGGGAATAGATGAGTGGCGGTATCGCCAGCTTGCTCACTTCACTGGGAGTCTGCCCCACCCAATGAGAGCGTCGGCGGAACTAACGCCTTTCGAGCACCTCTGTACAACTAATAACCCCAAAGGCATTATATCAAGGTGGTACAGACTCTTACTGGAGGGGGATGACCTGGTGACTCCGCCATATATACAGAAATGGGAAAGGGAATTGGGAACACATTGTGACACAGGCACTATGAAGAAAATTTTTAAATTAGCACATAGGTCAGCAATGGATAGTAAGTCTGCCGAAATAAATTATAAAATTCTAACGAGATGGTATGCTACCCCTGATAAGACCAGCAAATACCAACAGGGTAAATCAGGGAATTGTTGGAGAGGGTGTAGTGAGCTGGGCACAATGACGCATCTTTCGTGGAGTTGTCCAAAAATTAAGGCACTCTGGGGAAAAGTATTGTATTATGTAAAGGAAATAACAAATATAGAAGTTCCAGAAGAACCGTGGACAGTTTTATTGCATGGTACAAAAGAAGGCGTAAAAAAATACCAAGGGGCATTAACCCCACATTTCTTAAATGCCTCAAAAAAACTCCAACAATTTGGGAATGAATAGACGAAGTTGAAGGTATTTATAGTATGGAAAGGTTAAGAGATAGTAATGGTGGCATAGAAGACGAAAAAATAGATAAGTGGCAGGAGTGGAGGAAATTTTAAAAAAACATGGAGCTACGCGGAACAACTAAGAACTTAGGAATCTGGGTTGGTTATAGGATAAGATGGGGAAACAACAGGCGAAGTAAGAGTTGCCGGTCAATCGCGGGTGGGGGGATCTAGGTGGAGGGTTGGGAGGAGAGGGACGAATGGAAAAATTTAGTGGGTATTTTATATACTGAGTTTTTGTGAGTGTGCTATTTTTCATGTTGATATGCATAAAGTAAGTGAACTGAAAGTTGATTTTAAGTCTTGTGAAAATTCGCTGAAGTGGCAAAAAAAAGAAAAAGAATAAAAAAAAAAAAAGACTGTCAAAGATGCCGGTGCGGAGATGTAGAGTCCCACCACCACCATAGGTACATTTGCAATTACCGCGTGGAGAATGACAAATTTCCCCCCAGGGTCCAGATGCAAATCCACCAGAGTGAAATAGAGGGACTTGTGAATAAGCACACTCACCCCCCTGGCATAGGAGGAGTAAGTGGCATGATAATAGTGACCCACCCAGGGCTTGTTAAGGCTAAGGACTTTACTGCCCATTAAATAGGTTTCCTGAAAAATACATATATCAGGGCGGTATGTTTTATGGAAATTAAACACTAAGGAGCGCTTAATACGAGAGTTTAGGCCCCTGACATTCCATGAAATAATAGTTAAAGGAGCCATGACTGAGGTTAGAAATTAAATGAACGGTGCGGTAGGACCAAGTATATAAAAGCACCCACAAGTTTGGGGTGGAGGAACTTGACTGGCCTGCAAAGAGTCCTCAACCCAATAGAACACCTTTGGGATAAATTAGAGCGGAGACTGCAAGCCACATCAGTGCTCAACCTCACAAATGCTCTTCTGGAAGAATGGTCAAACATTTTCATAGGCACACTTCTAAACCTTGTGGACAGCCTTCCCAGAAGAGTTGAAGCTGTTATAGCTGCAAAGGGTGGGCCAACTCAATATTGAACTCTACGGACTAAGACTGGGATGCCATTAAAGTTCATGTGCGTGTAAAAGCAGGCGTCCCAATACTGTTGGTAATATAGTGTATACCCATCTTTGCTGTCCTCTTTTCTGTACAGACTTTATTTGTATTCAGATAATTTATTAAAATATTATGCAATGCATATCTGCCTGTAAGGGGGAGTATGAGTAGGAGTATGAAGATTGTAGCTGGGCCCCCTGGAGATCCACAGGGCCAGTGGCTCGCTTCTAAGTTGCCTTTGGCTCTGGCCCCTCCAATGCTTTCTCCTTGCAGTTTTGATCAGGCAGAGCCTAAAGTATTAGTGTTTTGACAGCAATAATTCTTAAAAAGATGTCTACAGTGCCTTGCAAAAGTATTCACCCACCCCCTTGGCTTTTTATCTATTTTGTTACATTACAGTTTTTAGTTCAATGTTTTTTTAATCTGAAGTATATGTGATGGATCAGAACACAATAGTCATGTTGAGTAAAATTTGAAAAATATACAATTTTTCAGACATAAAAAAAAATATAATTTGCATGTGTGTATGTATTCACCCCCTTTGTTATGAAGCCCATAAAAAGCTCTGGTACAACCAAATACCTTCAGAAGTCACATAATTAGTGAAATGATGTCCACCTGTGTGTCACATGATCTGCCATTACATATACACTAGACATGTGCACACTGAAATATTTTGTTTTGGAATTTTGTTTTCGTCCGAAAAATACATTTATTTAGTTACTCCCGAAATTGGTTTTTTATTTATTTTGTTTTTCGTTAAAAATTGCATTCGTCCAAAAATCCAAATTAATTAAGGTCGAATCTGTTATTGAAGGCTCATGGTGTCTGTTGAATGTTCAAAGAAGATTTGACGGAGCAGCTAAACTGTACGACGCCGTATAGTTTAGCTGCTCCGTTGAATCTTCTTAGAACTTTCGACAGACACCATAAGCAAAAGATTCGACATGTGTATGTTTTTCGCTGCTTTGTCAAATCTTTGTCGTTCATGTTGAATGTATATAGTTCAAACAGAAAATGGACTGCTGATAGTGATCACTGATCAGACAGGTAACAAGATAGGGTATATAGAATCTCAATCTATAATATAGAATCTATAATAATAAATCCACCCCCCACAACACGGGCAGCCTCTGAGGCTATCACAACACTAGCAACACTAGTATCACTATCAAGTTCACAACACTAACACAATAGCAGCAGATTATTGTGAAAAAGTTAAGTTTAACTGTAGCTTGCTTCACTATTGTTCTGCTGCTGTGCTTATTCACATTATCTTCTGAAATGATTCAGTGTGTGTGTCTGTCTCTGCTAGCAATCATAAGTGAAAGTAAGTTGGCTGTACGTGTGTACTTAGTTCTAGTTATTTTACTGCTCCTCCTCTTTGGTTACAATCAGCCAATAATATTCATCATCATCATTATTTTTATTTTACTTCCCCCACCCAATTCCAGCAGCAATCTTTTCTCTCTATGTCAAATCTTTTCTCTCTATGTCGAATAATCTTGGACTAATAGAGTTAAGGTTAGGCACATTCGACCACAGGTTCGATAGACACAGATTGTTATTGTCAGTGTCATGTCGAATCTCCTATCTATATCGAACTGTTGTCACAACGAAAACGAAAATAAAGCAATTGTTTTTTGTCGGATCTTTCGTTTTTCGGCTTCAGCACATTCGTTATCGTTTGTTAAAACCATAACGAAAATACCTGAAATTTGGACAAAAATGCATTCAGACAAAAACGAATGCACATGTCTAATATACACACCTTTTTGAAACACCTCAGCAAGAGGCACCACTAACCAACCACTGCCATCAAGACGAAGCAACTCTCCAAACAAGTGAGGGACAATGTTGTTGAGAAGTACAAGTCAGGGTTAGGTTATAAAAAAACATCCAAATCTTGGATGATCCCTAAGAGCACCATCAAATCTATCATAACCAAATGGAAAGAACATGGCACAACAGCAAACCTGCCAAGAGACGGCCACACACCAAAACTCATGGACTGGGCAAGGAGGGCATTAATCAGAGAGGCAGCACAGAGATCTAAGGTAACCCTGGAAGAGCTGCAGAGTTCTACAGCAGAGACTGGAGTATCTGTATATAGGACGACAATAAGCCGTACACTCCATAGAGTTGGGCTTTATGGCAGAGTGGAAAGCCAGAAGAAAGCCATTACTTTCAGCAAAAAACAAAATGGCACATTTTGAGTTTGTGAAAAGGCATATGGGAGACTCCCAAAATGTTTGGAGGAAGGTGCTCTGGTCTGATGAGACTAAAATTAAACTTTTTAGCCATCAAAGAAAACACTATGTCTGACGCAAACCCAACACATCACATCACCCAAAGAACACCATCCCCACAGTGAAACATGGTGGTGGCAGCATCATGCTGTGGGGATGTTTTTTCAGCAGTCGGAACTGGGAAACTGGTCAGAGTTGAGGGAAAGATGAATGGTGCTACATACACGGATATTCTTGAGCAAAACCTGTACCACTCTGTGTGTGATTTGAGGCTAGGATGAAGGTTCACCTTCCAGCAGGACAATGACCAAACACACTGCTAAAGCAACAATTGAGTGGTTTAAAGCCCAGACCTCAATCCAATAGAAAATCTTTGGTCAGACTTAAAGATTGCTGTTCACAGGCACAAACCATCCAACTTGAAGGAGCTGGAGCAGTTCTGCAAGGAGAAATGGGCAAAAATCCCAGTGGTAAGATGTGGCAAGCTCATAGAGACTTATCCAAAGCGACTTGGAGCTGTGATAGCCACAAAAGGTGGCTCTACAAACTATTGACTTTAGGGGGGTGAATAGTTATGCACATTGACTTTTTCTGTTATTTTGTCCTATTTGTTGTTTGCTTCACAATAAAAAAAAAAACATCTTCAAAGTTGTGGGCACGTTCTGTAAATTAAATGATGCAAATCTTTAAACAATCCATGTTAATTTCAGGTTGTAAGGCAACAAAACACGAAAAATGCCTAGGGGGTGAATACTTTTGCAAGGCACTGTATGTTCACACCATACACTTTCATTTTATATATCAGCATAGTAAAATCAATATAAACAATAGGTATTTTTTACAATCCAATATATGCTTACTTGAAATATCGACTTTGCTTTGAGTTCTTTCTGACTGCTGGATATCTTTTTGTACAACTTCCAGGATTCCCTGCATGCTTCACAGCTTCTCTTCTGCTGGTTACTTTCCATTCATAAGGACTACATGTCCCATGGTACATTGCTGCTTGCAACAGTGATTCCCGTACTGCCTCTGCCTCCAGAGACTCCTCCTCTCTGCGCCTCTGGAGCTCAGAAGGCAAGCTCTATGAAATGTGTAATACCGCAGTGCCTACTCACAGGGTATAGTGAATACCTGTCACAGAATTCAGGAAAGTATATGTGCGAGGATCTTCACAAAGTAAGTATACAGACTTCAAGATCATTAAGATTAAAAGGAGAAGGCTAGAAATAAATGACATACAACGTGCAGTGCAAATGAATGTTGACCATAGATACGCTTTAATCCCTGTAATTTGATGAACTACGGGTTTTGTGTTATAGGTACTGTTTGAACTGTACTTCACAGAGGTTTGAAGAGTGTGTGCTCATCCTGCTGTGGGATTAGAGAAGTACAGTAGCTTTACAAATTTAGCTTTGGGTCCCTACACCACGAATTAAAAAATAGGACAAAATACATATTTTGATATAACTGCCACTGCACCAACATTTTACAATTAACAGTTTATTTGGATTATTTCTAAACAAACAAAAAGACACATCTGCAGTAGCATATGCAATTGGCAAGTGTAAATGATTTATAGTGGATACCATATGTACTGATGAGTGAACATAAAACAAATTGATGCATACAATGATTGTGCACATGTATTTGATATTCTCAAAATATGAGCATGCTATGCTATGCTTTGCATTTACACAAATAAATTGTGTTAAAGGCAGGTTGTTACTTGCTTATAACAAAATAAATAAGTATTTGTATTTTGCACATCTTACTTGAAGGAAAGGGTATCACGGTAATATAGGACTGTTCAAACTTTACTATGGTGAACTGTGGTATTTTAGTTAACTGTTACACAGGCGCAAAAGTGACTAGGATCTCAAGACTCTCCCATGTTGCATAAGATTCTCTGTTCTCGGATCTGACAGTGTCAGCCTTGTAATTATACTTTTTTTGTTTCATCATAATAAAACTTTCCTGCTCTAATAGCCCGACAACCACAAAGGGGAAAAACTGCTTCAAACTCCACCATGCTGTTGCCAAAAGTACTAGTATGACATTCACCATAGCAAACTCTGAATAGACCATCTTATTTGAAAAGTATTTTTTGTATAGAAAATACACCCCATTCCCTCTAAATACCATCATTTTGATATTTTGAACTGATGCCATCTTGGATTAAAGAGATTTTTATATTTAGTTCTATCATTAAATTACACAATTAAAAAAATAATATACATAGGATAGCTTGGCCTATACATTGACAAAAAGAAAAACAAATTATACAGTAATATTTTTTACTTGATGACATTATAAATGATCTTCAGTCTTCTTGTCAAACCTTAAAGAAAACAGAGCACAATCTGTCATGATAAAATACATAAGGATATTACCAAATGTTACTTTATATAACAAAAATGTGGATACTACCTCACTTCAATGATATCAAGTTACCCAGAACATGAATGTAAAAATGTATTTCTGTAGTAAATTTTTACCCATCGCTGATGAAGACCGTACAGGACGTAACGTACGTACGGGGGAGGAGCTACATTGCGGACGTCACCCGCTGTTCGTCTGTAAACCTTGTTCGTGGTTGCTATACCGCTGTTTTATGCTGTTTATTTTTTGGCCGCATGTTTTCCATGTACATGATCAGTGCATTTTGCTGGCTATCTTTTTTATATAATAAATTATTTAAAAGTGTGTGCTTAGATTGTGTTTCATTTTTATATACCACGTTCATCTACTCTGGAATTATTCCGTTTATGCTGCTGGACTGATTCATCTTCCTTATCCAATATGTGGGAAACAAGCGTGTATGACTATTTGTTCATTCAAGTGGTCCACCTGATCCGGTAAGAGTGCATAATATAGAGGTGGAGGACTTGTCACTATGAACTCTATGTACACCAGTTGAAAACCCTCTAATTATCACATGGTGGATTCCATTATATTCAATACTTTGTATTGTTAAAGTCTATGGACTTTTGTTTTATTGTTCTATTGTGCTGCACCGTTTTACATATTTTACACCTTTTACCCAGAACATGAATGTAAAAATGTATTTCTGTAGTCAATTTTTAAATGTGTTACTTTGTATTACTATAATATATATATATATATATATATATATATATATATATATATATATATATATATATATATATATATATATATATATATATATATATATATATACACACAGTATCTCACTAAAGTGAGTACACCCCTCACAGTTTTGTAAATATTTTATTATATCTTTTCATGTGACAACACTGAAGAAATTACACTTTGCTACAATGTAAAGTAGTGAGTGTACAGCTTGTATAACAGTTTAAATTTGCTGTCCCCTAAAAATAACTCAACACACAGCCATTAATGTCTAAACCGCTGGCAACAAACGTGAGTACACCCCTAAGTGAAAATGTCCAAAATGAGCCCAAAGTGTCAATATTTTGTGTGACCACCATTTTCCAGCACTGCCTTAACCCTCTTGGGCATGGACTTCACCAGAGCTTCACAGGTTGCCACTGGAGTCCTCTTCCACTCCTCCATGATGACATCACAGAGCTGGTGGATGTAAGAGACCTTGGGCTCCTCCAACTTCTGTTGGAGGATGCCCCACAGATGCCCAATAGGGTTTAGGGCTGGAGACATGCTTGGCCAGTCCATCACCTTTACCCTATTCTTCTTTAGCAAGGCAGTGGTCGTCTTTGAGATGTGTTTGGGGTTGTTATGTTGGAATACTGCCCTGCGGCCCAGTCTCCAAAGGGATGGGATCATGCTCTGCTTCAGTATGTCACAGTAGTTGGCATTCATGGTTCCCTTAATAAACTGTAGCTCCCCAGTGCCGGCAGCACTCATGCAGCCCCACACCATAACACTCCCACCACCATGCTTGACTGTAGGCAAGACACACTTTTCTTTGTTCATTACAAAAAGAGGGGGGAGGGAGCAATAGGGAATGGAGTGAGCCAGTGCCACTGAGGGCACCTGAAAGTCTCCTCAGATCTGGCTTATCCAGTATGGACTATGTCACTCTGGTCTAGTAAATATTAGCAAATAAACAAAAAAAAACCTGAGATGCTCCTATCAAGGCTGGCAGGAACCAGGAGACCAAATGAGTGGCAAAAACATACACAGAGTGAGGGCTTAAATAAAACCAATGATACTTTATTGTAAATACAAAAAAGAAAAGATCGGAACGTCAGTGTAATCACGAATGATCCCTGAATGTGGATCAATGTAATATATGTGACATTTGCAGTTATACAGTCATATGACTCAACCAGTCACTTGATGAGTATATGATGCAGCAACAAAGAAAAAATTGAAAAGACACATAAACACCAAACAAAAAATAGACAACATAAAACAAAGCGTCCGGACGCCGGCAATCTGTGTGTGGAGAACCTGCATGTATATTACATAAATATATGATGGCTATGATTACCTGTAGGTCAGGGAATCCACACAGAGATTAATGGGAAGCTCAAGCTCAAAAAATAGGGGTAAGGGAGATGGGGGAGAGGGATAGGAATGGAAGGGTATGGGGAAGGAACACAGGGAGAAATGCTGGAAGGTGGAGAGTGCAGAGAAGTATTATAGAAAGTCAATCTTTAGTTTAGCTGGTAGTAATGGACACTTCTTGCTAAGTAGAAAAAATGGTGCACATCTTCCACCATATTAAAAAAAATGAGAGGAGATTTGATTCTCCTCTAAATGTCTTAATTTCCAATGAGAGAACATCAGCAAACAGATATAGTGGGCATCTGATGGAGACAAACGGTCAAGCGATAGTGCCCGGAAATGGGGGTATACCCGTGGGAATGTGTAGGTACTTCAATCCGGTATCTATATGTTTCCAGGGGCACAGACAGACCTGCATCAGTGTTCGGGTAAATTGATTTCAATTATTCATTAATGTCCCGGGATAGAGTATGATAGATAGACAGTCTAATGCGGTACCGCTAAATTGAATCACCCAGGGGTAGTTTGGGCTGCAGTCAGCTCTCAAAAAAACGTCCAGACGAAGCTACGCAATCGTGCTTGCGAAACGCGTTGACGTCACCGCGTCCTGAGACGCCGGCACACCTCCCGGAAGCCAGCCCAGTCAGGGCAAGGAGACGGAGTGAGGAGACGGAAGATACAACGAGGAATCAACTGGAACTTGATTCAACACAGGAGATGCTGAGACATCTGAGATATCGGAGACAGCCAACACACTTTGTGGGGCTATATGCTTTGGAAGCCAACTACATCCATCGGTACAAATCGTTATAAATCCAATCACCGGAACAGTATCAGGTACCGCAATTCACGTTATGGGACAGAAGTATACATTTCTCATTGATGGGACATTATCTGTGTGCTTTTTTTGAGAGCTGACTGCAGCCCAAACTACCCCTGGGTGATTCAATTTAGCGGTACCGCATTAGACTGTCTATCTATCATACTCTATCCCGGGACATTAATGAATAATTGAAATCAATTTACCCGAACACTGATGCAGGTCTGTCTGTGCCCCTGGAAACATATAGATACCGGATTGAAGTACCTACACATTCCCACGGGTATACCCCCATTTCCGGGCACTATCGCTTGACCGTTTGTCTCCATCAGATGCCCACTATATCTGTTTGCTGATGTTCTCTCATTGGAAATTAAGACATTTAGAGGAGAATCAAATCTCCTCTCATTTTTTTTAATATGGTGGAAGATGTGCACCATTTTTTCTACTTAGCAAGAAGTGTCCATTACTACCAGCTAAACTAAAGATTGACTTTCTATAATACTTCTCTGCACTCTCCACCTTCCAGCATTTCTCCCTGTGTTCCTTCCCCATACCCTTCCATTCCTATCCCTCTCCCCCATCTCCCTTACCCCTATTTTTTGAGCTTGAGCTTCCCATTAATCTCTGTGTGGATTCCCTGACCTACAGGTAATCATAGCCATCATATATTTATGTAATATACATGCAGGTTCTCCACACACAGATTGCCGGCGTCCGGACGCTTTGTTTTATGTTGTCTATTTTTTGTTTGGTGTTTATGTGTCTTTTCAATTTTTTCTTTGTTGCTGCATCATATACTCATCAAGTGACTGGTTGAGTCATATGACTGTATAACTGCAAATGTCACATATATTACATTGATCCACATTCAGGGATCATTCGTGATTACACTGACGTTCCGATCTTTTCTTTTTTGTATTTACAATAAAGTATCATTGGTTTTATTTAAGCCCTCACACTTTTCTTTGTACTCCTCACCTGGTTACCGCCACACACGCTTGACACCATCTGAACCAAATACGTTTATTTCGGTCTCATCAGACAAAAGGACATGGTTCCAGTAATCCATGTCCTTAGTCTTCTTGTCTTCAGCAAACTGTTTGCAGGCTTTCTTGTGCATCATCTTTAGAAGAGGCTTCCTTCATGCAGACCAAATTGATGCAGTGTGAGGCGTATGGTCTAAGCACTGACAGACTGACCCCCCACCCCTTCAACCTCTGCATCAATGCTGGCAGCACTCTTACGTCTATTTCCCAAAGATAGAGTTTGAATATGATGCTGAGCCTGTGCACTCAACTTCTTTGGTTGACCATGGCCAGGCCTGTTCTGAGTGGAACCTGTCCTGTTAAACTGCTGTATGGTCTTGGCCACCATGCTGCAGCTCAGTTTCAGGGTTTTGGCAATCTTCTTATAGACTGGAATATCTTTATGTAGAGCAACAAAATTTTTTTTCAGATCCTCAGAGAGTTGCTTGCCATGAGGTGCCATGTTGAACTTCCAGTGACCAGTATGAGAGAGTGAGAGCAATAACACCAAATTTAACACACCTGCTCCCCATTCACACCTGAGACCTTGTAACCCTAAGGAGTCACATGACACCTGGAGGGAAAATGGCTAATTGGACCCAATTTGGACATTTTCACTTAGGGGTGTAATCACTTTTGTTGCCAGCGGTCTAGACATTAATGACTGTGTGTTGAGTTATTTTGAGGGGACAGCAAATTTACACTGTTATACAAGCTGTACACTCACTACTTTACATTGTAGCAAAGTGTAATTTCTTCAGTGTTGTCACATGAAAAGATAGAATAAAATATCTACAAAAATGTATATAGTCTTTGTTTCACAAATTAATAATTAGTATATACAAATATATACAGTCTTTTCTCCACAATGAAATATTAATAATGCTTCTCATTCAAACCTCAGACAGAAGGATTTGAAAGGTGGGCAAGTAAGGATTGATTTGAATGTGTGCAAGTAAGGATTTATTTGTATGTGTGCAAATTTTAACTTGAACTATTGAGCAATGTAACACAACTCAGAAGCAACTCAAAAGCATCTCAAATGCAAACCAGTTACACACATGTAGGCAAACTGTAAAAGGGCTGATGATTAAAGAGTATGCTCAGCTAACAAATTTTTGCAGTCTATAAATTGAATACAATACAAGGATCCTAAAAATATGCTGTGGGCACCTGGAAATTTTTGCAGTAAGCAATCGTTTCATACATCAGCCAGAAAGTAACCAAATAATTCTATCACACTATGAACTACACTGCAGGGATCTGGAGAATTTGTAATCTCTAGCCAACATGGTTGTAAAGTGTGTTACAATCAAGTGTATCATTTTCTTAAGCAAAGCAACACAATTGAGCATGGTGTTAGATAACTGGTAGATTGTGATTACGGGAATGAGTGAGAAAAATACATTTTAACCACTTAAATTGGGTAGCATATCTTGCAGATTGTTTAAAACTTGCTGGAAAATCTGGGAGCTGCATCCAACAGTAAAAATGTCTTGTACATCTAACTTTGACATGTGTAGAGAAGAAAATAAAGTTTCAGATTTGTGATAGCATCTGAGAAAAGACCAATCTTTCTGTAATATGGGGTACCATGGCTTAGAGGAAGTTGGGAGTCATTCTGAAGGGTGTAAATTCAATTAGAAACACTAATAGAACCTTGGGTTCATATAACAATGGAGTCATTATTTTTCATAATTATATTTACTTTGCTTCGTGTGACATTAAAACTATTATTTTATTGCACAGTTCACTTTACATATTGAAGTTAGTTGGTATGATGTTTATTGAGCAGTTTTAGAGCCTGCATCTTATTTCATTTGTATTGCATAGGGGTGGGGGTGAATGTGGAACAACTATAGTCCTACATAGGTACCACCCCAAAATAAGGATATCAAATCAAAAGTTAGAGTTAAGGCCCATACACACGATCGGACTTTTTGACAACCAACATGCAAATTAGCTGTTTGGACCAACATCCGACCGTGTGTACGCTCCATCGGACCAACTTTTTCCAGGTTTCATCGGACTTTTGTTGGCTGTGCGAACGGACCAACTTTCTGCCAACAAAAGTCTGATGGACCAAAGTCCGACCGTGTGTACACAAAACCAACGGACTTTTGTACAAACCAATGCTAAACATCAGACAACAATACAGAAGTTGACCAAAGGTGGCGGTAAAGAGCAGAAAAACCAAGTGATTTGGTGAAAGTTGGCTGAAAAAAGTCCTGCCGTGTGTATGCAATACCAACTTGGGGCCAACGCCCTTTGGACAAAAATCCACAGGAAAGTTGGTCCACGGTCCGATCGTGTGTATGAGGCTTTAGAGTTTTATTGAGATGGAATGACTTACAGCTTATTTGATATCAAGCGGTATCTCATAGACCAGGGGCAAGCCAGGGAGGCTCAGAGTCTTTCAGATTATCAAACTATAGAATAAAAACTTTAATTGAATTAGTTTGTCTTATACATTTATTTACCTTTACACTGTAAAGCTTGAAGAGCTTGACATACTGGTCCAGTGGGAAAAAGGAGCCTGGGGAGCCTGTGGGGGTTAACCTCCCTGTGCTCATCAAGGGAAGTGGGGCGGACTCCTAAATGTGTATAATTATATCATGAGTATTTATACTGATATTATGTCTGTAAGAATGAGTATATAGGCCAAGAGTTTTAATTAAAGAGATCATATCTGATGTTAGAAAAGAAGTCCTAGTATAGTTGCAAATGTTCCACTATGGCAGATGCACATATAGTGGATGAGGAACTAGGTAGCTATAATGGATCACTTTAGATCTTTAGATCCCCAATTTCCACAGTGGTGTACATATAAAACGCCCCTTTCCTTTTCCAACTGATCCCAGGGGGAGTCTGGGATGACCCCAAAGAGATGTATCAGGTCCTAACCAATACGGAAGAGCCAGATATCCCCAACTTTACACTACACTGAATACAAAAATAAGACACGGAAATTTCCAACTTTCTCCAATTCCAACCTTAAATCGTTTGTTGACCAAACCACTGAAGATATTAAAAAATTACATTCAAAATCCAAAAAATCAAATCTGACCTCTACCCAAAGACTGGCCCTAAATCGGATTAAAGCAAGACAAGATATAATAATTAAACCCTCAGACAAGGGAGGCAACCTTGTCATACAAACCACAGAAGATTACATGGCTATGTGCCAGAAGATTCTGGAAAATCCCTCTTTGTATCGAAGGATCCTAATTTCACGGATCCACGATTTTCAACAGGAATTTTTCTGAATCATTGAAGGAGCCTTCTCCAGAAATGTAATTTCTAAAAATACACAAGATTTCTTGAAAGTTCAACACCGCATCACCCCTACTTTCTATGCCCTACCCAAAACTCATAAATCCCTTCAAAATCCACCTGGGAGACCCAGTCTCTTTAATTGACGACTATTTGCGCCCTCATGTGGGAAGCCTACCAACCTATTTAGGGGTACTATCCATATACTTACCACCTTGGCCTCTATTGATGTAGAGGCCCTATATTCAAGTATTCCTCATGTCAAAGGAGTCATGATGACTTCACTCTTCCTTAATGAAAGAGACCTCGACACTATTCCATATAACACCTTTGTCACTGAAATGCTGCACTTCATTTTGACACACAATGCATTCATCTTCGATGGCTCCTAATACCTCTAGGTGCAGGCGGTAGCGATGGGGACTATGCGTGCCCCTGTCGTATGCCAACCTGTACCTGGGGGGGTGGGGGGGGTGGGTAGGGCGAGGTGTTTGCAGCAGATTGTTATTCGATATACCTGCGCCACATTTAATTGTAGAGCAGGTATATCAATGATATAATAATCTTATGGACAGGCACGCCTGAGCTTCTTTCAACATTTATTGAAAAGTTAAATTGCAACAACTACAATCTATCGTTCACACCTAATTGCCATATCGACACCCTCCCCTTTCTGGATTTAACCATACATAAGGAAGAAAGAGGAGAAATAACCACTAATCTTTACCGCAAGGACACAGCGGACAACTCTCTCTTGCATTTCTGTAGTGCCCACCCTTCCCATCTAATTAAATCTATTAATAAGGGACAATATCTACGAGCCAAGCGCAATTGCAGTAGCAAGGAGGACTTTAAAGTACAAGCCTCTTGCCTACAGAAACAATTTCTGGACCGAGGTTATAGCAGGAAATCTTTAAAAAGAGCCTATAAAAATGCAAAAGACAATCCCAGAGATCTACTATTATTCCAGGGAGAAATCTCAACATCCTCCGACTCACAGGGTATACGACCCATTACAAAATACAATAATCAACATCGAGTTCTAAAATCTATTCTTAGTACTCACTGGCACTTCCTATGAGATGACCCGTCTTTAAAGTCATTTGTGGAACCTGACCCACACTTAAAGGGATTGTAAAGCTTTGTTTTTTTTTTTTTTAAATAACAAACATGTCATACTTATTTCCACTGTGCAGTTCATTTTGCACAGAGTGGCCCTGAACATCCTCTTCTGGGGTCCCTCAGCGGCGCTCCTGGCTCCTCCCCGCATCGAGTGTCCACGTTGGGGAAGCTCTCTCCTACGGTGGACACCCGTGCAGGCGTGCTCCCGAGTCCTGCATCTGTCCATTCACAGAATGCAGGACTTGGCCCCACCCCCAGCACCTCGTCATTGGATTTGATTGACAGCAGCGGGAGCCAATGGCTGCGCTGCTATCAATCTATCCAATCAGGACACGAGACACCAGGCAGGCGAAGGATCGGGGTCAGATAAATAAAACGGGGGCTCAGGGGGGCAGCAGCACCACAGGAGGTTTTTAACCTTCATGCATAGAATGCATTAAGGTGAAAAACCATAAGGGTTTACAACCCCTTTAATGTTTAAATGCAATCAATCCTTGTGAGAGATTCTGGTGTCTAGTCACTTTTCATATCAGGAAAACAAGGACCCTTGTGGGTCCTTGCCGCGTTGCACCTTTCAATGTGGGAATTGTGACTTTTCTAGGTTTATTCGAACCTGGGAAAAGTGTCTACCTGCCTGCGGGTGAGAATTTAATCATGTATCACTTCGCAAATTGTGACACTATTGGTATAGTATACCTACTTACATGTGGCTGTGGAAGCCACTATGTAGGCAAAGCTAAACAGAATTTTTGGAAATGCATAAAGGAACATGTTACAGGCATACAAATAGGAATCATTGAAAAACCTATACCTAGACATTTTGCACAATTTCATGACTATAAAACAGACTCTTTAAAATTCCAGGTACTTGCCAGAATCCACCCCCCAGTAAGGGGGGGAGGGTCTTTGACCAAAAAAATCTACAGGTAGAAGCCAAATAATGTAACACAACTCAGAAGCAACTCAAAAGCATCTCAAATGCAAACCAGTTACACACATGTAGGCAAACTGTAACAGGGCTGATGATTAAAGAGTATGCTCAGCTTACAAATTTTTGCAGTCTATAAATTGAATACAATACAAGGATCCTAAAAATATGCCGTGGGCACCTGGAAACTTTTGCAGTAAGCACTTGTTTCATACATCAGCCAGAAAGTAACCAAATAATCCTATCACACTATGAACTACACTGCAGGGATCTGGAGAATTTGTAATCTCTAGCCAACATGGTTGTAGAGTGTGTTACATTCAAGTGTATAATTTTCTATAACTGTATAACTTGCTGGAAAATCTGGGAGCTGCATCCAACAGTAAAAATGTCTTGTACATCTAACTTTGACATGTGTAGAGAAGAAAATAAAGTTTCTGATTTGTGATAGCATCTGAGAAAAGACCAATCTTTCTGTAATATGGGGTACCATGGCTTAGAGGAAGTTGGGAGTCATTCTGAAGGGTGTAAATTCAATTAGAGACACTAATGGAACCTTGGGTTCATATAACAATAGAGTAATTATTTTTCATAATTATATTTACTTTGCTTCGTGTGACATTAAAATTATTATTTATTTGCACAATTCACTTTACATATTGAAGTTAGTTGGTATGATGTTTATTGAGCAGTTTTAGAGCCTGCATCTTATTTCATTTGTATTGCATAGGGGTGGGGGTGAATGTGGAACAACTATAGTCCTACATAGGTACCACCCCAAAATAAGGATATCAAATCAAAAGTTAGAGTTAGAGTTTTATTGAGATGGAATGACTTACAGCTTATTTGATATCAAGCGGTATCTCATAGACCAGGGGCAAGCCAGGGAGGCTCAGAGTCTTTTCAGATTATCTAACTATAGAATAAAAACTTTAATTTAATTAGTTTGTCTTATAAATTTATTTACCTTTACACTGTAAAGCTTGAAGAGCTTGACATACTGGTCCAGTGGGAAAAAGGAGCCTGGGGAGCCCATGGGGGTTAACCTCCCTGTGCTCATCAAGGGAAGTGGGGCGGACTCCTAAATGTGTATAATTATATCATGAGTATTTATACTGATATTATGTCTGTAAGAATGAGTATATAGGCCAAGAGTTTTAATTAAAGAGATCATATCTGATGTTAGAAAAGAAGTCCTAGTATAGTTGCAAATGTTCCACTATGGCAGATGCACATATAGTGGATGAGGAACTAGGTAGCTATAATGGATCACTTTAGATCTTTAGATCCCCAATTTACACAGTGGTGTACATATAAAACGCCCCTTTCCTTTTCCAACTGATCCCAGGGGGAGTCTGGGATGACCCCAAAGAGATGTATCAGGTCAAACCAATACGGAAGAGCCAGATATCCCCAACTTTACACTACACTGAATACAAAAATAAGACACGAAAATTTCCAACTTTCTCCAATTCCAACCTTAAATCGTTTGTTGACCAAACCACTGAAGATATTAAAAAATTACATTCAAAATCCAAAAAATCAAATCTGACCTCTACCCAAAGACTGGCCCTAAATCGGATTAAAGCAAGACAAGATATAATAATTAAACCCTCAGACAAGGGAGGCAACCTTGTCATACAAACCACAGAAGATTACATGGCTATGTGCCAGAAGATTCTGGAAAATCCCTCTTGGTATCGAAGGATCCTAATTTCACGGATCCACGATTTCCAACAGGAATTTTTCTGAATCATTGAAGGAGCCTTCTCCAGAAATGTAATTTCTAAAAATACACAAGATTTCTTGAAAGTTCAACACCGCATCACCCCTACTTTCTATGCCCTACCCAAAACTCATAAATCCCTTCAAAATCCACCTGGGAGACCCAGTCTCTTTAATTGACGACTATTTGCGCCCTCATGTGGGAAGCCTACCAACCTATTTAAGGGATACTATCCATATAATTACCATCTTGGCCTCTATTGATGTAGAGGCCCTATATTCAAGTATTCCTCATGACAAAGGAGTCATGATGACTTCACTCTTCCTTAATGAAAGAGACCTTGACACTATTGCATATAACACCTTTGTCACTGAAATGCTGCACTTCATTTTGACACACAATGCATTCATCTTCGATGGCTCCTAATACCTCTAGGTGCCGGTCGGTAGCAATGGGGACTAAGTGTGCCCCGTCGTATATGCCAACCTGTACCTGGGGGGTGGGGGGGTGGGTAGGGCGAGGTGTTTGCAGCAGATTGTTATTCGATATACCTGCACCACATTTTATTGTAGAGCAGGTATATCAATAATCTTATGGACAGGCACGCCTGAGCTTCTTTCAACATTTATTGAAAAGTTAAATTGCAACAACTACAATCTATCGTTCACACTTAATTGCCATATCGACACCCTCCCCTTTCTGGATTTAACCATACATAAGGATGAAAGAGGAGAAATAACCACTAATCTTTACCGCAAGGACACAGCAGACAACTCTCTTTTGCATTTCTGTAGTGCCCACCCTTCCCATCTAATTAAATCTATTAATAAGGGACAATATCTACGAGCCAAGCGCAATTGCAGTAGCAAGGAGGACTTTAAAGTACAAGCCTCTTGCCTACAGAAACGTTTTCTGGACCGAGGTTATAGCAGGAAATCTTTAAAAAGAGCCTATAAAAATGCAAAAGACAATCCCTGAGATCTACTATTATTCCAGGGAAAAATCTCAACATCCTCCGACTCACAGGGTATACGACCCTGCGCTGCTATCAATCTATCCAATCAGGACACAAGACACCAGGCCGGCGAAGGATTGGGGTCAGATAAGTAAAACGGGGGCTCAGGGGGGCAGCAGCACTACAGGAGGTTTTTAACCTTCATGCATAGAATGCATGAAGGTGAAAAACCATAAGGGTTTACAACCCCTTTAATGTTTAAATTCAATCAATCCTTGTGAGAGATTCTGGTGTCTAGTCACTTTTCATATCAGGAAAACAAGGACCCTTGTGGGTCCTTGCCACGTGGCACCTTTTAATGTGGGAATTGTGACTTTTCTAGGTTTATTCGAACCTGGGAAAAGTGTCTACCTGCCTACGGGTGAGAATTTAATCATGTATCACTTCGCAAATTGTGACACTATTGGTATAGTATACCTACTTACATGTGGCTGTGGAAGCCACTATGTAGGCAAAACTAAACAGAATTTTTGGAAACGCATAAAGGAACATGTTACAGACATACAAATAGGAATTATTGAAAAACCTATACCTAGACATTTTGCACAATTTCATGACTATAAAACAGACTCTTTAAAATTCCAGGTACTTGCCAGAATCCACCCCCCAGTAAGGGGGGGAGGGTCTTTGACCAAAAAAATCTACAGGTAGAAGCCAAATAATATTCAAATTAAGGGCCACTCGACCACCAGGGTTAAATGATGCTATTAGCTATGCCCCTTTTCTTTGAACATCTGATTTCCACTGTTAGTGAATGATATTTCTTATACTAAGTGAAACAGGTAAGAATCTTTTTGCTGGATTGTAAAACATCCTTTGTTTAGTTGCCGGTTTTTAATCTCTATCTTAAATAGGACATTCTCTTTCCCTTCTTCCTTGTTAGATCACACTGAGGTCATTTTATATGTATACCACTGTGGAAATTGGGGATCTAAAGATAGAGTGATCCATTATAGCTACCTAGTTCCTCATCCACTATATGTGCATCTGCCATAGTGGAACATTTACAACTATACTAGGACTTCTTTTCTAACATCAGGTATGATCTCTTTAATTCAAGCTCTTGGCCTATATACATAATTATTACAGACATAATATCAGTATAAATACTCATAATATAATTAAACACATTTAGGAGTCCGCCCCACTTCCCTCAGTGAGCACATGGAGGTAACCCCCATGGGCTCCCCAGGCTCCTTTTCCCCACTGGACCAGTATGTCAAGCTCTTCAAGCATTACAGTGTACAGGTAAAAAAAATTGATAAGACATACTAATTAAAATAAAGTTTTTATTCTATAATTGAATAATCTGAAAAGACTCTGAGCCTCCCTGGCTTGCCCCTGGTCTATTAGATACTGCTTGATTTCAAATAAGCTATACGTAATTCCATCTCGATAAAAAATTAACTGTTATATAAATTTAGCTATAACATTATTTGGGCAACTGTAAATACTTTATAAACTCTTAATGGTAATGTTTTGGAGATTTTATATGTCTTTTATATAAAAAAAACGCTAATATTTGTTAACATTGATCTATAATTCTGTTAATATTGTCTTCTTAGGTCACTGCAATATTTCTATTGTATTCGTGCTATTCTAAGGCCCCGACGAAGCGGGGCTTCCCGCGAAATGCATCACCACACCAGGATCAGCACGTCCTGGACCCAAGACCCCCAGTAACTGTAGCTGTATAACTGTAATACGTCTTTAAACAATAGATGAAAAATAAAGTTTTAATTTATCTCTTTTAAATTTGTGGCATACATCTTTATTGAAACCCTACAAACCCTAAAGTACATACAAAGTCCCACCCTACCTCGCTCTAACTTTTGATTTTATATTATTTAATTTGTAGCTTTTCTCCATTAGGCAGTTAAATATTTATTGGGGTGAGCTATTCTTTACAAACCACATTTCAGATCTTGGATCATATGTGGATGTATAAGATAATAAATCTTACTCTTGGTCCAGAGAAGTTATTTCTGGCTCGGTCGGCATACATGCAGCTCTGAAAATAATAAAACAGAAAAAAGTTAATGCATGACTTGGGTAGAGTGAGTAGAGTGAAATACAAACACATGCAGAATGCCTTTTTATAAGGCATGAATGGTAAACATAAACTGTTAATCGTGCACAATCAAAAGTGACCAAAAAATGGCGCCAAAAAGCATTTGATAAATGAGTGAAGCTACACCTTTTAAGAGTGGATATCCACTCAGATAGATAGAATAAATATAGGGTGTATTCCTCTTAGGGGACTTTGAAGGGAAAGGACGCTTGCTATTGTGTAAAGAATTATTTTATTTAACAACAAAAGAGGGGTGTGAATTGATGTGGCCAAAATAGATCCACATAGGTAAGTACAAACAAAGTATACATATAAAAAGTATTTTTAGACAGGATGCAATAACAAAAGCATAAAAGCTATGACACAGATATGACACAAATACAGTTGTGTGCGTTTATCCGACGCGTTTCGAGTTTAGCTCTCCCTCAGATAGATAGAAAGTGTAAAAAAGTGTGGCGCTACCTCACTCATTATCACAGTGATTTAATTTTCTTCATTCGCTATTTTTATTGCTGTGTATTATTTTTTGTTCTATTATTAGAGGTACTAGATTTGAGTGTTGAGTGCACTAGGTCACTTATTAACTAATTGGTTTTCTGAGGTAGCGCCACACCTTTTTACACTTTCTATGAACTGTTAATCATCTACAGAAAATTATGAAAACATTTCTGATAGACAAGAGTAACTGAAACGTAAAGTTTGGTGTAGCACATAATTGAAAAAACAGATGTAAAATATATAGCCCCTAACTGTCCCTCTGTTCAAACCTCAAATCCCTCTGTTCCTTTTCCTCCTCAAGTGTCTTTTGGACTGATGTATAGAAACACTACAGAAATGTGCTACTTAATTACCAAAACTGCCATGCAGCACCAAACTCTAAATAAATGCATATATCATTTATAAAAAGCCAAATTAAATGAAAAGTAACAATGAAACTAAGGTTTAGTAGGTTTAATCATTCATTTCTGGCATATTCATTCTATTGGTCTGTGAAACTGGGGGGCCTGTTGGGAGCTTGACATGTACCTTAAAATTGTGTCCTACGTTTCCTTATGAAAGTTGGGAGGTGTTTGTCTCTCTCTCTGTTTGTGTATATATATATATATATATATATATATATATATATATATATATATATATATATATATATATATACACACTCTCTGACTTCTGCAGGCAACCTGGAGTAATTCATCCTCAATGTTTACAGCAGAGTCTCTAATGCTGAGATCCACTTAACTGCCCTGGCGGTAATCCCGAGTGTGGCTCTGGGTTAATTTTCAGTACCAAAAGTGGTAACCCCGAGCCACACTGGGGGTTACACCGTAGTAACCCTGTACTGTTACTTACCTTGTCCATACGAGCCCCCGATGTTCTCCTGCTGTGTCCTCTGGCCGATGCATCCCTCTTCTGGTTTCCTTTCCCTGTGAGCGCCACCATGTAGGTGGGCGCAGCTGGCAGGAAATTTAAAAAAGTTCCAAACATAACTTAATACAAAACATACACACAATACATTGTATTCTGTTAGGATTACATTACTGTATCAAACCATTTCACCTCAGTTTTGTGCCTAGTGCTTTGTCCAGTGCCCTGCCTGCAATTTTACCATTCTTTCTGCCTTAAAACTTGAGAACGTCCATTACATCCAAAAAGCATCCCTTTAGGTCAAAAGTGGTTTTAGACTAGCTAGAAAACAGTGATAGTGAATTAGAATCACTTGCAGAATAGAGCGATAGTGATTTGTGAGGAAATTCGTCATCAGACACTGAAAGTGACGACAGCGACGATTCTGCGACCAAGCTCAGTGATGTGCAAACTTGGTGCTCTATTGACTGTGATACAGATCAGGCAGCGCCCCCAAGATTCCCATTTACTGGAGCATCTGGTATGAAAGTAGACGTTGAACACACCAACCCCTTGGCATACTTAGAATTATTTTTCACTGATGAGGTTATTAAACAAATAGTCACTGAGACAAACCGGTACAAAAAGCAACAAATTAGCTACTACGCATTGTAGGTTTCCAAGAAGCAGAAAGTGGGAACCAGTGACCATTGATCCAGATGACATTTCTTGAATTTCTTGGCCTAATACTACTTCAGGGAGTGGTGGGGTAGTGGTATTGGACAACTAAAAAATTACTTGCCATCCCATTCTTTGGCACGGTCATGTCAGAGTACAGATTTTTCCTGATCATGAAATATTTACACTTCGAAAACAACAAAGAATTGGATGAAACGACTCATTCTGCACCAAAACTAAAACTAAAGAGAATGTGGGAAGTATCTCAAATGATTCTAAAGGATTTCCAACAGAGCTAGGTGCCAGAAAGAGATATCAGCATAGATGAAAGTCTAATGGCCTACAAGCTGGGTATAATACATTGCATCAAAGAAAGGACGATTTGGCATAAAATGTGAATCGTCAACTGGCTACATTTGGAATTCAGTCATATACACTGGAAAAGGAACAAAATTCAATCCAAAATACAGCAGCTATGGAATGGCAACATCTTCCGTTCTTTCACTCATTGAGCCATTACGTAACAACCGACAACTTTTATACATCTCCTGAACTTTGAGTTTCTTCTGCAAAACAAAACAGATGCCTGTGAAACTGTGAGGGCTAACCGGAGCGACATGCCGCCAATATTTGGCAATAAGAAGCTGAAGACTGGAGAAATGGTTGCCTGGCAGAAAGGCAAAACGATGCCCCTTTTGATGGCGTGACAAGAAAGATGTGTGCCTAATGAGTACAGTTCATAATACCTCCACTGTTATGGTACGTGCGAAAGGTGGGAAATAAATCATGAAGCCACAAGTAGTGATAGACTACAATAACACCATGGGAGGTGTCGACAGAGCTGACCAAGCAATGACATTCTACCCAGCAATGAGAACACAGCAAAAGAATTACTACAATAAGATCTTCAGGCATCTTCTTGAGCAATGGTGGTGCAATGCCTACATTCTGCTCAAAAAAAAGAGTGACAAGTCTGTGATTCATTCTAACTTCATTTGGAAAGTTGCTGAATGTATCTTTATGAACCACCAAACACTATCAATGCCTGTGAATAGAGCTGGATGTTATGCTGTTGGTGTTGGTGTTAATTTTCACTCTGTTGACAATAGTTTTTCACTTCAAACTATAAAAGTAAATGATTGTATACTTTGATATGCTTTTATGCTTCTATACTTATCAGATACAAGACATCCAGCTTGTCTTGTATGCCTATTTTGAGCAAAAAAACTCTCAGCTGTGCAATTTGTGACAGTTAATGTGTAAAAAAAACACAGTGCAATATCTAAGATTCTCAATTTTGTTTTAGAAAGCTCAGTAAGTCTGAATCATTTTTTGTACAGATTTTTGTTGCACTAGAGTTATGGCACACGTATGATTGAAATTGGAGCTCAGAACAGAGATTGGTGTCCTCTGGGTATATATAATTTGGCTTTTGAGAACACTAAAGCTGGCCATTCATCAAAAGGTTCTTCCATACACCTAAACAGGTGAATGGAAGAATCCCCCTCGATGGGACATTATATTCTCACAGCAACATCCACTGCTGTCAGAATAAATTGATCAGTGGCTGCAGGAGCTGACCTTTTCCAACATGTCACTTCAACAGAAGTCGATCCAACAATAAACTTCTGTTGAACAGGGACGGCCACACACTTTGATCGAAAATTCATTTGGTTCTTGCTGAACTGGCCAAATTAAAATAAACATATGGCCTGCTTGAGGGTACCTTTCTCTTCCTGCACATAAAGTGACATCATTTGGCACATCACTAGACGGTGGTGATAAGAAATGTATATTTTGTTTTAATGTTCAATTATCTATTAAAAGCATAATAGCTAGAGGAAAAACTCTGTGGTACTCTCTTCCCTTGGTGCCCTAAGCGTGTTTACCTTTTTTGCTTAATGGTTAAATGGTCAATTCAGCCCTGGATGAGGGGAGTGACCGTTAACAAAATTTTGCCACTCCATTATGTTATTTCTGAGTTGCTTCTCTAAAATCTGCTTGCAACCCTATTTCCAACTCCCATTTGGTACTTCAAGCTGAAGCAGAAGCCAGATAGGTCAGCTAGCCACTAATATCCTACAGTGTTCTACGTGGTCCTGGTGAGTATGTACGTGAATAGATTATTTTTTGATTTGACCTCAAAGTCCTTGCCATACAGGTAATCCTTACATTTGTCCACCACTATCTATTTCAAGGCAAGGAATTTTAGCCTGTGAGTGGGATAGCTCTCTTTGGGGGGTGTAAGGCTCTGGCCCACACAGGCGACAGGCTGAAGGTGTTCGTCAAGTTCCTGATACAACACCCCACCTAGTCCTTCTCAGCTGGCATCGACATGTAGTTCTTAGGGCCAAGCTGGGTAAGTGTAAGCCAAAACATGGGCATTGCTCCTCTTTAACTGGAGAATGGGCTGCTCACAATGGTAGGACTATTCATATTGTATTGATTCTCAAAACTTCCTGGGTTCTTTGGCTTGACTGGCCTTCATCTTTGCTTCTCAGCAACACATTGTGGCGCCTTGCCAGGATATGATAGATGGTTCACAGAACCAACACTTTTTATTAGACAGCTTTAGCCCCCTCATCACTTGAAACTTTTCCAGGTGCTCCTTGTGTTGTGTCCTGCCGAAGATGATTATGTCATCAAAATTCACCATCATCTCAATCAGATTGATTTGTAATTATCTGCTCCATAAGTCACTGGAAGGTCACAGGGGCTCCCGATAGTCCTTTCAACATCTGATCAAACTCATAGAACCCCAGTCAGCAGAAAAAAAGCTGTTTTTTTTGGTCGTCAGAGTGCATGGGAATCTGATGATATCCTCTTCTTAGATCCAATACACTGTACCATCTAGAGCAGGGGTCTCAAACTGTTGGCCCTCCAGCTGTTGCAAAACTACAAATCCCATCATGCCTCTACCTGTGGGAGTCATGCTTGTAACTGTCAGCTTTGCAATGCCTCATGGGACTTGTAGTTTTGCAACAGCTGGAGGGCCGCCAGTTTGAGACCCCTGATCTAGAGAGATGGTCTGATGATTAATGGTGTGGTAGTTGATGCACATCCTCAGGGAGCCATTCTTCTTCCAGACCACAACTATGGCAGAGGCATTGGGACTCTGGAACACTCAGATGATACCTGTCCTCTTCAGCTCTGCCAACTGCTCATCCAGCAGTCATCTAGTGGATTTCATTGGGACATCTTGATCTTTAAACAGTTTTTCTACATGCAGGCAGATTCAGTGCTGAAAACTCTTCACACCCCACATCAACCTCATTCTTTGACAATAGTTTCCACATCTCAAAAGAGTTTGGATCCTTTGTTTCCATTCAGGTGTAGTTGAAGTGTTCTTTAGGTAAAAAAAAATCTGTATTTACGGGGTCCTATTAGTATTTGAGTCCATCACTTCACAGAAGAGGCAGTAATATTTCAAACACTGACAGGGATTCTTCCTTGGGTTTGTTGCAAGGCCTTTGTCAACAGCTTAGTGATCAGCTCCACCCCAGTGTCTTTTTCCTATGGATTAAGTTCATGGGCAACAAAAAACAATTTTTGCAACTTCTTCTAGCTACAGCATCTTTTCTTCTTTCTTTTATTCTCCACAACTTTACCACATTTTCCACTGGGGCTTCCTGCTCTTGCACAAGGTGTTGGTACACATTCCACACCATGAGGTGGTACACCTTCTGTTGTGGGGGTCTCTCTTTGAGACAGATGAAGTGAGTAATGAAGGGAAGCATTAAAGTTTCCTGAAGCATCTAGAAGGGATCTAAAGCAGTGGTCCCCAACCTTTTTGGCACCAGGGACCGGCTGCGTGGAAGAAAATTGTGCCAATGCCCGGCGGGGGGGGGGGGGGCGAGGGGGGTGTACACACACGCGGGGGGCTAAGCAAATTTCATGGGCAATTTATCAGGGCAATAGGTGCTGTTGGTACTTCAATAATCACGGCACCATGGTTGGTATGATGTCAGAATGATTGAAGCGCATTATTTCTATTACATTGTAATATAAATGAAATAGTTCAACTAACCCTAATGCAGAATCAGTGGGAGCCCTGAGTGTGTCACTTTCCACACTGCCTGCCACCAGATGAGGAATGCCACTCGCCACGCTGCCTGCCACCAGATGAGGAATGCCACTTGCCACGCTGCCTGCCACCAGTTGAGGAATGCCACTTGCCACGCTGCCTGCCACCAGATGAGGAATGCCACTTGTCACGCTGCCTGCCACCAGTTGAGGAATGCCACTTGCCACGCTGCCTGCCCCCAGATGAGTAATGCCACTTGCCATACTGCCTGCCACCAGTTGAGGAATGCCACTTGTCACGCTGCCTGCCACCAAATGAGGAATGCCACTGGCCACATCACCTGCCTGTGCCACCAGATGAGGAATGCCACTGGCCACGTCACCTGCCTGTGCCACCAGATGAGGAATGCCACTTGCCACGTCACTTGCCTGTGCCACCAAGTGAGGAATGCCACTTGCCACTTCACCTGCCTGTGCCACCAGATGAGGATTGTCACTGCATTGGTGACGCTAGTTCAGTGGTCGTTCTTGAGTGAGGGCACGAGAGCGGAGATGCGGGCAGGCGGTGAGAGATGATGTAATTTCTCTGCTCCCCGCCGCACCTCCGACATTCCGCGCGTTGTGAGGGCGGAAGAGCAGTGATGCTAGGCGGGCGGAAAGAGATGTCATCTCTGTTTGCCAGCCCACTTCTCTCATTCGCCCGCCAGTTTGCCTCACTGATCTCACCCACCTTACAATGTCATGCCGCCCGCCGCAGCCCGGCTGCAAAGACGATACGGCCCGGTAGTGGGCCGCAGCCCGGGTGTCAGGGCTCCACTTGCGACGTGTGGTCGAATCGGCGCGCGCGCATTCGCACACGCGCCGCTGATTCGTCCGGGCGTCGGAACGGGGGTGCGCTCCGGTGCGCGCGCGGCGAGCACGGGCGCGCGCATCGCGGGTGCACACGTGACGTGCTAGCGCTGTTTGGCGCCAGTGGCCCTTTAAAAGAAGTGGCAGTTGCACTTGATTGGTGCTGTTCGTCTACAGTTTGACCCTTGTGAAACCTGTCTCTGCCTGTACCTTCCTGTAAACCTGACCCGGCTTCCGTTTGACTCTGCTGCCTACTCCGTCCCTGATCCCGGCTTGTTGACTCTGCTTTGGACTGATATTGAACGCTGACCTCCTGCCTGTCTGACCTCTCTACTGCCTGAACCCACTTACCTGCCTGCCAAGTGTATCCAGACCCGGCCTGCCTGACGACCCCTCTGCCTGTCTCTCTACATGCTGCACACCTCCAGAATCGCTGACGCCATCTCGGGGTCATCCTGTATCCGGGCCCTGCTCCGCTGCCTGCCAGTCTCTGCTGCTTCAGCTTCCAGGAGAGTGTTACCGGCCAGCTACATCTGCCACCGCATCCAGTCCAGGCACTCCTACCCCGCTGTGCTCACGGGACCACTGTCTCCACTTCAGTGGGCCCTGAACCAGAGCCGTAAGAGAGGCCCTCTCCCAGCAAAGTCAGGCTCTCCACTCAGGTACCTAACAGTACGAACAGCCATGACTGAGCCTGCGGGAGAAGCCTCTGCCATGAAGGAGATCTGCTCACATCTGGCAGCCCTCACCCAGGCGGTGCAATCCCTTCAAGAAGGATATACCAGACTGGAAGGACGAGTGCAGCAACTTGCTGGTCCTAACGTCGCAGCCCCTGCGCCTCCTCAGCCTCCTGTACCACCTGCTACCCCACCTGCAGTGGTGATGCTGCCTCCCGAACCAAGAGTGCCTGTTCCAGATCGGTTCTCCGGTGATCGCTCCAAGTTCCGGGTCTTCCGCAACGCCTGTCAGTTATATTTCGCTCTACAACCCAGAACTTTCTCCCTAGAGGCCACTAAAGTGGGGTTTGTGATTTCACTGCTGCAGGGTGAGCCTCAGATCTGGGCACACCGCCTGTTGGAGGGGAATAGCATGCTAACCCAATCCCTCTCATCCTTTCCGGAGGCTTTGGCGCAACTTTACGAGGACCCCCAGTTAACCACCACAGCCGAATCTGCTCTGTCTGCGCTCCAGCAGGGTCGCAGAACGGCCGAGGACTATGTGACAGACTTTAGACGCTGGAGCGCAGACACCCAATGGAACGACTCTGCATTAAGGCACCAGTTCCGCATGGGCCTCTCTGAAGGCCTAAAAGATGAACTTGCCCGCGTGGGCACCCCAGACACCCTGGAGGGCCTGATAACCCTGAGCATCCAGATTGACCGTCGGCTCCGGGAGCGCAGAGTTGAGAGATGTGCCCAAGTCCACCGCCCGGCCTGGATGACCGCAAGAGCTCCATTGCCGGCCACCCGCTACCTGCCCGCTCAACCAGTGGGCCCTACCCATTCTTCTCTTGATGCCAGCGAGCCGATGCAGCTTGGTCTCATGCGACCTACTCTGTCCCCGGAGGAACGAGCCCGACGCCGGCAACTAAACTTGTGCCTGTATTGCGGTGGGTCTGGACACTTTGTGAACCGATGCCCGAGTAAGACACGTAAGTGCCTTTCGTCTGTGTCAGCCAACTCTGTACCCTTGCCAGTCCATGCCACCCACATCTATCTATCCCTGTCGTTTCAGTTCCTGGGAAAGACGGTCCTCACCAGCGCTATCCTTGACTCGGGAGCTTGCAGCTGTTTCATCGATGCCACTTTTGCCAGCCGGCACGACATTCCTCTCCAGAAAAAGGCCCACGGACTATCCGTCTTTCTGGCTGACGGTTCCCGCATTAGATCAGGCCAAGTGGTTCAAGAAACCCAACCCTTGCTCACCATCTCTTCCCTTCACCACAAGGAACTATTAACCTTGGATGTAATCTCTTCCCCCCTGTTCCCGGTAATCCTGGGTATTCCCTGGCTGCAGGCTCACGACCCAACCATCAGTTTGTCCACGGGGAGGTCAAGTTCCAGTCCCCCTACTGCTTGGAGCACTGCCTACATGAAGTTCCGGCACAATCCACTACGCTTCTCTGTCTGGACTCTGATGTTAACCTTGATCAAGTAGTGCCGGAACCCTACCACGAATTCCTGGACGTTTTTAGCAAATGGGGGGCGGATTCTCTACCTCCACGCCGCACCTATGATTGCCCTATAGAACTTTTGCCAGGGGCCGAGATTCCATTCGGGTGTATCTTCCCCCTTTCTGAGAAGGAACAAGAGGCCCTGAAGGCCTACATTTCAGAAAATCTGAAGAAGGGGTTCATACGTCACTCTACTTCACCTGCTGGGGCCGGCATATTCTTTGTGACCAAGAAAGATAAGTCACTCCGACCCTGTGTGGATTACTGGGAACTGAACAAGATTACGATTAAAAACCGTTATCCCCTACCCTTAATCCAAGAACTGTTCCAAAAGCTAAGAGCGGCCACCATATTCTCCAAACTGGACTTAAGGGGGGCCTACAATCTGGTTCGCATCCGACCAGGTGATGAGTGGAAGACTGCTTTTCGTACCCGCTTCGGGCATTACGAATACTTGGTCATGCCCTTTGGCCTCTGTAATGCCCCGGCCACCTTCCAGCACCTCATAAATGAGGTCTTCAGAGACTTCCTGGACATTTTTGTCATTGTATACTTGGATAACATCCTGATCTTTTCCAGGACGCTTGAGCAGCATCGGGGACATGTGAGCCGAGTCTTACTCCGTCTCCGTCAACACGGATTATATGCCAAAGCAGAGAAGTGCACCTTCGAACAGCAGAGCATCCAATTCTTGGGACTTGAGATCTCCCCAGAAGGCATTGAGATGGACCCACAAAAGGTAACCGCTGTACTAGACTGGCCGGCCCCCTCTGATAAAAAAGGTGTGCAGCATTTTGTCGGATTTGCGAACTTTTACAGGAAGTTCATCAAGGGGTTCTCGGCCATCATCTCACCAATCACGCAGCTAACAAGGCAGAACGTATGGTTTCATTGGGGTCCAGAGGCCCAGGAGGCATTTGTAAAACTCAAGGGGCGATTCACATCCGCTCCCATCCTCAGTCACCCTGACCCGTCTCTCCCATATATCCTGGAAGTGGATGCTTCCGAGGTAGCAGTGGGAGCCGTGGTCTCCCAACGCCAGGGTAATAACGACCTAATGCACCCTGTGGGCTTCTTCTCCCGGAAACTTTCCCCTGCGGAAAGGAACTATGACGTGGGTGACCGAGAACTGCTAGCCATTAAGTCAGCGTTGGAGGAATGGCGGTACTTGCTGGAGGAATGGCGGTACTTGCTGGAGGGGGCAGTCCATCCCATGTTAATATACACGGACCACAAAAATCTCGAATACTTAAGGACGGCGAAACACTTAAAACCACGACAAGCCCGCTGGGCCCTGTTCTTTTCACGTTTCAGCTTCCACATTACCTACCGGCCTGGATCTAAAAACGTGAAGCCAGATGCGCTCTCACGCATTTATGACTGCCCTAAGGACCCCACGCCTCCAGATACCATCCTTCCTGCAAGCAGTTTCCTCTTGTTACAACCGGATTTACTGTCCCAGACCAGGGAAGCATCCCTGAACCCGCTCCTTCCCCCAGGACTTGCACTAACCCTGAGAGAAGGACTACTGTGGAAGGATAGTCAGGTGTTTGTCCCCGAACCCGTCCGGGTTAAAGTATTGGCCCTCCTCCACGACCACCCACTAGCAGGACACTTTGGGGCCCGTAAAACCCTTGATCTGGTGCAGCGCACCTTCTAGTGGCCTGGTCTGAAGGAATTCTGTTCCAAGTACGTTAGTTCCTGCCCAGTATGTTCCCGAAGCAAGACCACTAGGGGCCGAGCCTGGGGCTTACTTAAGCCTCTTCCTGCACCCGACCGACCCTGGCGTATGATTACGATGGACTTCATAGTCGAGTTGCCACCCTCTGAAGTTCACATGGCCATCTTTGTAGTCGTTGACCGACTCTCAAAGATGGCCCACTTCCTGCCCCTAAGGGGAACTCCATCCGCAGCAGAGACGGCCCGTGTATTTATCAGAGAGATCATTAGGTTACACGGGGTACCCAAGAACATAGTTTCGGACAGGGGAGTCCAGTTCACCTCTCGGTTCTGGAGGGCACTGTGTGAGAGCTTGAAGATCGAGCTGGCCCTATCCTCGGCTTACCACCCACAAACCAATGGGCAGACTGAGCGCACAAACCAGACTCTTGAACAATATATTAGGTGTTTCACTTCATTCGTGCAAGATGATTGGGTGTCTCTACTGCCCTTAGCGGAATTTGCATACAACAATGCCAGTCACTCAACCACGGGGCAGTCCCCATTTTTTGCTAATTATGGGTTCCACTTAACCTTTCTCCCAGATTTTCTTGCAGAATCCTCTGTTCCAGCAGTCCAGGACACAGTGACCTTCCTTAGCCACAACAACCAAGTTCTTCAGGATGCCATAACCAAGGCCCAGGCGGACAGTAAGAAAGCCTTTGACCAAAAGAGGAGGGGAGAATTAAATCTGCAAATCGGGGATCAGGTATGGCTTTCCTCTCCTAATTTAAAGTTAGACTGTCCATCTAAGAAGTTGGCACCCAAGTTCCTGGGCCCTTTTCCTGTAAAAAGGAGGATCAATGAGGTGTTCTATGAACTATCTCTGCCTGACACCATGAAGGTACACCCCGTGTTTCATGTCTCCCTGTTGAAACCCTCGGTACCCGACTCCTTTCCCAATAGGAAGTCCGGGCCTCCTGACCCTGTCCTAGTGGATGGGAACGAGGAGTATGAGGTAGAAGTTGTGCTAGATTGTAGAAGGCGACAAGGGCAAAGACAGTTTCTAATTAAATGGAAGGGCTACGGCCCGGAGAGTAACTCTTGGGAACCCGAGGACAATAATAATATCTCTGCCTGACACCATGAAGGTACATCCCGTGTTTCATGTCTCCCTGTTGAAACCCTCGGTACCCGACCCCTTTCCCAAGTGGGAGTCCGGGCCTCCTGACCCTGTCCTAGTGGATGGGAACGAGGAGTACGAGGTAGAAGTTGTGCTAGATTGTAGAAGGCGACAAGGGCAAAGACAGTTTCTAATTAAATGGAAGGGCTACGGCCCGGAGAGTGCCTTTACCTTCCTGTAAACCTGACCCGGCTTCCGTTTGACTCTGCTGCCTTCTCCGTCCCTGATCCCGGCTTGTTGACTCTGCTTTGGACTGATATTGAACGCTGACCTCCTGCCTGTCTGACCTCTCTACTGCCTGAACTCACTTACCTGCCTGCCAAGTGTATCCAGACCCGGCCTGCCTGACGACCCCTCTGCCTGTCTCTCTACATGCTGCACACCTCCAGAATCGCTGACGCCATCTCGGGGTCATCCTGTATCCGGGCCCTGCTCCGCTGCCTGCCAGTCTCTGCTGCTTCAGCTTCCAGGAGAGTGTTACCGGCCAGCTACATCTGCCACCGCATCCAGTCCAGGCACTCCTACCCCGCTGTGCTCACGGGACCACTGTCTCCACTTCAGTGGGCCCTGAACCAGAGCCGTAAGAGAGGCCCTCTCCCAGCAAAGTCAGGCTCTCCACTCAGGTACCTAACACCGGGGGTTGGCGACCCCTGCTCTAAAGTGTCCAGCCTCCCACAGCTATAAAAACAAATTCCAGAAGGGGGAGGGGGGGTTTGTAGTACCTGACGCAGTTGCCCCTGATACCTTCTTTTCACCCACCATTTTCTGCCCATCAGTGAGAGATTTCTGCAACCCCATCTGAGAATTTTTTTTTACAGGTATAATTTTTATTGTTTACATACAAACAAATACACACATTTGCATGTGTCTTTATTGGGGAAAACAGAACTCAATCAGTAATAAAGTACATTTACATGGTATCCAATCAGTACATATTAATAGAGGAGTCTCATATTTGCCTTCCGAGTTCCAGTGTGACGATGAAGAGTCAACCTATGCATTTCAAGAAATCAAGGAGCAGGTGGTATGGTTCGATCTGAACAAAACCACGGGCTCCAAATCTTATTAAATCTTTTTGGGCATCCTCTGGCCTCATACGTCAACTTGTATAGGGGTATAGCTTGGTTGACTATAGTGAGCCAGAAGGCTATAGTAGGTGAGGATTGAAATTTCCAGTGCATAGTTATCGTTTTCTTTGCATAAAACAGGACAATTCGCAGGAAGGTTTGCACATTCTTAGATATACCTTCACCTATGTATCCCAGCAAGCATCTCAAGGGATTACAAATATTAGGCAATTGAGTGAGGGAGCTGATAAGGTCCGTGACCCTCGACCAGAATTTCCTAATCGGCGGGCATTCCCACATTAAATGGAAAAATGTGCCATCAGCCATGCCACATCTAGAACATATTTCATAGGGTAGTCTTTTTAGTCTATAGAGTAAACACAGAGTAAATAGGACCTGTATAGTAATTTAGTTTGAATAACTATCTCGGGAGGGGATGACAGATGATACCTGGAGGGGAAACACTTCCCGACAAATATCCTCCGTTAGCTCCGGTATGTCAGAGCACCATTTATTTTCTGTGGTGCAGATCCTAGTTGTCATAGTATGAAGAAGAGTTTTGTAGTACGTGGAAACAAGTTGGTGTGAGAAGGGTCAGTCAGTAAACGATCGAGCAGGGAGGGTTGAATATCACTGTTTCGGAGGCCAAATTGTGTCGTGGCGGTATGGCGTATATGCAGATATTGAAAATAGGCCATAGGAGGAAGACCATAGTCTCTAAGAAATTCAGCAAAGGATCGAATCTCACCCCCCGCTTGAACCAGGACCCTCCGTCCGTTCTGCAGAAGAATTCTGGTAGAAATGGATTGTCCCATGAAGCATTGGGTGAATATGTGTTGTGTGGTCTTGATGGTAGCAGCTTCAACAGCTTGAATATACGTAGGGTCATAGAGAGAACTTTCGTACCCTCCCTCCCCCTAGTGGATAAAAAATGCATTCGATTCTGTAGAGATTCATAGGAAGTGAGAATGGCTGCTTCCAATGCTGTAGCCGCATTTTTTGCTTCGGGGTAGAACCACCAATGTGCACAAGCTAACTGTGAGGCCACATAGTAAGTTTGGAGACAAGGGAGTGCCAATCCCCCCTTCCAAAATTGTTAATTGTAACGTGTTTTTTGCTATCCTAGCTACCCCCCCCCAAATAAATTTTATAAGGATCGTGTCAATTTCCTTGAATTTGCTTTTAGGGATGTATATTGGGGAGTTGCTCAGAATGTATAAAAAGCGTGGTAAAAAGATAATTTAAATATTTATTATACCCAATAATGTCAGGGGAAGACTAGCCCAAGTCTTAAGCGTATTCCTCATTCTACTAATTAGTGGATCTAAATTAATTTTGATGTATGAGGAAATAGGTTGCTGCATCTCAATACCCAGGTAGCGAAAGGTGTGAACAATCTGTAATGGACACGAGGGGGGTAGTGTAATTGAGGTGAGGTGATCCAACATAAATAGCAAGATTTGACCCAGTTTACCTGGAAGCCAGAAAAGTGGCCAAAGCATCAAATAATATCCAGCTCTCCGCTAGATCTGATTAGCGCCGCCAGTGGCTCTATCGCCAGTGCAAATAGTAGTGGCAATAGAGGGCACCCCTGTCTGGTGCCTCTGCGTATCATGAAGGGGTCAGAAATAATAATATTTACTCTCAATCTAGCCTTAGGTTTGTGATATAGTAATTGAACCCATTTAATAAAAGAGCATCCAGGGCTAAAACAGCCCTGGAGTCCATTGAGCCATGAGTGGTCTGCATGTTGGTGAAAAGTCGGCATAGATTGATTGGAGTAGATCTGCAAGGGATGAATCCCATCTGATCCGCTCCAATGACAGTAGCAATGACCGTATTTAGTCTCTGGGCAAGCACTTTGGCAAAAAATTTTTATATCCGCGTTAATTAGGGCAATTGGTCGGTATGATTTGCAGAGAATTTGGTCTTTGTGAGGTTTAGGGATAAGGACAATTAACGCCTCAGACATAGGGAACGGTAGCAGTCTTGTCTTCAGGGCATAGTTATATACCCTGAACAGATGTGGAATCAGGATCTCTATGAATTGCATATACCATTCTATAGGGAAGCCATTCAATCCTGGTGTCTTATTTCTAGCAAAAGGATTGGAAATCTCCTATTTCGTTGGTCGTTAGAGGGGCATCAAGCAATGAAACCTGAGAGTCTAGCAATTTTGGAAGTGAGATATCCTGCATATAATAGTGGGCCCTAGTGGAGTATAGGGTGGAGTAGAATATAACAAAAGCCTCCACTACCTCCCTAGTCTGTTCCACTATTATGTCCTTCGAGTTGTTAAATTTGGGGATGTTGCATGGCTGATAGTCAGGCCTAGACAGATAAGCTGGCAGGCCACTATTTTTGTCACCAAATTTTAAAAGCTGCTGATTTTGGTATAACAATTTTGTCTGGGTTTGTTCCAGTAGTACCATATCCAGCTCTCTGACCTTAAGCCACCAGATAGAGTGTGTCTCGGGTGTAGGAGATGCAGAATAGGCAGCCTCCACCACCCGAAGCTCCCCCTCCACATCCACCAGTCTGGAAAGAGATGCCTTATGGGCCTGCCCTATGGCCGCATCAAAAGAGCCCCACATGGTGGCCTTCAAGGCATCCCAGACCACAGGGAGGGATCCACTTTGTGTATTGATGGCCCAGTAGGACTTCATATCAGCCAGTCCCCTATCTGTGACAGCCTGGTCCGGCAGCCACAGCGGGCTCAGTGGCCATATCTAAAAGGAGGGTGATACTCCCAGGCAAGGTCCACCAACAGAGGAGAATGATCAGATACCGCCCTAGTGAGGAATCTGATGTCACTTACCATGCTAAGCAAGTCAGAGGATAGCAGACATAAATCAATACGTGATAGTGTCCCATGAGGATCAGATTGACAGGAATATTCCCTTACATCCTCATGTTTCCATCTCCAGGCCTCTACTAGGTCACATTGGGATAGATAAGTGCCTAGGGGGTACAGTGGAGAATCAAAATCTGTCAAGAGAATTGTCAAGGACCATGATGTAATCCCCAGCTATTAATAAAGGGCCCTCTGCAATTTCCAGGATGGAAGTGAATACGCGATCAAAGAACTGTTTAGTAAAAGGCTGTGGGGCGTATAGGCTAGTCACGTGTATGGTTTACCAAGGAGTTCTACTTCAACAATTAAATAACAGCCACCAGGATCTAGCTTAATATGTTTTATAGTGACAGGAGCTGATTTGGCTATAAGAATAGATGTGCCCCGAGAGTATGTGGAGTGAAGTGCATAAGCTATTTTGACCTCTTAAGAGCCATTACTCTGGAGCCATGTAAATGAGTTTCCTGGAGAAGGATCACTTGCAGATTGTGTCATGCCAGGTACTCAAACATCAGTGAACGTTTAACCTTGGAGTTAAGCCCCCTAACACTCCATGAGATCACGCGTAGTTTAGACAAAACCATGTACTGTATACCATAATGAAGGATATTTCCCATATTGCAGTGAGGTTACCCTTATCTTGGAAACCTGTGACCCCAATATAGCATGAGTCAATAACAACAACAATACATAGGTGAGAAGGGATAGTATTTCTGTTGCAGCTGTAGACTGGATACCAAGGTGATCGATCCGGCCAGAAACCATGGAGGAGAAAAGGCACAAAAAATAAAATAAATTTAAAAAAAGGAACATGTCCCAAAAACAAGGGAAACAGATAAAACCCCCTAACCCTCCTGGCCCCCAATCCTAAACATTTGCCCCCCCCCCCCTTATACTTACCTGAGCCCAATCTCAATCTAGCGCTGTGCCTAAGAGTAGCTCTCCCTTCTCTCTACTCACTGGCTGTGGGGGCAGCAGAAGAAGCCATTGAAGCTGCTTCTGCTGTTAATCACAGCCTGTTATAAGAGATCGGAGGGCAGGGTTGAGCTGCACTGTGTGTGTCAATGGATACACAGAGCAAGGTTCAGGATCGAGCCCCACAAGTTCCTCAATAGCAAGCTGCTTGCTGAGAGGGCTCTCATAAGAAGGGAAGAGCCAGGAGTGCTGACGGGGGACCCAAGAAGAGGATTGGGGCTCCTCTGTGCAAAACCATTGCACAGAGCAGGTAAGTATATCATGTTTTTTTATTAAAAAAAAAATTTCACTTTACAATCACTTAAAATAATTCCACATTCAGACATCCACAGGAGCAGTAACAGATTCCAGCACAGGAACACTTCCAATACTCACTCACTGTTGTGCTCTGACAGATTACACAATTTAATACAGAGCCCATCAAAAGAAGGGGGTAGTGGAAGCCTTCTTTTGCCACCTCCTTGTTTACAAGTGAGAGCAGCAATCTGCTGAACTTTCACTCCTTCTGTGAGGCAGATGTATGAAAGGGAAATTATGGTGTCCACCAGTGCCTCTAATGTTAACGCAGATGTTTCTAAGCTGTTGAACACCAAATACAATTTAAGAGTCTTTGCTGTAATCTTTAATCTGTAATCTTTGAGGGTGTTTGAGGATGAATTACTTTACAGTACAAGTGGCAAGAGGATGAATTACTTCATAGTACAAGCAGATAGAGGGATGAGCAAAGATGTGTTTTAAATCTCTATTATTGCATGTCAAGAGTATGTAAATACTTTATTGTTCACTGGGTACAGGTGAACTAAAAATCCTTTGAAAACAAAACTGGATTAATGGGAAGAACACCTAGATCCAGACCTGTGACAACAACATTTCAGAAGTCCACAGTTTTCCTATATTATACAAGCCTGCACTGATGTCATAATGAGGAGCTATATATGTGTTTTTACATATTTTATATATATTATATTTGTATACGTATTTTATATATATAAATAGTTATAGTATAAAAAGTTGTTACAGGGCCAGAATAGCAGTACAAAACAGGAGCAGAAATATACTTCCACCATAATGTTGGGGCATCTCATTGTTATGGCCTGCTGATGGTCCACAGATCCTCTCTAGAAAGCAACCTTTGTTGCAAGTGTCAGACATGTTGAATTGCCAGATTACAAATGACAGCCCTGGAACATTCACCTTCAACAATAAGTAAGCAATGGGAGCTTCCATATTAATATCCTGACAGCATGCCTATTACTCACTACTCAGTACATCTGCAAACCGTCTCTACAAACCTACAAATAACATTAGATTTGGAATACTTTTTTGTGTACACGTTTACACTGTAGCCTCTGATAGAGAAAATACAATTAAAGTGTAAGTGCAGGCAAAAACGAACTAACTCTAAACCTGCTCTCTGCCACATTCTAAACCTAATCTATCTAAGCCTGTAAAGCAAAAACTGCTTTACTTACCTATTCTGCAGCCGATCCGGTCCAGTTTCCAGAACCAGAAGCTGTGTGCAGGAGAGAATCGACAACGGCTGTGAAATGGCTGGGAAGTTACGTCACCCATACAGTTACTATGGGGCTTCCATTGCCGGCTGCCTCTCCTGCACCCGCCTCAGCACTGAAGCCACCGCTAACAGCTAATGCTGGGACCGGACCGGAGTGGCTGTAGAATAGGTAAGTACAGCGATTTTTGCTTTACAGGGTTAGATAGATTAGGTTTAGAATGTGAGCAGGTTTACCTTTAGTTAGGTTTTGCCTGAACTTTCACTTTAAGTAATTCACGACAATCTAAACATTCAGTTTTTTTGCTGTTAGGTGTTTTTCATTCAGTTAGTAGTAACTTCATCATGCAGAAGTTATATGTTTAAAATGGAATAAATGCACAGGCAAAGATTTTAAGAAGCGACAGTTTAGCACACATATGAAGTCATACTGGAAAATATCATATAACTCACAGCAAGAGTACAATGTCTGGAAAATGGCTACGCATCACATTGACAATTAAATGACTTGGAACAGTCAGTAACAGGGTGGAGGATTTGCCACTATAGTATAGCCAGAGCACTAGTCATCAGCTAGACAGGGAGTGTTACTGCATGTGTTAGAGGGTTCAGTAACATTTGCCAGATGAATTACTAATGATGGCAATGCACATAGTTATTGGCACTGACAGCCACAATGAAAGCCAAAAACACTCTCTTTCATGCAGTGGTAAATATGGTTATTTTTTTACCTTTTTCAATTTATATTTCTAAATACACAGGCTTTTTGGAAAATAAAAAATAAGGCATTAGAATCTTTCAGTATTTTGTTATTGATGAATAGCGATGCACAAATCAGCAGTTCACTTAAACTGAGATTTAATCTGGACTGAACAGATTACTAGTTGGGCAGATTCTTAACTATTCTCATGTCCGTGAGGCTTCACACATATACGTTGTGATTATGTACAGTGCACAATGACAGACAGCACTATGCAATGATGCCCTTATGCTACCCAGTGCTTGTAGCCCTAGTACAAATACTGCAGGTACCTAGTTAGTGGGGATAAGACTGATGTCTATTTTATAACGTGAAGCATACCAATGTTCAGCAGGTTGCAGGTGAACTTTCTGTTATTTTTAAAGAAAATAAAACCATCACTAACCCAGGTAATTCTAACTAAATCACCACAACAGGCACTGTTGGGAAACCAAATAGAGGGAGTGCCAAGGCACACCAAGGAACTCATATCATTTATATTTACGGCGTCCAGGATAGCGGTAGCTAGATTCTGGAGAACACCCATGATCCCCTTCGACTCGGTGAAAGCGAAGTTGTCGTGGATCATGATCAGTGAACGTCTCTTTAAGCGATATTAATGGATAAACAACCAGTCTTTGATAGGGTCTGGGAACCATGGATAAAATATTTGTCGGACGGTTTATGAACCGTGAGTATTGCTAAGTAGAGAACAACAGGGGTGCACTCCCCCCCCCCCTCCTTATTCCTTCCTCTTCCCTTCTTTTCTCTTTTCTTTGTAAGTTTCCTTTGTAAGTTTTCTTCCCTGGGATCTTGTATGAGAATTCAGCAAGCGGAAAGAGGCCACATGGTCACAAGGTACGGAGTCCTCTTCTTTATCTTAATAAAGCCAAGGGAAAGGATAGGGACTCTAGAAAGAGGTAACTCGGTCCCTCCCCTTTTTGCTTTTTATTTTGTTTTTGAGGTTCTCCTTGTTTTTGCTGGTTACTTAACCATGTCATTCATTACATGCTGCAGGTTTTTCATGTAGTTTGTCAAGTCGAAGTATAAAGCGGTAAGAGATACAATAATCATCTTTGATAGAGTATACATAACTGTTCACTTATTTAGTACTTCAGAACACTGTGTACACAGAAAGGCTGATCTCATGCGAACAATATTTTGCCTTGAAAATTTGTCCGGTTTAAATGTTATTAAACACTAATGGAAGAGAGATGTGTGGGGTGGCTGGGGTCCCCCCATCCACAGTGTAATCCCATAGGGAATGGCTGATGGGACTCTCACCTATTCTTTCCTACACGTTAATAAGTACTGTTGTGACAATCCTAGGGGCAATATATTCTTAAACAGTTAAAATTCCAAGTTATGATTTTCTTAATAATGCCTAACCATATTTGGGTTGTGTTCAGTCAGTTGGATGTAGTTACTTAATCACCCATAACACACTAACTATTGTGATACTTGTGTTCGCATTATATTTTCTTTATGTCTCGTAGGCTGTGTTGGCCAAGATTTGTTTCTATTTTCAGGGTTTTTCAGAATGTATCTTGTATTTTCATATGCAATTTTCATCGCACTGAAAATACTCGTGACTATAAAAATGTAAATGAAAGAACTTGTGGAATGTAAACAAAAATCAAGTCCATCAGAAAAAAAAAACGTTCCTTGTCCATGAGTTGATTAAACCACGAATCCTTAATCCAGGCACTGGATTTATCAAGAGTAATAAAATACCTCTTGCTGCCCTAGACACACACAACGTGTGCTGCCCCAGTCCCAACTCACATTTCATTGACAGCAACAGGAATGAATGGCTCCTGCTGCTTCTCGAGTCCCTGTGAGAAGAAAAAAAGAGGGGATAGAAGATTGCAGCCAGGCACAGCTCTTGATCCCTGACAGGCTCAGGTTAGCTTTAAAGAGGGAGGGCGAGGAAAATAGTTGATGGGGTGTTGTTTACTTTAATGCAGAGAATGCATTAAAGTAGAACTATGGGCAAAACTTTTTATTTTATTTTGGATAGAGTAAAGGAGGGTAATAACCCCTGTCAATTTTTTTTCGCCATCTCTGTCCCATTGCGGAGATTCCCCTTCACTTCCTGTTCCATAGCCAAACAGGAAGTGAGAGGAATATTTTGGGAACCCCAGCTCACCAGAACTATTGTCCCCATTGGAAGATTTGCCATATATTACTTTTCTGGGGACAACACAGAAATTGGGGTTTTCTTTTTACTTTCACTTTCAATGATACTGGTAAACAGGACAAATCGAGCAGGTGAATCTCCTTAACAGTGGCACAGACCGCGATAAAAACTGATGGGTTTTAATCCCTCTTCATTCTGTTCAAAGCTATAAAAAAAAAGTTTTGCCTTTAGTGATACTTTAAGGTAAAAAAAACACAGTGTTTTGAACCACTTTAACCACTTAGAAGATTTGGCTGCTCAATGACCAGGCCATTTTTTGCGATACGGCACTGCATCGCTTTAACCGACAATTGCGCAGTCGTGCAACGTTTTACCCAAACAAATTTGATGTCCTTTTTTTTCCACAAATAGAGCGTTCTTTTGGTGGTATTTGATCATCTCTGCGGTTTTTATTTTTTGTACTATAAACCAAAAAACAGAAACATTTTTGAAAAAAACACAATATTTTGTACTTTTTGCTATAATAAATATCCCCATTTTTTTTAAAAAAAAGCTAATTTTTTCCTCAGTTTAGGCGATATGTATTTTTTTACATATTTTTGGTAATAAAAATCACAATAAGTGTTTATTGATTGGTTTGCGCAAAAGTTATAGCATCTCCAAAATAGGGGATAGATTTGTGGCATTTTTATTATTATAATTTTTTTTACTACTAATGGTGACGATATGCGATTTTTATTGGGACTGCAATATTGCAGCGGACAAATGGGACACTTTTGACCCATTTTTGGGACTATTGACAATTATACAGCGATCAGTGCTATAAAAATGCACTGATTACTGTATAAATGTCCCTGGCAGGGAAGGGGTTAACATTAGGGTTAACTGTGTTCCCAGGTGTGTTCTAACTGTAGGGGGGATGGGACTGTCTAGAAGGAGAGAGAGATCGGTGTTCATACTAAGTATGAACACACGATTTGTCGCTACTCCCCTGAAAGAACCAGGATCTGTGTGTTTACACACACAGATCCCGGTTCTTGCTCTGTCACGAGCGATCGCGGGTGCCCGGCGGTCATCGCATCGGCTCAGGGCACACGCTGTGGGCCTAGCGGCCAAAAGGCGAAGCGATGTAAGGTAACGTCGTTTCGCCCAGCCGTGCCATTCTGCCGCAGTAAAACTGCGGGGCTGGTCGGCAAGCAGTTAAGTCGGTGGCAGGGTCTTTTTAATTTTATCACAAAAGTCTCATGCAAGACATATAGATAGTTTCTCATACTCTTACTGGTCAGAAAGGTTAAATTAGAAAATCCTTCAATGGACCCCTGCCTGCCTACCCCTGCTACTGTGCTGTTAAATGCCAATTGCCAACTACTTCTAAAAACAAGCAGTAAATACCTATTCCCATCCCTGCACGCCTCCCAGACTGCCAGCATCAGCTATCAAAAGGAAAGCATTCTACTAGTAGCACGCTTAGTGGTACTTAGGCCCCTTTCACACCTGAGCGGTGCGGGGCGGCGACGGTAAAGCAGCGCTATATTTAGCGCTGCTTACCATCGCTTTACCCGCGGTATGCGGCCGCTAGCGGGGTGGTTTTAACCCCCGCTAGCGGCCGCAAAAGGGTTAAAAACCTCCGCAAACCGCCGCTGCAGCGGCGGTTTGCGGGCGGTATCCCCGCGGTTTCCCATTGATTTCAATGGGAACGAGCGGTATAGGAGCGGTAAATACACCGCTCCTACACCGCTCCAAAGATGCAGCTAGCAGGACTTTTTTTTACCGTCCTGCTAGCGCACCGCTCCAGTGTGAAAGCCCGCCGGCTTTCACACTGGAGTGAATGGGGCCGGTTTTTTTCAGGCGGTGTACAGGCGCTATTTTTAGCGCTGTACCGCCTGAAAACCGCCCCAGTGTGAAAGGGGCCTTAGGGGCTGGAAATTGGCTCTAGCTCCTAACCTCTCAGATGTGGTGAGAATGGTCAATGATAACTGTGCCTTTGAGCACCTATTGGCCATGAACGCTCTGAAATATGATGCCTTCTCCAAGTCCTGGAGCATCTGGATGGAAAGGAGTTTGGCTCTCCCATGTATGGCTACATGAGTAAGGCTCTGTTTCCACTACTGTGAGTTGTGCAACTTGACACATGTGAAGTCGCATGACAAGTCAAAATCCATGTATTTCAATGGTCCCCATTCTAATTGGTGCGACTCAAGTCGCAGCAACTCCAAAAAAGGTTTTTGTACTACTTTGTTCCAACTTCGGTGCAACTTGTTTTCCCATGGTTCTCACCAGATGCATGACATCACATCAAAAATCCCATTGCAAAGTCGCATGACTTTGGGGCCGCAATAGTGGAAAACTAAAGTAACCTTCATAAGTGATGAACGTTGTACCCTAAACTTTGTATGCCCAGAGGTTCTTGAATATTACTGAATTACTATCCACATGACAGAATTGTACCTGGCTGCTCTTTGACACTTGTACTGTACTTTACACACTGAATGTTTGTATTTCACTTATGTTAACTCAATAAAAATGTATTGAATGAAAAAAAAAAAAATTTAATAAAAAAGAAAAACGCATCTGTAAACCTGAAAATATTCATCCTCCCCACTGATTTTAAATCAAAACTCCAGACATTTTCCTAGTTCTGGGTAAAGTGGGGAAGGTAAGTACCTCTATCAGGATTTTGTTTATGTCTGTACCTCTACTGGATAGACTCACTCTCACATTCTATGCAAAGAAATTGTAAATTTCAGAGTTTTCAAGAGATCCCTATAATGGGGAAACCTTCCAATGAACACAATAGTGCTGGTGACAGCATTGGGGGAATTTCCCGTTCACTTTTCATTTCAATTTCTCGCGGGTCTCTGGAAAAGGAAGCAATGAAAATTCCCCCAGTGGGGAATGTGGAGAGCAAAAAACACCTACAAATGATTCTAACTAATCCTCACTATTTAGAAAACTGTAAAAAAAAAAACCTGTCTACAGCTTTCTTTAATCTCAAACAAAATTTTTGCGCTATTTGTTCAGTAGGGTATGTAAAATAGTCTTCAGTTATTCTTTGGGGGGCCCACAAATGATCACTAAGCTATGGTACAATTCACATGCAAGCATGTATTTGCAATAAATTAAGCACAATTATGCAATGTCATGATTGTGTGTGATAAATTCTGGTTACACCCTATCATCTTGCTTACGCTGTAGGGTCTAATTGTGCAATACCTTTGCACTTGTAGAATATTTTGCCTGTGGGATAGAATGACTACATATCCCCTGTGTGGCACAGATCTTTCTCATCAGTTTAATGAAGCTTTTAATTTTATAGCTAATGTTAGTGTCTAATCACAGTTTGGGAGGTGCAGCAGGACAGGAGAAAGGTATAGTAGAGAGTGGGCAGGCAACAATATGTGGGAACGTAATGATAGTAAGCATTTTGTAAAACACCAATGAATAGCTTATTTGTTGAAACATATGGAGAATTAAAATATGAGCAAAAGTTGCTTGGTTGTAATATGCAGCATCACTATTTCATAAAAATACATTCACCAGACAACATTTATATACATTGGCAGAAGACATTTTCTTACTTGGCTTCACTTTCTTTCAATTCTTCATCCAGCCTGTGTTCGTAATCATTCATTGATGCAAAAAAAAAAAAAAACGAAAAGGGAAAGAAGCAAGCATAACATAAGAAAAAAGGCCAAGCAAAGCAAAGCCAAGGCAGCATTGAGTGTATACACTTCTGTTTTAAAGATTTCTGGAATATTTTTAGATTTGCATTATACTCTAAATTTAAAGTGTATACTAGTGTGACACCTAATTAAATGCGTTTGCTGTCTTCTGTCCTCCACTCTCCTTTTCCATTTGGGCTTTGGGTCCTTCTAAAGATCTATTTGTGCTACACAGGCTCAGGACAGACGTGATGGAAATGAACAAAGGACATAATGTAGACATAAATAAAGAGGAAGACTCTCATGTCAAGGTATGCACTGAGAGACTGATGTGATGTGTGCACAAGTATGAAATTATGTGTATAAACCTCGTTTCTGTCTTCTGCACTACAACACACAGGCAAGAGACTGACCATTACTTTTATAGGTTTATTCATAGAACAGCCATTAAATTAAACATGATTTTGTCAGCTTTTCCCATTTTTTTGATACTGGTTTTAGTAAGGATTTCTATTTTCTAAGAGTATTAAACATCAAAAGGGAGAAATAAAAAAATAAAATAAAAAACAGGAGAAAAAAAAAAATCAGATCATCAGATATAGTCACTCTTTATTTGTGTCAAGCCCTGTTATTTAGCACACAGCACTACTATCAGCAGCTCAGTAGGCTGACCTTGTTCTTGGTAGTTGTGAGAAGCATGTCTGAAAATATAACCCCTATTACACTTACCATATATACTCCAGTATAAGCCGAGTTTTCAGCATATTTTTTTGCGCTGAAAGTGCCCCCCTTGGCTTATACTTGAGTCAAGCACTTTTCTGCAGCAGAGAATGACATTTTCCGACCCGTATCTCAGTATCTTTGGGGTTTCTAGTACCAAGTGGCCCCGAGATACGGGGGCCCCAAAGTCGGGTCGAAAAATGTCATTCTGCTGCAGAAAAGTGCTTAACATTTTCCGAACCGACTTCGGGGCCCAGTTTTTTCAGGGCCACTTGGTGCTAGGAACCCCAAATTTAATTTGGAACTAGCACTACAACATATCCAAAGATGGAGTTCCTAGCACCAAGTGACCCCAAGATATGGGGTCTCAAAGGCGGTCAACTGTGTCCATCTGCAGCAATGTCATTTCGGGACCCTTTGGGTCCAGAGACCCCACATTTTGGCTGCAGCTAGGGGGCATTTAGGAACCCTTAACTACCAAGTTTGAAGTTTGGGGGACCTATGGCTGCAAATGGGCACAGTGAGGCTGCAAATGGGCATTGTTGACCCTCTTTTCCACTTACAGTAGCTGCGCATTTCTCACCCTAGGCTTATACTCGAGTCAATACGTTTTCCCATTTTTTTGTGGTAAAATTAGGTGCCTCGGCTTATATTCGGGTCGGCTTATACTCGAGTATATACGGTACTTAGATTTAATTATCTTCTGTTTGTAAGTGTTGTGAAACTAATAATAAATGTTCACCTCTTAATATATTGTTGCTCTCTAAAGAAGCTGAGCTCAAATGACATGTCCCCAGTATTACCTGTAGCCTCACTAAAGCTGAGCTTTTCCCAATCACTGGCTTCACATGCCTTTTTTAAGCACTGTGTCTCTGTGTGGAACAGCCATCTAGGTAGAGAAAAGGCTTTGCTTCCTCATGTCAGAACTTCCAGCAAAGAGAACAATGAGCAGCATGGGAGTGACATCTCCAAATATCCTGAGACTAGCAGTCAGAGGCAGCAGTGCCTTATATCTCATACTGCAGATATACAGTGATGAGGCTGTAGATCCAAAGGTTCCCAGGCACCCTCAAATAACAAAAAGTGTCCTACTGTTTTATAGATGTAATTGAAAGCATAGGGTAGACTATTGCTTAAGCACTATTAACTTAGGCACAATTAACATTTCTAATTCTCTCCTATAACATAAAAAAGAAATAAGGCTAGTTTGGAAGAAATTCAGTTACTAGAATGCAAGCAGCCTTAACCATCTTTATTATGGCACTTTATGTAATATTTAAGTTTTGTAACTCCAAACATGAAATGCGCAATTGTCCTGGGCAGAGGGGTGCCCTCACAGAATCTGGACCAAATAGAATCAAAGTATGACTACATTATGATGTAATCACCCTGCCTCCATTGGAAACCTGCATGAATTGAGAGTCCTTCTGAGAACCCCGTTCTCAGCATAGAAAACTGTGTGGAGCCTCCCACATTTTTACCACACGTGTGCTGGGGGCTACATAATGGCACAGCTGGCAAACTATGACCTACTATTTGTTGGATGCTATGAAAGGCACATACATTTTTTCCTTAAGTAAATATTATCTACCTCATAGTGCCTTTATACCCACTTATTCATCAGAGTGGCTGGATTAAGCTCATCAGCCTTCAGCTGGAACAAGCAAAAGGGACAAGCAGAAAAAAAAAAGGAAATGGGAAATCATGCTTACACCATAGAAAACATCTTTGTATTGCCCAAAAAGCAGAAATTGCAGGCTTGGGGAACTTAGGTTTCATTGTGTTAAATTCAAATCATATATTTTTGAAAGATGATCTTAGATCAAGAGCTTGCGTGCATGTAAGTAGCTTTTATGTAAAAGTCATGCAGGCATACATCAAAGAATGAGAGCAAAAAGGGAATATAATTAGCATTCTTAGCCAGTTAGTGTTAACTACGGTAAGCTGTAAAGGCTACTTGTAGTTTACCTTACATTCCTTGGAAAACACCTTGATTCTTCATACCTTGCAAAAGAAAAGTGATTGAGTGGGGAGTATGAGTGAAATGTTTTAGGGCAATGAAAACAACCCACCCAGAAATCCAAAGCTTGTTTGAATAGGCTCTCCAAAAACTGGTTTTACATCTTTAGGTGATAAAAATCTACCAATAATGTTTATGACCGGTATCATGAACTCAGTAAAACAAGATGTCCAGAGATATTAATCACATGAAGTTTTACAGTTGCAGGTTTAGTAGACAGCCAGTTAATAGGTGAGCAGTACCATATGAAAAGGATATCATCAAAGCTGAACATTTTTGGCCTATTGTGAAGAGATTGCCTATGGTGCTATGCATTCACTGTACAACAAACTGCTATGGGTTCCCATGTGTGCAACTTTACAGGGTACTATCAGACACGCAAACGTACGTGCTTCTGATGCAAGGATTAGTTGTCATGTATGCATTTTATGTCTAGGGATAGGACAATGGAAAGTCAATAGTAATAGTGGAACAATTAAACATGTGGGGGAGATTTATGAATTCTACTGACCAACAAGGCAATCCTAAACAAGAGATGGATGGATTATGAAACTTTTTATTATTATTACTATACAGGATTTATATAGCGCCAACAGTTTGCGCAGCGCTTTTGCAACTATAACAACTGTCTCAGTTGGATGCCAGGATTGAAGGTGATTGAGTGCAAAAAACTGTCTCAAACACTTGCTAAAATTCTTTGGGACAAGAAATGGCAAGACTGTCAGTCTGATCTGTAATACATGTGTGTCTAATTTTGTCATTAGCTTGCTTGATAATGTTCTTTATGTGATTTTAATGATCATGAGGACAACATAAAAATTAACATACAAAGACTAATCACAATCTAATAAAAATAACAATTTGAATAACATTAACTACAAACAGGAATTGTACACTCTATCACATGGCCCATCATACAGAGAACACCACAAAAATGCATGTCCTACCGCTGCTTTAACTAATTGTTGTATTTTTATTTTAGTAAATGTGTCTGGCCACTACCACAGTGCCAAAGTTTTATCCAGCTCTGCCATTATAACCAAATCTGGTCACAAAGAGTTGGGAGAGCTGTTCCTTAGAAAGGACCAACTACTGCACAGTTTCGCAAGGATCTAGAGATAGCAATAAAGACTCAAACTTATCATACACTTTGGTTTGATGGTACAATTTTCTTTAAAGCGGAGCTCCAGTCACCATAATCAGTTTTTTTCTAAAAGCACCCTTACCATTTCAGGGATTAGGTTTAGCTGGCAACCCAGCATGCACCTCCCAATCTCGCGCCTGCGCAGTAAAGACACTGCGCGGCACAGCTTGTAGATTGCAGCGGCAGCAGAAGTTCCTGCTCCGTTGTTACGGCAATCTGTCAATCAAAAGATAATCAGGCAATTCCCTTGGACTTCTGAGATTGATGACACTGATATCCCAGGAGCCCAAGGGAATTGCCTGATGATGACATAGGCGGCCGGGACCAGAAGTGCCACATTTAAAATAAAGGTATTAAGACTTAAGTAAAAAATGATATCCATTTAGAACTTACTGCGGATGGGCATGTGAATGAAAGCAACTTGCACAAATGAGTGGAACTCTGCTTTAAATGTATCATTGAATTGTAAAGATAGGTCCTTAAATTGTTTTGGTAGCTCTATTGTAGAGCGCACAGAAACTATAGAATTGGATTGTAATGTATACGACCATCTTAAATTTCATAACTGTCCATCAGGTGGTTACCTCCAGTGTGCAGCTAAAGCTGGCCATTAACTAGCACATTTTCAAGCAAACATTCGTATGAACATTTGTACAAAAATTTGTAGAAAAATTCAAAGGTACTTTTGATGACTTGATGAACGTTATTCGTACTTCAAAATTTTGTTTGCTTTTAACAGACAATTTTGAAATAAATGGATTGTCCTAAACGAAAACCACATTCATTGTTATAAAACTTTGAGAAAAATTTGTAATTCTGCTCCTTCAAATTTTCCCATCACTGTTAAAATAAACATGTTTAAAGGAAAAATGTTTTAACAAAATTCTACTAGTGCATTGCCAGCTTGACTAAAAGGAACTTCAGCTTTCCAAGAGACTGCTAAGAATGGATAACTAAAGCATTCATAACATAATACAATGAAAGATAGGAAAATGTTAGTTTATCACACAGGGGCTCATATCCCAAGATGACCTTTGGTCTTAGGTTATAGGTTTGGAACACGTAAGCTCAGCTTGATAACTTAAGCCTGGTACATACAACTAGAACACACCAGTCAGCGCTTGCAGCCATTGGCCGCCAGTGTTGATCGGATACTGGTTTTCCAGCATGTCCGTTCGTCAGAAACTGGTCGTGAGACCGGCTTTTGTCAGACAGGGAGTTGTACACACGGGCTGAAAGTCACCTGACCGGCCCATGTGTACCTGGAATTATTGGATATTTCTACTTTCTTTGTACATCAGATTCTAAGGTGATGTCGGTGTTGAATTTGTCTTGCCCCAATTACACCAACAAGGGCTAATCAGCTAGCACTCTGTGTCAAATGAGCAGGACTCTGAAGAAGTCTGAAGATTATAAGTAATCCAAAGGGGCAAACACATCTTTCCTTTTTTCTTACAAAAATGTAATACTCCCTTAAAGCAGAATGCACATGGGGAGGCTAGGCCTACTTATTTTGGTTATCATCTTTCTCTTATTAAAACATTTCGTGATTACTATTATTGCATGTTGCTGATTTTGAATAAAATATCCTCCACAATTTGGATGTTATGGTGTGGACCTTCCTTCTGTTTAAAATGAATACACAAGTGGACACACAGTCCTGTGAAGAGCACACTGTTAATCCGCCACTGTGTATTTAAAAAAATTTTTTTTAATATATACAAAACCAGTTTGACTGACTCGATCACAAATAAATTAAATTCCGAGGCTTTTACAAGGAATTCCACTAATTTTTATACGTGCCTCAGAACCTGCTTTACCACTGTTGTATGATTATGTTTCCAATGGCATTTAGGATAGTATTTTTTGTTATTTTAAGGAGACAAAGGTTTTCTGTACAATTGTAAAGAATTATAAAAAAACATTCTAACATATGGTAACGCAACCAATTGAATCTTTCTGTTCAGGATAGCTTAAGACTATAGGGGTTATTTACGAAAGGCAAATACACCTTGCACTGCAAGTGCACTTGAAAGTGCACTAAAAGTGCACTTGGAAGTGCAGTCGCTCTAAATATAAGTGGAAGATTTGAAATGAGTGGAAGCTCTGCTGATTTTATCATCCAATCATGTGCAAGCTAAAATGCTGTTTTTTATTTTCCTTGCATGTCCCCCTCGGATCTACAGTGACTTTACTTCCAGTTTACTTCCTTGCAGTGCAAAGTGGATTTTCCTTTAGTAAATAACCCCCTAAAAGTCTGTAATGAGAAACAAGTCATTTCATATTTACACCTGCAGCTGTCCTGAGGTGAGCTGTGAAAATGAAATCTGACTCACTGTGACATAATAAATGTAATTTCCATGTGTTTCCTGAATCTATTCAATTACTGCAGGCATTTTTAATAGAGTATGGAAATAGCCAGGAGCTATTTTAGGTGATTTAAATTGCATACCTTTGTAACAATTCACACAAAGCAATTATACCCAATTTGTGTAGCTAACTAAAGTAACATTTTATTTAAAACAAACTTATCATTCACATGTATGATAGGTTTGTTTTAAATTTAATTTAATTTATGTGGGTGAAACCAGCATTAATAAAACTATAAATTATTTTTATGCTGGCAATTTTAATATTAGTAACCAATACTACATGTCTTTGTGAGGTTAAAATATACGTTGCTAAGTAATACCTGCATTTAAACTGGCCACATAACATGACCCAAATGGAATTACCGAAGAACAACAACCATACAGTAAAACCATTTGATGCAAATAGTTACAGATGCTTTAAAGTGGAAGTAAACCCTCTGGGACCACTTTTTACCTACAGGTAAGCCTAGATTAAGGCTTACCTGTAGTTCCAATAAATATCTCCTAAACCTACATGGTTTAGGAGATATTTAGAAAAGAAAAGGCACCGCTATCTACGGCGCATGCACTGCGCATGCCGAGATCACGGCGATATGCCGCTCTCGTGCGCATGCGCGGGAGTGACATCATTGCCGCTCCAGCGAATCACAGCGCTGGAGCGGCGAGACCCGGAAGTCACTCTGGGTTTGATGGCGACACCGAAGATCGTGGATGTAGACCGCTACGGGGGCTTCGTTCTCAGGTAAGTCATTCATAATGAGCTAGTATGCTATGCATACTAGCTCATTATGCCTTTGCCTTGCAGGTTCCTATTTAAAAAAAAAAAAAAAACGGCTTTACTTCCTCTTTAAAACATACTGCATTCTCAGGTTGGACGAGGGGGGTCTCGTCCAATCAGAGAATGCTCAGCATTTATGTAGAAAATGCTCTGCATTCTCTGGATAGCACAAGTACTGAGCAGCTGACTTCCTGAGTTCAGAATGCGGTAGGGCAAGTGCTCAAATGGGAACCTGGAAGCAAATGGAGATCACAACAGCCAGGTATGGTATATACATAATTCCATAAAACAGCTTTCTGATGACGTGTATAACATGAAATGCATAGAGGCTATGTGTCCGCTATTCACTGAGGTCATATCCGGTCTTGCTGGTTTCCAACCCCTGGGCTGTGGAACGCATTCCGTGTCTGCTAGGATGGCGTGGAGGTTCACTTTGTGCTGTTACATTTATTTGCCTATTTTGAAGAGCTTGTTGCGCTATGATCTCATTTATGTTTTTTCCGAGTCATATTACCTAACTACTGCTAAAGAAAAGGGATCATGTCTACACATGTTGTTGGTTTTAAGAAATCCATCATAGCTCCAAGGTTGTTACTACTTTTTGGCTCTGGTGAGTTTGAATTTCTCACGCACGTGTGTGGTGGAGCATCACTTGGAGGTATCTCACAAAAGTGAGTACACCCATCATATTTTTGCAAATATTTTATTATATCTTTTTATGTGACAACCCTGATGAAATGACACTTTGCTACAATGTAACGTAGTGAGTGTACAGCTTGTATAACAGTGTACATATGCTGTCCCCTCAAAAGAACTCAACACACAGCCATTAATGTCTAAACTGCTGACAACAAAAGTAAGTACACCCCTAAGTGAAAATGTCCAAATTGGGCCCAATTAGCCATTTTCCCTCTCCGGTGTCATGTGACTCATTAGTGTTACAAGGTCTCAGGTGTAAATGGGGAGCAGGTGTGTTAAATTTGGTGTTATCGCTCTCACTCTCTCATACTGGTCACTGGAAGTTCAACATGGCACCTCATGGCAAAGAACTCTCTGAGGCTCTGAAAAAAAGAATTGTTGCTCTACATAAGGATTGGCCTAGGCTATAAGAAGATTGAAAAGACTCAGTAATGGTATGCAATGCCAAGCTGCTGCTAACAAAGCAAACAGAATATTGGCATGCATTAAAAATGGGATCAACTCCAGAGATAAAATGATAATTCTCCTGCTCTACAAGACTCTGGTCCGGCCGCACCTGGAGTATGCTGTCCAGTTCTGGGCACCAGTCCTCAGGAAGGATGTACTGGAAATGGAGCGAGTACAAAGAAGGGCAACAAAGCTAGTAAAGTGTCTGGAGGATATTAGTTATGAGGAAATGTTGCGAGCACTGAACGTATTCCCTCTGGAGAAGGGACGCTTGAGAGGGGATATGATTTCAATATACAAATAACATAGTGGTGACCCCACAATAGGGATAAAACTTTTTCGCAAAAGGGAGTTTAACAAGACTTGTGGCCACTCATTAAAATTAGAAGAAAAGAGGTTTAACCTTAAATTCTTCGGAACCAGTGGTGCGTTCAAGGGGCTACGCAGGTACGCAGGCAAAAAGATGCCATGCGGTGCTTGAGCTGGTGTGCTTGGGGGACAGGAGCCACACTGGGGCAGAGATTCTGTCAGCTCTGCAGGGGCAGGCTCAGAGGTGGTTTACGCCACGCCAGCTTAAGCCAGGAATGGTGGTTTGCGACAATGGCACCAACCTCCTCTCCGCCCTTCGACAGGGACACCTGACCCATGTGCCCTGCTTGATTCACGTCCTTTACTTGGTGGTGCAGTGGTTCTTGGGCAGGTACCCAGGCTTACAGGTTCTCCTGAGACAGGTCAGGAAAGTCTGTGTGCATTTCTGCCTTTCATATAATGCCAGTGCTCGAGTGGCTGACCTCAAAAAGGAATTTAACCTGCCCAAGAACCGCCTAATCTGTGACATGCCCACCAGGTGGAACTCAATGTTGGTCATGCTGCAGTGGCTGCACACACAGCAGAGGGCCATCAATGAGTACCTGTGCGACTATAGCACCAGGACAGGGTCAGGGGAGCTTGTTTTTTTTCCCTACGCCAGTGGGTCATGATCAGGGATGCATGCACTGTCCGTTCACCATTTGAGGAGGCCACGAGGATGGTGAGCAGTGACAGTGAATGCATCAGTGACACTGTCCCTCTTGTCCACCTGTTGGAGCACACGCTGCGTGGAATAATTGACAGAGCACTTGAGGCAGAACAGAGGGAGGAGGAGGAGGACTTCCTTACCTCTCAAGGCCCCTTTTATCCAGACAGTGTTCCTGCTTGCCCGCCAATCACACAGGAAGAGGACGAGGATTGTGTCAGCATGAGGGTGGAGCCTAGCACTCAGCATCAACAGCAGTCTTCAAGGGATCATTTACAGTCCCAATAAACCCATGGACTTGTACGTGGCTGGGAGGAGGTGGCTGCAGATCATGTCGTCCTTAGTGACCCAGAGGACTCCGAACCGAATGCCTCAGCAAACCTATGCTGCATGGCCTCCCTGGTCCTGCAAAGCCTGCAGAAGGAACCTCGTATTCGTGGTATCAAGGAGAGGGATCATTACTGGCTGGCAACCCTCCTTGATCCACGTTACAAGGGTAAGGTTGCGGACCTTATCTTGCCATCACAGAGGGAGCAGAGGATGAAACATCTTCGGGAGGCCTTGCAGAAAGGTTTGTGCAACGCGTTTCCAGAGCCTGGGAGCTTACAAATTCATGGTCCTGGACAACGTGTTACTGAGGCTTCGGTCAGTCACCGAAGTAGCGGTGGAGAAGGTGGCCGTCTGACCGATGCGTTCAGACAATTTTTTAGTCCGCAGCCCCAAGGTATGATCGGTTCCAGCAACCATTGCCAGTGTCTGATTTACAGGGTGCAGGAATACCTAGGGGCAAGAACAGATTGGACACCTTTCATACCAAAAATCCTCTGGGTTACTGGGTCTTGAGGATGGATCACTGGCCAGAGCTTGCACAGTATGCAATTGAGCTAATGGCCTGTCCTGCATCCAGCGTTCTTTCGGAACGCACATTCAGTGCTGCTGGAGGCTTTGTAACTGATCACAAGGTGCGCCTGTCCATTGAATCAGTCGATCGGCTGACCTTCATAAAAATGAATCAGTCTTGGATCACCAATATAAAGCAAGAGAGAGCGCACGCCAACCCTGGTGTATTAACGTTTTAATATGAAGTTCAATTTTATAAAATTGAACTTCATATTAAAACGTTAATACAGCAGGGTTGGCATGCGCTCTCTCTTGCTTTATATTGTTTCAGATCTTTGTCTGCAACCCAGTGGACTAATGGGAGAGCTGCAACACCCAGAGTGAATTTTAATATATGTAAATATACATATTTTCAGACTTTTTCCTTGTGTTGAAATGGACTAGTGGGGACAGCGCTAATCTTGGTATATTGTGTACATTTAGTCTTGGATCACCAGCTACCAAGCACCTGATGTCGATGTAACCAAATAATTTTTTTTTTTAATGTGAGATCCCTTCAAGACTGCTTATGCTGATGCTGAGTGACTATCCAGTTATGCTAAGTGACTATACTCTTCCTCCTCAATTTTCATGCTGATAGCTTGTAAGAACATTTTTGGTTCTGGGCACCGCCACCAGTGGTTAAGGCAAAATTTTTCTGCCCCTGTTCAACAGGGGCATGTAATTACAATTCTTGATCTAATATTTCACAGCAGGGCTCGTTCCTGTGCCCACCAAGAGTAATTGTGAGGCCTTACAGTGTTGTGGCAACACCACCACACCTTCCACCACCAAAGGCCCAATTTTTTGGACCCTGTTCAACAGGGGCATGTAATTAAAATTCTTGATCTAATATTTCACAGCAGGGCCCGTTCCTGCGCCCACCAAGAGTAACTGTGAGGGATTACAGTGTTGTGGCAACACCAACACCTAAGGCCCAAATTTCTGCAGAGTATATAGGGCAGGCCCCTACTTTCAAACATCCAACTTACAAATGACTCCTATCAAACAGAAGGAGACAACAGGAAGTGAGAGGAAATCTACCCCTAGGAAGGGAAATTATCTCCTGTAAGAGTTCCTTGTTCCACTAAAAATCCCACATTTTCAAAATCCAATTGTCATTGGGACAGAAAGTGAGGTGAAATCTTCTGAACAGGTGCGCACAGACAGCAAAACAAAGGTTACAGGGGTGATAACCCTTCCCTATGTTTTCCAAAAAGCTTAAAAATAGATTTTTTGGCTGGAGCTACACTTTAAAAATGTACCAGTTCAAAATGACTTAAGAATAACTCAAGATTCTACTTAAGAACAAACCTACAGTCCCTGTATTGTTTGGACCGCCTGTATACTGCTGTTCAGAGTATATAGGGCCTGGGGGGGGGCCACGGCTTTCCTTTTTTTAATTTGGGTGCGGGGTTCCCCATAATATCCATACAAGACCCAAAGGGGCTGGTAATGGGCTGGGGGGGAGTACCCATGCCTTTTTTTCTCAATGATTTTCATCCATATTGCAGAGACCAGACATTAAAGCCGCAAGCAGTTTTAAGTTACTTTTATACCTTTAGAAAGTAATTTTGTGCAGTGACAGTTCTAAACACGGGAAACACGTGCCACTTTACAGGCATACTATAGACACCCCAAGGCATGATATTTAAAGGAATATGTCACTTTTATTTTTTCACTTTAAGCATCATCACTGCTCCTGGAAAAAAATCTGTTTTTAAAACTTTTTTTTTTGCATTAATACATGTACCCTGGGGCAGGAACCGGGTCCCCAAATCCTTTTTAGGACAATAACTTGGATATTAGCCTTTGAAATTCACACTTTTGATTACTCACGTTCGAGTCCCATAGGCTTTAACAGGGTTCGAAAGTTTGCGCGAACTATCGGTCCGTTCGCAAGTTCTGGTGCGAACCGAATCGGGGGGTGTTCGGCTTATCCCTACTCTACATAAAGATAGCCTAGGCTATAAGAAGATTGCCAAGACCCTGAAACTGATTTCAGCATGGTGACTAAGACCATACAGTAGTTTAACAGGACAGGTTCCACTCAGAACAGGCCTCACCATAGTCGACCAAAGAAGTTGAGTGCATGTGCTCAGCGTCATATTCAGAGGTTTTCTTTGGGAAATAGATGTATAAGTGCTGCCAGCATTGCTGCAGAGTTTGAAGGGTTGGGGGGTCAGCCTGTCAGTGCTCAGACCATATGCCGCACACTGCATCAAATTGGTCTGCATGGCTGTCATCCCAGAAGGAAGCCTCTTCTAAAGATGATGCACAAGAAAGCCTGCAAACGGTTTGCTGAAAACAAGCAGACCACAGGAGATGGATTACTGAAACCATGTCCTGTGGTCTGATGAGACCAAGATAAACTTATTTGGTTCAGATGGTGTCAAGCATGTGTGGCGGCAACTAGGTGAGAAGTACATAGACAAGTGTGTCTTGCCTACAGTCTAGCATGGTGGTGGGAGTGTCATGGTCTGGGACTACATGAGTGGGGACTGGGGAGCTACAGTTCATTGAGGGAACCATGAATGCCAACATGTACTGTGACATACTGAAGCAGAGCATGATCCCCCTCCCTTCGGAGACTGGTCTGCAAGGCAGTATTCCAACATGATAACGACCTTAGACACACCACCAAGATGACCACAACCTTGCTAAAGAAGCTAAGGGTAAAGGTGATGGACTGACCAAGCATGTCTCCAGACCTAAACCCTATTGACTATCTGTGGGGCATCCTCAAATTGAAGGGGGATGAGCGCAAGGTCTCTAACAACCCACCAGCTGATGTTGTCGAGGAGGAGTGGAAGAGGACTCCAGTGGCAACCAGTGAAGCTCTGGTGAACTCCATGCCCAAGAGGGTTAAGGCAGTGCTGGAAAATAATGGTGGCCACACAAATTGACACTTTGGGTACAATTTGGACATTTTCACTTAGGGGTGTACTCACTTTTGTTGGCAGTGGTTTAGACATTAATGGCTGTGTGTTGAGTTTTTGTGAGGGGACAGCAAATTTACACTGTTATACAAATACAAGCTGTACACTCACTACTTTACATTGTAGCAAAGTGTAATTTCTTCAGCGTTGTCACATGAAAAGATATAATAAAATATTTACAAATATGTGAGGGGTGTACTCACTTTTGTGAGATACTGTATATATATATATATATGTATATATATATATATATATTTTGCTTTTTCCTCCTGAATCACAGTGATTGGACTTTCTCTTTGTAAAGATCTATTAGGAATTCGTCCTATATATTTCAGTGGCACTTATATATGTTATTTGTTATCCATCGCAGAGGACACCACGAGTGGCCAGCATGTCGGCTACGCAGGGCTCGCCTGCGGCAGATGAGGGGGGAAGACGGTCTACAGCCGGAAGGTCGGCGGGACCCGTAAGAGCAGTCCCAGGCGGAGGTGGAGGAAGAGGGAGAGCTGGAAGAGGACGTTCCGGCAGCAGTGAGGGAGTCTGGATCTGCGGCTGGGGGGGTCCCCAGCCCCATGCAGCCTGGTGAGTGCTCTTCTGCTATGTTGCCTTTTCTTTATCCTTCTATAGTAGATGGGCCAGGGCTCGGGAGGCACGCATTAAGGCTTCTTTTCAGGGGTCAGAGGTGCAATGTATTGGCCAGCCTGAGGGACCTGTTGCATAAACTCGAGGGAGAGTGGTGCATGGGTTGGCAACGCAGACGTTGCGGGATCTGTCGAGGGTAATGGAGGAGTCGGCGCTTGGAGTCCCCCCTTCCCCGGTGCAGGTGGGATTTGGGGCAGAGGTTCCGATGGAGAAGCACAGTGTGGCGAGGTGGGTGGAGAAGTCAAAGGATGGGATTTGCAGATTCGGTGAAGTGCGAGATCTAAGTGTGCTTCGAGGGACCCCTGGGCGCTCACCTTAAGCCCGAGGTAAGGGACAAGATTTGGAAGGGGGAGTATGTGGAAATCTTTTACTTGCCCCCCCTTGAAAAGTTTAACCTGGACCATAAAACCTGACGAAAGCAAGAAAGAGGAGGAGAAGAGGAGGTATAACCTCACCCCTTGTCCAAATTGGTTGCAAGCTTTTGCGATTTTGGCTTTTGTGATTGGTGAAAAAGCGACAGAGAATTGTTTGGCTTTTTTTTTACCTGGATGCCATGGGTGAGACCAAAAGGGTTTATGGTTGCGTGCAGGGCCGGTCCGTCCCGGGGTGCACGGGGTGCAGTGCACCCAGGCGCCACAGAGGCGGGGGCGCTGGAGCGCCAGAGTGATCCCCTCCCTCCTCCTCCTCTCCTTGTTCGTAGGCGGCTCTCTCTGCCTGTCACCGCCGCGGCCGCGCAGGGCCGGGGGGGGGGGGCGTTCCGTGGCCGAGCCCGAGCTCGACTTGTTTAGAACAGAGCGCGTGTGAGGCTTGTGCTGGTGGGCAGCAGGCGGGAGTTAAACACAGGACTCCTCCTGTGTTTAACTCCCGCCTGCTGCCGACCAGCACAAGCCTCACACGCGCTCTGTTCTCCACCCGGGCGGCGCGGCTGCACACTGTCCTCACCAGCTGCCGCCCGGGTGGTTTGTCTAGGGGGGGGTCTATACTAATGTGGGGGGGGGGGGGTGTTTGTCTTGGGGGGGTCTATGTGGGGGGGGGGGTTAGTTGTCCTGGGGGGGTCTATACTAATGTGGGGGGGGGGGGGTCCTGGGGGGTCAATACTAATGGGGGGGGGTGGTTTGTCTAGGGGGGTCTATACTAATGTGGGGGGGTTGTTTGTCTTGGGGGGGTCTATACTAATGTGGGGGGGGGGTGAGTTGTCCTGGGGGGGTCTATACTAATGTGGGGGGGGGGGTCCTGGGGGTCTATACTAATGTGGGGGGGTTGTCCTGGGGGGTCTATACTAATGTAGGGGGGGTGGTTTGTCCTAGGGGGTCTATACTAATGTGGGGGGGTTTGTCCTGGGGGGTCTATACTAATGTGGGGGCGTTTGTCTTGGGGGGTCTATACTAATGTGGTGGGGTTTGTCCTGGGGGGGTCTATACTAATGTGGGGGGGGTTCGTCCTGGGGGGTCTATACTAATGTGGGGGGGGGGTTCGTCCTGGGGGGTCTATACTAATGTGGGGGGGTTTGTCCTGGGGGTCTATACTAATGTGGGGGGGTTTGTCCTGGGGGGTCTATACTAATGTGGGGGTGGTTCGTCCTGGGGGGTCTATACTAATGTGGGGGGGGGTTCGTCCTAGGGGGGCTATACTAATGTGGGGGGGTGGGGGGTGGTTCGTCCTGGGGGGTCTATACTAATGTGGGGGGGGGGGGGGGGGTTTGTCCTGGGGGGTCTATACTAATGTGGGGGGGTTTGTCTTGGGGGGTCTATACTAATGTGGGGGGGGGGGTGGTTCGTCCTAGAGGGTCTATACTAATGTGGGGGGGTGGGGGGGTGGGGTTGTCCTGGGGGGTACTATACTAATGTGGGGGGTGGTTTGTCTGGGGGGTCTATACTAATGTGGGGGGGGTTCATCCCGGGGGGTCTATACTAATGTGGGGGGGTTCGTCCTGGGGGGTCTATACCACTGTGGGGGGGTTCGTCCTGGGGGTCTATACTAATGTGGGGGGGTTTGTCCTGGGGGGTCTATACTAATGGGGGTGGTTCGTCCTGGGGGGTCTATACTAATGTGGGGGGGGGGGGGTGGTTCGTCCTAGGGGGGTCTATACTAATGTGGAGGGGTTGTCCTGGGGGGTCTATACTAATGTAGTGGGGGGGGGGGGGGTTTGTCCTGGGTGGGGTCTATACTAATGGGGGGGGTTTGTCCTGGGGGGCTATACTAATGTGGGGGGGGGGTTGTCCTGGGGGGGCTATACTAATGTGGGGAGTTGTCCTGGGGGTCTATACTAATGGAGGGGGTGGTTTGTCCTGGAGGGTCTGTACTAATGGAGGGGGTGGTTTTTGGGGGGTCTGTACTAATGGAGGGGGGGGGTCTGTACTAATGGAGGGGGGTGGTTTGTCCTGGAGGGGTCTGTACTAATGGAGGGGGGGTGGTTTGTCCTGGAGGGGTCTGTACCAATGGAGGGGGGGGGGTGGTTTGTCCTGGAGGGGTCTGTACCAATGGAGGGGGGGGTGGTTTGTCCTGGGGGGTCTGTATTAATGGAGGGGGGGGTGGTTTGTCCTGGGGGGGTCTATACTAAGGAAGGGGGGTGATTTGTCCTGGGGGGTCTGTACTAATGGAGGGGGGTGGTTTGTCCTGGGGGGGGTCTGTACTAATGGAGGGGGTCTGTACTAATGGAGGGGGGTGATTTGTCCTGGGGGGTCTGTACTAATGGAGGGGGGTGGTTTGTCCTGGGGGGGTCTGTACTAATGGAGGGGGTCTGTACTAATGGAGGGGGGTGGTTTGTCCTGGAGGGGTCTGTACCAATGGAGGGGGGGGGGGTGGTTTGTCCTGGAGGGGTCTGTACTAATGGGGGGGGGGGGGGTTCGTCCTGGGGGGTCTATACTACTGTGGGGGGGGTTTGTCCTGGGGGGTCTATACTAATGTGGGGGGTGGTTCGTCCTGGGGGGGTCTATACTAATGTGGGGGGGGGGTGGTTCGTCCTAGGGAGGCTATACTAATGTGGGGGGGGGGGGTTGTCCTGGGGGGGCTATACTAATGTGGAGGGGTTGTCCTGGGGGGTCTATACTAATGTAGGGGGGTTTGTCCTGGGTGGGGTCTATACTAATGGGGGGTTTGTCCTGGGGGGCTATACCAATGTGGGGGGGGTCTGTACTAATGTGGGGGGGGGTTTGTCCTGGGGGGGCTATACTAATGGAGGGGGTGGTTTGTCCTGGAGGGTCTGTACTAATGGAGGGGGTGGTTTGTCCTGGGGGGGTCTGTACTAATGGAGGGGGGGGGGTGGTTTTGTCCTGGAGGGGTCTGTACTAATGGAGGGGGGGTGGTTTGTCCTGGAGGGGTCTGTACCAATGGAGGGGGGGGTGGTTTGTCCTGGAGGGGTCTGTACCAATGGAGGGGGAGTGGTTTGTCCTAGGGGGGTCTGTATTAATGGAGGGGGGGGGTGGTTTGTCCTGGGGGGTCTATACTAAGGGAGGGGGGTGATTTGCCCTGGGGGGTCTGTACTAATGGAGGGGGGTGGTTTGTCCTGGGGGGGTCTGTACTAATGGAGGGGGGTGGTTTGTCCTGGGGGGGTCTGTACTAATGGAGGGGGGTCTGTACTAATGGAGGGGGTGGTTTGTCCTTAGGGGGTCTGTACTAATGTAGGGGGGTGGTTTGTCCTGGGGGGTCTGTACTAATGGAGGGGGGTAGTTTGTCCTGGTGGGTCTATACTAATGGAGGGGTGTGATTTGTCCTGGGGGGTCTAAACTAATGGAGGGGGGTGGTTTGTTCTGGGGGGTCTGTACTAATGGAGGGGGGGATGGTTTGTCCTGAGGGGGGTCTATACTGATAAAGGGGGGTGTTTTGTCCTGGGGTCTATACAGATGGGGGGGTCTGTACTGAGGGAGGTATTTATACTTAATGGAGTGGGGTCTGTACTGAGGGACGACTATAGTTGGAGGGGTGATACCATGTTTTACTGCACCAGGTGACACCAACCCTAGTGACGCCACTGCAGCCGCGGGCTCTTATTTCCCCTCTCCCTCACCTCCTCGTGCGCTGCTGTACTAATGAGGGGCGCACTATGTTTCTTCCCCGCCTTCATAACGGCCAGGGAAGAAAAAACAAAGGAGCAAAGAAGAGGATTGTGGGACATGTGGTCCCAAGGACTGGCAGCCCCAATGTAACACAGAAACTGCAGCCCACACAGCATGCTCAGCTGAATGGGAGAGAGAAAGCCAGGAGCCCGGGGAAGCTTTCAGGGAAGGGCACCCAAGACTCCAGAGGGAGAGGGCAGTGCTGAGAGAACACCATCAGAGAGAGAAAAAGCCACACAGCCTGGCGCCATCCCTGGTGGAGAAAGGAATGGAGTCATTGCAGGAATACAGATCTGGGCTCTACCCAGCGGAGTCGCCATGGGCAATTCAGAGTGAGCTGACTCCTGATCAGAGGAACCGTTGTTGCTGTATCGCTGGGTCAGGTGAGAGGGCCGATCGGCCATTATTTACTACCATCTCTTGTAACATGTCTGCAGTCTGTGACCATCTCCTGTATTATGTGTGCAGCCTGACCATCTCCTGTACTATGATCGCAGTCTCTGACCGTCTCTAGTATCATGTCTACAGTCTCTGACCATCTCCTGTACTATGTCTGGGGGCTCTTTCTAATAGACTCTCTAACAGAAGCCCCCTCTGTGTGCATCAGAGAGACTTCCCTCCAGGTCTCATTAGTGTACGCTCTTCCTGTATTTTCTTTATTGGTAAAAGATCATGGGAGGATCCCAGGGTAACGAAGACTTCTTACAGGAACATCTCTGTGTTGAAGTCGTTGTCATAGAAACATTTGTAAAGGGGAGGAGTTGGTAAGATGACCACGCCCACGTGGGGGGCGCCAGAAATATTTCTGCACCCAGGCGTCTGTGACCCTAGGATCGGCCCTGGTTGCGTGGCTCCGTTATGATGAGTAGTTCCGGCAACGGAAGGCCGTCTGGCCTGCCATTCGCTGGGATCATAAGGATATTGGCCTCTGGATGAAACTGATAACCCCAGCCAGGGTTGGGAATCATTTTTTTCGCGGAGGGGCTGGTGGCACCGGTACCTCATGTACGTCAGCCTCTAGGAAGAAAGGGGTCTGTTGGCAGTTTGACTGTTCCTGACAATTCGGTGGTACCTGTCTTTTTTTTAACACGAATGTTCTGGGTGCGGCGGCGGCCATTCACTCGCCCGCTGTTTTAAATCAGGAAAAGGTCGGGCAGGTGATAGGTCTGGAAAGAGGGAGGACTTTGGTGAGGGTGGAAAGGATGTTTCCTTTCCTAAGTAGGTACCCGGATCGACTCCTGGGGGGGATTTACAGATAAATGTTGTATCCCGAGCACTTTTGCTGTTGTTCCATTCAACAATTTACGTTCAGCGCTCCAGTGCCCGGAGGTGGTGTCGGAGAAAATTTCTAGCAAAGTTTCCCTGGGTAGGATGAGTGGCCCTTTTTCCTCTCCTCCGTTTCCGGGCCTGGTTGTGTTCCCCCTAGGGGTGGTTCCCAAGAAAGAACACGGCAAATACCGCTTGATACATATTCTCTCCTACCCTAAAGGGGGCTCGGTTAACAATGGGATTTACCTGCAGGGGCAGCGTGGGCACTGGCCTACACCTGCCTCCATTTAGGACTCTGGGAGGAGGAGGATGTCTATCCTTTGTTGATGTACCGTGGCCACGTGAAGACGTGGTTACGGTACATCGACGATGTCCTGATGATCTGGAGAGGATAACTAGACAGTTTTCATCTCTTCATGGGCGAACTGAATGTCAATCAGCGAAATATACGATTGACGTACAGTTACGATCAAAAATCACTATCTTTCCTTGACCTGAGCGTCTCCATCGATAAAGGGTCACTCACCACCTGTACCTTTCGAAAGCTTACTGCTGCAAATACTTTATTGCATGCTACCAGCCATCATCCACACTGGCTAAAAAATGGGATTCCGGTAGGCCAATTCCTACGCATTAAAAGAAATTGTACAGATGCTGAGGACTATAGACGGGAGAGCTCTGAATTGTATATGAGATTTCGTGAACGTGGGTACTCGCACGGACAGATTCGAAAGGCCAAAAGAAAGGCAGCCTTGAGTGATCGTGACAGTTTGTTGCGAAATAAAAATGATGAAAAAACATCAACTGTACCCCCTCTGAAAGCTGGTGAGCCTGTCAGAATAATCACGACTTTTGGTTCCCAGTGGAGCAAGGTTCGATCCATACTGGAAAAACATTAGAACATTCTGACAAGTTCCCCTGGGATGCGCGATATTGTCGGCACCTCCCCCAAACTTGTAGCCCGACGAGCTAGAAGCCTGGGTGACATGCTGATTTGATCAGAGTTCACAAAAGAGCCTGATCAAACATGGCTTTCCGAATACCCAAGATCTCACGGAATGTATCCGTGTTCCAAATGTCAGATCTGCCCTTTCGTTCACAGGACATCCAATTTTTTGGATGCACTTGGTAAAGAAAAGATGAGATTTGCGACCTGATTAATTTGTCCCTGTCCCAAAATATACGTAGGAAAAACTAAACGATCTCTGAAAATTAGGATTTGTGAACACCTGCGTGAGATTAGGGAAAAGGGGAAAATACCGGAAAAAACACTGGCCAAACACTTTGCCCTGTGTCATGGAGGGAGCCCCACTGGAATGCTGGTTAAAGGCATATATGCGTTGAATTTGCCCACCAGACACGGGGACTTCGACCGTATACTCCTACAAAAGGAGAAGTGGTGGGTGTATAGGTTGAAGTCCCTCGTTCCTGTGGGACTCAACACTGAACTAAACCTTCAGGCTTTCTTAGACACGTAACAAACATGGGTGTGGCTTCCTTTCTATGGGCCCGTCCTCCAATACCTACCCACTCAAAGAATTACCTTTCTGTCCCTTCTTCAGGTGTGTATACAAAATGCGGTGGGTGGTGTGTATGACTGGGTCTCGGTGAGTGGTGGGCTAAACATGTGCATGTTTAGCAATGTCCTCTTTATCTGGTAGAGTTGATTGCCAGTTTGCAGAATGGTGGGCAGACATTGAATAGTTAAATTTCCATATGTATTTAAAAATAATAAATAAAATAAAAACACATATATATATATAAAAATTAACAATATTGATATATGCCTTCTGTGCTACATAATGATCATACATGGGGATGCTGGAGTAACAGCTCTCGCCTTCCGTCACAGGCATTACCACTAATTACTTATTTAACTACCTACTATTATACTCACTAGCTCCGTCTGAAGCTCCGGCTTTTTGCAGGCACTCCTACCTCCTGCCTTCCCTGGATCCCAGCAGCCAGCAGCTTGAACCGGCATCTGACCCCCCCCCCCACTAGGCTCGGGGACCGGGTACGAGACCCCCCCCCGACCCGCTCACAATCACTCAATCCATCGCGTTATCCCCCTCCGCCGCCGTCACCCAGCCCGCCAGCCTCTCCGGGCAAGCCGTCAGGAAACTCTGCGGCTCCGGCCTAGTCCGGCCGGCGCCGGATCACCGCCCCATTGGCATTAGCTTGCCCTTATCAGCCACTCACGCGGCCCGGATCCCCACCTCACCGGACCCCCCCGCATCCGCAACAGCATTCGACACACATTGGGGAGCCGAGACCAGGCAAGCGCGCGGCTCCGGCCTAGTCCGGCGGCCATCTTGGTACACCCACTCCACCCAGGCACTGCATAGGACATCCTTAGGACCTCCAGGACCCCCCAGCAGGTACAACGGGCACTCCTTCCATCACAGGTCAGTCTCCTAGCTGGGCAACATCCACAGCCGCCATCGCCTCTGCTCTAGCTTGCTAGACGAGGAAGAAAGCGGCTGCGGCTGAGACCCATCCCACCCCATCCCACCTCCCAGCTACCCCTTTCCTCCTTTCTGCAGGCCAGCGTGCCCACCCCCCTCAGAACACCACTGCCTCAGGAATTAGCGACTCGACTAAACAAACTCCTTTTCACTTAGGGCATTCATGATCAACTTGCGCGCTTACAAATAGCCTTAACACGGCGGCAAGTCTGATAACTAGACTGACAACGGAAAACCCGGATCAGGATCATCAGCACTGTCATCCTAGTGCCATCAACTTCATCCTTTCGCCATGTGCTACCTCAAATATTCAGCAGAAATTCTCCACAGGCTAAGGAATACCACCTCAACATTGCCAGCCTCCATTCAAAAAATTCTACGAAAAGAACAACTACTAAAGACCGACCTACTATCAACCTTCAAACACAGGAAGACACTAACTCAACCACAACAACTTGCATGCGCCATGATCAACACCAGGTCTGCAGCCAAACACAGACTGGAAGTACACGACTTCATCACCCAAAACAACTTAGATTGCCTCTTCATCACGCAAAGCTGGCTAATGCCCGACTGCAACACCATCCTCACCGAATTGGTGCCGGAGAACTACAGGATCCTAACTGAACATCGGATAGGAAAAAAAGGAGGAGGCCTAGCAGTGATTTTTAAATCGCACCTGGTGCTTACCAAACCAATTTTGCAGAACGCAGTGCCTTTTATGGAGACACTGACGCTACATCTTCAATCAACTCCCCATGACACCACTCACATTCTACTTTGCTATAGACCACCAGGACCAAAGACCAATCTTCTCACTCCTCTCTAGACATGTGCATTCGTTTTCGTCCGAATGCATTTTCGTCCGAATTTCAGGTATTTTCGTTATCGTTTTAACAAACGATAACGAAAGTGCAGAATCCGAAAAACGAAAGATCCGACATAAACAAATGCTTTATTTTCGTTGTAACAACAGTTCGATATAGATAGGAGATTCGACGCTGACAATAACAATCTGTGTCCATTGAACATGTGGTCGAATGTGCCTAAACTTAACTGTATTAGTCCTAGATTATTCTACATAGAGAGAAAGATTTGACATAGAAAGGAAAGATTCGACGTAGAAAGGAAAAATTCGACGTAGAGAGGAAAGATTCCTGCTGGAATTGGGTGGAATTGCAGCTAAACTATACAGAGTCATACAGTTTAGCTGCCCTGTCGAATCTTCTTTGAACATTCGACAGACACCATAAGCCTTCAATGATAGATTCGACCTTAATTCATTTGAATTTTCGGGCGAATGCAATTTTTAACGAAAAACGAAATAAATAAAAACGAATTTCGGGAGTAACTAAATAAATTTATTTTTCGGACGAAAACGAAATTCCGAAACGAAATATTTCAGTGTGCACATGTCTACTCCTCTCACGGAATTCATCTCAATACACACCCTGAATCTAAAAATCTCCTGGTACTTGGAGACTTTAACCTCTGGGCAAATTCTACCCAAGACCCTATCGCGACCGCCTGCATCAACCAAATGGAAGAACAGGGTCTCCAGCAACTGATAAAGTCTTCCACACACAGCTCAGGACACACCCTGGACCTCCTCTTCAAACAAAATTTGGACATCAACATTCTCGACAACATACCACTACCATGGACGGACCACCACGCCATCAAATTTAAAATCTCCACCAATACCACCCACCAAAAACAGAAACCTGCAACAAAAACGCATTGGACCAGATCGCAGAAGAAACTGCACTCCGAAACCTTCAAAACCACTTTAGCAAACAAAATAGCAATGCTGAATTTAACCCACTCAACGGAACAAACACTCAGCTCCATAAACAAGGTATTACTACAATCAGCAGACTCAGTGGCTCCAAAACGCAGAACACTAATCCGGAGGAAAAACTTGGGATGGTTTAATAGCTCTCTCACGCTACTCAAGCAAGAACGCAGAATAGCTGAAAGAGCATGGAGAAGAAATCCTACCAAGGAAAATCAGACAACCTACAAAGGACTCACGGAGAATTATCACAAATCAATCTTCAAAGCTAAACAAGATTATTTTTCAAATACTATCTCATCGGCCCTAAATTGCCCTCGGGAACTTTTTAAAATAGTCGCTCAGTCGATGAACCCGGTATGCTTAGAGCCCCCAGCAAACGAAACCCAAGATTTCTGCAATGAGTTATCGGATTTTTTTCATTGACAAAATCGACAACATCTGGAAAAAAATTCATCAGAAAAAAAAACAACCAACCACAGTCAACTAGAGCGAAAAGAAGATATCGTCACGAATATCCCACAACCACCAAAGTTTTCCTTGATCCCAATCACCTCGGACACCACTACAAATATCATCAGAAACCTCAGAGACAGTACATCTCCTATTGACATCATCCCCACAAAACTCCTGAAAGAATGCTCCGACATCTTGGCTCCCACCATAACTCACCTCATAAATCAATCGTTCAAAGAAGGGATTGTGCCAAGTGCCCTTAAACAAGGCATCATCAAACCCCTGCTAAAAAAAAAAAAACCTCGACCCTCAGGACCCAAACCACCGCAGACTGATAACAAGCCTTAACAACATCTCCAAGATTATGGAGAAGGCGGTAGTACAACAGATACAACGCCACCTGGACACACACAAACTCCTGGACCCTCTGCAATCAGGCTTCCGCCCAGGCCATGGTACAGAAACAGCACTCCTGAAGATTTGGGACGACGCCCTTGAGGCAGCAGATGACGGAGAATCATGTCTCCTGGTACTGTTGGACCTCAGTGCAGCGTTTGATACTGTGGACCACAATACTCTACTCATCCGCCTTACAGAAGTAGCAGGAGTCACAGACTCAGAGCTACAATGGTTCACATCCTTCTTAGGAAATCGTTCTCAGACAGTGAAACTAGGGACATTCACCTCTGAAACCCGGGCAATCGCTTGTGGAGTCCCTCAAGGATCACCCTTGTCGCCAGTACTCTTCAACATATACATCCGCCCACTCCTCAAAATCATCAGAAGATCAGACCTCTGCTTCCACTCATATGCTGACGACACCCAATTATATTTTCGGATCAACGGACAAAAAGACCATCATCAACAATTAGAAAAATGCCTCACCCTGATAGACGACTGGATGACTACCAGCTCCCTTAAACTTAACGAATCGAAAACAGAACTTCTTATTCTACACGCAAACCAAAACTCCCGACCCAAGATCGATTGGATACCTCCCACCATCTTTGGACAAACCATCTCCCTAAGGACCAAGGTCAAGAGTCTCGGAGTCATTTTTGACTCAGAAATGTCAATGGATGCACAAATAGGAGCAGTAGTCAGTGGTTCTCACCATCTGCTCCGCTTGCTACGCAGACTCACCCCCTTCATTCCAAAGGAGGACAAAGCAGTGGTGGTTGGAACAGTCATTAACTCACGACTTGACTACGCAAACTCCCTTTACATAGGATTACCCCAATATCAACTTGGGCGCTTACAACTCATCCAAAACACGGCGGCAAGGCTGATAACAGGAAAAACCTGGGAATCCATCTCCCCTTCACTGAGGAACCTACATTGACTAAACGTAAAAAAGCGGGTCACATTCAAGACCCTCTGCCTCACCCACAAATGCGCCCATGGAGACGCTCCACAATACCTTTGCGAGAAGATAACACACTACACACCCAATCGCGGTCTTCAATCATCTAACCAAAATCTCCTCCTCATTCCCAAATCCCGCTACAAAGCAAAAGGGGAACGGAGATTCGCTGTTCAAGGACCATGGCTATGAAACGCTCTACCAACCGACATCCGTATGGAAGGAAACCATCAGGCATTCAGGAAAAAACTCAAGACCTACCTCTTCTAAGAAGGGTGACAACAGAGCACTAATACAGCGCCTTGAGGCGATTCAGTTCGCATTGTAGCGCTATACAAATCATTCATTCATTCATACTATCCTTCTTATGACTTGCAGCCCACTTTCTACAATTATCACTTTACACACCCTGCACATTCATTACTGTATTTTCCCATGCTGAATCCTCACCATCAATAATGAATTTTTTAAAATTCTTGGCTAATGATATCCATATACCTGGGACAGCAATGATAGACTAGAATGAGCCACAGTGATGAAGACAGGATGTGCTGATTATGTGTAATTAACCTGCCAATACGCAGTCTGTTATTGGTAAACAATAATTAAAATAATAAACATAATAAACGATTGAGATTGTTTATTTACTGGTCAGTAAATGTAAGACCTTTACTTATGACTTTATCTCTAAGATACATTTCAATGTATCTATATACTGTTACGAATCCTCTTTATGTATCTATGTTGTGTTGTTCCTTGTTTATTTGTTGCCATTCCTACAAAAGTGTCAATACTTCACTGAATGCCAATACCTAGCTTAAAATTGCTTTAGAGCTGGATTTTTATCAGCTCTTATTCAGCCAGTAAAATACCTACACATTAGACGAACTGTACTAAATGAGACAATACTCTTTTTACTACTAATTGATTCAGTTTTAGCTGTCAACAATTGCTAATTAACTTACTATAAAGGGGCATCAGACGGTGCTTCAATGAACGTCCGAGAAGAAGCTACGCTACTGTGCATCTAGCAAAACGCGTTGACGTCACACCACCACGTGACTGGCTGTTGCGGCTCACTATGGAACAGCCGAAAAACTTTGCATGAGAACAGAGAGCAGCTACGAGCGGTGTCCGTACATCGTGAAAAGCGGCACCAGGAATAAGTCACAAGCGGCTGCCAGCAACTCATTATACAGAGGGTGTCCTATACTATCGGACCTAAATACTTCAAACTGCCAGATGACTGTCAGGAATGATCTTGCAATGCTGATCTCATTTGGAACACGGGAACACTGACAAGATCCTATGATCTACATTGAGCATCTGATTCGAACGGAGCGGTAATGTACTGACAGTTATATATGTTCCTATGTCTACTTGCTGAAAAACACTGAATCGTGGTGGATTCATATTGGAACCCCCAAATCTGGACATTTTCCATATGACTTAGCTGGTAGTAATTGCCTATTGAGGAACTGTGATCTAATTGACTAAACTGTCTGCATTATCCTTGCATTAACCATGAATGCGCTCCTAATCTCATGCTAAACTGACAGTATTTGCCGTTTAAACTTGAAAAGATATGATACCACCCCCAACCTCATATAATCCTCTTGCTTAGTTTGTTGCCGTCATCAATCACTAAAATGTGGACCTGGAAGATCTAATGGACTATACATGGGCTTATGGTCGATCCCTGTGGATGACAGGTCCTGTCAGCAATATACCTAGTCTGACTTTCCGGCAGACTAGGTATGACAGAATTGATTTGGACCTGTTTACAGATGCGGCTGGATCAGTTGGCTATGGGGCGTAAATGGAATCCGGAGGCATGGAGTTCGGCGGGTTGCTTAAAAAGCCTGGTATTGTCGGAACTGTTTCCAATTGTTTCGCAATAGGAAAGTACGCTTCCACTGTGACAATATGGGGGTGGTAACGGTTATCAATAACATCTCGGCCTCTTCCCTGCCTGTGGTGCACCTTCTGCACCACTTATGCCCCATACACACGCTCGAATTATCCGAGGACCAGTTCCGTCGGATCCTGTCTGTCGTACTTTGTCCGATGTTGGTGTTGCATACACACGATCATTCTGAACGTGGTGACGTTTGTTGCCTACGACGGGACTACGTAGAGGCTAGTAGCCAATAGCTTTGGTCTTGTAATGTGATCTGAGCATGCGTAGCACTTTGTCCGTCGGACTACGCTACACACGATCGGATTTGGTGTGATCAGACTTTGTTGTCAAAAAATCTATCCAGCAGGAGATAGGACTTGGTCCGTCGGACAATCCGATGGAAACTGTCCGATGGTGCCTACACACGGTCGGAATTTCCGACAACATTGTCCGATAGGACAGAATCCATCGGAAAATCCGACCGTGTGTATGGGGCTTTAGTGTTGTTATGCTTGCAATTGAATGCTTTCATTTATGCTGTGCACAATCCTGGGATTTGTAACAAGATAGCGGATGCTTTATTTTGTTTTCAGTGGGATGAGTTTTGCATGTTGGCACCAGCAGCGGAGCAACATGGGCTGGGGTGGCAACTCAGCTAGCTGGTGCCTCAGACACAAAAATGTTAGGGGTATATGGTACCGTCAAGGATCTCAAAATCAATGTATCTGGATTAGGTCATAATTATTATGTTAGTTATTTAAAATAAAATAAAGCTGTTTGTTAATAAAAGGTCGATTTCGGCCATATAACTCCACCCCATGTGTTGTGTGGTTCTTATATAAGTAAGGGGGTGGCATTGGTTATAATAAGGAAGCATTTGGTCAGCTGGGTGGTGAGCTATTAGCTACCCTAGTGAAAAGAGGACCGTAGCTGAGCAACTCGAGTCCACCGGACAATCCCCTCGTGTGTGGGCGCCGACTAGGTTTTAAGTTTTGTTTTAAAATTATCCGCTGGACTTGGCAGTCCGGCGGACAATCCCGCCGTTAGTAGGCTAGTCCGCCGGACTTTTGAAATGAACGGACTTGCTGCTCATCGGAAAGTCCGTTCATTTAGCACGTGACTTCAGGTAGATGGAGCTAGCGAAGGCAGTGAATGCCGCCGCGCTAGCCCCGTCACCTGGCATGGATTTAAAGGGAATCCCCACGCCGAAAAAACGGCGTGGGGGTCCCCCCAAATCCATCTCAGACCCTTATCCGAGCACGCAGCCCGGCAGGCCAGGAAAGGGGTGGGGACGAGCGAGCGCCCCCCCCTCCTGAGCCATACCAGGCCGCGTGCCCTCAACATGGGGGGTGCCCTGGGGAAAGGGGGGCCGTGCGGCCCCCCCTTCCCAAAGCACCTTGTCCCCATGTTGATGAGGACAAGGGCCTCTTCCCGACAACCCTGGCCGTTAGTTGTCAGGGTCTGCGGGCGGGGGCTTATCGGAATCCGGGAGCCCCTTTTTATAAGGGGGACCCCAGATCCCGGCCCCCCACCCTATGTGAATGAGTATGGGGTACGATGTACCCCTACCCATTCACCTAAGGTGTAAAATGTAAAGAAAAAAACACACAATTTTGAAAAAAAAATTTATTGCACTGCTCCGGGGGTCTTCTTCCGTCTTGGGGGGTCTTCTCGCCGGACTCCTCCGCCATTTACCTAGCTCTTTTACCGAGCAGAGGAGGCCGGCTACCTTCTTCGTCGTCGACGCTGTCGTCTGAGGGGCTCGATCCGCCTTCGGGGGTCTTCCGGGGTCTTCCGGGGTCTCTTCTGTTCTTGCCGCGGTCGTCGTTTTCCGCGCCACCTTCTTCTTCTTCCGATGTTGACCCGTCGCTGTCTCTGGCCGGAATGCCAGAGCCGCGCTGTGCTGGGACTTATATAGGGACAAGGGGACAGGGTCACATGCTCATGTCACATGGTGACCCCGCCCCCTTGTGATGTCACAGTCACGGAGGATGCTGGGACTGTGACATCACCGTGGGGATTCCCTTTAAATCCATGCCAGGTGACAGGGCTAGCACGGTGGCATTCACTGCCTTCGCTAGCTCCGTCTACCTGCAGTTACGTTCTAAATGAACGGACTGCTCTGTGAGTGTGCAAGTCCGTTCATTTTCAAAAGTCCCGCTGACTTTTTCCCGCGGATTGTCTGCCGGAGAAGTCCGGGCGTGTATGGGCAAGTCACACGCTCGGAAGCCCGGGAGTGTGTGGGCAAGTCCCCTCTCGGAATGTCTGGCGGATTGTCCGCCGGACTAGTTTCGGCGGACAAAGTCCGAACGTGTGTACGCGGCATTAGATAACTGCAATGGTGAGCTGTGGATGGTATTGAGATTTTCACACCATTTAATGTAATAACCCTCCACTCAAAATCTCTCAGAGGATACCCCTTTTAAGTGACACTAATGCCGCATACACACGACCAGACTTTCCGGCAGACTAGGTATGACGGAATTAGTCCGTCGGACAATCCGATTGTGTGTGGGCTAATCCAATCGTTTTGACGGACCTAGAAATAGAACATGTATCAAATCTATCCGACGGACTCAATTCCTATCAGGAAAACCGTTCGTCTGTATGCTGGTCCGACGGATCCAAATACGATGCAAGGGAAGCTATTGGCTACTGGCTACTGAACTCCTTTTTTAGTCCCATTTACGTCATCACATTCAAAACGAACTGACTTTTGAATGGACTTAGTCCGTTCGTGTGTGGCCAAGTCCGTTCATTCGGAAAGTCCGTCAGAACTCCGCCAAAAGTCTGACGTAAAGTCCGTTCGTGTGTACGTGGCATTATATTTCAAAATTGTTTTGTGATGGCTAGCACTTCAAATGCTCAGAGATGTCCGTTGTTGCCCACTAGGGACATCCTAGATTGCCTTATCTTGCTCTAATGTTGCAAGCAATGCCAAAATCAGATGCATCACTTTTAATGATCACTCTGTATATGGGCACACTAAGTACAGGTGGGCAGCATATATGGGACTTTTTTCATACTACTAAAAATCCAACCTCTCTTTCCAGAAACATTCTCAGTTATAAGTTATTATCTTACTTGATAATACTCTCTGGAATCTGCACATAGTCCATTGGAATAAGTTCTCGCAGCTCAGCTAAACTGGACACATATTTTATCTTGCTGCTGAACTTGGAGCTAAAAAAAAAAAAGAAAAAAAAAAGCCAGTTAATAAGGTTAATATTATGTGAGTTATGATAAGTATGAAAAGTTGTTGTGTTTCTTATGACAAAAAAAAGTCAGTATTGCACATCATCAAATAAAGTGTCAATAGTACAAGGTGAACATAAAAAACACTATAAACTAGAGATGATGATAATTAACATCAATAAGATAATAATATGCTCAAAGTCCACAATAAAGTATCAGTGTTGCAAAGTGGATATAAACATTATCATATAAACATACATGTTGATGTTGGAAAGTGAAGATAAATAACGTTAGAAAACCAATACTGTAGAAATGTTCTCAAAGTCTGCAAAACCCCCAAAAGTCCAAATGTGAACCAGTGTTGAAAATTAATATAAAACGATAAATCCCCAACCTCTACTGCATCCAATCCTTAATCTCGAAAGACTTCAGACTTCTTCAGCAACATGCGTTACTAGATTCCTAGCGTGAAATTAACCCTACGAAACGCCAATATACATTCTAATCCCATCCTCCTAAAACATTTTTCCGTACCGATCACTTACTGATCTCAATAAGCATGTCCACGGAACTGCTTACTTGATCAGTTATCCCTTTTACATGGACTGATCACTGTGCTATTCTCTCAACTTTTACCTCTCTAATACCTAAAACACAAGATTCCACGTGGTATATTAATGATTCAATCCTATCCCACCCATCACACTCCTCTGATTTAGAAATAGCCATAAAAGACTGTCTAGCTCATAATAAGACTCCTGATATATCTCCATTAACATTATGGTAAGCACATAAACTGGTTCTCTGAGGGGTCTGTTTATGCCAGACATCATTTCTTAAAAAAAGAAAACGACAAATGCAACAAAAATTTGAAATGGAATTTAATACTTGCCATGCAAATTTTCAATCTAATCCTACCCCTATAACTAAAAAACAGCTTGATAAGGCATGTCTAAATCTCAACCTTTTTTTATCAGAATCTGCTGACAAATCCTTGCGTACAACTAAACATAAATTCTATCTCAATGCAAATAAACCTGGTACTCATCTTGCCATAAAAAAATGCCCTTCTGAACCCATTTAACTAAAATGAACCAAAAGAACAACAGTAGATCCATTTTTTGTTTTTTTCTTTAATAAAATTAGTTTATCAGTGAGCACAATTGATTGTCCTTTATTTTATTGAGCTTGGAGATTACAAGAGCCATGGGGCAGTGAGAAAACCATTGGGAATTGACATCCTGACTGAGTGTTTTCCTCCATTGATTTGACCCATCTGGTTGATCTGCATACTTAAGCCCCATACACACGGTCGGACTTTTTCATCAATTTGGTCCGATCGGACAAGGTTGTTGAAAAATCAGACCGTGTGTATGCACCATCGGACAGTGTTCGTCGGTTTGTCCGTCGGACAAAGTCTTATCTCCTGCTGGAAAGATTTCCCGTCAACCCGGTCCGATCACACCAAATCCGAGCGTGTGTACGCTTGTCCGACCGGACAAAGTGCTACGCATGCTCAGATCACATTACAAGACCAAAGCTATTGGCTACTAGCCTCTACGTAGTCCCGTCGTAGGCAACAAACGTCACCACGTTCAGAATGATCGGATTTTCCGACAACTTTGTCCGATCGTGTGTACGCAAAACCAACATCAGACAAAGTATGACGGACATGGTCCGACGGACCTGGTCCACGGATTGTCCGCGCGTGTGTATGGGGCTTAAGTGTTTCATACGATTTTTGACCTTTGTAGTAAGAGTCAATCAGGTGAGAGTACATCCTTGGGGGACCCGGAAGAGGATTGGTGTCACTCACCTACAGCACGTTTTATATTGATTTTCATCACCGGTTAGGGATGCCCTTTAAAACCAAACACATGAATTACACAGGTTCTGTGGCTGAATAAGGTGGTAATTAAACTGCCTTATCTGCATTAAAATAGCCTCAGAACCTGTGCAATTCATATGTGTTCAGGTTTAAAGGGATGAGGTGGCAATCCTATCACCGATTCACATTTGGACGTTTGGGAGTTTAGTGGACATTGAGTATATTATGATATTATTGGTTTTATAGTGTTTTTATGTTCACTTTGCAGCATCAACAGTTTTGCTTATATTCACTTTGCAACATTGAAACTTTATTGTGGACTGTGAGAACATTTTTATATTATTGGTCTTTATTATCATTGTTGATAGTTTTTTATAGTGATATTTATATTAATGTTGTAATATTGGCACTTTGGTTTATTTAATGTTTAAATTCACTTTAATTTATTTTTTATTTTGCACCATTTGCGCTAACAGCTATCAATTTTTATATATTTACTGTTGTGTATTCCATATATATTAATATTTATTCAATATGAGTTATGATACTGACTTGACAATTTCCTTTCAAAAATTCAAATGGGCCTTTCCTTCCTTTATTGTTTCATTAAGACAACAATTCTTGAAGACTGATATCAACATTTGGCCCAGTTTCAAAGACAATAAACTGGACTCAACAATGTATGGCAATGTGAAAGGATGCAAAGTTGCTGATATGGTAAGCAACATGTATAATATGGTTTTAAAGTACAGCAACCAGAAATATTTCAAACATAAGTTAAATCACAGGGGTAGAATTAAGTACAAGGAAGGAACAGCAGTACATTGATCGGTTAATCACTCAAATCTCTCTGCTTTTTCACAGACAATACTGAGCAATGCAGTTGAGTCTGCTTGGATTAAAGTGATTACAGACGGTTGATATCCAGACAAATGGAATTTTTTTTTTTTTTTTTACTATTGCTCTGTAACCACATTTAGTTATTACCTCATTAACACATAAATAGGTTAAAGTGCATTTTTTTATATGCCAGAAGTTCATAATTTTTAGCAGGAAGAAGTCAGAAATGAATTAATGTTTGTGCTTCTTACTCATCTTTATTGATACCATCAGCAGTCAGACTGAAAGGAGACAGGGCGTGGGCCTGCATTTAATTCTATTCAATCACATTGCAGCATGTGCATGATCACATTCAATATTCCCGCCCATGGAAATCATAAAGCTTTCATTACAATTACCTTTGTTAAATTGCATTTCAGGGTTACCAAAATCAGTGATTTTTTTACAACTGCCAGTAAATATCAGGGGCTGATAAATTCATGCTGTGTTGACTTATTAAGTGTAAATCAAGCTAATTATTTTGTTATAGGTATTGTCGGTGTTTCCATATCATATTTATACTGTTCAAATATTCACTGTGTTTGTTTTCAATAGGAGTTCTGTAATTTCTCAGGTTGCCAGTAAAAAAAATGTGCTCCACCAGGAAATTGTCCATGTTTTGTCAGTAAAAAATGCTGCAGGAGGTTGGCAACCCTGCTTGGTAGGCTTTTTTGTTTAACCATCGCCTTCTGTCATGTTAGGTCAGTCTCTTTAAGGACTTGCTTCTTTTATACAATGTGATTGATTTACTAAAGGGGTATTTGTTCACTAAGCGCCTATAAGAAATGCATTTGTTTAAAAAATCCAGTTATCTGCAGGTAGAGATTGCAACCCCTGGAAACAGAGAATGGCAAGTTACACGGAAACGGAGCATTAGAATTTGCATTACAAATGCACATTCCTATTACACCCAGCTTAGTGGTTAGTACATAGGTCCTCAGTTCAAATCCCGGCCAGGACATTATCTGCTTGGAGTTTGCACTTTCCCTGTGCTTGGCTTGGTGTCCCCAGGTACTCTGATTTCCTCCCACACCTCAAGGAAATGCTGGTAGGTTAATTGGCTCTAGTATGCGATTGCATGTGAGATAGATTGTAAGATTAGATAAGTTTGGACTGTAAACTCCATGAGGGTGAGGACTGATGTAAATGTACAATGGATACATTGTTTTGGTGCTATATACTACTACTACTATTAATAATAATTAACTTTAATGTAAATAGTTTGTGCACATACAGTTTTAGCTAAACTTGTATTTTGCAGCAGGCATACAACCGGGTTCAAGTCATAGAATAGTACAGCATCTACAGTACCTAAAACTAGACTGTACCTAGTTGGAAACATGTAATGATACTGCATAAGCAAAGCAGGAAAACAAAAAGATGAATACAGAACATAACAGTCTATACAGCGGTGTTTATGTGACACAAAGGCCAGATAGAAGTATGTGAAGAGGGAAGAAAAGAAGTCTAAATCTGATATCTTGCATTCCTAGAATGGTAACGTGCAGTCTATAAAAACCAGAATGAAAAACAAAATGTTTTTGTTTCTGCAAGAAATAAACACATAAAGCCACTGCTATATCTGCTATCCACACAATTCTTTTGTGCATTACTCTAAATTGTTAGGTATAGCACTACGTAATCTGAGGACTTGTTTAGTAGCAAAAACAAAATGTATATATAATTTTGTATTGTTATGAGTTTTCACAATTACCTTATGAAAGGTCGTGTCACAGCTAATATAGTTCTGATAAACCATGAAGGATGAACAATTATGAATGACTTTAGGTTCTTCCTTAGCCTGTATTAAGATACAAAAGTTTAACAATTCAAAAGTTACAAACATAATAATCTCACAGGAAGAAGAGTAACACACTGTTTGCTAATACCCCCCTCCACTTTAACTCTCATACTTAAAGGCCCCCTTCACATGGAAGCCTCCGCTAAGCAGAATCTGCTTGCTCAGCGTGGAATCTCTCTGCTGATCCCAACTGAGCAGGAACCACAGGTCCGTGTCCACTTCGTTATGCAGAGCGGACATGGACACAGTCTCACTCTCCTCTGTGGGGCAATCAGATGGAAAATAGGACCACCATCCATCGGATTTTGGCGGACAGGATCAGATCAGATGGTGGCAGGTGTCAGTGGGCATTGACATCCGCTGCTCCATTGAAGACAATGCAGGACCTGATCAGGTCCACCTGAAAAACTGACAGGCGGACCCCATGTGAAAGGGGCCTTAAGCCACTCCCAATAATATGCAGTAAAGCCAAGGTTCCCAAAACACATTTGTTTATTTTCTTCTCTCCAGATGTAATCAGTCAGCAGCATTTGTTTTAATTGGCTGAGAATTGTGAGAAGATCATCTATAGACAGATCTTAGGTAGTTATAATACCCATATTTTAAAATTATTAAAATGTGTCTATATCATGGATATCATTTGAAAGGATCAAAACATTTCATTGTCACCCTCTCTTGTCCTGGTGACTATTATCAATGGAATATTTTTGGGTGGAAAACCCAAAATGTATTGTTACCAAAACAGAAGGGTAAATCTTCCAATGGGGACACCTATTTTAGTGACAACTGTCTAATTGGGAATTTCCTAATGTGTAGTGATTTCCTCTCACTTCCTGTTTTGCATCTCCAGGATGGAAAAAAATCTCCCCAACAGGACACAGCAAAAAATAAACTCATGAGGGTTTTAAACTATCTCTGCTAACAGAATGAAGTTGGTCTCAGAGTTTGAGAAGACTAATTATAAGATACGCTAGCACAGCATATAATATACACATAACATAAATTGCAGATGACCACTTACCGCCTGTCTATCATTTGGTAACACCTCTTCATCCATCCTAAGCCTGGCATCTTTCTTCGTGGAGTGGCTCCATTTAGATAGACTATCATATAGTCCTCTGCCACCATGAGTTCCAGTGTACTTATTACATATCTGAATAGAAAGACATATATAGTCCTATTTTACAAAGTCTTGCATTATCTCATATCTATATACAGTACTTTAATTCATTATTTAGTTCTATTATTCTGTTTTAGTGTTATTATATTTTACATCAAGCATCAAACCACAAAGTTTCTTTTGTTAGTTTTTTTTTTATATTATTTGTATATAGATCAACTAAGTGTGCTGCTTTCAGAACAGCTTAAGACCCAAGCTGATAGTCCTGTTGCAATGTACACGCCAGTACCTAAGCCTCGTGCAATGGGAATCAGGCTGTAATTTCAGGAACCTGCTGCTCTTCCCCTAAGCCCAATCAAGGTCAGATCTCAATCTCCATTAACTGATTTGGTTTTCTTTAATTATGGTATCAACACATAAATTATTAAGTGATACATCTATTACCGTCAAGTACCATTATACAGCAATTTAACAAATACATATATACAATGGCAATAGCAAACCAGTGTCACACAATCTGGAAGAAATGTTTGGAGAGTTTATCTAATACCTATATGCTAATAATGGTACAGGTAAAGTGATAAGACTCAAGCCCACTCGTGGTTTTGGGTAAATGTTGGGTGAAAAAAATTCTTCTATGGGTGTGATCAGAAATCCTGAGGCCTTTTGCAAATAGGTGAAAAAAAAAACAGTGCCTATAATGCAGCGATGCATTTAGAGCCTTAAAAAATATATATATTTTTCACATTTGAGTGCAATAAATGACATGCATTCATGTGTATACACAAATAATACAAGTGTAAAGGTCATCGAAACACTAGCACCTAGGAAAGGATGCAGAAGAATTTTTCTCCTGTATAAGCGTACACGTTTGCATGCCTGTACATATGTATATGTGAGGTCTTTATGAATATACCTTGCATTGTTTACTTTGGACCTTTCTGCCAGCCTCCGCCAGCAATATCCTGCGTAAAAACATTGGTAAAGTCCAGCAATGTGCAAGAGGCCTAATTTATGGCGAGGTTAAAGGATATCTATACTTTAAATAGGTTTGAGGTCAAATGACATTACTTCACCTCTTCATGCCATCCCACTACCAATCTCAGATCAACTGGTCATCTACCCCACCTGCTGCAGACTATGCCAGTGTCCCAGTCCTCCTCACCGAGCTGGTGGCCGTGGCATACTGCACATACACAGATCTTTTCATGTAGATCCTAACAGCTGAGCTGCCTATTCGCAAGTAGGGATGGGCGAACGGTTCGGCCCGAGCATAAGTTCAGGCCAAACTTTCGTTGTTCGGACGTTTGGCGAACATCCAAACAAACCCGAACCGACCACAATGCATTGCAGCTCTGACCTTTTTCAGCACATCTACAGCAGATCGCACTGTTGTTATCTGCAAACTGTGTCTCTGGCATATCAAACGTGGCAAAAACACCAACCATATGCATATCATTGCAATTTGTTTTGCCTTTATCAACACCTCTATAGGGTTACGGTGGGAAAGCACCCCCGACACCCAAAGAGTACGGTAATTTTTCCGCACCTGTTTGACAGGTGCATATCATTGCAATTTTTTACAGCAAGGCCAATTCTTGCTTTCATCAAGAATACCTCTATAGGGTATATGGTGGGAAGGCGCCACGGCACCCAAAGACCAGTTTTTACGTACAGGTTACTTCTATACAAAGTGACACCAGAATGTATCCAAAAAATCTTTAACCTTGTTCCCAGTGTGCTACATTGTTGCCTCATCATGCACACTGGCTCAAGGCCCCTTTCACACGAGCGGTCTGATTGGGTCCGCCTGTTTGTTTTTCAGGCAGACCCAATAAAAATGTATCCAGCCTGTGTGAAAGGGGCCTTAAATTAATTTGTCTCTATGCGTTTTCCTTAGATCTTCCATGAGTTTAAATATAAAAGTTCTTCTGTTACAAACTTTAAATACACATAATGACATAAAAGGTACTTTTTAAGTAGGTTTGCCAGTTCTGTTTAGTAAAGGAATTTCTCTTTTTTTCTTTTCTGATTCAGCCTTTTTGTTTAATTATTTTTTTAGCAGTTATTATACAAACCCTATATTGTTTACTGTCAGGCACACAAGAGGACCAACTTTTTTCCAGTTAAACTTTTTTCTTTTAGCAGTTATTGCTGCATTTTATCTTATGTAAGCATACAGGTCATTCTCTTGTTTACTACCAGGCACATACAGTAAGAGGACCAACTTTTTTGTAACTCTTTTCTGGTTCAACTTTTTTTTTAGCAGTTATTGCCACATTTTATTTTATAATAGACCTTATATTGTTTACTGTCAGGTACATAAGAGGAACAACTTATTTCCAATTCAACTTTTTTTTTTTACCAGTTATTGACACATTTTATTTTATAATAGACCTTATATTGTTTACTGTCCGCACATAAGAGGAAAATGTTATTTCCAGTTCAACTTTTATTTTTATTTTTTGCGGTTATTGCTGCAATTTAGTTTATAATACCCCCTATGTTGTTTATTGTCAGGCACATAAGATGACCAACTCTTTTACAATCCACCTTTTGCTTAGCAGTTATTTCCACATTTTATTTTATAATAGACCTTATACTGTCTACTGTCAGGCACATAAGAGGACCAATTCTTTTCCAGTTCAAATGTGTTTTTAGTAGTTATCGCTGCATTTTATTTTAAAATACCCCTTATACAGGGCTGGTGCTACCACTAGGCAAACTAGGCAGCCGCCTAGGGCAGCCTGCTGCCTAGGGTGCTCTGCCACTTGTGTTCATACTCCCTTCCATCTGCAGCAAGCAACTAATTAACAAAAGTGCAGCAGCAGCGGAGGACTGTATCTGTGTTCCAACTCCTGAATGAATTGAAGCAAGCAAACATGCATTGATGGGCGCTGGTAAGTTGCATTGATGGGTGCTAGTAGGCTGCATTGATGGGCACTGGGGAGGCTGCATTGTTGGGCGCTGGTGAGGCTGCATTGTTGGGCGCTGGTGAGGCTGCATTGATGGGCGCTGGTGAGGCTGCATTGATGGGCGCTGGTGAGGCTGCATTGATGGGCGCTGGTGAGGCTGCATTGATGGGCACTGGTGAGGCTGCATTGATGGGCGCTGGTAGGCTGCATTGATGGGCGCTGGTGAGGCTGCATTTGATGGGCACTGGTGAGGCCGCATTTGATGGGCGCTGGTGAGGCTGAATTTGATGGGCGCTGGTGAGCTGCATTTGATGGGCGCTGGTGAGCTGCATTTAATGGGCGCTTCATTAAAAAGGTGGGGTTTACATGGGCAGGGAAAAGGGCGCGGAGTTAGGGGTGGAGCGAAAGCGGACGGCAAAATTAGGTTTCGTCTGGGGTGTCTAAAATCCTGCCCTTATATTGTTTATTGTCAGGCACATAAGAGGACCAATTCTTTTCCATTACAACTTTTTTTTTAGCAGTTATTGCTGCATTATATTTTATAATAGCCCTTATATTGTTTACTATCAGGCACATAGGGGGTTATTTACGAAAGGCAACTCCACTTTGCACTGAAAGTGCAATTGGAAGTGCAGTCGCTCTAAATCTAAGGGGTAGATCTGAAATGAATGGAAGCTCTGCTGATTTTATCATCCAATCATGTGCAAGCTAAAATGCTGTTTTTTTATTTTCCTTGCATGTCCCCTCGGATCTACAGCGACTTTACTTCCAAGTGCACTTGCAGTGCAAAGTGGATTTTCATTTAGTAAATAACCCCCATAGTATAAGAGAACCAACTCTTTTCTGGTTTAACTTTTTCCTCTTGTTTAAAATAATTTATTAATGCAAATTGGAAACAAGAAAGCTCTGCTGCTACTGTATTAAAAATGTATTTTTATAGCATGTCAGTGTATCTATAGGGCAATATATTTCACACTGTAACAATAAAACACTAAGTCATACATAAAGACCTTCAGATTATATTTCTTTAGCTAAGCAATAAGCTGTATTACAAGACTGATTAGTGGTACCAGAGTAAAAGCTTTTTGCCAGCTTTTCTTTTGCAGAAAAAGAGTATGCTTTATCCAACAGCACTGAACCATATGTTTTCATAAAGACTAAGCCAAAATGCAGCAGACTCACAGGAAAAGATTTTCCATGACATAATTGTAGTCAGTATGACTGCTGTCCGGCAGGAAACAAGCAGCAAACACAATGATGGCATTTACATCTTCTCCGTAGTAACCTGCCAGGAAAAAACACAACTTCATTATAAAACTTTAAAATAAATAGGAATAACAGCAATAACGTACAAAGTAAAATGTAACTTAAAAGCAAAAAAAAAAGGAAAAAAAATAATAATATACACAACTGCTTTATGGCTGTTAACATTTAATACTATGAAATTGAATGACACATTACCATAATCTTTGTTAGGTTTACCACATACAACCCAACTATAAGCCCCCGTACACACGGTCGGAAACTCCGACCACAAACGGATTTTTTCCGACGCTGGTGTTGCATACACACGGTCGGACAAAGTTGTCGGAAAATCCGATCATCCTGAACGTGGTGACGTTCGTTGCGTACGACAGAACTACGTAGAGGCTAGTAGCCAATAGCTTTGGTCTCGTAATTCGATTTGAGCATGTGTGGCACTTTGTCCGTCGGAATTCAGGTGTAAAGCGGCATTAAACCTAAAACTAAAAATGTAATATATGCAGTTTACCAATCCTTAGATGTTGCGTCTGCCTTTGGTTTCTTTTTTTTTTAAGCTTTTTTCCCTCTGTTTTCCCCTGGAGACCTGGCCAGCAATGTGCCTCTTGTATTAGAGTGCCCCCACTCTGGATGAAGGAGCACAGTGTGCACCTTTGGACAGCAGCATTGCCAGTCTGGGGGGGGGGGGGAGTGTTCGATGTACTAGCAGATTTAGATACACTAACAAACTGAAGCCAAACTCCAGCTCACACACACAGCTCAAGCAGTTACAGCAAACATTTTTTCCCTTTGGGATAAAGGTTTTACATGAATAAATAAATGTTTATTATTCATTGTGAGCACCCCTGCTGGTGGTAAATGCGTTGTCTCATCTTTGTAAATGATACATTCTGCTAGAGAACTTGTTCTTTTGAAAAACATCAGACTTACTGGCTGGATGACCAGATAAAAATAGATGAAGGAAAGCCTAAAAAAGAAAATGAATGCAGCCATCACATCTAAGAAATTATAATAAAATGTACACCTCTGGAGGGCAGTGTTTACCCACATGCTAATACCAGGTGTTCCAAACCTATAAACTACTGCTGCAGTGGTATAAATGAGCAATTTGCATTCAGGGCAGTGCACCCACTTGGATGTTAATGTTTAAGCAGCATCTGTGTAGCCGCTGCATGCCAATGGACATCAATGGGACTGCCTGCAAGGGGATGCATGGAACAGCTGTGTGTTCCTGTGCAGGTAAACCAAGCCCTATGAACAAGACCTAAAGCTGAATTCCAGAAATGGATTTTATAGCACAGTTACATTGGTCAAGCTTGGATCAATGTAGGTATCTGCCATATCTGTTGAATCTTGTGGCGTTATAGCATCTACAAACTATGGGATATATTTATGGAATTTTTATTTATTTAATTTTTACTAGTAGTAGCGGCGATCAGTGACTTATAGCGGGACTGCGATATTACGGCAGACAAATTGCACACTAACTGACACTTTTTTACACTTTTTTGGGACCAGTGACACTAATACAGTGATCAGTGCTAAAAAAATATGCACTGGCACTGTACTAATGAAACTGGCTGGAAAGGGGGTTAAATATCAAGGGTTATTAAAGGGTTAAGTGTCTGCCTAGCCAGTGCTTGTGTACTGTGTGGGAGGTGCTTTTACTGGGTTAAGGCACTGCTTTGCAGGAACACAGGATCAATGCCTTCCCTACTGACAGAATGGCAATCTAACCCCAGATCAGCTCCCACTGTGTATAATTACAGCGGAAGTGGGTCGCCGGCAGTGTGTTCCCCAGAAGTGCAGATTCTCGTTCTAGGTGTGGAGAAAATAAAACCGCGCTTGTAACTAATCAAGATCCCTATCTAATCTGAAGAAGGCTGCTACTCAAAGTGGGATACACACACTGGAACAACAATAATAAAAAAACAAGCAGCGCCAAATTGTGATACTGTGTGCCTATCGCAATATGTTCACCTGTGCACATACGTAATTGATATATCAATACACTAGCAGCAACATAGGATGGTACACATATATATATATAGTGTGTATAGTTCATATACTGATGATGTTAGCCAAAAACACTATATGAAAAAAGTCCTGTGATGGCAAGAAGGAAAAAAGTCACAGATGAAACGTGACACTGCACTGCACTGATGAATAATAGCCCTGCATGCATCCAAATACAGCCTGAGATCATACACCACGGTGACTTGTATGTGCAATTTGTGCAATGGACCCGACACCCAGGATATCTATGCGCTTACCAGATGGTAGAGCATATAGCGCTCTGTACGAAAAACAGCCAGCAAACTGGAAAGATGTCCCTGATTTTTCCCTCTGTTGATCTTTAGCCTCCAGCAATGGTGGATAGGGGATATCCTATTTCAATCGTAAAATTGAATCGATCCGCAGGAAGCTGAGGATATCTCTGGCTTTCCTTCTCCCGGTCCACAGCACAACCAATTTAGAGTGGAGATGACTTTAAACCCCTCTTGGCTCAATGGCAATATGTTCAGGAAAGGAGAGAGAAGTGATCCATAACTACAAAGAAGGAACTTTGTCACGTTTCATCTGTGACTTTTTTTCCTTCTTGCCATCACAGGACTTTTTTCATATAGTGTTTTTGGCTAACATCATCAGTATATGAACTATAAACACTATATATATATATGTGTACCATCTTATGTTGCTGCTAGTGTATTGATATATCAATTACGTATGTGCACAGGTGAACATATTGCGATAGGCACACAGTATCACAATTTGGCGCTGCTTGTTTTTTTATTATTCTCGTTCTAGGTACATGATCCATTTGATCCTTGCTGTCGTATATATATGCAAGTTATATGGTCGGCAAGCGGGTAAAGTGCACCTGTGCTCAGACTTTGGACAAAGACACTTAAGCTACTTTCACACTGGAGCGGACGGGCATCGGTGGTAAAGCACTGCTATTTTTAGCGGAGCTTTACCATTGTTTTACCGGTGCTATTTGGCCGCTAGCAGGGCGCTTTTAACCCATAAAAGCAGCCAAAAAAGGGTTAAAACCACCCGCAAAGCACCGCTGCAGGCGCCGGTGGTTTGGCAGCGCTGATATTCCCCCCTCCCCCAAGAATGTTTGCAGGACATTTTTTACCGTCCTGCAAGCGCACCGATCCAGTGTGAAAGCACTAGGGCTTTCACACTGGAGAGACAGGAGAGGCTCTTTACAGGCGCTATTTTTAGCACTGTAGCACCTCTAAAGCGCTACAGTGTAAAAGTAGCCTTAGGACCCTTTCACACATGCTTTCGGATGAAATACGGACATACATGCATCCCTATGGGACAGCGGGTGTCATCCGTCTTCGCTATGGTCCGATTCTGCAGACGGAGGAAAATCCTATTTTTTTTTATGCATCTGCAGAGCGGATCGGATGAACATGGACAGACGGTCCGTGTTCATCCGATCCCCCATAGAGGAGAGCGGAGATCTGACAGGGCGGTCCCTGCACAGTGTGCAGGGCCCGCCCTGTCATCCGCCGGCTCAGCTAGAATCAACGCAGCAATCCCCGCTGAGCAAGTGGATGTTTACGGGGCGGATCATTACGGATCCGTCCCGTGTGAAAGGGGTATTAAACTTGAGTTTTAGTCAGTTATTAACAGTTTAGAAACACCTACTGTGTCATTAGAATACTGTCAGGCTGTTAAGATCTGCTCTCTTAGAAATTATCTGTGATTTCTATGTTTATGTTGAGAATTTTGAAGATGTATTTCATCACAATACCTATAGCCAAAGAGGTGAATGTATGTTTGTTTTATTGTTATTTTACTGTTTTTAAAAACATGTAAAATACATTAGTGTGTACATTCTGGACCGAGGTTTGCTTCAATTCACTCACTTTCTGCTCTCTCTAAGCAGCAATGTTTCGTATTGTATCCCACCTATCATGCATTTATACCATTGCTGTTTTTTATTGTTTTGTTGATGTTCAGCCTGGCTTCACACTATTACGAACACAGACATCGCATGTGATTCGCACTGTGCAATGCGCATTCAGCTGTATAGCTGTATGGCTGAACTCACATTGGATTTGCACGAAAAAGGTGCAGGAACTTTTTTTTTTAAGGGCTGAGCTGCAGTGAAGCTGGTGAAGATAAAGATACTCCAAACACCTGGTGTTAGCACTTCAATCATCCTGGCACCATGGTTGTTATGGTGTCAGGATGATTGAAGTGCATTATTTCTATTATTACATTGTAATATAAAATGAAACCATTCAACTCACCATAATGCATAATCAGTGGGAGCCCTGAGCGTGTCACCTGCCACGTCGCCTGTCACCAGATGCCATCAGGTGCCCCCAGCGGAGTCTGTCCTTACATCATGTGCCCCCAGCAGAGTCTGTCCTTACATCATGTGCCCCCAGCAGAGTCCGTCCTTACATCATGTGCCCCCAGCAGAGTCCGTCCTTACATCAGGTGCCCCCAGCAGAGTCCGTCCTTACATCAGGTGCCCCCAGCAGACTCCGTCCTTACATCAGGTGCCCCCAGCAGAGTCCGTCCTTACATCAGGTGTCCACAGCTGAGTCTGTCCTTACATCAGGTGCCCCCAGCAGAGTCCGTCCTTACATCAGGTGCCCCCAGCAGAGTCCGTCCTTACATCAGGTGCCCCCAGCAGAGTCCGTCCTTACATCAGGTGCCCCCAGCAGACTCCGTCCTTACATCAGGTGCCCCCAGCAGAGTCCCTCCTTACATCAAGTGCCCCCAGCAGATTCCCTCCTTACATCAGGTGCCCCAGCAGTGGAGTCCCTTATTACATCAGGTGGCCCCCTCCTTACATCCGTGTCCCCGTCAGTAGAGCCCCGCCTTACATCTGTGTCCCCATCAGCGGAGCTCCTCCTTACATCTGTCTCCCCGTCAGCGGAGCTCCTCCTTACATCTGTGTCCCCATCAGTGGAGCCCCTCCTTACATCTGTGTCCCCATCAGTGGAGCCCCTCCTTACATCTGTGTCCCCATCAGCAGAGCAGAGTCCTCCTTACATCTGTGTCCCCGTCAGCGGAGTCCCTCCTTACATCTGTGTCCCCTTCAGCGAAGTCCCTCCTTACATCTGTGTCCCCGTCAGTGGAGTCTTGCCTTACATATGTGTCCCCATCAGTGGAGTCTCGCCTGAGCAGAGTCCTCCTTACATCTGTGTCTCCATCAGCAGAGCAGCAGGGTCCTCCTTACATCTGTGTCTCCATCAGCAGAGCAGCAGGGTCCTCCTCACATCTGTGTCCCCATCAGTAGAGCAGCAGGGTCCTCCTCACATCTGTGTCCATGGCAACACAGCCCTCCTTCATGCCGCGTCTCTCTCTCCCCTTCAGCGGCAGCTAGTTCCTGGCTTTGTCAGTGTGTTCAGTGGAGAGGTGAGGGGCCTCCCCTCTCCACTGAACCCAAGGGGATTAGTCCTCATGGCGGCGGCCATCTTTTTGTAGCCCGCCGGATATGACTTTGTTCTCACACTGAGAACAAAGCACCCGGACGTTGTGATTCACAACGGGCGCTGGGCGGAAGCTGTTCGGTGCGATGGATTGCGCCCCAAAGCAGCTCCAAACCCCGGCAATGAAGCACCGTGTCTGCAATATCGTGATAGATGTGGCGCTTCCCATAGTGCACTGTGTCCGGCGCCTGAACACAGTGCCCTTAAAGACTTTTTCTTTTCTTTTTTTTAAAGGGCCATGTTTTAAAAAAAAAACATTTTTTGTGACTACCTATCTACGGGCCGCCACTGCTGAGCTGTATGTTCCTGCTATCGCGCATTTCACATGTTTGGATATTCTGTGTGGCGGCCACCTTCCTTTTTTTTTACCATGCAATGCTGTTTTTACTATGGATACGTGTAAGTGCAATACTTTATATTAAATGCAACCCTTACATTATCCGGCGTTTTATTTTATTTTTTTGGATCTGACTACATGATCATCATTTGGGTAGAGTCCCCTGGATGCTCTGGAGCTGTTCATGATGTGGTTCCTTTGAACATCCTCTGCTGATGACCCGTACCGGGACATATTCATCAAGCATGTTTGATCCTTCGTAATAAAGGGTCCAGGCTCTCTGGAAAGAGTCCAACCTATTGTGGTGGTGGCGTGTTCACTTGGTGAAGGGATTGGATAACCTTATCCACCGTTGAATAATGGAGTTTGCCATTTGACCCTTATGGTCCATTTGAGAGACAGATTTTTCTGGACTGGTTATTTATAATACATTTTTTTCAGTATTTTTAATATCAATCACTGTAGAGCAACACACCTTTATTTTGTTTCTTGTTTTTTGTGGTAATATCGCACATTTGCGGTGTTACTGTTTCTTTACACTGAGTAATCTTTTCACATGCGCAGTATTATTTTTGTATTTAGATATGCTCGAAAACCAGCATTCAATCAGCACTGGCAGCCAATGGCCGTGAGCACTGATCAGAATATTCTGGCGGGGGGCTGTCCCCCAATCAGTTTTTTCTTCGTTGAGCCCGCTGGGTTGAAAGAAAACAAACTTCCTGTGTTTACCTAGCTTAAGGAAAGTCACTGTCTTCTTACATTTGAAATCAATAGAAAATAATCCTCTGTACTTTACTTATCTGAAGTAATGATGTCAGAGAGTCTTGGGTGAGGCAAAGCTTTTAATTCTGTGTTCTGTGTCTTACAGGAGACCTGCAGGCTGGGTGTGTGTCCAGGTGCTCACAGTTCTTATTATGACAGGCTTGGGCATAGCTCAGGGCTCCAGCCAGGAGACAGATACGCTCCATTGAAGGGACCAGTGTTCCACCCAAGAGATGGGGGGGGTCCCTGTCTAGAGGCCAGGATAAGGGCCTGTGCTACAAGGGGCAGCAAATGCACATTTGCACTGACCAGACTGACACCTGGAGTTACAGTGGCTCTAGGGATCAGTGTGTGAACAATGTTGTGGCATGGACTGAGAATCTAAGTCTACGTTCTATGCTGAAAGGTGTTTAACTTGAGGTGAGCTGCTATATAGCCAGGAGGCTATGCAAAACTGACACCACTGCATGGGAAACCCTGATGTAAAGGACTTTGCTTTGAGTTTTGTCAAATAAAAATGGTCTGACAAGCCCTAAAATCACAGTTCCGAATGGCATGTCTCACTAAACTTCTTGGTAATGTATGGCCAGCCTAAGCTGTATTGCATTCAGTGTAGTAAATAAAGAAAAGTGTATGTGGTTTTCAAAATTTAATGTTAAAAGCAAATTCAATTTTGAAGTACTTTCAAACGACATTCGTCAAGTCAAAGACATACTTGCCAGCCATCCCGATTTTCCCAGGACAATCCCGATTTTGGGACCCTCATCCCAATTGGAGGCCGTCCCGATTAAAATCCCGGGATTTTGCTTTTGTCCCAGGAAATCAGGACTGTTTTTGGCACTGGAACTGCTTTTGGCTGCTGCTTCTGGCTCCAAAAATATAGCCACCGCTACCGCCGCAAGATCTCTTTCCTGCTTCCCCTGGCTCTCAGCTCAGATTTGAACTCTGCCCCTCGAGCCCTCTGCACTGCAGCTCCTCCCACTCTCCCTCAATGGTATTTGACCGTCTACCGCTGCTGCGTGGGCCCCCTGTTTTCATGGTGTTGTACTGAGACAGCTTTCTCGTATGAAAACTTGGGGCGCGCATGGGGGCGGGGGATGGCCGAATAACATTGCGAGGGAGAGTGGTAGGAGCTGCAGTGCAGAGGGCTGGAGGGGCAGAGATTAGGAGGAGCTGGAGTGCAGTAGGCTGGAGGGACGGAGTTCCAATCTCAGCCAAGATCCAGCCGAGAGCCAGGGGAAACTGTTTTTCTGGGGGATCCCCTGATCTAAGGAGGCACTCCACTGGGTACACCTGATCTAAGGAGACACTCCGCTGAATACACCTGATCTAAGGAGGCACTCCGCTGGGGACACCTGATCTAAGGAGTCACTCCGCTGGGGACACCTGATCTAAGGAGGCACTCCGCTGGGGACACCTGATCTAAGGAGGCACTCCGCTGGGGACACCTGATCTAATGAAGGCACTCCGCTGGGGACACCTGATCTAAGGAGGGACTCTGCTGAGGATGCCTGATGTAAGGAGTGAATCTGCTGGGGACACCTGAAGGCATATGGTGGCAGGCGATGTGACAAGTGACACACTCAGGGCTACCACTGATTCTGCATTATGGTGAGTTGAACTATTTCATTTTATATTACAATGTAATAATAGAAATAATGCTCTTCAATCATCCTGACAACATACCAACCATGGTGCTGGGTGATTGAAGCACTAACACCAGGTGTTTGGAGTATCTTTATCTGCTGATTGTTAAACTGTCTGGAATACACATATTTCTATTGTGGTGTAGGATCTGGGCCTGCTGTCCCTCCATTCCTCTTTCTTTCCTTCCTTCTCTCTCCTTCCCTCCCTATCTCTTTCTTTCTTTCTCCCTCCATCCCTCATTCATCTCAGACTTGGACCACACCCCCTTGAGCATCACCGATTTACGCCACGCCCACTATTTAGTTCAAACCATGCCCATTCTGTGCAGTGTGCCATGGCCCGATCCGCATGGCACATTTTCCTTTTACCTCTACACCACATCTTAAAATGAATGCCCCGTTCCCCAATTATAATAAGACTCCGCCTACAGACAAAAAAGTGTCCCTATAAATTTTTTTACAATGTTGCCAACTATGCAAAGATGAAAATTTTGTATGCATGTCAGTATGTATGTTCATTCAAAAAAATATACTAATAGGAAGAGTTCCAAAGCCCACTATCCAGATAGCAAGGATAACTTGAAACACATTTGTGGAAAGTGTTGAATTGTAAGTCTGTTAACTTGCTGCACATTTTCCACTGGCAAGTTGTACACTTGCAGAGCACTTGAAGCACAAGTTCTAGTTGACACTTTTCCTCTAGTACGAGCAAAGTTGCATTGGTGAGTCTACAGCAAGATCTCTGCAAGTTTACAGCATGAGAATTCAGCTACAGTGACCCCTGTGGTGGGAAGACTATTGCACAACATAACTGAACCCGAACTTGCAGAAGACTTGCAAAGAAAGTTGCAATTGTGCAACAAACTTTTGAAGCCTGGCAAGTCTAGCAACAGCTGAGCAAGCCATTTTCAACCTTGCAGCACAATTGCTTGCACTCTGGGTAAATTGTTACTGCTGTCTGTGACACCACTGGGGAGATTTCCTGTCACTTGGTGTCCCATTGACAATTCTGTCACACCCAGACAAGAAATAGGCAACCATGGTTCACTAGAGAAGCAAAGCGCAGAGAGTAATAAACACATTATAGAGGTTCTTTTTTTTCTGTACTTAAAAATGTGGTCTAGTACAGTCACTGTACACACTGAAGAGATTTCCCATCACATTATGACTCAATGACCCCTGTCACCGGAACATGAGGTGAGGAAATGTTCTCAATGGGAACACAGGCGGCAATAAACTTCGGAGGCGTTCTCTTACCCCACACTATCTAAAATAAAAGTTTTGGCAAGAGTTAAAGGAGAAGTCTAGCCTGGGCTCGTTTGGCTGGGCTTCTCCTAAGGGTCACAGGAGTGCAATTTGTTTTGCACTCCTGTGACCCGTTTTCAGCAGAGAGCGGTCTGAATTCTACTTTCTGCTGATGTCACCGATATCAGTCCAGGCACCGCATCATCCCGACTCTGGAAGTCTGGATCCGCCAGATGCCTGAACTGATGGCAGTCTCAGCGAGCCGCTGAGACGGCCGCCCCCCACCCCTCCACAGCTCAGGGCTCCAATGAAGGTGGAGGAGCAGAGAGGAGAGCTGCTGACAGTCAGCAGCTCTCTGCTCGGGGAGCCGTGAGAGAACCGCGCCATCGGCGGTGTTCGATGGCTCGGTTCTCAGTGCAGGGACGCCGGGGGACAGATGCAGCTTCGGACCGATGCTGCATCCACCTAGGTAAGTATAATAGGGGGAAAACCCCCAAACCCATACTTCTCCTTTAGACCGGGTACACACATAATGAAAATTGGCTGCTTCAGTAGGAACGTCAGGCTTCTGACGAACGCTCATGCTGGAAAACCAGCATTCAACCACCGTTTGCAGCCAATAGCTGCAGTGCTGGTCTGTGTATTCTGATAAGAGAAAGGGGGAAGGGGAGTCTCGACTGTCAGAATACAAGATCCCTGTATCCACATCGCTTATACAGATGTGGGGGTCTGTCAGTTTTTTTTGCTCAAACTGCTAGTAGAACAAAAAAAAAAACAAAAAAATATGCATGTATACCCTGTATAAGGCTTAAAAATAATAAAGCAGATTTACTTTGAAAATCCTGCAAGTAATAAAAAACTGAGCGTAAAATCTGAATGGCATCTTTCATATGTAGAATGTATACTTTCTGTAAGAAACGTCAGCTGTAGTAGCTACGTAGTGCATTTAATATGATCATTTCATTCCAGAGCAGAGTTAACTGTCATCTTTTCAGGTATGCAAACACATTGTAGAGACAAAGCCTACAAAAACCACAAGCATGTAGTCACTGTTAAGCCACCCAAGCACTCCTTTATATCCTTCTAGCAATAATAAGAACTCTTCCTCTTCTTGATTCTTTCTTTCCACAGCCACTCCTCTTATTGTTACACCAAACAGCTGAATTGACCAAAGGCATGTGTTGGTATGTGTACAGATCCCATCCTTTAAATACTTGGTATAATTCTATTTGTGAAAACAGTCTGATAAACCCAATTACCTAGACCTGCAGTGGAATGTGATTCACGCATTGTGATTATATTGTTTTCTGTGCAACCATGGTAGATACCACTGAACTAATGAATGAATGTTATGAATAAAGATTATGTTACTGTGTTGAAGGGTGGGTTAGTCGTGTAGCAAAGTAATAAACTTACCTGTCAGCCATAATTAGCCAAATCATTTGATGCCCAATTCCAAGTTTGGTGATCTAAAGTCAACAATAGTTTATGTGACCTGCAGAAGATCTGTATTGTGGGGATTAATCTCAGAAAAAAGACTTTGTTCACTTTAAACAATGTCAGGACTTCAGTGAAACAACTTTAAATCAAGTGACCTGGAACCAAAGCACCACCGGACTTGCAATTTTAGCTGTCAGAAAAGTTTATTCACTGTTAAATACTGATGCTCACCCTCCCTAATGCTTCAGACACTTCTTAAGCCCCATACACACGGTCGGAAAATCCGACCACCAAATCCATCGGATTTGGTCCGACGGATTTAGTCCGACACTGGTGTTGCATACACACGGTCGGACAAAGTTGTAGGAAAATCCGATCATTCTGAACGTGGTGACGTTTGTTGCCTACGACGGGACTACGTAGAGGCTAGTAGCCAATAGCTTTGGTCTTGTAATGTGATCTGAGCATGCGTGGCACTTTGTCCGTCGGAATTCGCTACACACGATCGGAATTGGTGTGATCGGACTTTGTTGTCGGAAAATTTTTAGAGCAGGAGATACAACTTTGTCCGTCGGACAATCCGATGGTGCCTACACACGGTCGGAATTTCCGACAACATTGTCCGATAGGACAGAATCCATCGGAAAATCCGACCGTGTGTATGGGGCTTTAAAGTGGACCTAAACTTGGATATAAATGTAATTGAATTTAAAGAGTAACTGCACTTTATTAGGTAAAAATATAGCAAAAAAAATAAATTATATATATATATATATATATATATATATATGTGTGTGTGTATTCACACTAAATTACCTAAAGTATTGGGACACCTGCCTTTTCGTCCACATCAGTGCCTGACCTCACAAATGCGCTTCTAGAAGAATGGTCAAACATTCCAATAGACACACTCCTAAACCTTGTGGACAGCCTTCCCAGAAGAGTTGAAGCTGTTAAAGCTGTAAAGGGTGGGCCAACTCAATGTTGAACCATTCGGACTAAGACTGGGATGCCATTAAAGTGCATGTGCGTGTAAAGGCAGGTGTCCCAATACTTTCGCTAATATAGTATATTTTTCATTACGGTAACAAGCCAACATGTTTTAAATTGCAGATATGGATTAGGGAGTTGAACATGCTTCAGTAGCCGGGTATTGTAAAAGGCTTTTTACAATTACTAGCTACTGAAACCTGTTCATAGAGCAAGAAGGGATTCTACGCAAGCACCTGTCAAACTCAGTTATGTTTTTTCTCATCCTAGTCTGCAAACTAAGCCCTGTTGAATGGGGGTGTGTGTAAAGCGGCTTAAAATGTATTGAAATTTACACTTTAACAAAGATGACATGGGCGCCGGTCTGTGGAAAACTGGAATGCCCCTTACACACGATCGGATTTCCCGACAACAAAAATGTGGATTTTTTTTCCGAAGGATGTTGGCTCAACTTTGTCTTGCATACACACGGTCACACAAATGTTGTCGAAAAGTCCGACCGCCAAGAACGCGGTGACGTACAACACGTACGACAAGCCGAGAAAAAGGAAACCAGTGCGGCTCCTTCTGCTTGATTCAGAGCATGCGTGAACTTTTGTGCGACGGACTTGTGTACACACGATCGGACTTTACGACAACAAGTTTTGTTGTCGGAAAATTTAAGAGCCTGCTCTCAAACATTTGTGTGCGGAAATTCTGACAGCAAATGTTCGATGGAGCATACACACGGTCAGACTTTCCGACAACAAGCTCACATCCAACATTTCCCGTTGGAAATTCTGATCGTGTGTACGAGGCATTAGAATCCCATGGTTCATTACAGTTACAATTATTCTTTACTAGAATCCGTCTGACTGGCTGTGAGCATGCTGTACAGTCAGGGCCGCTGTTAGAAATCACTGGGCCCCATACAGCCTACCTGATGCCCCCCCCCCCCCCCCCCCGTGCAAAAGTTTTAAAATGAAAATGCCCCTCCTAGCACAAATCTCCCTCACCCTAAAATTTACCTGCCCAGCACATATCCTCTTTCTTCTCAAACTTCCTATCCTAGCACAAATCTTCTTCTCCAAATCCCCCCTGCCAGCACAAATCCCCCCAATCCCTCCTATTAGCCCAAATTCCCCCACCCCCTCCTGGAACAAAATACCATCCATCTCCCCTCCCAGCACAAATCTTCTTTCTTCAATCCCCCTCCTAGGACAAATTTCCACAAATCGCTCTAAATTACCTTTCCCAGCACAAATTTTTCCTCCCTACCCAAATCCCCCCCCCCCAAAACTAATCCCCCACCCCCCCTCCTCAAACAAACATCCCCTCTCCTGGTTCAACCCCCTGCCCCCCCAAACCCTCCTCCTAGCACATATCCCCCCCCCCCAATTCTTCCTCCTTGCATATATCCCTCCTCCCCAAATCCCCATTACATTTGCCAACACAGATAGCTGCCCAATCCACCTCCCCCAACTTACAAGGGGAAAGCCACTAACAGCCAGGAGGAGGTGTGCTGTGTTTTACTTTCCCCTCCTGTCAGAAGAGCGTTTATCTATAAAGCACATGAGAGAGGATCGCTCTTACTGTAGATACTGTAGATACTGTACACACACACTGCCCCCTAGCAGGAAATGTGGATGGGGGCAGTGTGTGTGTGTGTAAGAGCGATCCTCTATCATGTGCTGTATAGATAAATACTCTGACAGGAGGGGGGGATAACACAGCACACCTCCTCCTGGCTGTTTCCTTTTTACCTCTTCTCCTCTCACCGCTCCATCCTCCAGGTTGCTGTCTCCATGTCCTGGCTGTGAGTGCAGGCTGGAGCGGAGGCAGGGGAAGGAGCTCAGCGGCAGCCAGCCAGGGGGGCAGAACTGAAATCTGGGTGTACACAACCCACCCCAGCATCCCCTAAATCCGACCCTCTGTGTCTCTCACCCAGCAGCTAAAATCCGGCAGGAGGGAGAGGGGGAGAAACCAGCTTTCAGTTGCTGGGTGAGAGATGCAGAGGGCATTGTTCTGTTATTGTTCCTTCTCTGCTCCACTGATCCTCCTGCTGTCCGGGCCCCCCTGCGTGCCCGAGCCCCCTACAGAAGGACTGGTGGCCCCCCCCTATCAGCAGCTCTGTGTACAGTGCCGAGACAAGGTCATCTAGCACCCAAGGCAAAGGATGCCAAATGGCACCCCCCTTCCTCAAAATGTATGAGCATTTTGTGTCAAAAAAAGATCCCCTCCCTCTCCTCCAAAAAAAAATTGAGCCCTAGTCTGCACGATTACCCCTAAGCATAAATTCCCTTTGCAAGCCAAAATTCTCCCCAAACAAAATCCCCCCTCTTCCAGTACTCCTGCCAGCTTGTAGGTAGGCGCACAATCTATGCAGCACCCCCCCCCCCCACTTCACATTATACCACGGCGTCCTGCCCACCCCCTGTCCCGGTCCTGATGCTGTATATAGACATATAAAAAATGAATGAACCCCATGAGTTACTGTTAATTGTATTTGTATTTTATTTGGAATAATGTTTATTTTTAACCCTTGTGTGTCTTTTAGTAGGCCTCATGCACATGGGCATCAAAAAGCCATGTGCCCAGGTGCAATTGATGTTAATCTCTATAATGCACACTAGACATTCAGCAGCATCAATAGAAGCAAATTTTTTCGATGGATTGATGCCTTGGTAGCACACACTCCAGCCATGAGCACCGGTCCTCAGCAATCTATGTGGTAAGAGACCAGTTAAGCGAAGGTAAAGTTTTTATGCAGCCAGCTATTATGCAGCTAAACACATGCTATTATGAAAATTAAGGTACGTTACATGCAGGAGAAAAGGATCTGGGACGTATAACATTTGTTTTTATTTCCCAGATTAATTTATTTTGCATTATATGCAGAAGGCCCACGTGCATGAGGCCTTAAAGCACCTTTGCTGAGAACAAATCATTCCCCTTTGGGGGCTCTGTGTTGATTTGAAATATCTTTAACAAACTTTGTTACAGAGTCCTGCCTTTTTCTGCTCTGAAGATATAGCTGTTTGTTTGACCATGTCCTTGTCAGAGTGATTCTAGGAGGACCTGGTTTATTATAACCACATGGTGTACTCTGTGTTCTGCATCCCTTTAGAAATATTTAACCCTAGGAGAGTATCTCACCAAAACTAAAATTTCTATTGCAGGGGATACCTAAAATCAGACTTACCGTATTTATCGGTGTATAACACGCACTTTTTTCCCCTTAAAATCAGGGGAAAATCGTGGGTGCGTGTTATACGCCGATCCCCGCCGATCTCTGTTGATTGTGAGCGGAGAGAGCACCAGCGATATACACATAGCTAGGCTCGGCTCTGCTCACAGTTAGGGGCGGGACTGCGAGAGGAGCCGAGTCTAGCCGAGTACACTCGGCTTTGTGTATGTTAGCGCCGCTCGCTCCTCTCGCAATCAGTGGAGATGGGCGGGACTGTGAGAGGAGCCGAGTCTAGCCAAGTAAACTCGGCTGTGTGTATCCCGCCGGCGCTCGCTCCTCTCGGCTCACAGTCAGCGGAGATCGGCACCAATTTAAAATAATCAGCGGCTGGGCAATGCTGCAAAGAGACTGGCAAGGCTGCAAAGGCACTGGGCAAGGCTGCAAAGGCACTGGGCAAGGCTGCAGATGGACACTGGGCAAGGCTGCAGATGGACGCTGGGCAAGGCTGCAGTGCTGGACAAGGCTGCAGATGGACACTGGGCAAGGCTGCAGATGGACGCTGGGCAAGGCTGCAGTGCTGGACAAGGCTGCAGATGGATGCTGGGCAAGGTTGCAATGATGGACAAGGCTGCAGATGGACACTGATAAGGCTGCATTGATGGGCATTTAAATGTAAGTTTTTTTCCTTAAAATTCCCTCCTAAACTTGGGGTGCGTGTTATACGCCGGCACTTGTTATACCCCGATAAATACGGCAGTTTATCTTAGTGCATATTTCTGGGAAAATCAATAAGCCAATCACACAAGCAGGAAATACATTTTTTGGGGGGGCATTCTGTACACCAACTGTGTACAGAATGCCTCCAGGTAGCCACTTTTGCATTACATTTTACAGAAATCTACAGCGGTTACAGATTGAAAGGTAAAAATACTTTTTAATAGTTAAATTACAATATGGCTGTCTAGAGATTTTACATATATAGCATTTTTTTTTTTTTTTTCATTTGCTATATTTTTCTTTAATGAAAGTGGAGTTATCCTTTAAATGTGACTGTGGCCCACTGTAAGTACTAATAACTAAACAGCAAAACAGCTTCCTCTTTGCAAGCTTGCATGAACAAACCCCCAAACCTGAACTGTACCATGTTGTCCAGCAACCTGGCCCCTATTCTGTCTATTTTTACTGGTTCCATCTGATCCTGCTTCACGTGTAAAGAATGACAATTAGTCGCATGTACCAGGCTCAGTGCAAGACATGTGGTTGTAGATCTATTATCTACTTTTTTAACAAATTCTTCATGGTTCTCACCAAAGACAAAGTATTGTGTAGTATCAGTGAGTGCACATTTTGAGTTAGTGTAACATTTACCTAAAAAAAGCTGTGAGGAAATGCTCTCAATTGATTGTTCCACATTAGAACTACTAGAAAGGAAAGAAGAGACACAGCTGTACCCTGATGACGTAACTCTATCCAAAAAAAACTTTATTGTACAGAGCCAAAATGACAGTCTCTAATGTGTTTCACCAAAGGTGACCTATGATTAAGCCCGCCTTGGGTGAAACGCATTAGAGTGGGCGGTCCGCAGGTAGGGACTGTCGTTTTGGCTCTGTGGAATAAAGTTTTATGTATTGAGTGTTGTCAGAATGTAGCTGTGTCTTCTCTTCACTTTGTATTCAGAACACGGACAGCTCCCTTTGGTCTGACACCTAATCTCTGGGAGGTTGTGAGAGCACAGCTTTCTAGCGGTGGACAATTTCTGTTCTGATATTAGAAAGGACAAGCTTAATGTAAACAAACAGGATATATTGCATACAGTTTCCATACCTCCATGCGATATCACTTTTTTGTAAGGTTCAATAGCTTTCATGTTAATTCTTTGTTCCTGCTCCCCAATGATGACAGTCCTCCATAGCTTGTTATCAGCTCTCTCTTCTTCTGCTGTATACTCTTCAATAGAGTCAAAATTTTGTTGCACCGAGTGTCCAAGTGCCGGTCGATCATCTGAATGAATTGAATGAGTATATACTTAAAGAAGAGTTTTCAACTCACTAAAAAGAAGATGCCGCATATCTAGAAACTCAATGAAATTGGCATTAGGCATGCATGCTTTGGAATGATAAAATGTCTAATGTTTCAATTTGCTACAGGAACATTTTAAAGCACCCAATATAAAGGCTGTAAATGTTAGGGTTTTCACCTAAAAATACACTTATTGGTATGTTCTATATTTTATTAAACAATCTTTTGAGTAAGAAAAGACACCAGGTCAAATTACAACTGTTGTCATTGTCTGTTTTAAATACTGTATGTAAAATACATGTTGCTTAAAACAGAGCTCCACCCACCACACTTGGCACCTTTTGATTGGCCAAAGCATGTAACTTACCTGCATGCTTTGGCCAATCACAGCTCTATGCTGCGAGAGCCATGCTTGGCCAAAGGCAGGGTGACTTTAGCCAATTAGGGCTCAGGGGGCCACGCCCCACACTATATAAGGCTGCTTACACGGCGGCCGTATATAGTGTAATGAATGAGAGAAGTTAGCAAGAAGCAGGTTAGTGGCGTGCAGGCAGTTTATATATATATATATATATATATATATATATATATATATATATATATATATACACACACACACACAGTGTAGTCAGTGTAGTGTAGACTATATATACAGTGCAGGCATATATATATATATATATATATATATATATATATATATATATATATATATATATATATATATATATATATATATATATACACACACACAGTATCTCACAAAAGTGGGTACACCCTCACATGTTTGTAAATATTTTATTCTATCTTTTCATGTGACAACACTGAAGAAATGACACTTTGCTGCAATGTAAAGTAGTGAGTGTACAGCATGTATGACAGTGTAAATTTGCTGTCCCCCTCAAAATAACTGAACACACAGCCATTAATGTCTAAACTGCCGGAAACAAAAGTGAGTACACCCCTAAGTGAAAATGTCCAAATTGGGCCCAATTAGCCATTTTCCCTCCCCGGTGTCATGTGACTCGTTAGTGTTACAAGATCTCAGGTGTGAATGGGGAGCAGGTGTGTTAAATTTGGAGTTATCGCTCTCACTCTCTCATACTGGTGACTGGAAGTTCAACATTACACCTCGTGGCAAAGATCTCTCTGAGGATCTAAAAAAAAAATTGTTGCTCTACATAAAGATGGCCTAGGCTATAAGAAAATTGCCAAGACCCTGAAACTGAGCTGCAGCACGGTGGCCAAGACCATACAGTGGTTTAACAGGACAGGTTCCACTCATAACAGATAAACGATCGACCAAAGAAGTTGAGTGCATGTGCCCAGCGTCATATCCAGACATTGTCTTTGGGAAATAGACGAATGAGTGCTGCCAGTATTGCTGCAGAGGTTGAAGTGGTGGGGGGTCAGCCTGTCAGTGCTCAGACCATACGCCGCACACTGCATTAAATTGGTCTGCATGGCTGTCGCCCAGAAGGATGCCTCCGCTAAAGATGATGCACAAGAAAGCCCACAAACAGTTTGCTGAAGACAAGCAGACTAAGGACTTGGATTACTGGAATCATGCCCTGTGGTCTGATGAGACCAAGATAAACTTATTTGGTTCAGATGGTGTCAAGCGTGTGTGGCGGCAACCAGGTGAGGAGTACAGAGACAAGTGTGTCTTGCCTACAGTCAAGCATGGTGGTGGGATTGTCATGGTCTGGGGCTACATGTGTGCTGCCGATGCTGAAGAGCTACAGTTCATTGAGGGAACCATGAATGTCAACATGTACTGTGACATACTGAAGCAGAGCATGATCTCCCCTCGGGGACTGGGCCGCAGGGCAGTATTCCAACATGATAACGACCCCAAACACACCTCCAAGACGACCACTGCCTTGCTAAAGAAGCTGAGGGTAAAGGTGTTGGACTGGCCAAACCCTAGGCTAAACCCTATTGAGCATCTGTGGGGCATCCTCAAACGGAAGGGGGAGGAGCGCAAGGTCTCTAACCTCCACCAGCTCCGTCATGTTGTCATGGAGGAGTGGAAGAGGACTCCAGTGGCAACCTGTGAAGCTCTGGGTGAACTCCATGCCCAAGAGGGCCAAAGCAGTGTTTGGAAAATAATGGTGGCCACACAAAATATTGACACTTTGGGCCCAATTTGGACATTTTCACTTAGGGGTGTACTCACTTTTGTTGCCAGCGGTTTAGACATTAATGGCTGTGTGTTGAGTTATTTTGAAGGGACAGAACATGTACACTGTTATACAAGCTGTACACTCACTACTTTACATTGTAGCAAAGTGTCATTTCTTCAGTGTGTTGTCACATGTTTGTCACACTTAAGTGTTTCAGAACATCAAACCAATTTAAACAATAGTCAAGGACAACACAAGTAAACACAAAATATAAAAAGTTACAAAAATGTGAGGGGTGTACTCACTTTTGTGCGATTCAGGAACAATTGAGAAAGAAAGTAATATATATATATATAAATTGGGAATATATATATATATATATATATATATACACACACAGACACAGACACACACACACATATATATATAGTGTACAGTGTATAATGGAGTTTCTTGAAGTGGTTAGGGGGAACCCTATGACAGAATTAAGAGAAAAATGGCATAGGTTACCCAGCCCCCCCCCCCCCCAGTTAATACCAGGCCCTGGTATAGATTTTAAGGGAAACTCCACGACAAAATAAAAAAAATTAAAAATGGCGTGGGGTCCCCCCCAAAATCCATACCAGGCCCTTCGGGTCTGGCATAGATTTTAAGGGGAACCCCATGCCAAATTTAGAAAAAAATTGCTGTGGGGTCCCCCCAAGATCCATACCAGACCCTTTTCCGAGCAAGCAACCTGGCAGGCCAGGATGGGGGGGACGAGCAAGCGCCCCCCCTGAACCATACCAGGCCGTTTGCCCTCAACATGGGGAGAGTGCTTTGGGGTCCCCCAGATCCCCCCCCCCCATGTGAATGGGTATGGGGTAAAAAAATAAATAAAAAAAATTAGATAAAAAATACGAAAGTACTCCGCCTCCATGGGAGGCCTCCGGCAGACTGCTGTCTTTTTGCTGTGACAGCTGTTATATAGGCAAGGGCAGGGCCACCTGGTGACATAACCAAGTGACCCGCACCTTCTGATGTCATGTGCCGTCACAGGGGGTGGGGTCATCTAGTTACATCAGCGGGTGGCTCCGCCCTTGCCTATATAACAGCTGTCGGCGGGATGCCTCCCATAGAGGCAAAGTATTTTAGTTTTTTTTTTTCCTATTTTTCGGGTCTGTCGGCAGCATGATTGAAGATGGATGTACATCGCGGGACACTTTATTTATTTATTTATTTTTTAACCGGTTCCCGACTGGCGCACGACGATGTACGTCGACAGAATGGCACGGACAAGCATAAGGGTGTACAGGTACTAGCTCACAGCCACGCCCCCCCACAGTTAGAAACACGCCTCTGGGAACACTTAACCCCTACACTGCCACCTAGTTGTTAACCCCTTCACTGCCAGTGTCATTTACACAGGAATCAGTGCATTTAAATAGCACTGATTGCTGTATAAATGACAATGGTCCCAAAAATGTGTCAAAAATGTCCGATGTGTCGCACAATGTCGCAGTCACAATAAAAAATCGCTGATCGCTGCCATTACTAGTAAAAAAAAAAATATTAATAAAAATGCTATAAAACTATCCCTTATTTTGTAAACGCTATAACTTCTGCGCAAACCAATCAATAATCGCTTATTGCGATTTTTTTTTACCAAAAATATGTAGAAGAATACGTATCGGCCTAAACTGAGGAAAAAATATGTTTTTTTATATATTTTTGGGGGATATTTATTATGGCAAAAAGTAAAAAATAATGTGTTTTTTTTCAAAATTTGTCGCTCTTTTTTTGTTTATAGCACAAAAAATTAAAACCGCAGGGGCGATCAAATACCACCAAATACCAGCAAAAGAAAAGAATTTGTGGGTGAAAAAGGACGCCAATTTTGTTTGGGAGCCACGTCGCACGACCGCACAATTGTCAGTTAAAGCGCCGCAGTGCCGAATCGCAAAAAGTGGTCTGGTCTTAAGCCAGCAAAATGGTCCGGTCTGAAAGTGGTTAATAAAGGAATTGTCAAAAACTGTATTGTGGTTTTTACTTTTTGGCACTTTTTTTTGGTGAATGGGTAGGGGTACAATGTACCCCATACCCATTCACATGGGGGGGTCTGGTATGGATTTTGGGCGCCATTTTTTCTTTTACATTTTGGTGTGGAGTTCCCCTAAAATCCATTCCAGACCCGAAGGATTTTGGGGGGGACATGCTGTTTTTTAAAAAAAATTGGCATGGTTTTTTCATTGATTTGTATCTATATTGCCTGAATCCGTCAATACATTACAGCCGCAAACAATTTAAAATTTTACATTTTTTCCTTTAGAAATTTAATTTTGCTGCGGGACAGTAAAACACATCAGAAAGATGCGCCACTTTACAGGCAAACTAAGGGGACCTCCAGGCATGATATTTAAAAGGAATATTTTATTTTTATTGTTTCACTTTAGGCATTATTAAAATCACTGCTCCTGAAAAAACGCAGTTTTAAAAACTTTTTTTTGCATTGACACATGATCCCTGGGGCAGCACCTTGGTCCCCAAACACTTTTCATGGCAATAACTTGCATATAAGCCTTTAAAATGAACACTTGATTTTTCACGTTCATGTCTGATTTTTACAGGGTTCGCACAAATTCTTTGCCTGTTCGCATGCTCTGGTGCAAATCTGGGAGGTGTTCAGCTAATCCCTAACCTTCATAACCAAAAGGTTATGAACAGAGGTTGTCAGAGTGCAGCAGAACCATAAGAATGACATATATGGAGAAGCAGCATTAACAAACATTTCTGAGATGTGCTTATTTATTCCTGTGCACCAGAGGAAAAGGTCGAATAATATACAACAAAGAAGCAATTGTGTGCATAGAAAGAGCAGAATTTCCAAATTAGAAGGGTCACTGATTTGACTGCTATTCATAGTTAGTCTTTCAAACAAATATTGAAATACTCTTTTGTTCTCAAATTCAACATTCCTTGGCATGCTGCACAGAAGAGTTGACAAGCACAAGCAGGTTTTATACATTAGATGTAAGATACAGATGGAAATAAACCCATTTTATTATGTAAATCCTTAAAACTGAACTTCAGGCAGCTATTTCAAAAAGCAACGTAATGCAGTTATATAAGCATTGAAAAAAACATTGAAGTGAACATTAGATCTGCTTCTCTTGAACGAAAACGGCCATAGATGGATCGAATTTCAGCCATTCCCTGTTAAACCAACTGAATTTCCCTTATTTCAATGGCCAGGTTTAGACAGGAAGTGTGTAACTGGATGGGTCACTAGGTGAAATATAGGACAAGAAGCCTAAAGAAACGAATGCAGATACAACATTTAGGGATTGTAAGCTGTAATATATTACATTTTTGTTTTTGAGTTTGATACCGCTTTAACGTCCGTTATAATATAATGGCAGCATTGACGATTAACAGGTTTTCTACACATTCACATATGGAGAAAATGTGTTACGAGATTACCATTGGGATAAGCCAAGAAAGTCACGCATTGAGCCTCAAACTATTTTTTTGACATTTTAAGACTGAAATTGTTTTCATGAAAAGGATTAGCTCTCTTTTAGCAGTCATTAAATGTAAATAGTTATAGAGTGAGGTAAAGAACTGGGCTGGGCAGGTCTGGATCCACACAGAGGCATAACAGGCTCCTGCCTTAGTCACTGTAGTGGGGGGTGCATCTGGAGCCACAGACCTGTTACTCCCACAGATTTACACTTTTTGGACTTTCATTGTAATGTGCAGGTCTCCAACTCAGGGAGGGGGATGAGAAAGGTAGCACTGAAGCATGGAGTAGGAATCCTGCAATATCATAGTTGCCATATATATTTAACCACTTCAGCCCCGGACCAATTTGCAGCCAAAGGACTAGGCCCCTTTTTGCGATTCGGCACTGCGTTGCTTTAACTGACAATTGCGTGGTCGTGCGACGTGGCTCCCAAACAAAATTGGCGTCCTTTTTTTCCCACAAATAGAGCTTTCTTTTGGTGGTATTTGATCGCCCCTGCGGTTTTTATTTTTTGCGCTATAAACAAAAATAGAGCGTCAATTTTGAAAAAAATGCAATATTTTTAACTTTTTGCTATAATAAATATCCCCAAAAAATATATAAAAAAACATTTTTTTTCCTCAGTTTAGGCCGATACTTTTCTTCTACATATTTTTGGTAAAAAAAATCTCAATTAGCGATTATTGATTTGTTTGCGCAAAAGTTATAGCGTTTACAAAATAGAGGAAAGTTTTATAGCATTTTTATTAATATTATTTTTTTTTACTAGTAATGGCGGCGATCAGCGATTTTTATTGTGACTGCAACATTATGGCAGACACATCGGACATTTTTGACACATTTTTGGGACCATTGTCATTTATATAGAAATCAGTGCTATTTAAATGCACTGATTCCTATGTAAATGACACTGGCAGTGAAGGAGTTAACCACTAGGGGGCGGGGAGGAGTTAGTGTGACGTGTGTGTGTGTTTTTTTTTACAGTAGGGGGCATGGCTGTACGTCTGACGTCATTGATCGGCTTTCCCGATGACAGGGAACAGCCGATCAATGACAGGCAGTGTAGGAAGCGCGGGGAGAGGTTGGTTTACACAGCCCTTCCCCCACTCTTCAGCTCTGTGACCCGATCGCGGGACACCAGCGGCGTTCGGGTCCGCTGGTCCAGCGTCCGTGGTCACGGAGCTCCCGACCGGGTCGCGAGCGAGCGCAACCCTACAGCTAGGCAATTAAAGGGGACATATATATGCGTCCTTTGGCCTAGCCGTGCCATTCTGCCGACATATATGTGCAGGAGGCGGTCGGGAAGCGGTTAATATACCATTTGGGAATTGGAGTTATTATGAGGATCTGATGTAATCACCTGGGTCTTAGTATGGAACACTAGGACACTGTTTTCAGGCCAACTTGACTCAGTAATAGAGTCCATAGATTCTGGCAAGAGTCCACCCAACTACTGGTGATGGCCCACGTGGTGAACATAGAAGCTTTCTGATACCTTTCACTATGCAGTGGTGTACACATTTTCTGATTGGGACTGCTGTTCTCATCTTTGCGCATTTAAAATGGACTTACAATATTTTTTGTCACATAAATATTTTTTCACTTTATTGATGTGTTTTGTATCATGATATTTTTAGCGTGGCAAAATTTTGTGGATTGCATAGTGTGTCTGACTTTTTGCCAGCAGCTTTTTTTGCACATGCCAGTGCGTTTTCTATTACTAATGATTAGGGAATGCTACATGGCTGCAACAAAAAGCACATGCTTTAGGCTAGTGTTTCTCAATCTTTCAGTTTCAGTCACTACACCCTTTAAAAGTATGCAAAGTCAGAAGGTACCTTAGTCCAGAACTATATTTTGTAGTCTGAAGGACACTGACATCTGTACTGGATTATGATCTCAGCCATTTCTTGACGCAACATGGGGGTTGCGTCAACATCAGAATTCCCCCTTCACATCAGAGTCCCACCATCATGTAAGAGTCAGCCCCCTTTACATCATCACAGTCCCTTTGTTACATCAGAGTCCCTCCCTCACATCAGGGCCCTGCCTCACATCACATCAAGCCTCTCCATTACATTAGAGTCAGCCCCCTTCACATCAGAGTCCCCCCTTCACATCAGAGACCCTCCGTTACATCAGAGTCAGCCCCCATCCCATTAGACTCAGCCCCTCTGACAACAGAGTCCTCAGTCCCTCCTTAACAAGTAGAGTCCCACCTTCAAATTCCCAATTTGACTGCAGCATCATGGCAGGGCGGTGGGAGGCAGAGCAGGTCTAGACAAAAGCAAGACTTCTATCCTCTCCTGTACCCCTGCCCTAAATCATCTGTTTGCATGGTGTGGGTGGGCCAGCCATCAGCACCATAGCAACAAATTCTGTATTTTGCACTTAGCAATATGGAGGACAAAACAATCATATGCCATAACAAATAAAAGCAGGTAAAATAACAAATTGAGTAGGAGAAGAAAACCTGGACCAACAGCTAAGGTGATCAACAAGAAGAAATGTTTACTAAAGGCCAAAGCCTAGCTAACCCTTGACTTCAGGGAAAGGCAGATTGGACAGACAAGGCATGTCCCAAAACAAAGACGAACCAGTCCACAGCTGAAGGGTTATGTGAAACCCCTTAAATCCCCTTACTTCAGGAAGAGGAAGGTCCAAATTAAGAAGAATGCTACCTGATGGACAAGAAATTTCTTAAAGAGACTCAGCAGATAATCCAAATGGAGAGAAAGAATAAAAAAAAACGCTTAAGCTGGCAAAACAAGAGTAATAACCCTGAACCCTTTTAAAGAAGAGGTTTGGATTAGAAGACTATAGTTCAGTCACAGAAAAGCATTTATTTTTCAGTAACCAGGTCCTTCAAAGGCCGCTAGACTGGCAAAATCAATCTTACACACTATGCAATTTATATTTTTCCTTCTATTTCTGTATGCATGTGATGGCACTAATTATTTTAATAAAAAAAAAAAAGTAAGTACCTTTTTCCTAATCGATATACAACTGTCACATGTCTGCAGGGAAACATAAGCAGGAGGAGCTTCTAGTCCTCCGCTGCTGGCCAGATGTTCAAAAATAAAAAAAACACCCTTGGAATACAGAGTAAAAATAAATAAATAATATTAATAAACTGTTTTAAATTGTCATACAAATATATATTTGCAATCAAATGTTTATTATTTTTTGGCAATAACATAGTGTGGGCAGATTTCTGCCAGTCACAGGCAGTGTCATGTCCCTCCAGCCTGTGTCTTAGAATAAAAAGAAGGTGAAGCCTCCATCAATCAAGATGTAATATCCTGCCTCCGTTGTGTTTACATGGTTAGTGGGCATGAAGAAGGAGGGAGGGCGTGGGCTGTCATTTACCACTGTGTATACGCCCACTTGTGTGACTCTATAGACACATGGGCTGTGATAGGGAGGACATGCTCAGCATAGAAACTCAATAAAATCTGAGCATCTGCAAAGTTGCCACCCCAGCCGCAAAATCCTTAGATGAATTTGGGACACGAACAGAAGGTGGAGATAGACAGCATCCAGGTTTTTTGCAGAATACAGAAAACGAATGTCACAGTGACTGAGTATGAACAGCAGGTAATACAGAATTTATTGATCGTTTTTTATGATGTGGGTTTAGTGACACTTTAAGGGAATGCCTCAGCAGGGTAACAAATTTCTGTCTGCTGACCCTCCATAGAAGCACGTGACTTATTTACATTTAATTCTTCCTTGCAAGAAAGAAAGGAGGCACATTCTAGGGCAAAACCCTCATTCTTCAAAGTGGGAACGATAAATTGGGGGATCCAGAAGCCAATGCCTTGACTCTAAGAAGAAAATAAATGACACACCCAACACTGACCAATGTAGGTCACATGTTCAGATACAGTGCTCTATTTTTTTCAGAGTTGAAGATCTAACAATCTCCAGATGAGATCCAGCAGGCCATATTAAAATACTGACCAACAGAGAGATCCCCTATTGCCTTTTTAAGTAAAACCACACTCAATGAGCAGGCCAGTGGATACATTGATTAGGAGAATCCTCCAAGGATGGGGGAAAAAAGCATAATTCCCACTTAGAAAACAATTAGAGAGACCTCTTTGTCCCAAAAAACAGCTTGGTGCTAGTTCAAATTCTCTAACTCAAAGGGAGAAATATAATTAGAACCAAGGTACAGCATAACAAAAAGGACCATGTTAAATTACATTCCCCAACAATCCCATTAACTTCTAAAAGGTGGCAAAGGTCCACAAAGAGTGTATATGATAAGACCCTCAACTTAGCACAAAGTGCGAGCAGCTAAGATACTGACTCCCTTCAGTGAAGGACTCCTCAGTGTTCCACAATTGGGATATCAGGAAAAGGCACTATGGTGTGGCCATAAGGATCAGTGCTGTTGGTAGGGTCCAGAACAACTGAAGGCACTGAAGGTAAAGGAGCTGTAGGCACAGATCCCCATTGATTTTGACTGCCTCAAGAGAAGTAGGGTTTAAGAGAGTTAATCATCACAAGGGGTATAACCCTCTGTGATGGAAAAGGGCAACCCTGTGGATAGGAGTGAGAGACCAAGTTGAGTAGTATTCCCAAGGGTAGGGTGCTACCAAAGTTGGAATCAGAATTTCCTACTGCAACATCAGTAGGGAATCTAACCGTTTGTCAGTGAAATCCCTAAATGTAAGAGCATCATCAACCTGTTTGATGACATGCTTGTTAAAGTGTATGACCAGAATGTATACAGTGGGCAGACCACTTATTGGAGCTAGACCAGAGATCAGACGATTCACAAAGCTCTTCAAATGAGAAACAGCAAGAAGATGCTTACTTTTAAGCTGAATAGGAGGAAACAAAGTGCAGAGTGTAGCATGCAGCCTAGTGGATGATGTCACACTCTGCACTTTGACGTATCCTTAGCCTTAACTATTATTACTGTAAGATGAAGTGGCAGGAATATTACACGCACAATGGCATGCAACAATGCCAACTGTAGGGTAGCTCCCAGTGCTTCAGCCTTACTCTGGCCTTACTTATGACATGAGACTGGGTCACACTAAAGGCTGTACCATAGCTCAGAAATTAGACAGCAGTCTTCAGATAACTGAAGGTGTGTAACAGTGTAGCGCTAAAAATGTCTCTGTACAACAATGGTTATAGACTGGGAAGGTCGACAACCACCAGTTTGCTGTTCAGAATGTTGTTATAAAAATAACAAATTTAGGTCAAATAGGTGGTGGGCATCAGGTCCTCTGGTTGAATGAGGGCGTGATGCACCTCCAAGCTAGATAGACCCCAAGTGTGGGAACACTACCAAGTGGTCCACACTCACCTTAAGTGGGTGTTTAGTGAGATTACCCCAAGGCTGATCAAGATGAACAACCTTATGTGGACTAACAATCAATACAAACGTGTGTTGAAACAATGGTTTGGTGAATTGTGTAATCAAATACATGGAATTACATCGGTAATAAGTGAAGATTGTGTGGTCAAATGCATGGAATTACATCAGTAATAAGTGAAGATGTATCATAAGCCGATATTATTATATCCCTGATGTTAAAATCATGGTATATGGAGGGTACTAGGAAGCAAAGGGGCTAAAGCGAATAAGTATGTCAAGATAAACCCCGTGTCATCTGAGTTCTTATTAAACTTGTCACATAACTAATGGGTAAAATGGGGCAATAAACAATAAATATACATCGCAATGTACTTAATCAATGAGTAACATGTGATAGAGATGGTTCTTTGTAAAAAAACCTCAGTAAACAGTCCTAGTATTGGTGATTTGTGAACGGGCAAAAAACATCAAACAATATTTCAGGTAGGTGAACTATTTCTTAAAGTCCAAATGGTATAAAACAAAGCAGTGATGGTCAAATGGTTCAGATGCAAGGCAAAGCAGTGATGGTAATATGGTTCAGATGCTGGATCCTCTCATAAAAGGGCAACAATGCAACCAGGAAGGAAGAATCATAAGCGCTTACCATGTGCGGTGGACCAACTCACCAGAAGTGGAAGGTCGGAAACAGCTTGTATGGCTACCTCCAGGTGCCAAAAGTGTGGAGTAAGTTGTTGGAAGTTGAAAACGTGGGCTGGAACGTCTCGAGGTCCTTAATGGATACTCACCGACCGAATAGATGGCTACTGGATCAATGTAGTTGGATCAGTGCTCCTCGGTCAGACTCGCCATGGGTGGAGAGAAAAGAACAGAAGAGGGACTCCTCATCGTGTAAAACCCAAATGTAAGGGTACACTTTTATTGAAAAAGAACATGTATCCAGTACAAAAGTAAAATAAAATGACTGGAGCTGTTCCAATAAAATCAAGTAAAAAACGCAGTAGGCAATAATGCTTGGAGACCCCTCTCCAAGCATTATTGCCTACTGCGTTTTTTACTTGATTTTATTGGAACAGCTCCAGTCATTTTATTTTACTTTTGTACTGGATACATGTTCTTTTTCAATAAAAGTGTACCCTTACATTTGGGTTTTACACGATGAGGAGTCCCTCTTCTGTTCTTTTCTCTCCACCCATGGCGAGTCTGACCGAGGAGCACTGATCCAACTACATTGATCCAGTAGCCATCTATTCGGTCGGTGAGTATCCATTAAGGACCTCGAGACGTTCCAGCCCACGTTTTCAACTTCCAACAACTTACTCCACACTTTTGGCACCTGGAGGTAGCCATACAAGCTGTTTCCGACCTTCCACTTCTGGTGAGTTGGTCCACCGCACATGGTAAGCGCTTATGATTCTTCCTTCCTGGTTGCATTGTTGCCCTTTTATGAGAGGATCCAGCATCTGAACCATATTACCATCACTGCTTTGCCTTGCATCTGAACCATTTGACCATCACTGCTTTGTTTTATACCATTTGGACTTTAAGAAATAGTTCACCTACCTGAAATATTGTTTGATGTTTTTTGCCCGTTCACAAATCACCAATACTAGGACTGTTTACTGAGGTTTTTTTACAAAGAACCATCTCTATCACATGTTACTCATTGATTAAGTACATTGCGATGTATATTTATTGTTTATTGCCCCATTTTACCCATTAGTTATGTGACAAGTTTAATAAGAACTCAGATGACACGGGGTTTATCTTGACATACTTATTCGCTTTAGCCCCTTTGCTTCCTAGTACCCTCCATATACCATGATTTTAACATCAGGGATATAATAATATCGGCTTATGATACATCTTCACTTATTACTGATGTAATTCCATGCATTTGACCACACAATCTTCACTTATTACCGATGTAATTCCATGTATTTGATTACACAATTCACCAAACCATTGTTTCAACACACGTTTGTATTGATTGTTAGTCCACATAAGGTTGTTCATCTTGATCAGCCTTGGGGTAATCTCACTAAACACCCACTTAAGGTGAGTGTGGACCACTTGGTAGTGTACCCACACTTGGGGTCTATCTAGCTTGGAGGTGCATCACGCCCTCATTCAACCAGAGGACCTGATGCCCACCACCTATTTGACCTAAATTTGTTATTTTTATAACAACATTCTGAACAGCAAACTGGTGGTTGTCGACCTTCCCAGTCTATAACCATTGTTGTACAGAGACATTTTTAGCGCTACACTGTTACACACCTTCATTCCTTTGCAATTTTGTCATATTGTAGTGTTGGCAGCTTCTTCTTTTTATGTTTGGGCGCTGCTTTTTTCTTCTTTTTATTTAGTCTTCAGATAACTAACACAGTACCCAAAGGTCTGTGCCACGATCAGGGGCCAGGCTCAAAGACCAGTTGCTTTACATCATCTGAGGTGGGGATCCTAAGTACTAACTGATGTTCACCAGAGTTCCTGATGGTGGAGATGCATTTTCGTGCATGTTAGTACCAGTTCGCAGTCCTCAGGATCGCCCCACTAGGAGGGGAGCAAGCTGGGGTCCAGTAGGTAAAGATCAAACAGAAGCAAAGTCAGTAAACAAGCCAAAGGTCAGTAACAAGTAGTTGCAAGTTGGGATCAGGCAGAAGCATAGTCGAGGAACAAGCCAAGGGTCGATAATAAGTGGTTGCAAAATACAGACGGCAGCAGGGAAAACGAGAGCAAGTTACTGGTTGAAGAGAGCACAACAATCTGACAAACAGGAAGTGCAGAGACATGGCTTAAATTGGGACGTTCATGGAGGAGCAAAGAGTTCAAGGATCAGCTGGCTTTTCTTGCCCATACCAACTCCCAGGACAGCTCGATCTCTGCCATACAGCTATCTGACGGGTCAATTACTTCAGATCCTTTGACCATAAATCAAGAGTTTGCATTATATTATGGTAGACTCAATGGCGATCCAATGACCCCCCCGGAGATCGTCTTTACTCTTTTTTTTACTCATTTTATTCTCCTCCTTAGACTTCCCTGCATGACAGCTTTTGGATCAGGGTATAACAGTGGAGGAAGCGGAGACTGCCGCCCGCTCCCTGACATCCTCCAAAACTCCCGGCCTCGATGGTCTTCCCTTTGAGTGGTATCAGGCATATACTGAAACACTTGTCCCTAAACTTCTTGCTACTTTTCATACGTCACTGGATTGGGGAATACTCCCTGATTCGATGAATGAGGACCTCATTGTAGTTTTACCTAAACCTGACAAGGATAAGTTACTATGTGGGTCATACGTCCCATTTCTCTCCTAAATAATGATGCAAAAATACTGGAGCTTCAACTACAGAAGGTTATACTACCTCTCATATCACCTGATCAGTCAGGGTTTATGCCTGGACATAATACCTTTGATAATATCCGGAGGTTATATCTGCATATCCATAAAGCATCTGTAGATAGACGTAGTGGACTGGTACTATCATTGGATGTGTTAAAAGCATTTGACACTGTTCGCTGTTAATTTTTATGGGAAACTATGTCATGAATAGGTTTTGGTCCACAATATGTGAGATGGGTCCACCTACTGTATGTAAACCCAAGGCTAGAGTCCGTACAAATAGAGATGTATCGTCGCCATTTACATTGAAGAGAGGCACTAGGCAGGGGTGCCTCCTCTCTCCACTCCTATTCGCTCTCGCTATTGAGCCTCTAGCTCTGGCGGTGCGTTAGACATCTGAGATAGGGGGTATCTGCTATGGCCCGATGGAGGAGAAGATATCTCTCTATGCAGATAATGCCCTTGTGTACCTTGATGGCAAGGAAAGTTCCTTTAACAAGCTGATGCAGGTGGTAGGGGAGTTTGGAGAGGTGTCTGGGCTGAAGGTTAGATGGGACAAATCTATAGCCTTCCCTATTGGTCCTCCTTTTTCTGATCACTACCTAAGGGGTTCTAACCTACAAACAACTCAATCTTTCAAGTACCTGGGTATTTAGATCCATAATGAGCTTTCCAAATATGAAGACCTCAATATTTCCCCAATAACCAAACAGATGACAGACAAACTTTGCACGTGGTCAACGCTTCCTCTGAATCTTATAGGTCGCATTAATATTTTTAAAATGATTTATTTGCCAAAATGTTTATATTGTTTTAGAGCTGCTACGTTTTTTTTCCATAAAAAACTTTTTGTCTATTGAATCAACCCTATCCTCCTTCCTATGGAATAATACCCAGCCACACATTGCAAAGTCGTCTTTACAGGCATCTAAATTAAAGGGAGGTCTTGCTTACCCAAATTTACATAACAATTTTATTGCATCCCAACTTGCCTATGTCTACGATTGGTTACACTCTGACCCTCAGACCCCCTCCACAGCTCTCCTGTCAGCTTTATTTGGCCCTGCTGCCTCTCTCAAAGATGAATTACATAGAGCGATTACATTTAAGTGTTCCCGACATTCCCCCGTAGATGTGGGTTTTCTAGCCTGGAGAGAAGGGGATAAAATGCTCACGAACACGGTTCAGGGAAAATCACCACAAACTCCTCTATGGAACAACTTCAGCCTCTCTGAGCTCTATGGGTAATGGTTGGCTCGCCCTAAAGTCACCCATCTCTCACACATTGTTTGTGGGAATAATTTTGAATTTTGTGCCCTTTGACAACTTGGCAACATATGGCATTGACCATAAATTATTTTTCAAATACTTACTATTCTGACATACTATCCGGACGTAGTTCGGGTCCCTGAATATAGAGCTCACGGAGTCTCCAATGGAAGACCTACTATCCTATCCTGAACTTTAGTAAACTTTAGTAAATTAGTAATAACCTTTTATAGTCCTCTTCCCTTGGTGGGGGCAGACCCGTTTCAGAACTCTTATGATAAATGGTTGGTGTTGATTCCTGAGCTCACTGGATATTATTAGCACTGCTGATCAATTTATTGAATTCAAAATTCATCCATCATCTACATTATACCCCATCTGTCACAAGCTGGCTTGTATGGGTTTAGGAGCTGCTGCAGTTTGCTCCAGATGTAACTTAGCTAATGCTGATTTATTTCACATGTTTTGGAGCTTTCCGGGACTGACTTCTTACTGGAATGAACTGTTTAGGTTTTTCGACAACCAACTTGCCCTTTCACTATCACAGACTCCAGAAGTGGGACTTTTGGGCATATTAAATGACTTTGTACATAGGACTCATGCCCGGACCTTTATTCGCACAGTTCTGTACTATGCACGTAAAGTTATATTGTTGCACTGGAACGATGCTACCTCCCCAACAACTCAAACTTTGTACCGTATTATTAATGGGGAGCTCCCCAAAATCAAGCTAATATATAAAAGTAGCGCATGCTCGAAAAAAGCCCTTTCACTATCACAGACTCCAGAAGTGGGACTTTTGGGCATATTAAATGACTTTGTACATAGGACTCATGCCCGGACCTTAATTTGCACAGTTCTGTACTATGCACGTAAAGTTATATTGTTACACTGGAAAGATGCTACCTCCCCAACAACTCAAACTTTGTACCGTATTATTAATGGGGAGCTCCCCAAAATCAAGCTAATATATAAAAGTAGCGCATGCTCGAAAAAAGTCTGGCACTCGTGGTTAGATGACTAAATCATTTTGTGGTACAGTTTTGTCCTCACAGCTGAACTGATCAAAATCGGCCTTTATTGCTTTGCGGCTATGCAAGTCAGGCAGATGTTGAGTAGTTGAGCCTGGCATTGTTCTATATGGTTCTATGCTTATTTTTTTGCAATGGTGGAACCATGGCACTGTGGTATTAGGGTGGGACGAGAGTGTGCATGGGTGTGTGTGTGCGTGTGTATGGTTGTTTTGGTTTGTTTTTAGTAACTGTACCTTTATGACCCAGTTTATGATGGTCCCATCCCTCCCACCGCCACCATTTTGTTGGTTGTGTGGGGAATTGGGTAATATTGTTCCTTCTCAACATATCTAATCGGCCATGTCGGCCTACAAAACATAACATGTTTATTTGCTGCATTTCAATAATGTCTTTGTAGTGTACTATAATGTTTGTTTTGTGTTTATGAAAATGATAAACAAACACCTTTCAAAAAAAATTTAAATAAATAAATATATTTTCCGGTCTGACCATGCCCTTCCCATATGACAATAACACCCTTCCCTTCTGTCAAAATCCACAAATAAAGACATAATTTCCTCAGGCCTTTAAAGCGGGACGGTACTGGGGGAATTTTTTTTTTAAAAGCCAGCAGCTACAAATACTGCAGCTGCTGACTTTTAATAAATGGACACTTACCTGTCCCTGCTTCCAGCGATGTGGGCAGCAGAGGCCGATCAATCGATCGGCTCTCTGCTGCTGCCGGCGCAATTCTCAGTGAGGGAATCAGGAAGTGGCTTCACTTCCCGGTTCCCTACTGTGCATGCGCGAGTCGCGCAGCGCAATGAGAATCGTCAGCGCTGTCTGCCGGGACACGTGTGTGTCCCAGCAGACAGCGCGCCAGGACAGGAAGTGGCGTAAACTCCCGTGGGAGTTTATGCCCGGAAGTGGGTGCAGATACCTGTCTTAGACAGGTATCTGCACCCCCCCTCCCCCCCTGAAAGGTGCCAAACGTGACACCGGAGGGGGGGAGGGTTCCAAAAAGCGGGAGTTCCACTTTAGGGGTGGAATCCCGCTTTAACGCCTCTGGAATTCATATATATTCTCAACCACAAATACTCCATTAGCTTTAATATCCAAGAATTTGCATACAAACTATTAAGATGGTATAGGACACCACAAAAGCTACAAAAAAATTCTCCAGAAACCTCTAAATTGTGGAGTTTTGCATTTTTCCTCCCTGACATCTCACACTATCCTACCCACAGTTCTCCCCATCCCCATCGTGACCCTCTCCTCGACACTGTATAACCCCCCATTCGCCTCTTTTTTTCCACTTTCACACATTGGGGGTTATTTACGAAAGACAAATCCACTTTGCACTACAAGTGCAAACTACAAGTGCAAAGTGCACTTGAAATTGCACTGAAAGTGCACTTGGAAGTGCAGTCTCTGTAGATCCGAGGGAGACATGCAAGGAAAATAAAAAAAACAGCATTTTAGTTTGCACATGATTGAATGATAAAATCAGCAGAGCTTCCCCTCATTTCAGATCTACCCCTCCGTTACAGTGACTGCACTTATCTTATGAATCTCCCTACTCCTCCTCAGCCTTCCTTTCCACTCTCCATCTCTTTATATATTCACTAATCTCTTTCATTCTATCTATCTTATTTATTTATTGTAGTCTAAAATTTTTAAACTATAATAAAACACAACCAGGTCAACTGGTCTGGCTGAAACCTGTATTTCCCAAAGTGTTCCATGACAACTCCAGTTCACATGAGAATAATATTATCGGTTGTGTTGTGACAAATGTGATCTACAATCCTGTATGTACTTGATTTTGATTTTATCTGTTTCTACGATCAGTGACTGTAATGTGCTAAACAAATCTTAAAAACACACATACGGTAATTATGGTTATGTTTCATATGTAAATAATATTATGCTTTTTGCTAGAAACATAATTTTAGAGCCTGTATAAATGGGACAACAAACATTTTTACTTTGAATAATTCTCAAATGAAAGAGTGCATTTTGTTTACCATTATGTTAATGAAAAGCTGGATAATTACAATTAAATCATAGTTGTTTAACCATGCAGAAAACAAAAGGTGGCAGCTCTGGAGATGGTGGACGCCAGCTGTCGTTCCTGAACCATGCAACGGCCTAGCCACTGAGCCTGCCACTGCACAATCTGTCAGGGCTTTCTGGAGAGAGGAGGATGACACACTTTGGTATCTCCTCTTTGGGTGTCAGCTTTGACCTTAGGTATTAATAATAGCCAGGCTAGTTGTTACCTAACAGTAAAATATACACAAAGCAATAGCCTACATTTTTTGTTACAGTTTTGATACATACATATTTTTAGTACTTTGGATGTGACATATTCAATCAAAATGAAAGGCTTCTGTATAACATATTAGCAATTACCAGATACAGGCATACCCCTACTTTTAAGTACACAATGGGGTTTATTTACTAAAGCTGGAAAGTGCAAAAGCAGGCTCACTTCTGCATAGAAACCAATGAGCTTCTAACCTCAGCTTGTTCAATTAAGTTTTGGTAATAAAACCTGGAAGCTCATTGGTTTCTATGCAGAAGTGAGCCTGATTTTGCACTTTCCAGCATTAGTAAATAAACCCCATTGTGTACTTAAAAGTGGGGTATGCCTGTACACAGTACATGTTGGCATGCATGGTTCCCTCAATAAGCTGTAGCTCCCCAGTGCTGGCAGAACTCATGCAGCCCCAGACCATGACACTCCCACCACTATGCTTGAGGCTGCATTCACACCTGAGCATTTCAAAGTGGGCGTTTTTACCGCAATTTTGTTCAGGTCACCAATGTAAAAGGCAGAAAAAACGCCTGTAATCTGCCCCAAATAAGCTCATGTTCTTATTTGTGCTTAAGCGTTTTGCTTCAGGTGACAAAACACTCAGATGTGAACAGGTGCCATTGAAATAATTGGGATTTTGCTTGTTGGGTGTTTTTCAGGCATTTTTTCGGGGGTTTTAGGAGCTGAAAACGCTCAGGTGTGAATGAAGCCTCACTGTAGGCAAGATACACTTGTCCTTGTACTCCTCACCTGGTTGCCGCCACATGCGCTTGACACCATCTGAACCAAATAAGTTTATCTTGGTCTCATCAGACCACAGGACATGGTTCCAGCAATCTATGAACTTAGTCTGCTTGTCTTCAGCAAACTGTTTGCGGGCTTTCTTGTGCATCATCTGTAGATCTGGGACAACAGCCATGCAGACCAATTTTATGCAGTGTGCAGCATATGGTCTGGGCACTGGCAGGCTGAACCCCCACCCCTTCAACCTCTGTAGCAATGCTTGCAGCACTCATACGTCTATTTACCAAACAGAACCTCTGGATTTGACGCTGAGCATGTGCACTCAACTTCTTTTATCGACCATGACGAGGCCGGTTCTGAGTGGAACCTGTCCTGGTAAACCGCTGTATGGTCTTGGTACATCTTTATGTAGAGCAACAATTTTTTTTTTCAGATCCTCAGAGTTCTTTACCATGAGGTGCCATGTTGAACTTCCAGTGAGAGAGAGAGAGCGATAACACCAAATTTAACACACCTGCTCCCCATTCACACCTGAGACCTTGTGACACTAACAAGTCACATGACACCGGGAGGGAAAGTGGCTAATTGGACCCAATTTGGACATTTTCACTTAGGGGTGTACTCACTTTTGTTGCCAGCGGTTTAGATATTAATGGCTGTGTGTGTTGAGTTATTTTGAGGGGACAGCAAATTTACACTGTTATACAAGCTGTACACTCAATACTTTAGATTGTAAAGTGTAATTTCTTCAGTGTTGTCACATGAAAAGATATAATAAAATGTTTACAAACATGTGAGGGGTTTACTTCATTTTTTGAGATACTGTATATCATAAAAGAAGCATACATCAACCACAATCGCATTGTATAATTTGAGAAACAAGATGTGACAGTGTCATTCTGAAAGAGCGGTAACTTAATAGTATACTGTCTATAACTGTATGTACAAGCAGCCAGTAATCGTCATCTTACCTTGACCTGTGTAGTCAAAGGACTCTGCTTCATCTGGAGTATCAAGGTCATCTACATTAATGTCCAACTCATCTGGGGTGTCAAGGTTGTCATCAGACAAGATGGAACCTTCGCTGTGGTCCAGAGATAAGTTTATGTTGGGAGCTGTGAGCTTTATTTTTCTGGCATGAGAACCATTCAGATCCAGTGAATTAGGAGGTTCTAAGAATACAGTAAAAATGTTCAAATAAAAATTATGTTTTTAAGTTGTTTTTTTTTTTTTATAGCAACACCAAGATGCATTTGTTTATACCTAAGGAAATTCAGATCTTGCCACACATACGTTAAATCAGCCCAAGGGTTACAACAACAAAATGACTACCCATTACATTTTACATTACATTACAGTGAATAAGTATAGTTTACCTTTGTTATAAAAATTTAAAAGCCAGCTTAATTGGGCCTCTTTTGATAGCTAGGAGGACTGGCTGCTATAGTACTTCACTAGAGTACTTCTCAACCCATGCTGACAATCTTGTTTGTCATAAATTGATCGATCTGTCTTTCATAAGCAAAAGTTTTCAGCTGCTTAGGTATAGGCTATATTTTAATTTTTTTGCTGTATTAAGTAGATTTAAAGTAACATCATAAATACCTCTCTTATTTTATGTATTGTTATATGTCTTTCAGTGTTGATAATCTCTTCAATTAGGAATCACCCACACTTTGCAGAAAAACCTTGACGTGGTTCATGGTTTCCACAAATTTTCATTAAAATGTAAGAAATAAGACTTAAAGTGTTACTAAACCCACTACAGTAAAATAAGCTTGTATATGCAGTAAAGCGTGCTTGTTATACTCACTGTGGAACCTAAGAGTCTAATCCTCTGCATTGTGTAAAAAGGCTGTTTGATCCTGGCTTCTCTTATTCTCCCGTCCTTCCACTGTCCCCTAATCATTTTCTGATTACACTGAGTCTATGGAGTCAGGGTGCACATGCTCAGTTTGGTGTGTATTGCTAGAGAGATTTTTCGTTTCTTGGGAAGATGCATATGATCAGCACAGACCCAATCAGCACTGTCCAGACAGAAGGTCAAGGGTCTTGCTGTCTCATAGGATAGTCAGAAAACTCCTCCTTCAAGCTTTAACCAGTGTTTGGCTAGACACTGATAGAAGTCACAAGACTGCTATATACTGCTGATGATAAAAAGTATTTATCAGTTTATATTTACTAAAATAATTGCATTTCAATGTTCTGTGTGCTGTGGAAGACCATATATAGTGAATGCAGGTTTTGGGTTTACAATCACCTTGTAAAACAACCAATTCAGTTCAAAACAGAAATGAAAGACAAAACATTTGTGCGCATAGATATTTAAAAAATGAATACATTTTTTTTTTGGGGGGGGGGGGGGGGTCGTGTCAGGACATGTCTGATCATTGGAGGAGAGTACACTGAATTGCCAGCATAGCGAACTGACCATGATGTGCTCTGCTGCTTATTGTGGTCAGTTTATATTAGGAAAACAGGGACTAGCAGGAACACCAGGGATTTCACATAAAGGAAGCACTATAAAGGGAACAGGATACTTTCTCATACAAGTACATGGTGCAGCAGGCACATATCAGGAATATGAAATTCTGGGTAACAAGCACTTAACTCAGTAAACTTTGTTGGCTATCTAATAAAAGCGCTTGGATTTTTATTTTATGTGATCGTAGCATGCTCCTTTTTTTAGTTGTAAACTGGTTGACCTGTTTATTTTTTTTCTATTTTTGGTTTAGATAACAAACTATGACTCTAGGTAAATTCCTAGCTAAGTGCAGTTAAGGTAGCAAAAATATCAAATATGTACTTGATGTTATAATAATGTCATGGATCATTATCAAACACTGTATATATTGTATCAAACACTGAAAGGATTGTTTAATTGAATTGAAATAGCTAAACAACAAAACATAAAAAGAAATAACACATATAGATGAATGTAGTATTACTTAAAGCGGAGTTCCGCTTTATAAAAAAAAAAAGTCAGCAGCTACAAATACTGCAGCTGCTGACTTTTAATAATCGGACACTTACCTGTCCCAGGGTCCAGCGATGCGAGTGGAATGAAGCCCTGCTCGTCTCCCCCTCCTCTCTGCGGCATCGTCATTGTCACTGTGGGCGCCCCGCTGTGGCTTCACAGCGGGGCATGCGCGAACCGCGTGGTGTGCAGTGACTGGCCGGGCAATCATCTGGGACCTGTGACGTGTCCCAGATGATTGCCGAGAGGGAGGGGGAGTGAACTTGCTTCCGGCGCTGTGGTAAGCCGGGAGGAAGTGGGAGCTGGAACCCTCTAAAAAGAGGGTTTCAGCTCCCCCACCCCCCAAAAAAAATTACATGACAAATGTGGCATGTCAGGGGGTCACCTTCCCTTAAAGCGGAAGTTCCATTTTTGGGTAGAACTCCGCTTTAAATGATCGATCAAATCTTTGTGTGGCTGATTGTTCTACAAACTAATTAGAAACTAAGAAAGGCAAACTGCTTTTTTCTTCACAAATGAAACTAAAGTTGAAACACGTCCCATGTTTAAAAATAAATAATTTCCCGCACCATTGTGACAGTACGGGTGTAACTTCAAAGGACAATGCTACCATAATGAATAATTAGAAATGTTGAAGACATGCTTATAATTAAGGAAGATGTCATTAGCTTCTTTTACCAGGTCTGATTTCTGCTGCATCGTATGGGATGTCCATTCCCACATCATCCAATACTGTTGATCTGAAAAAAGAAACTCAACATTAGTTGTTATGTTTTGGACTTAAAATGTAAACATGAAATACTAGATTTACTAGTCTTTAAAAAAAAAAGGTATCATAACTAGGTGTCTGCTAATGATATTCAGATTTATCTGTCCTCCAATTAAAGTAGACCCTGCATCAAAACAATTATTTCCTGGAATTATAGCCTAGACTTTTTTTCTCTTATATGTAAGATAAATATAACATGTAAAACGGGCCCGACAGGTGGATCGTGACCACGGCTCTGCCTCCCCCAACCTCCGCCGCTCTCCTGTTAACTGCAGAGCGGAGAATGGGAGGTGGGAGCTGTTTGAAGGGCAGGGGTGGGAGCTGCTTAGTGATTGGTTGCTTGACACTCCTAGCAACCAATCATCAGCTGGCTATTATGAACTTTGACGAACACACTCTGGCAGGTAAGTTCTACCTACACAGCACTGTGTGTATGTGGTGGGAGGGAGGGCAGAGGATGCCATGGAGGGCATGATGTGAAGGGGGTTAGATGACACTGTTTTGGGGGTGTACAGGACACTAATGGGGGAAGGAAGGGGGCAGAGGACACTACAGGGGGTGATGTAAAGGGGGCAGAGGACACTGCGTTGAGGGGTTACAGAACACTACTGTGGGGGGAGGGAGGCAGAGGACACTACAATGGGGAGGGTTATGTGAAGGGGCAGAGTACACTCGTTTGAGGGGGAGGTACAGTTCACTACTGTGGGGGGAGGGGGGCAGAGGACAATACAGTGGGGGGGGGTGATGTGGAGGGGCAGAGGAGATTGAGGAGATGGGGGGAGGGGGGCAGAGGACAATACAGTGGGGGGGGGGTGATGTGGAGGGGCAGAGGAGATTGCATTTGGGGGGTACAGAACACTACTAATGGGGGAGGGGGCAGTGGACACTGCTATTAGGGGCAGTGGACCTGGGAGAGTGATGTGAAGGGGACAGAGGACACTACTGTGATGCTGTATTTTTATTGGGGACGTGAACGTTTTTTTTTTAAGGGCCTGCATAGTAGACCCCGCAAGCCATCCCCCCCCCCTGATCTTTGCTTTTCTCCATGTTGTCCAGGTAAATATCAATCTCTGAAAGGTTGCCTAACTCTGATGTTAACCATTACCCTATGTCATGCCTCAAACACTGCATGCGGCCACTGTAGCTTGGAATATAACTTTTTTATCTGGTATACCAGCCCAGAATTCCCAATCAGCTGTCATGTGATATATGATGTCAGATATCCCCCCCCCCACACACACACACACACACACACCTTGTTATATGTGACTGAAGTAATCCCTTGCTTACAGTTTTCGGTCACTCAAATATGGAACCTTTAAAATATACTCCTATATATGAGATTAAAAAAACATTTGGACCAGATAGTGCTACTTTGGAATATAAGTGCACTTTTTACATGACTATGTGACCAAAGGGCATGGATAGTCTTACCCACATGTAGTTATCTGTAGTCAATGGTTTCATAGGGGTGGAGACAGAATACATTGTACAAGGCACAATAAAAGGTACATTGAGGAGATGGTGTCAGTAGATACATGAGGCTGACACAGAGTTTGGTGTATTGGCTCTCTGTGGCTAGAGTTGGGCCTGTCCCTGACAATGTTCAACCATAGAAGACTGGCGAGCCTTTGCAATACAAGCTGGTGTACAACCCGGTCAACAGTATTGGAAAGAGTAGAGATGAGAAAAAAAACAGCTGCCCTGTAATTGTTTTGTATGCTTGGAAGCACTCTCTGGAGGTTTCTTTAAGGCTAAGTGACAGTAGAACACATGCATTTACAATTCTGTGTCACAAACCTCAATCAGTAGGGCAGCTGCTACTGAAGCACAGCAAAGTAACCATCCAAGTTAATTTGGTAGATTAAAGTTTAAAGCTTGCTAATCCATGGCCCTAGATTGGCCATCAATGCTAGCTGGAGAGTTAGACAGAGTTTCTTCTTTGCCTATTACAATGCTACATTGTAACATTCTACCAATGGATATTGCTATACAGGACCATCTTTGTACAGACAGCTGGCTTTTCAGAAGGGACTGTTGCCACTAGTTGCCCAAATATTGTAGTACAGAGTGTTTTTATTGCACTTTTTCCTTGGTGAGGCTCTGGGTCATTAAAAAACATTGTATACAGTTACTTTGCATTACATTTAAGAGTGTCAAGAGCTCCTGTGGTTACATAGTTACATAGTACATAGTAACTATGTAACCACAGGAGCTCATGACACTCTCAAATGGAAGGCTTTATATGTTACTGTGCCGGCATTTAATATTTGAATTTGAACTTGCCTATAATGTTTGTAAAGTAACAGCAGTGCTAATGTTCAGGTTCCCCATGAAGGTTTTAGTAGAACTAAATGCAAAAATACTTACCCGATCTCCAACTCTGGAGTTGACATCTTGCTTGCAATTTTTGTTTTTGCACATTTAGTTTTGCTATAAAGTTAATGTGCAAACCACTGCTCCTTGTTAATGAACTGTCAAATTCCAGAATTTCAGTAGGCAGCCAAGGATCTGGTATTATCTGTTAGGTTTCAGTTGCTGTCTATGTGCTTTGTTCTCATCTTCTGTCCTGATGACCGTTGTTAGCAGGACAAAAAAAGTGAGGGGAAATGTAATACTACACAGTTGTTACAGTAATTCTGCGTACACACGATCGGACATTCCGACAACAAAATCCTGGATTTATTTCCAAAGGATGTTGGCTCAAACTTGTCTTGCATACACACAGTCACACAAATGTCTGAAATTCTGACCGTCAAGAACGCTGTGACCTTCAACACGTACGAGCCGCAGAAAAAAAAATTACGTTAAATAGCCAGTGCGGCTCTTCTGCTTGATTCTGAGCATGCGTGGAATTTTGTGCGTCGGAATTGTGTACACACGATCGGAATTTCCGACAACGGATTTTGTTGTCGGAAAATTTGAGAACCAGCTCTCTAATTTTTGTTGTCGGAAAGTCTGACAAAAAATGTCCGATGGAGCCTACACACGTGTCGGAATTTCCGACAACAAGCTCCCATCAAAGTTTTGTTGTCGGAAAATCCGACCGTGTGTACGCGGCATTAGGCTGGCCATACACTGGTAGAACTCCATTTGATTTTTTTAAAAATGTTTTAAGAATGTTCGTTTGATTTTCTTTTTCTTTTTTTTTTGGCTTGAGTTAAACTTTTACTTATAACTGAATGTTATTGGAAATAAATTAACAAATACCGAATTTCAAATAGAGAATTCATTTCAATAACAAATTGTTCTAAAAAAAAAAAAAAAGTTATAAATACATATTTTTTTTGTTTTTTTTCTTTTGTTTTTTCTTGTTTAAATATTTTTTTTTAGACAATGTATGATACAATAAAAGTAAGTTTTGGTCCAGCAATGGACTAAAAACAGGTGCGAAACATAACAGTAGACATAATAAACTAACATATGAATAGCTATGCATATGTGGGTGTGGAAAGCAGGTATTTGACACGAGGAGCCATATCTAAAGGTCTAGTAGGCTCATTCGAAGGAGGCCATTGCTGGTCCGGATGTGAGTAGATAGTGAATAAACGTGTCTTTCCCAGCATAGCAATAGTAAAACAATAAACTAACAACGCTCCCAAGTAAAGCCAATATTTGGCCACCTAATAAAGAAAGATGGTTTTACAGGGAGAGATAGAAAGAGAGATGTAGAGGGGAAGCTTGTTGAGGAGAGAGAGAGAGGAGGTGAAGTGGCAAGAAGAGGAAGGAATAAAGAGGGAATAAGGAGGGGAGGAGTGGGGCCAAGGAAGCCTCAGATGTCTCTAGAATGTGCTAAGTGGAGCTCCTCAGGGAACTTCCCATTAAGGGAACCTGTTTGTTTGATTTTCTAATTGTTAGTGGTCAGTCCCTTTTTTGCAGTGAAAACAAAATTGAAAGAAGTGGAATGGAATTTGTTTCTCTAATGAATACATTTCTAACATGTATGTTTTTGTTCAGAAAAGTTAATTCACTTCAAAATCAAACGTTAAAGGATTCATTAAGTCATTAAATAAACTGAGAATTTTTGTACAAATTTTTTTTTATTTTTTTATTTTTTTATCTGCTAGTGTGTGACCATTTCTAGGGTGAAATCTCAAATTAGGACACATACTGATTTGCTTTTTTTTGTTTTAAATAATCCCTTCCCAGCATGAGATAAAATGAAAATGAATCTAATACATTTTGTTTGTGGTGGGTGCGGACGGTAGTGCGAGCAGCAGTTATGAAGTGTAGTGGCAGCTGCTGACAGTAGTGGTTAATAGTTTTCTTTTGCAGGACAATTTAGATTTTTAAATACTTTGGCATATTGCTGGATCCTTTGGCATGATGGTATATTGGTCTTGGTTAGGTAACAGAGTAGCTGCAGATAATTTTGGTACCTATGCAAGTGGTGTTGGGGCTATAGGTCACGGAGTCTCTCTTTTATCTTTTTTATTTTTTTTTAATTACTGATGTTATTGGCTAGTGGTGACTGACAACAAAGACTGTATACTTATTCTGTCCCATAAGGGACAGGTAGCAGTTATTTTATGAATATTGACTTCTTTAGTTACTTTTTTCACTGCGGCAGTAGTACAAATATCCCCACTGTTACTGAGTTCTGCAGATTTTCCCTTTGTATACTGTTGCTTTCTTTGGCCTTCTTGGTTATTCTGGGAAAGTTGTGAGACACTGCTACCCTTCAGTTTGCATTACAATCTGTTTTTTTTTTTTTAAGTTTATCTATGTTGGAAATATTGTGGTCAGCTGTGTCAGCACAGAGTTTCCATTCGTATCCTTGTTCTACAGACCGTTGCTTTGGTTACTACATAAACACCACTTTTAGGCAAACTCAGAGTTATTACCACTGCTATAATCAATAGTGCAGTAGTCAGTATAGGATGGGCATGTGGGGGAGTCTGGCTTCTGTGTTGCCTAAAGATGCAATAGCAAAAAGGGGGCAGTGAGTGGGAATTTGTGGTTATGGGGCATTTGAAGGTAGGTGCAGGAAAGGAGGAAAGTAAAAAGCAGCAGTTTAGATGCCAGCAAGCTGGTTCCCTCTTGGCACTTTAGTTAGTCTGCAGGCACCCTGCCTGTGTTGGAGGGGTGAAGGGTGCCAGAGAGCTGAGTAATAATAGCGAGAGGAGCTCTTTCCAAACAAGGAAAGTGAGAGCTGTGCTAGAGCAGGGAGAGGTGTGAGAGCAGGAGGTGTCAAAGGGGGGAATGAGCCAGGGGACAGTTGGGCTGGAGTAGAGAAATGTATGAGAATAGGAGATATCAAAAGGGTAGAGGAGTGGGTACCAAGGTGTGTTGCAGCAAGGAAAGATGTGGGGGTGGGAGCTGTCAAAGGGGGACAGTGAATAACTGTGTTGGAACAAGGAAATGTTTGAGCAGGTGCTGTCAGAAGAGGAGAATAGAGTAGAGGGAGAGTTGTGCAGGACTGGACAAAGGTGTGTATACATGTCCTTTACTATTATACAACTGTCAGTACTGACCATTGACAGATACCCTTTGATACCTTTGGTACATTTATTAATTTACTAACTCTCTCCAGCATTCTCTAGAATTGTTCCAATGCACCTCTTTCTAGTTCTACCGAGATGTATTGATTTCCTATGATCCTCGGCAACATCCACTGGCCATAATGCGGAAATTTTCACTCTAGGTGTTTTATTTACAAATGCAACAATTCAGTGCTGCAATAGATTCATATATCGGCAACACTTTAAGAATTCCCTGAATTTAGGGCCATCTTTAAGGCAGGGCAAAAGGGGCAGCTGTCCTGGGCCCTGTCATTGTTGTGGGGCCCAAAGCAGCAATCTCATACTTGCCAACTATCCCAGTTTAAATTCCCTTGTCCCTTGAAGTTTTAGTCCTGTGCTGTGTCCCGATATCTCAGTGTGAAGTGCTGCTACTAATGCTGCCCAGCTCTGCCCTATCGTGTACAGATGACTCACCTGCAGACCCTGTGTTTACATGTAAATAACCGGCATTTATATGTAAATAGCGTCTGCATTCGTATGTAAATATCCATGGACCAGCATCATTCATATGTAAATACAGGCAGCATTCATATGTATATCTTGCCCCCCTTAGGTCATATCCACCATCACCTATACTAAATGCTGCCACTGGGGAGATAAAAGGGCATACTTGAAAGTCCAGTCTACAACTGTGGTCATTCAGCCTAACATCAGCCTGTTCTGCAAAGGTAAGCAAATTGGTGGGGGGAGGGTAGTGTGGGGTGTGCAGAGGTAAGCAGAGATGGAATTACAGTTTGGGTACACAGGTGAGCAAGAAGGAGAAGTATAGAGGTAAAGAAGGTGCAAAGATGAGCAGAGGAGGCAGGTAGAGTTAAAGTGGTGGAGGGTTGGAGTGGAGAGGATGGGGGAGGTTTGGGGTGCAAAGGTGAGCAGGGGTTTTAGGATGCAAGGGTGTACTGACAGGGTGGATAAAGATGTAGACCGCGTGCAGGGCAGCCCAATTATTTTAATGGACTGCTCTATGCGCTAGAAATGCAGAAGAAAGTCCCTAACGCTTTTTCAAAATCACACATGTCAGCAGATGCATGAGGGTGTCATTAACAAATAATAAAACTGCTGTATATCTGCTAAAGGGCAGTATGTTTCTGTGGTGTCAGGAAAGGGATTTTGCATGCATTCCTGACACACACAAATGTGAACGCAGGCTAAATGGCTCAGTTACATTGGTGGTCAGTGTAAATCTTCTCATTACATTGGGGCTTGGTGTAGAATCCTTTCATTCACACTAGTGGCCAGTATGAAGGTCCCCCTTACATTAGTGGTCAGTGTAAATCCCCTTTATATTGGTGGTCAGTGTAAATCTTCTCATTACATTGGGGCTTGGTGTACAATTCTTTTATTCACACTAGTGGCCAGTGTGAAGGTCCCAGTCCTTACATTGGTGGTTACTGTGAATGCTTCTATTACATTAGTGGTCAGTGTAAACCCTTATTAAATTGGTGGCCAGTGTTATAACTCTTTATATTGGTAGTCGGTAAAAAAATAAAATAAAATCAGCATTGCCATTGATCACAACCTCCCCTCCCCTAGCACTGCCACTGATCCCAGGAGTTTTAGGATCCCTAGGAGTTTTCTGTCTATTGATGGGTGCCCCTCACCACCCCAGTCCATGGTGTGCAGGCAGGTGGAGAGCGATATTGCATGGGGGCCCCAAGATAATGTTTGCCCTGGGTCCAATCAATAATAAAGACGGCCCTGCTTGGATTGTGCTCTATAATTGCCAATTTCTTTGGACTAGATCAACTCATGTATTTAGTGTACGACTAGAGTCACACCATAAGTACCATATTTGATAAAGGTTAAGAGGGCAGTTTCTTCTCCCAAACATAACCCTCTTAAATGGTATGATCTGATTGATCAACATTTTCCTTTGAGATATACTGCATGGGGGGGGGGGGGTGGGTTTATTGACTTCTGTGCACAGGCTAAAACATGTTCCCTTTGGTGCTTGCAAGAACTGGGCACTGGCTAATGCGCGTTCAAGTTGCACCTGTAACAGATGTTGGCACCAAACAGGCTATTTAAACTCGGCCAGTGCTCAGGATCAGTGCTGCTTTGTCTTCCGCCTCCTGGGTTTTCTGTATCCTGATTCCAGTTGTTGATCCAGCTTGTCCTGACCACTCTCTGAACTCTGCCTGCACTGACCTCGGTATGTCCCCTGACCTCCGCTTTTGTCTGCATTATTGGCTCCTGCTTCTCTGATCGGTTCCAGCCTGGCTTGTTTCCTGACCATGCTCCTACGTCTACTGCCTACCAGCTCACTTACTTACTGGAGCCTTCTGACTACTTCAGCTGCCCAGCGTAGACACCTGCCCTGCTGCTAGCAAGACTTACAGGCACTCATGCCACACCTCCTGTCTACACTATCAGAGGCCCCGAGTCAAAGGTGTAAGAGAGACCCTCCTCATCATATCAGGCTCTGCTACCAGGTACGTTATACAGAACATGGCAGAAAAAACACCTGATGCACCCAAACACATCTAAATGCTCTCAAGCGCTAGCCACGTCAACTGCTTGGGCATTCATTCTTTTCAACGAATAAAAAGAGTGGAGTTGCACGTATGGCTCAATCAAAAAAGGAAAAGCAGCTAGAACATGGCTAGATATAAATGGTTATAGAGCATAGAAAAATCAATATATATAAGTAAATATATAGCTAATCAATATATATAAGTCATCATATTGCAATTCTGTGTAATAGAAACAATTGATAAAGATAAAAGTGAAGATAAATAAAAAAAAAAAGATAATATATAAAATACCAACAATAGTGTCACAAGAAAAACAAGTCCATTCAACATTAAATAGTCCCGGAGGCCGAGCCTCCGATGTCAGTTGTGACGAAACACATAGGATGGAGATGCCATAAGGTGCATGAATGGACGAAGAAGCGATCCACACACACTTTCAGGAGTACTCTGTTATAAAAAGCACTGGGGTTGATTTACTAAAAAGGGAGTGTAAATTCTGGTGCAGCTGATAATGGTAGCCAATCAGCTTCTAAATTCAGCTTCTTCAATTTAACTACGACAAAACTAAACATGGAAGCTGATGGGTTTCTATGCAGAGCTGCACCATATTTTGCACTCTTCCAGTTTTAGTAAATCAACCCCACTGTGTTGATCTACACATGTGAGTAGTTTTCGTTATATGTATGGCTTTATGCTACGTGGAGCGTCTGGCTCCTTTTTATTTGTCCTAATATGATCCTGCGAATTGAGAGACCGAGTGGTATCCTCTGGGCTCATCTGTTTTCCTGGATAGTTATAGTAACCTAAATGCTTTATGACTTCTCTGATTCAGGGGGTCTTGGCTCTGCGGTAAGCCTCTCGTGTGAAATAAAGAAGAGGAGTTTGCAAGAGGTATGGATCACATCCAGTTGAATCCCTTTCATCTCACACACAGTTTTTTGCACCAAGATTATTATTGTGGGACCTTTTCCACTATTTTATGGTGAATAGACTTGGTTTGTTTCTTTTTGTGACACTATTGTTAGTATTTTATATATCTTTTTTTGATTCATTATTTTTTTTGCACAGAAATGCATTATGCTGATATACATATTTTGATTAGCACAGCACTGGGTTTTCTATATTAATTTCAATAGCCAGAATAAATTAATAACAAACACCCAATTGCTATACGTGCTTAAATGCACCTAAATGCATTTTCAAAAAGGAGGCTTTAGGCGCATTTTTAATGCTGCTTTTCTCCTGCGAGAAGGAGCAAGGCATTTAGAAGAGCTGGGAAAATACCCAATGTGTATAAATTCCTTTAAAAGGAATTTACTATTTTAAGTGGAGATTGATGCAAGGTTAAAGGTAATGATGTTTAGAATAAGGACATACCGTATTAGCGGATATTGAGCAGGACTCCCCCCCTTGTCGCTGCATCACATACCGGGCCAGCCATGATCCGAGGGCACAGCCACGGAAGGGAGTCATCCGGCACCGTCTGCGGGAACACACTGGTGGGGTCAGAGCAGCAGCGATCATCTTTTTCGGGCCAGGCCCCAGCAGCACGCATGAGATGATATAGCAAGGGAAGGGGGCCCGACCCGGGTAGAAGAACCCATCCCAGGAGGCTTTGCAGCAGGCGAGCAGTCCCAGTGCACAGAGGCGTGCCGTACGCCCACTCAACGTCACTACATGTTGCTCCATGCACTGGGCATGTGTTCTATCAGAATATGCAACCGAAGTGATGTTGCGTCACGGCCATCTTGGTACACCCACACTCCTCGGCAGTAAGCCTAGAGTTAGAAGTCGGCAAGCGGACATCTTTATACACCCACCGGAGTCTTGCTTTTCACAGTTATTTTTTAACAGTAAACTCAGCAAAGACCAGCAAGCCACAACAGGGCCAGGGACTGGGTGCTAGCCCAGCCACCCACTGCGAGGACCGGGTGCCAGCCCATTTTGTTCAGAATATTTTTTTCTAGTTTTCCTCCTCTAAATCCTAGATGCATCTTATGGAGTGAAAAATACGGCAACTGATTTCTGCAAATTAATGCAAAGTTCAGTATCCTATTAGTATCCAAGTATTGATAGCCAAGGACTAGAGGGGCACATGTCATGTCTTTTCTGTAGCCAATAAATTTGAAGGGATAGGGTAAACAGTGTAAGTGACTCTTTGCCTCATGTTAATCCTGGCGTATGAGGGCTATGTCAATTTTATTTGTTTAGTTTTCCTTGTTAAGGATGTATCACATGCCATAAATGCATGCCTAAAACTTAATTTAACTTCTCTAGTGTTAGTTTTGAAGGTGTCTCCACTTCCCCCACCACAGCTCTACCGTGTTCAGTTACATGTTGTGGATCACTCTTAGTAGGAGGAGAACATTAACCTCATCATAGTGCTGGGATCTGGGGAACCCCTTTAGCCACTCATAGGCGGTCTGATGCCAATTTCTGCTCAACCTAAAGTAGTTGAAAAGGGCTGGTCACAGGACTTTTCAGGATTATAGGGCTTTCATTGGGAGCTTTCTCAAATGCAGCAAAGAATTGTTCCTACAAGCCAGCTGTGGTGAATTACTTTGTGAGTTGGACCAGCTGACTGCAATACATTTTCTATTTCTCATCTGTATGACATGCCAGGAATGTGGGAAAAGATCCCATAAGCAACTGACTTGCGAGGGTAATAAATATAAGATTAAAAAAGAAGAGCATGTAGGAATAGTGGCAGGACAAGCTCAATACTGTATTTACCTGCTACCGGTAGCAAAAGAAGTCCTATTCTAGGCCTACGGTATCCTAAAGTATAGCTCCAACTTTTATTTTATTTTCCTTTTTAGGCCAATCTGTACTTACCTTCTCCATGCTGGTAACCCTCTTCAGGCAGAACGACAGTCCTGCCATTCTGCTAATTTCCCTTGAGTTCAGTCTGTGGTTTACATAACCCACGGTGGGGGGGGGGGGGCATTTTTATCCCTGTCCTGTTCCTTAAAGTGATTGTAAAGTCTAGTTTTAAAAAAAATAACAAACCTTTGACACTCACCTGCTCTGTGCAGTTGGTTTTGTACAGAGCAGCCCGGATCCTCCTCTTTTTTGGTCCCTTTTTGATCCTGGCCCCTGCCTCCTATAGAGTGCTTCCTCAGCCAGCAGCTTCAGCTTTCTATGGGGGCACCCGAGTCGAGTCAGAGCTCTGTGTATCCATTCAGACATGGAGCCCCGACATGACCCCACCCCCTTTCTCCTCTGATTGGCTCACTGACTTTGATTGACAGCCGCGGGAGCCAATGGCCACCCGGCCCTTCAATTATTCAATCAAGGAATGTTGGCGTAGAGACAGCAAACAGGGCCAGTGATCAATTTTCATGTGGTTCCAGATATACCATTTGAAATTTGAACAGTAAAGCATTAACTAAACCTTATGTATTGTACCTCCTGGATCAAGAAAGAAAGGCAGATGACACCACCTTTAATAGGGCACCACATTGCAGACTTCCTGCACTTTGATGCTAAAGCATTGGTTTTTGCAGATGCTGACAGCACAGGCTCAAGTCGGGGGCATCTAGCTCAGAAACTAGAAACAGTTACAGTCTGTGGCAACAACACCAATCAGCAATAACTTTATGACCACCCACCTAGTATTAAATAGGTCCACCTTTTGCCACCAAAACAGCCCATTTGGCTGCCAAAACAGCCCTAACCATGGATGCCAGTAGACCTCTAAAGGTATGCTGTGGTATCTGGCACCAAGCCGTCAGTTACAGACCCTTTAAGTCCTGTAAGTTATGAGGTGGGACCTGCATGGATCAGACTTGCCACAGATGCTTGATTGGATTGAGAGCTGGGAAATTTGGAAGCCAACTGAATGCCTTAAACTTGCTGTTGTGTTCCTCAGACCATTCTTGAACAATTTTTACAGTGTGGCAGGGCACATAATCTTACTAAAAGAGGCTATTGCCATCAGGGAATTCCATTTCCATGAAGTGGTGTACTGTACTTGGTTAGGTCGGTGGTATGTGTCAAGTAACATCCAAGTGTAGCACCCTCTAGTGTGCTAGAGTAGGTAATGTTAGGATTTTTGTAGTGTAGGTAAAATATTTGGGCTGCCAGACAATCCTGTGTTTTAATCTTGGTTGAGTGAGTGATCCAGGGTGGAGGCTGGCATGATTCATCAGGTAGCATCTCAGGTACCTACCCCTACTTCTGGAACTTGTGAGAAATTTCCAGAAGAATGGTAGAGAGGTTAGGAGCTGCCTGGAGTATTCATGCGGGCCCTGACCAATCCCCAACAGATGGGTTGGCAGGGGCAGGCCCCCTCAAATACTCAGGATCAGCCCCGCAGGGAGGAGAGACAGTTCGGGTGGAAGCTGAAGATGGAGTGCTAGGAGGCTGTCGTGGCTCATTGAAGGTAACCCCCTAATCTAGGGGGGGTGACCTCGGGCCTGAGAGTTTGGGTGCAGGAGGGATCATCTAATATCCCAAGGAGGAATCCTGTCCAGTGGCATGGGAGCATGTGTCAGGACAGCAGGAGCCAGCAAGCACGTCCAGGAGATCTCCAGGGAGAAGACAGCCACGTGGGCTTGTGAGTGATATAGTCAGGGAGGACTGAGAGGCAGCCAGAGAGGACTGGGTGAGAGAAGTCTAAGATGGATACAGAGTCAGTCTGGGAGGACTGTGGAAGATTAGCCGGGTGGGTTAGTCAAAGAGGCAGCTGTAGCCAGGTGGGCTGGCAGTGCCTGATAAGATGGTGCTAGGATCAGTAGCCACAGGATGACAGCTGGGCACTAAAACTTTGCTACACAACCAGGGAGCCAGCAGTCCCTGCCTGTAATGGACATTTGCTACATCTGACTGAGCCCTTTTGTCAGATCACCTAATAGTGTGCCAGCTGCTTCTGATTTTGTGCTGCAAGCAAGTGTTGTGCTGGAGGAGCTGAGGAGTGGGTAAATAGACTGTACAGAAGAAGTTGTCCCTGAAGAGTTCTGCTAAAACCAGTGGGCATCCCATAATACCCCTATCGCCATCCAAGTTTATTCCCCTCAATAAAAACACAAGAACAAAGCACTGGACTTTTTCCTGACTGCAGTGTGCTTGTGAAGATGTGGTGTGCCTGGCTGTGCAGGGTGGGGGATTCCTTTCTACCTGCGGCTCCTTAGGGGGTGCGCTACACACATGAATGGCAGGACCCAAGGTTTCCCAGCAGAATATTGTAGGAGCTTTTGGCTGTGGACACCATGGGCACTCTGATCAGTCTTTGGCTATGCAGCCCCATACGCAACAAACTGCAATGCCCATTTTTTTGCTTTTAACACATCAACTTCAAAGACAACATGTTTACTTCTCAACTTATCCAACCAACTTTCAGATGCCATTGTAACGAGATAATCAATGTCATTCACTTAACTTGTCAGTTGTCATAAAAGCTATGGCTGATTGGCGTATGTGCTAGCTATGTGCACTCTTACATTTAGATATGTTGCTATCTTTTGCAAGGTGGCAGGGTCCAAAATGTTGAGTCTTGACTTTCAACAGTCAGACAGTGAGCTATTGTTTGTTGCTAGCTACATGATTATTTCCAGATCTACAAAATATTTTAGTAAAGATTATCTACTAAGAGTGCAAACAATATTCGGCTGTGTTATTAATGCAGAGAAGAGAATTTAACTTGTAAGTACATGTAATCAGCTAGTGTTATCTGAAATCTGCATACTACACTGACTGCACACGACTGCACATGTAATAATGTAACTCATATCATATAATATAAAAGATGGCTACATCTAATTTCACCATGTCTTCTACTTTTTTAAACTAGGACTGGATCCACATAGGACATTATTATTTCAGGCAACTGATAACAAAAATAGGTAAACCATCATTCATACTTCCCTACTTTTAAACTTAAATTTTTAGTAAACCCTTACATACAGTTGTGCTCGTAAGTTTACATACCCTGGCAGAATTTGATTTCTTGGCCATTTTTCAGAGAATATGAATGATAACACAAAAACATTTCTTTGACTCATGGTTAGTGTTTGGCTGAAGCCATTTATGATCAATCAACTGTGTTTACTCTCTTTAAATCATAATGGCAACAGAAACTACCCAAATGACCCTGATCAAAAGTTGACATACCCCAGTTCTTAATACAGTGTATTGCCCCCTTTAACATCATTGACAGCTTGAAGTCTTTTGTGGTATTTGTGAATAAGGCTCTTTATCTTCTCATATGGTAAAGCTGCCCATTCCTCTTGGCAAAAAGCCTCCAGTTCCTGCAAATTCTTAGGCTGTCTTGCATGAACTGCACATTTGAGATCTCCCCAGAGTGGCTCAATGATATTGAGGTCAGGAGACTTAGATGGTCACTCCAGAACCTTCACTTTATTCTGCTGTAGCCAATGACAGGTCGACTTGGCCTTGTGTTTTGGATCATTGTCATGTTGGAATGTCCAAGTACGTCCCATGCACAACTTCCTGGCTGATAAATGCAAATGTTCCTCCAGTATTTTTTGAGAACATACTGCATTCATCTTGCCATCAATTTTGACCAAATTTCCCATGCCTTTGTAGCTCACACATCCCCAAAACATCAACGATCCACCTCCGTGTTCCACAATAGGAGTGGTGTACCTTTCATCATAGGCCTTGTTGACTCCTCTCCAAATGTAGTGTTTATGGTTGTGGCCAATTTTGGTCTCATCACTCCAAATGACTTTGTGCCAGAAGGTTTGAGGCTTGTCTCTGTGCTGTTTGGCATATTGTAAGTGGGATACTTTGTGGCATTTGCGTAGTAATGGCTAGTTCTTCTGCTGACTCGGCCATGCAGTCCATCTTTCTTCAAGTGCCTCCTTATTGTGCATCTTGAAAAAGCCACACCACATGTTTTCAGAGAGTCCTGTATTTCACCTGAAGTTATTTGTAGGTTTTTCTTTGCATCCTAACCAATTTTCCTGGCAGTTGTGGCTAAAATTTTAGTTAGTCTACCTGACCGTGGTTTGGTTTCAACAGAACCCCTCATTTTCCACTTCTTGATTAGCGTTTGAACACTGCTGATTGGCATTCTCAATTCCTTGGATATCTTTTTATATCCCTTTCCTGTTTTATACAGTTCAACTACCTTTTTTCCCGCAGATCCTTTGACAATTCTTTTGCTTTCCCCATGACTCCAGAATCCAGAAACGTCAGTGCAACAGTGAATGAATGATGCAAAGGTCTGTCAGGAGTCCAGAAACTTATTGACCTTTTATACACACACACACACTAATTACAAGCAAACAGATCAGAGGTGAGGATGGTTACCTTTAATAGCCATTCAAACCCCTTTGTGTCAACTTGTGTGCATGTTATGATGTCAAAATCACCAGGGTATGTAAACTTTTTATCAGGGTCATTTGGGTAATTTCTGTTGTGATTACGATTTAAAAACAGTAAACACAGTTGATAATAATAATAAATGGCTTCAGCCAAACGCTAACCATGAGTAAAAGAAATGTTTTTGTGCTATCATTCATATTGACATACTGTATTCTCTCAAAAATGGCCAAGAAATCATAAATTCTGCCAGGGTATGTAAACTTATGAACACAACTGTATACCTAGTGAAGTTATACATAGAGATTTAAAAAAAATCCTCCTACATAAGTTGTACCTTCTTATCTGCAGCCATCTTTCCTGCTGCTGAAAAGAGTTTTCTCAGCAGCAGAAAGCAGGGGGTGGGGATCTAATGTTACACACACTGCAAAGCTATAGCACAGAGCTCCCTGTAATCTGATAACTGAGTGGAGGGAAGGGACATACCCCCTCTAAACAGGCTCATATAAAAATATACAGAGCTGAGGCAATATATTGCCCGCTGTGTCCTGGGGTGGTGGGTGGGATGTCTCCCGGAAGGCTGTGGTGTCGGTATATAGTTATATTAGAGACTCCTGCAGATAGTAGAGAGATCAGAGAGCAGTAAGAAATTACGCTTAGTGCTCTGGGTTGAGGCTAGCGCACACTATAGAAGGATGTGCTTGCTTCATTTTTCCTGTCAGAGCTTTACAACCACTTTAAGAAAGAAGGACATCTTTGCAAGGAGACGACCTGTGGCACATCACTGCAAAAATGGGTGTGGCCAATATGTGACAAATTAGGGGTAATTTCATAGGCTCTGTGCCTACTCACAGTATACACCATACCCATATGTCACAGTCACCATACCCATGTAATCACAAATCACTCTTTAATTACACTGCAACAAGTTTCATAATCACACACATAAAGCATATAACAAAACATTAAAAAACATCAATAAAATAATGGGAGACTTGTTAGTAATCAGTTACTGTTGAGACAATATACACCATGGTCAGGAATCTGTAATATAGAGTGACATGGTCAAGACTGATCAGGGTTAAACACAATGAGGGGAATCAGCTCCTAGCTTTCATTTTCAAAGCTTTAACTGAACCAACTGAAGATATAAGCTGATTGATTGCCATGCACAGCTATCCAGATTCTGGCTGCTCCAGTTTTGATAAATTCACCCCAGTTTATACAGTGTAGTTGTACATAAGTAATGAACAACATAGAATATATATATATATATATATATATATATATATATATATATACTTTATATATATATATATATATATATACACACACTGAATGCAGAGGCCAGGAGAATAATGTAAAGTGCAACATAAAGAGTGCAATAGCAGTATGTAACATTGAGCAGCTAGCTGGTCAGGCTTGTTACCATGTGGGTGTGTTTGCAGCTTCTGTATAGTGCGCTGGGCTGACATGCACAATAAAAGCATCACAATGGACTACACTAGGACAATTGCATTGACCCGTTACCAAAATGCAATAGTCTGAAAGAGGTCTTATACCACCTATCCACACTCATAGGCGTGCGCAGGGGTTGTGCCAGGTGTGCTTGGGCACACCTGGCAATTAAGAAGTGCAAACTGTTCACTTTGCCGTTACTCCCCAATATAATGACATCATGTAGGAGTTCAGAGGGCAAGAGACCTATGCTGGATTGCAGGCATAGGTAGGGAGGTCCTTCCCATGCTGGGGGCCATCTAATGTGCCTGTGGGGTTTGACATGCCCACAGGCAAGATGGCCCCCAGCAGAAAAGAAGAAGATAAAGAACTTCATCGGACGAAAACCGGCAGCGATCACGAATGATGATGGAACAGGTGAGTCCCCCAATTTCCTATTACCCCTTAGCATTCCCCAAAAAAAATAAATAAAAAAACCCCCGGTGCAGAACCGCTTTAAGATGCAGTAGACAGTGTCAGTGCTCCCCAATATAATGACATCATGTAGGAGTTCAGAGGGCAAGAGACCTATGCTGGATTGCAGGCATAGGTAGGGAGGTCCTTCCCATTCAAGTAATAAAGTAATAAACAAATCATGTGATCCCAGTACGGAGGAACACCGATCGGTCTCCTCCCCTTAAGAGTCCCCTCCCCCCACAGTTAGAATCACTACCTTAGGGAACATATTAACCCATGCAGCGCCCCCTAGTGTTAACCCCTTCCCTGCCAGTCACATTTACACAGTAATCATTGCAATTTTATAGCAACGATCGCTGTGTAAATGTGAATGGTCCCAAAAATGTGTCAAAAGTGTCTGAAGTGTCCGCCGCAATGTCGCAGTCACGAAAAAAAATCGCAGATCGCCGCCATTACTAGTAAAAAAAAAAAAATGCAATAAATCTATCCCCTATTTTCTAGACGCTATAACTTTTCTATATACGCTTATTGCGATTGTTTTTTTTTTCAAAATTGTAGCTCTTCTTTTGTTTATAGCGCAAAAAATAAAAATTGTTTTTTATAAAAAAATGGGACAAAAAGTGCTCTGGTAAGGAAGGGGGTAAATATTGTGTTTTTTTTGAAATTGTTTTGAAATGTAATTGGATGGTTGTGGCTTCATCCTATCAGGTGCATGCAAAATTCTTATTTTTTCTTGCATAATAGGTATTTTTTTGCATTAGGTATTCTTTGCAAAGATAATTTTCCCTTAGTTTCAGCTCTTTCACTAAGTTAAGTTGCAAAGTGTAAATGCTAGAGAAAAATCAACCCCAATGTGTGTGTGTCACTGAACTATCCATTATTTGTTTGTGATTATTTATAAAGCTATAGAAGAAACTAAACTCTAATTGGTTGGACTTTAATATTTATAAAGCGAGTTGAATTACTAAAGTAGTAGATACTGTTCACTTTGAAAAGTGAATAATCACTGAACTTAGTAAATAAGGTAATCCTTTTTTATCTAAACCACCTTAGTTACTAACATTCATTTTGCAAACTGAACATTCTCTTTACTAAATGAACAGCATCCACTAAAAAAATAACAAAACTACATAGCTTGCTAAAAAGCACTGTAAAATGAGTTTTCATGAAGTTTTTATAACAAGATAATATTGTGCCAAGTCCAAAGGAAATGCAAATTAAAATCAGTTGGTAGAAACTCAGTGGAAAATATATATTACAATATAAAACAAACTTATATTGCTATTTTTTTTTTCTTCACAATGAATACAGTTTTTGTCCTGTCTTTTTAGAAATCTGAAAAGAATTTATTCTTCTGGAACATCCAGTATAAATTTTGTTCTTGGCCAGAAAACTAAAACTTCTAAAAGGAAAAAAACAATATGACCAATCAAAGAACCCATTTTTTTAAGTTTTAAGTATACAACAGACACATTTACAGGTAAGAGTGTTTGGACTAAAATCCATGATTTCCATCAGATTTATCATAGAGCAAAATAACTTTGCAGGACTTCATTATGTCAAGCAATCTGCCAAAAAATAAAAAACATAATGACAACATAGCTTCGCCAGGACATTTTATTGCTAATTGAATTGCACTGCTTTTCAAGTTTTCATATGTTAAAAATTATCAACTAATGTGTTTGGTTTATAAAATTAAGATTTCCAAAATAAACTGATCATTTTAAATTCAAGTAAGTGAAACACAGTGACACGGTCACCTCCAAATGTCTATTTAGTATATATAAAAATGAGAGTGGATCTGTGTCCAGTGCCAAATCTATTAGGAGTTATTATTTGTGCATTGTGGTTTATTTTATTTAATCTTACAGAAAATGACATTTACTTATGAAGGAGAACCTATTGATTTGGTGCCTTTATTAGCTAAAAATCCATATTCTATCTTAGAATAATGAGCTTAATAATGTGATAGGCCAGCATGAAGAATTAGGAATTGAGAATCTTTCTCAATAAATTGTGTGAATATTGACTTTAACTATCCAATCATGTGAAAAGCAAATTCCTGATTATATACTTGGAAGCCTGACTATGAAACCTCCCACAACCTAACTTCCTGCCTGGGTGCGCAGTTGCTTTGGGGTAGATAATATGACAAAAAAGCTATCTTAAAATTAAACTCAAGGAATTATTTTATTTGTGTATTGACATTGAGCTAGCTTGGCTCAATCTATGTATCCATATCTGATATCTGGAGGGGCACTAGGAAAGTAGTAAATCACAGAAGAAGTCCATGCTAAATACAGTGAGAGCTGTGGCCTTCTGTGTTTTGTGTGAGGGGCTTCCCATTTGAACACAGGGTTTTGGTTGTTTAACCACTCGACCATTTATAGAACGCCTTGTATTTTTTTCAATGAATTCTCTGGGTGAGGTGAAGGTCGTGACAGCACTGCCCTCCTCTCTACCTCAACCAGAGATTGCATTCTATTTATTGAAAAACATACAAGCATATCTCCCAACGTTTTGAGATGGGAATGAGGGGCACCTACTAGCAAACGTATGTGGGCATAGGACATGCCCCTGACACGCCCCTTAAAGGGGACATAACCAAAAAAAAGGGTTAATTAAATCCACAAGTGCTTTTTTTTACCACCAATATTCCTTTATATTGGCTTTTAAAATTGACAAATGCAGCAATTTAGAATTTGGATGAGGAGTTTAGCACTGGAAAACACTTTTTGAAAGATAAAAAGTGCATTTTATTTACGACCAAAATGAGGGACAAATGAGGAGGCACGAGCTCCAAATCAGGGACAGTCCCTCAAAATCAGGGACAGTCCTTCAAAATCAGGGATAGTCCCTTGAAATCAGGGACAGTCCCTTGAAATCAGGGACAGTCCCTCGAAATCAGGAACAGTCCCTCGAAATCAGGAACAGTCCCTCGAAATCAGGAACAGTCCCTCGAAATCAGGGACAGTTGGGAGCTATGATACAAGGCATTGTATGAATGGCAGAGGTGCTGAGCAAGTGGACTTCCTGTGATTAGTGTGCAGAGGGGAAGTCCTTTACATAGAACCCAGAAGATTTTGTCTCTCGTATGTAGTGTAGGTCAATCAATACAGTTATTTACAGCATCCCCAGCGGTCCTTTGGATATTATATATGGCCACGTACATCCAGCCAAGCTGGTCTAATGTAAGTATGCAAAAAAAAAAAAGAATTCTCTGAGTTTAGCGTTAAAAGTTTTAAGGTGTATGTGTTTATAGTGTGAAGGAAATTAATGTTCAGTATGTAGTACATACTGTATGTGCTACATATTCTACCAATTGTAATTAGAACACATTACTAGCTTCAGATGTTGTTACATATGTGCCCATGTGTGTTTAAATGTAAAATACATTTGCATATATATAAAGAGGTCCCTCTAAGCAATATATACTAAGCACCTTTCTCCAAGAGTGACCATTTGTGTTTAAATGTCAAATAAAATTACCATATATATGAAGAGGTCCCTCTAAGAGCAATGTATACTAAGCACCTTTCTCCAAGAGTGACTAGATATGGCCACGTACATCCAGCCAAGCTGGTCTAATGTAAGTATGCAGGAAAAAAAACGGTTTCTTTGAGCTTAGCTTTTACATTTTTAAGGTGTATGTGTTTATAGTGTGAAGGAAAATAATGTTCAGTATGTAGTACATACTCTATGTGCTACATAGTCTACCAATTGTAATTAGAACAAATAACTAGCTTCAGATGTTGTTACATATGTGCCCATGTGTGTTTAAATGTCAAATAAATTACCATATATATGAAGAGGTCCCTCTAAGAGCAATATATACTAAGCATCTTTCCCCAATAGTGACCAGCCAGAAAATAACTTGCTTGGTCATCATGGGAAACAACTGTTTTATCTGCTGTAATGAGCTAATTGTTTTTACCTATTACTCATTCAGAGGTTTGAGCAAAGTGCAGCTCGTTTAGATATTATTGTCATGCAAAGAATATTTATTGTTTTACAATTGTACAGGACTGTACAATAAAAGACCAGTGATTTATAGGCGAATCCTCATGGTTGGGCGAGGATCAGTCAATTAAGAGTACACGTTCAATGTCAGAATTGATTGTTTTCACCAATTACAATTTTCCATCTTGCTGTAAATTCTGACTAATACTTTCCTCTCCTGACTGAAAAGATGAAAGAAAGTGAGGAATTGCGTAAGTCATCTCACAGGAAAACTGATAATGTAACAAATGTAAATTCAGATGCGAAGTTGAGCAGATATTTCCCCACGTGTTGATGTCTAGGAGAAATCTGCCTGTTTATGGGAAGCCTAAGAATTATCCAAAAAAACTGAGAGTGAGTTTGTCAATTTGCTCAGTACAAACATCTAATAAGCATGCTGTAAATGGGCAAAAGCTAGCTTGTGCCAAAACCACTTATTGATTTCAAACTGTACAGACACTTATGATAGGAAATATGAGCAGCAGTAAAAGAAAGTCTTTGTAATGTTTGGTCCATAGTGTACAAGTGGCTACTGCTTTATGCATAGCTCCCAACTGTCCCTGATTTCGAGGGACTGTCTCTGATTTGGAGCAATGTCCCTCTGTCCCTCATTCCTCCTCATTTGTCCCTCATTTTGGTCTGATCTATATAGATGTATATGAAATGCACTTTTTATCTATTAAAAAGGGTTGATTTCTAAATTGCTGCATTTGTAAATTCCAAAAGCCAATATAAAGGAATAGTAGTGGTAAAAAAAACACTTGTGGGTTTAACCAATCTTGTTTTTTGTACAATTCTCCTTTAAGGGGGCGTGGCAAGGGGTGTGTCATATGCCTGCATACTTTTGCTGATAGGTGTCCCTCATTCCCATCTCAAAAAGTTGGGAGATATGCTTTATGGGAAGTCATATTTCCATGCAGGCTCTGCTCCCCGCCTAGAGGAAGGAACAATAATTGTGCTTCTCTGCTTTCCTCTCTCAGCGCAAGTTACAGGTCAGGCCTGGACTGACTGACAAAACAGACTAGTTGTAAGCCTAACAAAGCTTATGGCAGCCATCATTAATAAACAATGGAAATCAAAGTCCTTGATATACAGAGGACCTCCAGAGGAAACATCTGCAAACCATTAAACATGATCATTTCAATTTAGAAAAACAAGGAAGCAAAAAAATTAAAGCAATAAAGAGCAGGACTGGGCTGTCACACTGACAGCCCAGCACCGCAGGTTACACCGGGAGAGGGGCTCTCCCAACTATACCTGCATTGCTCTGCTTTCTCTTTGACTTTGTGCTCTGTGTATCAGGAGTGGGGCTAATGCTCTTGATAAACAACAATATACCTCCCAACAGTCCCAGATTCTGCAGGACTGTCCCAGCTGTCCTGTGGAACAAAGACTATCCCGCAACCTCTCCTTGCCCTGTGTCGCTATTCTGCACAGCGGGTGCAGAACAGGAGAAATGACAGCTGAAATCAATTAAACAGGGACCAGTCCAGAATTCAGAGTTCAAAAATGTCATTTTTACTTGTAACTACTCATAACATCCGGAACTGCAGCCAATCAGAAAGTTCTGATATTGTCATGTACCAGACCTTTCCTGATTGGTTGCAGTCCAGAACTTCTGAATGGTTACAAATTAGAATTATAGTGTACACACTAAGAAAATCGGGTGAATGATCGTCTGATTTTTCTCGTAGTTTCAGAGCAAATCGGAAACCGATGAATGAAAATTCGTACGAAAATTCTCGTATGGCAAAGGCTTTTTTTTGTTGTTGTTTATTGTTTTTCATTGATCATGTGCATTCTTTCTTTTCTGATTCTTGTTGTACGAAAACAGTACAAAAACGGTACACATTAAAAAAAATTGTTCATTCTGATCCCGTATGAGAAAAATTTTGGAGTTTTTCCCTTTGGGAATTTTCGTATGAAAAGTCAGAATCGGCTGTTAAAAGTTGTGTACTCACAATACGAAAGTCGTACGAAAATTCTTCGGACGAAAATGTTCGCCTGATTTTCCCCTTTTTTCCCCTTTTCCCCTTTTGACCCCTTTAACACTGAGGCGGTTTTCAGGTGTTTTAGCGCTAGAAATAGTCTCTAAGTAGCGCCTGAAAACCGCCTCCCATTCATTTCAGTGTGTCTTTTCACAGTGGGGCGGTGCGCTTGCGGGACATTAGGAAAAGTCCTGCAAGCAGCATCTGTGGGGCAGTTTGGGAGTGCTGTTTACATCGCTAACAAAACACCCTGCCCATTGAAATGAATGGGCAGCGCTTTCAAAGTGCCTGAAAAGCGATTCGGAAGCGCTGCAACACGGGCGTTTTAAACAACTTCTTTGCGGTTAAAAGCGCCCCGCTAGTGGCCGAAAAGTGCCTCCTAAACAGCTGTCATTCATGGAAGCACAGTTGCAGACTAAAAACATGACCCCTGCAAGGTTGGTGCGAGCAGGAGAACTGGTGGAAAAGGAGGCATACTTCATGCCAAACTTTTATTATTGGCAACATTGTTCTCAGCCTCTGACTGTATCTGTGTGCACACACTTAAGAGTATACACTGTTCTCTTTCACAGTGAATATGTGTGTACTGGGCATATACATAGCAGGACATGCATTGCACAGTAATTATGGAGTATGTTGTGGGTACGAGGCCTGCAGATTGTGTACAGTGTATATGGTATTTAGGCTTAAGCTGGCTACACATTACGGTATACCATGCTCTGGTTCAATTTACCAAAACCATATAATATGAGGTCAAACCTAAACACTTTCAAATTGTATGCAATCAGGAAGGCTCTTGCACTACATAGTTGAAGGTAAATCTAAAGGAAATTGAACAAAAGTTGTAAAATGTGTAGCCAGCTTTGAGCTCCAAAGTTGGGAGATATACAGCATGTCACTGATTACACTGATTTTAGACATTTATGAACAGACAAGAGCTGCACAGGCACCACGGCTTACAGAGCTTTGTCATCTTTGAGCCAGCATTTAACCCTTTCGCTGCCAAATCAGTTTTTGCAGACGTTTTAAAAAAAAATTGTAGGCCCAAACATTATATTCATTTTCTGAAAGCAGACACCCTAGAGAATAAAATGGTGACAGTTCCAATTTTTCATGTCACACAATATTACTGCAAAGGTCTAGGAAATGCAAGATCTCTGTAAAAAACACAATAAAGTAAATTTTAGGGAAAACGCAATAAATATTAAAATTTTTTGAAGGTTGCACCGAGTAAATATGCCAAACCTTAAATTTGTGTGTGCCCGTGAAATGGCAACAAACTTCAGTACACTATAGTTTCCAGGGCCGGATTAACATAGGGGCTATTGGAGCTGCAGCCCCAGGCCCCTTTCTCAAGATAGGCCCATTTGCCCAAAAAAAAAAAAAAAATTAAAAAAAAAAAAAAAAAATTCTAAAAAAAAAAGATCGACTTCGAGGGTTGTAGCTCAACGATCAGGAGAGACCCCACATTTGGGGGGTAGGTAGCTAAAGACCTACTCCAGCACTGGTTAAAATATGGGGCTGCTATCATCTATGGTTCTGGAGATATGGGGTTGCTTGCGCAGTCAATCAGAAGCTACATACAGAGCGGCCAGTATAAATACAAGCTGGCACACTCTGCCGAAGACTGAGATGATGAGATCACAGGGCTTATAATAATTATTTGTATATTACTTATGATAATTAACCCCTTGCCACCCAGGCCAATTCTGACACTCCTCTCCTACATGTAAAAATCATCATTTTTTTGATAGAAAATTACTCAGAAGCCTCAAGCATTATATATGTTGTTTTAGCAGACACCCTATGGAATAAAATGGTGGTCTTTGCAACTTTTTATGTTACACAATATTTGTGCAGCAATTTTTCAAACGTTTTTTTTTTGGAAAGAAACTGTTTCATTCATAAAGAAAAAAAAAACTAGCACGATTTTTTTTGTGTACCAAGCGATGCTTTAATTTTTTTACAGGTTACATGTTTAGAGTTACAGAGGAGGTCTAAGGCTAGAATTATTGTTCTCACTCTAACGATCGTGGCATATGTAACCTGTGTGTATCTGGATCTGATACTAACCAGTGCCTACCCAGCCACTGACTAGTATCTCTCCCCAGCCTGTCCCCACACACCCTCTCACCTGCTGACCTGTGAATGGGGGAATCACTCCTGCAGTGTTATTGTGTTCTGCCAGTGAATACAATGATCAGTGTTGCTAACTATAGCTGGCAGCACTGATTGTTTTGGGGAAAACCTGACAGGCTAGTTGTACTCAAGTCGGTTAATAGGTTGACTTGTGTAAAACCAGGTTGCCCATACATAGATCGACTATGGCTGGTCTCTGCTTAATTGGTGCAATTTCAATCCATGTATGGCCCGCTTAACCACTACACAGTCCCTAAACAGCCTTCCACAAACCTTTACATTTTTCCTTCCCAGATTCCTTCATCCTCCTCTCCTATACATAGTGCCCACTGTCATACTCTCCACACTTCTCTCCTGTACATACTGCTCACTGTCATACCTCCACACTTCTCTCCTATACATAGCGCCCGCTGTCATATCCTACACGCTCCTCTCCTGTACATAGTGCCCGCTGTCATACACTTCTCTCCTGTACATAGTGCCCACTGTCGTACCCTCCACATTCCTCTCCTGTACATACTGCTCACTGTCATACCCTCCACACTCCTCTGCTGTGCATACTGCCCACTGTCATACTCTTCACACTCCTCTCCTGTACATAGTGCCTTCTGTCATACCCTCCACACTCCTCTCCCTCACCTGCACATACTTCCCACTTTTATACCATCCATTCTCCTCCCCTATGCCTCTTACCCACAAAAACAGTTCTTTAAAATTGCCCCATTATTAGTACTTATTTAATTTTGTAATTACTATTGTGATGTATAGAGGAACATGGGGGATGTCAGCTACTCTAAATATAGCACTTGTAAAAAAGTGTCCCCGAAAATATTTTTGAAATGTTGGCAACTATGCGGGTCAGTAGAGGGCCCCATGAGAGGCTCTTGGGTTCCAATGATATTAAAGCGGTAGTAAACTTTTCTAACGTTACTATTTTTTAGAGGCCCTGAGGTAGGTTATGCCATAATGTACAAGTATGCATAGCATATTAGCACATTAGGGTACACTTAAATTGTCAGACTGAGCCCTCCAGTGCTGTGCTGTGATCAATCCGGCCCGGGCGCTTCCATCGTCTTCCTTCCGGGTTCTGTGCCTTCGGTCACTTGCCTTGGCCGGGCTGTGTTGATGTCATTCCCACACATGCTCATGTGCATCCTCTTTCTCTCATCCCCCCTTTCTCTCTCATCCTCTTTCCCTTACCCCTCACACCTCTTTCATCCCCTTTCTCTCTCTCTCTCTCTCTCTCTCTCATCCTCCCTCTCTTTTTAATTTAATTTGTTATAACAAAAAATTGTTTGCATTTTTATTTATTAATTTATTGTTTATAAAAGGCCCACCAAAATCCTCAGCACCAGGCCCATGATGTTCTTAATCTGGCCCTGATAGTTTCTATAGGCAATGCTTAAAAGGTCCCCTATAGGTCATCAGTTTAGTGTTGATTAAGAGGTCCTGTGCTAGAATTATTGCTCTCACTTTGGCGTGTGTGGCAATATGTAACATGTATTGCAATTGACGTTTTCATTCGTAGGTGCCCCTGATGTATGTGTTTACTTTTGTATGTGTGTGTATATGTGGGGGTGGGTAGCCTCACATTTTTGGGGGGATTTTATGTGCTTGGGTGTAACTTAATTTTTTTGCAATTTCTTTGCAATTAAAACAATTTTTTTTCTTGCTTAACTTTTATTTTTTTATCACATAGGGGACAAAGAGTCCCCTATGTGATGATTTTTTGGTGACAGGTTCTCTTTAATGAGGCATGCTGGGTCTTAAAGACTCGGCATGTCTCCTTTGGGCTCCACTGAATCTATTGCAATGCAGATCGCATTGCAATACATTCCTTCCCAACTATGCTAGCCGGGGAGAGTGACAGGGTGACCCGGAAGTGACATCATACATGCCACTTTCCAGGTCACCAGCAAGAAGGGGAGGAGAGCAGACGTGTGCTGCTCTCCTCCCACCCTCCACCAGCTGGCACCCGCCATGTCGGTCCCAGGCCCGCAGATTTGCAAGTGAAGCCCGGAATACATGATAGGGGTGCGGGCTGGGGTGTGCCGTTACCGCAAGTGTGTAAGCAATCGAGCGGCAGCGCACCCGCCCGAATGCTTACACCTGACACGCAGGAGACTGATTGTAAGTTTTACACCCAATCCCGGTTCTAAAGGCTCAAGGTAAAAATCATTCTCTGTGCAACAGCCCCCCAATACTTACCTGAGCCCCACTGCAATTCAGCAACATGCACAAGAGCAGCAGCTCTCACGGCTCTTTCCTATTCATTGGTTGAGACAACGCTGTTGTCAATCACAGCCAGTGAGCCAATTAGGAGAGAGAGAGGCAGGGCTGAGCCACAGCTCTGTGTGTGTATAGACATGCAGAGCAGTGGCTTGGGAGCGGGCCTGCTTGGGTGCCCTCATAGCAAGCTGCTTGCTCTGGGGACTGGAGGGAGGGGCCAGGGGTGCCGGCAGGGAATCTGAGAAGAGGAGAATTGGGGCTACTCTGTGCAAAATCACTGCATAGAGCAGGTACATATTACATGTTTGTTTTGTTTTTAATTGCCTTTATAAATATCACTTTAAGTCCAGGAAGGAGATGCCTGAACAAAGATGGTACTCAGCATGGATTTGGCAGATGAAGGGGGCATACTGCAATCTCTAAGAGGCAATACATGCAATTGTTTCATTCACCCATTATGTAGCATGCATGGGCTTAACTTAAATGTTCTAAGTTCTCTAGTACCTATTGACACAACCTGACATGCTTGCCTTTCCAAAATGTTGTTGTATTAAATACAGAATTCTGTAGAAAAGCCACCAGAGGCTGGGTAGATTAGCCTCTGCAAGTACTTTGCCTAAATACTTTGCCTAAATACTTAGATAGATATAAACCAGACAGGGAGTGAATCTTTTTCAAGGAGTAGTTGACTAACAAACTTGCTGTGTGTGAAGGTACACTAAAGCACAAACAGGGTGTGGCATTGCGAAGCAGGAAGCATGGCCTGAATTTGCAATGAACAAATATACTGTATATTATAGTTTCCCATTTCTTAGATGTAATGGCTGAATTAGGTTTCTCTTTGAGGCTTTATTTCTTCTATTTTCATCTGGCGATCCAGCCAGTAAGTCTGTTGTTTTTCAAAAGAGCAAGCTGTCTTGCAGTTACAGCAGGACCGGACTGGGAATAAAAACCAGCCCTGGAAATAATTTCATACCAGCCCCATAGCATTATTATACCAGCCCAACAGCATAATGTCACAGAGGCTGTGTGGACATGGTACAGGAAGTAGTCATAGGCTGTGCAGACATGATATAGGAGGTGGTCATAGGCTGTGTGGACATGGTACAGGAGATGGCCATAGACTGTGTGGACATGGTACAGGAGATGGCCATAGAATGTGTGGACATGGTACAGGAGGTAGCCATAGACTGTGCGGACAGGGTACAGGAGATGTCAGAAGCTGCGAATATGGTACAGGAGAGGTCAGAGGCTGCGGACATGGTACAGGAGATGTCAGAGGCTGCGGACATGGTACAAGAGATGTCAGAGGCTGCGGATATGGTACAGGAGATGTCAGAGGCTGCGGACATGGTACAGGAGATGTCAAAGGCTGCGGATATGGTACATAAGGAGATGTCGGAGGCTGTGGACATGGTACAGGAGGAGATGTCAGAGGCTATGGACATGGTACAGGAGGAGATGTCAGAGGCTGTGGACATGGTCAGAGGCTGCGGAGGGGTCCGGTCTTACCAGGCCGTGATGAGATGCGCGTGCCACTGCCGAGATCTCACCGAGACGAGTGCGACTGCTGCCTTACATTTAAAAATGGCACCGCCCAGCACTATTACGTCACTGCGCATGCGCCCGCCTGCCTGAAAATGGCTGAGCGCATATGGGCTTTCCCAAACCCTGCAATCTTCAGAATAGTGGCGGTGCAAGCGCAGTACGCCCGGCCCCTAGCCATATTTTTTATGGGTGCCACTGCCCTCAAAGCCCCAGACTGCCTTGCCGGCCTACCGGGAAATGTCCCGCTATGCTGGTAGGCCAGTCCGACCCTGAGTTACAGGGATGAGGCAAACCATTTACTACTGAGAGGGGTATGTACTATGATATTATTTATTTATGTAAAACCTGTATCCCAAAAAGGAACAAAACTGCTGTAGCTGCTTATAAAGTGTTATCTGGAGTTTGGCTTAAATTTGTAAGGCTGGCCATACATGAGTATTTATTTTTTTGTGCAACCAGCCGGTTGAGCAAAAGAAACTTACTTAATTCCCCGTCCACACACTCAATGCTGAATTATTGTATTCTAACGGTGGGGAGACTTTTCCGCCATTAGAATACACTGATCAGCACTGCTGTCTATAGCTGGCAGCACTGATCATATGGAAATGTTCCAACAGGCTAGTGATACAGAAGTAGATCAATAGGCTGACTTCATTCCTGCTGAACCAGCCGAATTTCAATCTATTTATAGCCCTCATTAGTGTAACTAAATCTGCTAGTACATCTACTGTACACTCTGTCAATTGCACCATAGATGAAGACTATTAGGCTAGGTTCACATCTTTGCGTAATTGTTAATGGCACACATCTGCAAACGTGTGCGTTTTTATGTGCACCAAACTGCATGGTTCTGTAGCACCATGCAGGTCAATGCTGCCTGTTTTTGGAAAAGAGTAAGTGACTTCTTTTTTGCAAAAGAAATTGAAAAAACTACTTTCTACGCTGTGAAATGATCTTGGCGCAGCTTTCACATATAAGTAATATACCTAAAACTTAAAATCAACATGTATATAATAAAATGTGCAGCGCCAATGTAATCAGTGAAATAAACTTTGAAGTCCTCAGAGGACCCCTTGATAACGTCCTATTGGACGAAACGCAACGGGGGAGGAGCTGCTAGTGCTGACGTCACCCTGCTGTCCTCTCCTGGGTCAGTAGTAGCTTTGTATGTAAGACATTCATGATTTTTTAGATATGCTTTTAACGATACATTAATTTAAAATAAATGCTACACTACCAAAGAATTTTTCTGACTCCTAGTGAGCTTTATTCACTCCAGTTTACATCCACCAAGGAGGCTTTATGAAGTGGATATCGGGCGAGACCTGCCTACTCACAGCGGATATTTGTCTTAAAGACACATGTGCTTGCTGCTGTAAGGGCAGCCATCGCATCTGGAGAGTGTTGATCTGACAAGGGGGTGATGGTTGATATCTGAACACTCTTCTATAAGGATTGCTTTTCATGTGTGTGTGTGGGGGGGGGGGGGGGGGGCTCTCTGATCTTCTGCTTCGCTTTTTTTACACTGGACTTTTTTTACACTGGATTTTTGGAGTTGAGTTTTGGATTTTTCTAAGATGCACACCTGTATTCGTTAAACTATTGCACATACAGTATTGTTATATGCACTTATTTTTTGCATTTCTTAAATGAAAGATCTGCCCTACATGTGATGTGCAGGAAAGCTAGCAAAACGCACAGAAGTGGGCCCACGCTCAGGTGCACCTGTAGGTGTTAACACATATTGGGGATGCAAAGTGCACTTGAAATTGCACTGAAAGTGCACTTGGAAGTAAAGTCGCTGTAGATCCGAGGGGGACATGCAAGGAAAATAAAAAACAGCATTTTAGCTTGCACATGATTGGACGATAAAATCAGCAGAGCTTCCCCTCATTTTCAGATATACCCCTCAGATTTACAGCGACTGCACTTCCAAGCGCTCTTTCAGTGCAATTTCAAGTGCACTTTGCACTTGTAGTTTGCACTTGTAGTGGATTTTCCTTTTGTAAATAACCCCTATTGGCACAGTCCACTATTATCACCATCAGGAAGCAAGTCCAAAGCAATGATGTGCAGCCCACAATGATGCAAATTAATGCAGAAAGAAAGTGGCTGAGATACTGAGATGCAACAAAAGGGGGAAACAAGGAAAAAACTGAATGAACTTAAAGCGGTTCTGCACTCGTTTTTTTTTTTTTTGGGCTATATGCCAAGGGCATATAGCTCAATTGGGGGACTTACCTGTTCCATCTTCCATCTCGATCGCCGCCGGTTTTCCTCCGATAAAATTCTTCATCTTCTTCTTGTCTGCTGGGGTCCATCTTGCCTGTGGGCATGTGAAACCCCACAGGCACTTTAGATGGCCCAGCATGCACCGCCGTTACTCGCGCGTGCGCAGTAACGGCACATCTGCCGACATCTCACGAGATTTCGGAAGATGTGGCCGAAATCTCGCGAGATTTCGGAAGATGTCCGCACTGACTCCTGGGATCAATGACACCAGATCCCAGGAGACAGTGCGGCGTGACGAGGATCCCCGCACAGACCCCGCCCACCCCCGAAGAGACAGAAGACAGGAAGTCATCAATTACAAGGTAAGTAAAAAAAAAAAAAAACACATTTCATTTAGTACTCTTTGCCTGATTTGCAAAGAGATTTACTAAATGAAATGTGTGCAGAACCGCTTTAAAAAAAGAAAGTCACATTTTTTATGATACGCGTTCCTTTCGGAAAAATAAATGTTATCCAGTTATGGTATAGATTTACTTTAATTCTTTTTAAAGCTCATAGATTAGGTAAAAATAATGCAAATACTAAAGCATACACATTTGTTTGATTTTCTTTTTCCATATTGCTAAAACGAAATTCAAATTTCAGTCTATTTCTCTCTTATAAAAATCTGGCTTATGCACCCTTTCTTAGGACATAACTCTAATTTCTAATAGTCATATACAAAAGGTTTCATTGTGTAGGTCGCACTTTAGAAGCCTGTAAATGTTTATGGTAATGATAGGGGTCATTGATATACTTGACGAGGCCAGCTGCACTTACACTCTCTCCCCCCTTTTAAGCCATTACAGCGTTTGAAGGCTGCATTTGGAGGAGGGGAAGGCTCCAACATGTTCCCAGTTCTCAGGCCACAACGTAGCATTCACCGTAGCAGCAAGGGTTATACTTTACAGAACAATAATCAGTCTGTACCATCGGCCCCTCTGTATTTATAATACTATGTTTAGAGCCTGGATACATTTTTAACGTTGCCTTGCAATTTTTGTTTTATTTTTTTATATTTTGCTCGTAGCATTCTTACTATAACCACTTTAAAGATGCAATTAAGCATGTGGCAATGGATGCAAATAAGAGAAAGTGAATTGTAATTAGAAAACCACAGCTATCTTTACGCCTGTATTAAAACATAGGATGAACGTTAAAACAACAGAACGGCAGTACTATATATAGGATTCACATAGCTGCTGCTAAAAATAGAATCTACGAAGCAAGCAATCAGAAAGCAAATACGTCTTATCAGCATAGAAATATAATATCCTAACAAAACACACACAATATAAATCACTGTAAAATATAAGACACAATTCTGCTAGGTATTAGCATACAGCTGTCTGGATGCTTTAGCTAAAGAAATGGTGCTTTGCATCCTCCTAGCTTACAGCTGGCTCTGTCCCTGTCCCTGCTTCTTCCTTTTTTTTTTTTTTGTTAAAAAACAAAACAAAAAAACAAACATAAAATCTTGTTTAAGGTTTACAATCGCAGGATCGCCTTTGTAAACCCATTTACCTTGCAAATGCTTGAAATAGCTCCCTGCCCGCGGAGTCTTTGTAAAGATGCTTACTGTAGTCTCAGCATCCCTCTTTGTTTGGCATGGAATGCAGCGTTCCACCATGTTCTGGTCACATGACGTGTGGTACATCTAAATAGAGCTGATCACCTGCTCTCAACTGAACGCAGTGTGAAGCAGATGCAGTGATCTGAAGAATTATTTAAGGAGGACCAATATGAGAAGACAAGGCATGGTGGGGTATGACGCTGGTTTTATAGAAGTTTGTCTATTGAATACAATTTTGGGTTTAAAAAAACAATGATTGTATGTTAAAATCATGTTCATAAAATATATTCAGTAAAAAAAAAATGGCTTTTGTATTTTTTTTTATTTAGCTAATAAAGAAGAGTGGAAAATTTATTTATTATATTGGACTAAATTAATCGTATTGGTTAGTTTTTTTTTTTTTTTAAATGACAAATAAGTTAAAGTATTTTTTAAATAAAAATACCAAACATGCCTAATTGCCTATACTTCCCCGCTCTCTGGTTCTGCACAGAGCAGCCCCGGTCCTCCTCTTCTGTGGCCCCCCCCCCCCCCCGCTGGCACTCCACGCTCCTCCTCATAATCGGGTGCACCCACGGAAAGCCACGTTCCATAGGGGAACCCGTGCGTGCTCACTCCCAGACCCACTGCTGCGTCCATTGACACAGACAGCAGCACAAAATATTACAGCGCACACATGCAAAAAAGACATTTACCTCCTGCAAGGCTATTTAAAACACCTAAACATTTAAAAAAAACATGGGGATTTGGTCACACCATATTGCTATATGGTGCTTAAGCCCACTTACTGCGGACAAAGTACCCCATTATTAGTGGGTCCCACACTATCCATAGAATGGCAGATCCTGCTTCTCCGAACCATGGGAGAAATACACTCCTTTAGACCCCTTTCACACTGGAGGCATTTTTCAGGCGCTTTAGCGCTAAAAATAGTGCCTGTAAAGCACCTAAAAAAAGCCTCAGCTGCAATCCCAGTGTGAAAGCCCGAGTGCTTTCACACTGGGGCACTGCGCTGGCAGGGCGTCACAAAAAGTCCTGCAAGCAGCTTCTTTGCAGCACTGTAGGAGCGCTGAATACACATGAAACACATGCCCATGAAATCAATGGGCAGCGCCGCCGCACTGCAGCTGCATTTTGCGGGTGGTTTTAACCCTTTTTCAGCTGCTAGTGGGGGTTAAAACTCCCCCGCTAGTGGCCGAATATCACCGCTAAAAAGACGGTAAAGTGGCGCTAAAAATAGTGACGCTTTACCGAAGACGCCCGGGCGCTGGCAGTGTGAAAGTGCCCTTATATGGGAGAACTAAAGGACTCCACCTATAACACAGGTGGACACTAATGAGGGAGTGGGGTGCTCCTGCCCAAAAGTATTTGGTCAGAATCCATACAATAGACAAACAAGATATCTTGTTATGGTGTGACCAAATCCCCATATTTTTTAGGAAAATGTTTAGGTGTTTTAAATAGCCTTGCAGGAGGTAAATGTCTTTTTTGCATGTGTGCACTGTAATATTTTGTTCTGTTCTTTGGTCTTATGTCTGCACCATCTTTAATGCATCTTTTAGGGTGTGCCCCCCAAATATCTTGTTTGTTTGACACAGACAGCGGGACTCAGCCCCTGCCCCCCGCTCCCGTGTCACGGTAGCCAATCGCTCCCGCTACTATCAATCTGTCCAATGAGAAAAGAAACAGCGGCGGGAGCTGCTGTGCTTGTGCACATCGATGGATCGGATCGGCTCATGAAAGGAAAACGGGGGGTCTGGGGGGCAGCTGCAGCACAGAAGGTTTTTCACCCTAATTAAACCTTAAGGCTTTAGAACCACTTTAAGTTTATTTCCGTTTTGGATGAAAAATGGACATACATGTATCCCTATGGGATAGCGGGTGTCAGCGGATGAGCATCCGCTGACACCCGCTCTCGTCCGTGTCCGCTATGCTCCGTTTCTGCAGACGGAGGAAAACCCCATTTTTTCATCCATCTGCAGAGCGGTCTGTCGTCACCCGATCTCCCATAGGGGGAGAGCGGCGCTCTGACAGGTCCGTCCCTGCACGGAGTGCAGAGACGGACCTGTCATCTTCCTGCTCAGCGGAGATCGCTCTGGCGATCCCCGCTGAGCAAGCGGCTATCCACGGGGCGGAATCTGCACTGATCCGCCCCGTGTGAAAGAGCCCTTAATACTTACCTTCTCTGTGCAATTGTTTTGCACTCCGCTTCTTTTTTCTCGCCTTTAATGCGATGAACTTTGCACATTATTGCTATAGGCGCATTTGTTCAGCGTCAGCATTTTGAGCAAGTGTGAACAATGCCTTAATGCAGTGTAAACACACCTGGACAATGTGTCTCCAATAAAAAAGTGACATTTTCTATCTTTGATTTACCGCTAACAGCTAGTTGATAAGAAACCGAAGAGTATATTTTTAGTAAAAGATAAAATGTATAAAGGACTAAAGAACAGATGCCAGGTAATGTTACAATGAAATTAAATACGGAACATCAGAGTTAAACTAGACATCATATTGACACTCTGGGGGTGATTTACGAAAGCCGTGTGCCATCAGTAGAGGCGCAACACACATTTCCATATTTACAAAATGGTGCGCCGGTAACAGAGCGCGAATCCCTCATTTACTATAGTGATCTCGGTGCACGAGAGAATGCAATCTGTGCGCCACTATGGACATGGTGCATGGCATCTCCAAAACAATATTGACAGAAAATGGAGCTGCCAATATTATTGGGTGATGTGAGGAAGTTTAGAACAACTGCCCAAGTAATAAATAAGTACATTTTTCAGAGAATGCCTGCTGTGCCTGAAAGTACGTTTAGAACTGCGTGAGATCAATGTAAGCAGTGCGCATGGGCAAGTGGCTGTTGCGCTTGTTCACATGCGTTTGTTCAATGCGCGGCCAAAATCTTAGTAAATGTTAAGCAACGTACATGCAATTGCATTGCTTGAACGGGCGCACCTCTAAACTTGACAATTTTTTTTTACGCTGGTTCACCTTTTGTGTTTTTTTAAGGAGATTTGCACACAGAATATGTTAGCATGTTACGTTGCCAACATGTGACATGCACCTTGTTAAAATTATGTAAAAAGATTCTCGCTTCTCTAGCTCCTCCTAAAAGGGTATTTAACCTTCCCCCTCTAATGCATATGATTTCCTTGGGCTAGCTTTTGCTTTTAAAGGGGAACTCCGCACTCCATTCTCCAATGCTCTTGTCTCCCCCCTTTAACCCCTTGGATTTCCATGGGCTAACTTTTGCTTTTAAAGGGGAACTCCACACTCCACTCTATTCTCCGAAGGCTGTGAGCTGCCTTCACCAATCCAAACCACATCCTTTTTCAGAGCATACAACAGGGCCAGCTAGGAAATGGGCAAGAAGAGCGATCGCCCAACCCCCTCCTGAACCATACAAGGCCACTTGCACTCAAAATAGCTGGCTGCCTTTGGGGCATGTTGGACCCAATACCAACCACAATGCACCTTGAACCCACTAGTTTAAAGGGGTTTTCTACATTCCGTTAAGCCCCCTGTCTGCAGCCCCCACAACCCCAGCCTAGGGTTGTGTGGAAGAGGCCCTTGTCCCCCTGAACAAGGGAACAAGGTGGTTGACTTTAGGGATGCCCGAGCCCCTCCTGCCCCCAAGCATCCACCCCCTTTCATGTGCTGGCTTGCCGTGTGTTTGGCTAGGGGTTTGTTAGTGTGTGGGAGGGGTACAATATTTTTTTAGTTTGGGGTGGTATTTTTCACATGGGGTTCTCTTTTTAAGCCTTAACAGACTCAAATGGCCTTGTATGTACTGGGGGGGGGGGGGGGCAGGCTATGGGGATGCACCACTTTACAGGCAGAGTAAGCACCCCCAAGTTACTAGCTTTTAAGCAAATTAGCATTTTTAAAGGCACTTCTCCTTGTGTCGTTTTTGGGGTTGTCCAAATTGGTGACATTGATATATGTCCCTCAGGGTTGGACCTGGGCCCCCATACCCATTTTAAGGCCAATAACTAGAATATAAGCTAGCCAAGTGGATTAAAAATTAACAAGTCAGTTCCCATAGACTGCAATGGTATTTGTTGTATTACTTTTGCCCATGTTAGGCTCTTTGTTTGCCCCCCTGGACCGGGGGGTGTTTGTCCCATCTGTAATTTTGTAGCATGCTGGATGATGTGCTTAATTTTGGACAGAGGGGTGCAGGGGCATTGCTAGGTGGGAAAAAAAAACAGGGGCTTCAGCCCAAAGTCCAAGCCCTGACGCACACTGACCTACCTGACATACACTGACCATTACACTCACCTACCTGACATACACTGACCTACCTGACACACACTGACTACCTGACACACACTGACCCACACTGAGCTACCTGACATACACTGACCTACCTGACATACACTGACCATTACACTCACCTACCTGACATACACTGACCCACACTGACCCACACTGACCTACCTGACCAGACTTCAGGTGACGTGACCTCCTCCTGCAGCTCAGCCATAGTGTGCGGTGTGCCCACCATAGACAGCAGGCACTCTAGGCAGCCAGAGCCATGATGACAGGACAGGAGAGTTAAGCGCCGAGTGGGGATCTTCTCACAGTGGCGCGGGCAGCCACATTGTAATTCCTGCCTTCTGGAGCCTGCATTGCCTATGATGGATGTCACACGTCCTGTGGTCCCCACATTGGACCAGTGGGATGTCCATCATAGGCACTGCAGGCTCCAGAAGGCGGGACCTGCTATGTCACTTGGCCGTGCTCGGGGTTAGATCGGTCCCCGCTCGGCGGCGGCGCTCGGGGCTAATAGAACTGTGTATGCCTGAGACCACCGTCAGCCCCCCTCCGGATGCCACTGGGGGGTGGCTTATTTTGTGCTAGCTGCATTTGGGTTGTTCTGGCCATGCTCAGGGACTTTGATTTTTGTTGTCGCTTTTAGTGTGTAAAATGTATTTGTGTTGGTCTAGGCATGCTCAGGGACTTTTTTTTCTTGTTGTGAAGATATTTGCCAGCACACCATGGAACAACATTGATAACGTCCAAACGGGTGATTTATTGCATGATCACAACACAAGGAGAGTGCAACACTTTGGAGTCATGCAGGACCCCTTCGTCAGGCATGTGAATGAAGGGGTGTCGCATGCATTACAAAGGGGTCCTGCGTGACTCCAAAGCGTTGCACTCTCCTTGTGTTGTGATCATGCAATAAATCACCCGTTTGGATGCTATCTATGTCGTTCCATGGTGTGCTGGCAAATATCTTCACTGTGACTTGAACCAGTATGCAGCTGGTTGTTGCTACAGCACCCAAACTCGAGAGCTCATCCAGGAATGTGTGTGATGGGAATATGAAGTATTATTTGTTTTTTTGTTGTCGCGTTTGGTGTGTGAAATGTATTTGTGTTGGTCTGGGCATGCTCAGGAACTTTGTTTTTTTTTTTGGTGCTCTTTGTGTGTGAACAGTACTTGGATTTTTCTGGGCATGCTCAGAGAGTGTGTTTTTTGGGTTAATAATTTGTGTGTTTTTGTCTCAGTGTCAAGAGAGTACATTTGGGTGTTCTTATAGAGTTTTTAACACATGTGTTTTCTCTTTGTATTTTGTTTGTTATGTCTTTGCTAAACAGATGTGTTTTAGAGCAAATATTTTTTTGGGGGGATATTTTTCACTGAAATATTTTTGATGTTGTCAATCTGTGTTGTTCGTAGGTTGTTAGTTTCACTTTGATTTAGTTGTCTGTGCTGCATTATTTTGCTAAATCTTCCTCAAGCTGTTGTGACTACTAAACGTTTAAATCCTTAAGAGACTGTCTGTTTGTGGGCGCAGTCCTTTTAACTGTTAATTTCCTCTCAAAAATGGTCAGACCACCAAAACCATATTCTGTTAGTGTCTCAAATTAACATACATGTGTTTTTTGCTTTCCTTGCTCTTTTCCAAGTCCTGTTTGGTTGACCAATAAAATTTGCAGCTAATTTTTATGTGTTATGTGTTTTGTTAATTTGTTTTGCAGATGCATGCGTTTCATGTAACAGATTTCCCAGCTGCAGCTTAACTAGGCTGATTGGCATGGCAAATCAAACAAAGGTGTGATTTGTCTAAAGGTTACTTTCCTGGTGCCTTTATGGTAGCATATGCATGGATTGTGCGTATGCTGCCATGGATAGGCACCAGGAAAGGAAAATTACAGAGAGGTAAGTATTCCATTTTCCATTTTAGCGCAGTGGTTCTCAGCCTCAGTCCTCAAGTACCCCCGACAGGACATGTTTTGGGAATTTATCTTCGCTAAATAGCTGTCCAAAATACCAAGCCATTGACTCTGATTTAAAGCACCCGTGCAAGATGAAGGTAAACCTGCAAACATGGCCTGTTGGGGGTACTTGAGGACAGGGTTGAGAACCACTGATTTAAAGCACTGAGCTCAAATCTAGCTCAAGACAATTCTATTCTAATTGGGGGCATTTAAGGTAAACCAAGTGAGTGTTAGAACACCTGCTTGTCTTTTTTAGTTTGGGCTTTGTGTCCCTTTTCGGAAAATTGGTTTCACTTCCTGTCACAAACAGCCAAACAGGAAGTGAGGGTAAATGTCTTTCCCCATTAGGCAAATTGCACTCTAGCACTTTGTTGTGTACACCCCAAATTATTAGGTATTTTGGGGTTTATTAAAGGCAAATCCACTCTGCAATACAAGTGTACTCACTGTAAATCTGAGGGGAACCACTGCTGATTTTAGCATCCATTTGTAGCACCCTGTCATGGTTATGCAATAGAGTTTGTCTGTCAGCTTACCTGTCTCCATGTGTTCATCTCTAGAGACCAGCTGACTCTCACCTGTTTTTAAAATTCCTCCTCTAGCATGGCTCCACCCCAGCTCCTATCAGAGAACTCTATATTAACCTGTGCACTGCAGGCCAACTCTGCTGATCAACCTTTGTGTGTTTGGCTTCCTGTTTCCTGCTTGCCGTGTGCACTGTTTGTTTCTGTTACTGACCTTGGCGTGTTCTCAATCTTCTTGTCTGCTCGTGACCCTGACCTTTTGGCCTGTCCCCGACTATCCCTGTTTGCCTGTGACCCTGAACCTTTGGCGTGAACTCCGTTTTCCTTGTCTGCTTGTGGCCCCAACCTTGGCTTATTCCCTTACTATCCCTATCCTCCTGTTGCCTACTGTGGGCATGAGCTGGGGGACCATGGGGGTCGCGACCTGGAGCCAGTTGCAGCCCAGTCAATCCTCACGACTAGAAGCTCTGGTGAACACCTGCTGGCTCTTAGACTCCGCGCCCTAGGGAATCTTACACTCTAACCCCGGTGGGATCCGTCTTGGTGTTCCAGCGGCCCTGCCTTCCTTACCACCTTGACTCCCATTCACAGTAGTCCGCCGTAGGGTCCACTACCTTGCGGTGCACTCCTGATCCCAACGGTGTGCATCTGTCACCTAGCTCAAGGTGACCTGGCACACCCTCTACCAGAAGGTAGGTGCTAGAATAGGATTTTTCTGGGTTTAAGATATCAGTGAAGGCAAATTTAGACAGGCCTCTGCTGTGTGTTAGGCCTGTATGTTTTGATTTGAGATTGGGAGTGTTCAGTGTAGTGGTGGGTGTGACCACCTGTGCTCTGACTCAGAGGCGCCTCCCTTGCTTTCAGGCAGCGGAAGGAGGCATGGAGGAGCTGCTAGGATGTATTCATGGATAAAGATCTTCATCATGGAGTTGGTGTCATGCTGCTGTGAACGGGGAACACAGGACTTGCACACAAAAGAGGATTGGTGAAGGAGAAGTAACAGTAGGACTGAGAAGAGCAGATTTCTGTGACCAGGGAACACATAACTTGCCCTTTGGAGAAGGTCAGTGTGCAAGAAGCAAAAGGAAAATTATTGGGTAGTGCAGAATGCTGTGGCCGGGGAACATGCAGGGGAGACTGTGAATGTTAGAAGTGCATCATTTTCAGGGCTAAAGCTGCTAATCAATGTTCTACAAATGTGATGACAATTCAATAAGTGCTATGGGCATCCCATATCTTCCTTTACCCCAACCAAGTTGTATCCCGCAATAAACGCAACAAATGACTGCTCATTGTCTCAGAGATGATAGATGAGTGTCTGGCAGCAGGGTGATTTGGTGGATGTTAGTAACTAGTGGTAACCAACCGCTACACAATCATGTAGAAGCAAAGATGCTGTTTTTTTATTTTCCTTGCATGTCCCCCTCGGATCTCCAGCAACTGCATTTCCAAGTGCACTTGTAGTGCAAAGTGGCTTTGCCTTTAGTAAATAAACCCCAAAGTCCAAGATACCTAATAATTTGGAGTGTACACAGCAACAAAGTTAAAATGCTTGTATTACTTGGGGCAAAAAACTGTTTATATTCTATACTACCATGTATGCACGTAAGGCCATTCTTCTTCACTGGAACCAGACCCTCCCTCCTACCAAACAGCTGTGGCAATCACTGATAAACTCGGCTCTGCCGCTTTACAAGATGACGTACCTTGGTAAGAATTGTCCTAAGAAATTTGGGAAGATTTGGGGGGACTGGGTGGAGGCGAAACACTTGACCATTGATTGATCCCTGTAGTAGAAAGTGGCTCTATGTTTCCGCATAGGATGCTACATTAGGTCAGAGTCGGTTGAGCCCATACCTACCTTGTGAATGTTTGATCCCACTTTTAACTGACTATGTACACCCGCTGTGGGTTAAATGTATCCTTACTGATTCTGTTCTGCCAATTGGATGATTGTCTGTAAGTCTTTTTGACACCTGATAATGTTTGTTTGTTTTTTGAAATATAAAATAAAAAGTTTTTGTTAAAAAAAAAATGCTTGTAAAATCCTATAATCCACTCTATTACAGTAGTATATGATGTACAATGTGTGTGTTTCTGTAATATAATTGTGTCAAATACCATCGTCACAACGCCGCTCGGTGCTTCCGTGACCCACCGGAGCTCTCCCCCCCGCTCCGAGCACTGCAAGGAGGGGGCCGAAATCCCCCGCTGACAGCTGAGAGAAAAGGAGAAGAGCAGCGGGAGGTCAGCTGGGCGGCGATGTACCGAAGGTATCTGACACAATTATATTACAGAAAAACAAGCATTTTAAACTAGGGCTTATTTTCGGGGTAGGGTTGCAGCCCTCCTGGAAAATAACAGTAGGTCTTATTTTCGGGGAAACACAGTAGGTGAAGTTCAAGCTTGGTCAGCAAGGATTTGCACTAACACCCACTGAATATTATAGTGCATGGCCACAACCCCTGCTAAATATATAAGATAGCTGGGGAAACCATTACGATATCTTGTATCGTTGTGCATAAAGTTGAATGATTTGTCATTCTGAGACATTTCTAAAGTTAACCTCTTGCTGAACCACATAGTGCATGAATGCCACAGCAATAAATGTGCATACTTATGCCCAGCCACCACACATATGTGTCCACGGCAGGGCTGAAACTAGGGGTGGAGAGGGGCGGGCAGGGGATAACATGCCCCGGGCACCACATTGAGAGGGGAACCGCAGCGTACAGGAGTAGTGAGAGCAACGTCACTACTCCTGTCAATCCAGCGCTGGGAGCGTGTAGGGGAGAACCGGGCTGTGGGAAAAGAAGGTGTGGGCTGTGTTCTCCCCCTGTTCCTTCCTGTCCGTGCAGTACCTCCTGATCGAAACAGAACGTAGCTTTACAGGTGTTCTCTCTCCTTTTTCCCTTGGTGGTTTTGCTCTCCTGGCGGGCGACCGTTGGGCATTCTGATGTGCCAGGGATAAAAGGGAGCCTGTGAGAGGACAGCAGTGGGGGTGCAGGACGCCTGTATATAGGCAAGTGTTAGAGAAGGAGCGCGGATCGGTAGGAGAGTGGGGCCGGTGTGGTATGCAGAAGAACATGTGTGCCCCCCTTCCCCCCTCTTCCCCTAGCAGCGGTACACAGCAGCAGTGATCTGTCCCGAGGAGCCGTGGAGAGGGGTGTGAAAGCTTGACGCAGGAGAGAGAAGTCAGATGCTTGTGTCCGGCAATGCTGTGTTTGAGAGGACATGTGCGTGCCCCCCTCTCCCCCCTCAACTGTTCTCTGCAGGCTGTCAGGCAGTGACCACGGGCACCCCGAATGGGTGGAGGAATGTGCCTGGTACACAGCAGATCCCCTGGGCTGAATCAGAGGTCAGTAAGACGATCACACACAGACAGATACATACACACAGTCAGTCTCTCCCCCCCTCCCCCCCCCTCTCTCTCTCTCTCTCTCCCCCATCTCTCACTCTCCCTCTTTCTCTCTCTCTCCCCCTCTCTCTTTTGATATTTAGGGGGTAATTGTATGTAAGGGGGCACTGATGTAAGACGGGGAATGGATATAATAGGGGACACTGATATAAAGGGGGAATTGATGTAAGGGGGGCTCAAAAATAGGAGGGGACACTGATGTAGTAAGTAACTCTAATGCAAGGAAGGCACTGTTATAAGGGTGGACACTGATGTAAGGAGGGACTCTGATGCAAGGAAGGCACTATTATAAGGGTGGACACTGATGCAAGGAGGGACTCTGATGCAAGGAAGGCACTATTATAAGGGTGGACACTGATGTAAAGGGGAACTGATATAAGAGGGGACATTGACATAAAGGAGCAAACTAATGTAAGGGCGGACGCTGATGCAAGGAAAGCACTATTGTAAGGGGGAATTGAAGTAAGGAGGGGCTCTGAAATAATTAGGGAATCTGAAGTAAGGGGGTACACTGATGTTAGGAAGGTATAAAATTCTTAAACAATGAAGCACTTGCTCTGTGTATAATGTCCATAAAGGGACATGTGCATAATTCATTCAAAAAATTGATATTGACAATTTCAAACATAGAATTTATAAAATATATATATATATATATATATATATACAAATATATGATAGAACCAAAATTATAGTCAATATATAAATAAAAGTGCTCCTCCACAAAGTGTAATAGTTGATTATTTAATCCATGTCACCACTTCCACCTCCAGGTGCAATGCCTGCTCACCTTCGGAGGCGACCCCCTTGTGTCATATACAGCTCTTAAAGACAAAATTAAAGATGGTCCAAACATTTCCTTAGGAGACCCCCCTTAGGTCATGCAAAGCTCTAAATAATATGTTTTAAAGATGGTCCAGCCATCTTCTAGGATGACTAGGGAAAAGAAAAACAGCCTTTCATCGGGCAACAACGTAATTACATCAGGGCCATAGATAAAAACATATAGCGATATCCCACTCACATGTTACATTATTTTGTATATAGTTTAAGGATAATCAGGGAGATACTGTTCTCCTCCTCACCGTTACAACCGTGTAACTGCGATACCGGATGTCACCAACTCCTTCCGACGTGTCACCGTTCACGTGACTTTTTCAAGGGATAAGGAGTCTTGGGTTTTAAGTACAAGCTTGTTTGCGTATTACCGTGGTGATGGGTGACTCATCGGATCATCATGCCTTACTTCCATAAAGTAGCGATAACTATCGCTTTTCCATAAAAACAAACAACTTTAATCCATAAAAAAATCCTAAATGCTAAAACACTCTAACCATGAGACTTGATTCTATATATACGGGCATATATTTTGTACATAGATAAACTATACAACTATAAGCTAATGTTAGAGTATAGCTATATATATATACCCCTGCTGAAAATGCATCATAACAGATATGAGACATATAAAGGAAACTCAAATTATCTAGTCCATTTCATACATCACATATAGGGTGGAAACTAGATATAAATATTTAGTAGTCTGATATAATGCAGTATAGGTCGAATTCCACATTCATTCCATGTGGACAAAAAAGTATTGAGTTCAAAAATCTATTTTGACTCAACTCTCTGATTTTATGTATCCCCCTCCAATGCGGTTTGTATTTCTCTATAGCCCAAAACTTCAAACAAGAGTGATCTTTTGCATGATACTGAGCAAAATGTTTTTGAGATAGTGTGTTTGGGGAAACCATTCGGATATTTTGTACATGCTCTCTTATTCGTTTCCACATAGGTCGTTTTGTTCTGCCCACAGATTGCATAGAACATGAGCATTCTAAAATATTATCTACACCCTCTGTTCTACAAGAAATAAAAATGTTATTGAATATTCTTTCTGAGTAGTGGTGGAGATAAATTTATTGCACTTTTGCCCATTCATGTTTGTATATCTACAGGCATAGCATCTTTTGCATGGATAAAATCCCTTCCCATGAAAAAAAAGTCAGAGTGCCTGATTTAATGGGTGGATCTGGTACATTTTTGGAAATTATATGTCGTACAGTAGGTGCTTTTCTATAAATAAATCTTGGTTGTTGAGGTCGAATTTTTTGAAGTTGTGTATCCTCTTGGGAGGATTAGCCAATGTTTTTTAAATATTTTTTCCATTTGCCTGAACTGAATATTGTATTTGAGAATAATTATCACACGGTTTCTCTGGTTGTCTTAATCAACTCCTCTCGTTTTACAGTTGATACTTCTATTTTTTCTTTAATAAAACACTCATTATAACCCTTTGGATAAACCTTTCTCCAATCATCGATGCCTGCTCTGCAAAATCTTCTATTCTACTACAATTTTGCCGTAATCTGATAAGCTATCCTTTTGGAATATTAACAACTTCAAAACAGGGCATTTTCACCCCCTTTCTGGCCAGGCCAATTTTCAGTTTTCAGCACTGTCGCATTTTGAATGACTGCTCCTAAATGATTTTTATATTTTTTCCCCCACAAATAGAGCTTTCTTTTGGTGGTATTTGATCACCTCTGCGGTTTTTAGTTTTTGCGCTATAAACAAAAGAAGAGTGACAAGTTTGAAAAAAAAATGTTTTGCTGTAATAAATATCCTAATTCAAAAAAACAAAAAAAATAAATAAATTTCCTCAGTTTAGGCCGATATGTATTCTTCTACATATTTTTGGTAAAATAAAATCACAATAAGCTCATATTGATTGGTTTGCGCAAAAGTTATAGCGTCTACAAAATAGGGGATAGTTTTATGGCATTTTTATTATTTTATTTTTTTTACTAGTAATGGCGGCGATCTGTGATTTGTATTATGACTGCGACATTGCGGACACTTTTGACACTATTTTGGGACCATTACAACGATCAGTGCTATAAAAATGCACTGATTACTGTATAAATGTCACTGGCAGGGAAGGGGTTAACACTAGGGGGCGATCAAGGGGTTAAATGTGTTTCCTAGGGAGTGATTGTAACTGTGGGGTAGGGGACTCATAAGGGGAGGAGACCGATCAGTGTTCCTCTGTACTGGGAACACACCATCGGCCTCCTCTGCCCTGACAGGACATGGATCTGTGTGTTTACACACACAGATCCACGGTCCTACTCTGTTAACGAGCAATCGCGGGTGCCCAGCGGACATTGCGGCCTCCAGGCATGCGCATCGGATTCCGAGTGACACGGCGGGAGTGTGTGTGTGCGCCCCCTAGACATCCGGGAATCCCAGGACATCATATGACGCCTGCCCAGGATGGGAGATCCCTCCTGTGGATGTCATATTACTATGGGCGGGTAGGGAAGTGGTTAATGAGTTATGGTCATAATGACAGCTATCCACCAATATATAGCTATTCTTTTCCACAGACTTAAAATATGTTTTGGTTGTAACTCTGTGTTCTTCCAACTGTATAGTGAGATCTAAAAAGTGAATAGTTTTTTTTTATCATATTTAACAGACAGATGTATATTTTTTTGGTTATCATTCAATTTTTCAAAGAATTTTTTTAGAGACTCTTCATCTCTCCTCCATATTACAATAAGATTGTCTATGAATCTTCTGTATAGAACCAATTCAGTCGGTCGATTTCTAAATACCACTTCTTCTTCCCATTTTGACATAAATAGGTTTGCTATACTCTGTGCAAACTTTGCTCCCATCGCAATGCCTTGTAATTGTCTGAAATAATTAGACTGGAACCAAAAATATTTATGTTGTAAACCAAATTCCAAACATTTCAAAATATACTTCTTTTGTTTTCTCGAGTGGTTTACAAAATCTTCTAATGCCCATTTTGATGCCTGAATCGCTTCTTCATAATTGATTATCGTGCATAGCGATGATACATCTGCTGTCGCTATTAAATATTCACTATTGTCCAATTCAATTGTGTCTAAAATCTGATTGAGATGTTTTATGTGTTTTATGTCTTTCAAATATGGTTCTTGATGAGGGGTTGCAGAAAATAATCAATGTATTCCCCCAGTCTTGCATTAATCGATTGAATCCAATTAACAATTGGCCTTCCTGGTGGATTAGTCTGATCTTTGTGAATTTTTGGAATAGTATATACTGTATAATCCGTATATGTTAGGTGATGTTAGGAAGGACTCTGATGTAAAGGGGGCACTTATGTAAGGGGGGACTCTGATGTAAAGGGTTACTCTGATGCAAGGAAGGCATTATAAAGGGGGACACTGATGTAAGGGGAAACTGATGTAAGGAGGGGCTCTGAAGCAAAGGGGGATACTGATGTAAGGTGGGGCATTGATGTGGGGGGGGGGGTACTGATGTAAGTCAGAACTCTGATGTAAAAAGGGATTCTGATGATAGGAGGGACTTCCTTACAGCACTTTCCCAAATTACTTTGGAATCCCCTCTAACATCAGAGTCCCTCCTATCATCAGAGGCCCCTAACTAATGTTAATGTTACTAATGTTGGATTCTAAAGATTTTGACACCGATGCAACATAATAATATTGTAAAAAATCGTTTATAAAAATTAAACAATAAAAACCTGACCGGATGTGCGGCGACTGACAGGGATCGGGGGTCACTCTCTGGGCCCTCCTTTTCCCACCTCTGCTATTTGCGCACTCTCCGATTGGCGCGGCCATCTGACGGCGCCTCTCGGCGCATGCGCATTAGCCATTTGCCGGACTGCTGTGCTTGGCTCCTCCCTGAGCGACACGCCCCCGGTCGGAACCCTTTTAGGTGCCATTCACCAGTCCATGGTTGCCATAGTAGCAGTGCTGTTCAGCACTAGGAAGAAACCTGACGCCCTATGCTTTCTCCTACCAGAGGTAAGTTACTCAAAAAAGCTTTTTCTGGAGGCCAGATTGCTGGCAGAAAACGCTGGTTGAAAAATGTTCTTTTAACAGCATTTTTTACTAGCGTTTATGAGCGTTTTTAATAAAAATACACAGAGGACACTCCAAAAATCCCACAATGTATTCCAAACTCCCAAAATGCATTGAAAAAATAGAATGCTGAACGCTAATTAACCCCTTCACATCCCGCCCATGTACATATGACGCCCAGCAGGTGGATCTCCCATCCTGGACCCGGTGTGAGTGCCCGGCGGCCGCGATGTCCGCCGGGCACCCGCGATTGCCCGTTAAAACAACGGAACCGTGCGGGACCGTGGAGCTTTGTGTGTGTAAACACACAGCTCCACGTCCTGTCAGTGGCGAGGAGACCGATCATGTGTTCCCAGTACGGAGCAACACCGATCAGTCTCCTCCCCTTGTGAGTCCCCTCCCCCCATAGTTAGAATCACTACCTTAGGGAACATTTTAACCCCTGCAGCGCCCCCTAGTGTTAACCCCTTCCCTGCCAGTCACATTTACACAGTAATCAATGCAATTTTATAGCAACGATCGCTGTGTAAATGTGAATGGTCCCAAAAATGTGTCAAAAGTGTCCGAAGTGTCCGCCGCAATGTCGCAGTCACGAAAAAAAAAATCGCAGATCGCCGCCATTACTAGTAAAAAAAAAAATGCAATAAATCTATCCCCTATTTTGTAGATGCTATAACTTTTGCGCAAACCGATCAATATACGCTTATTGCGATTTTTTTTACCAAAAATATGTAGAAGAATACGTATCGGCCTAAACTGAGTAAAAAAATAGTTTTTTTTTTTTTAAAAATGGGATATTTATTATAGCAAAAAGTAAAAAAATATTATTGTTTTTTTTCAAAATTGTCGCTCTTCTTTTGTTTATAGCGCAAAAAAAAATAAAAACCGCAGAGGTGATCAAATACCACCAAAAGAAAGCTCTATTTGTGGGAAAAAAAGGACGTCAATTTTGTCTGGGTGTAACATCGCACGACCGCGCAATTGTTAGTTAAAGCGACGCAGTGCCAAATCGCAAAAAGTTCTCTGATAAGGAAGGGTGTAAAATGGCCCGGTGCTGAAGCGGTTAACGCGCGTTCATGAGCGCTTATTAGCTTTGGCTTTTTTGGGCGGTGAAAAACTGCACTTTGAACGCGAATTTCTGACGTTCAGAAAAAAAAGCCCATAAACTCCACTGCTCATTAAAGCTAAAAAAACGTCCATGTGTGCCTGGACACATAGGCTAACATAGAGTGGAGTTTATGGGCTTTTAAAAAAAATGCCCAAACTCCAATAAACTGCAGTTTATGAGCTTCAGTGTGCATGGAGCCTAAACGCCCAGATCATTTCTTTATTTGATCCTTGATTTCTTGAGTTCTATCTGTGGTTTATATATCTCTTTTCTTTTTAGATTGCAGTCTTTATGAAAACTGCTCTGGATCTGTCCATTGTTTACTGGATTGCCATATACTTTATGCAGTACTTAATCAACACTCTCTGTGACAATTCCTCATAAGAGAGGTGTGTGGCGTCATTACATATTTACATGTGGTTTACTTACAAAAAACTAGTGTCTGTGGTTGCTTACCAGCAATCTGGCAATATTTACCTGTGCTATATACAACTCTATGGTAAGATACTTAACTATATTAGTTTTATTGAGAAAATATTCCACATAACTATGTGCTAAATGTTTGTTTCAACTGAACACGCTATGAGATAATACCTGTTTTGGTTTAACGATATTATATATATCTCTTTATGCTCAATATATATACCCTATTTAAGCCTATATAAGCGGTGTATGTATTTTTAAATACTGCCTGAGGTTTTTTTTCACCCTGCTACATGCACCATTTTATGGACATATGTTCCAATCAGCCCACTTTACTCCTAACCTGCTCTGACCCTTTGAGGTGTATCGGTTTGTGTTCTTTTTTGCCGCCCTAGCTATATCGGGGCGCCCTCTATGGGCGACTAGCGATATTTCGACTTTCTACTGTTTTCTTCTTGTGAAATTGTTCATTTATGTTATAAAAACTATTCTATGTATAATTTGGTAAATATCTTTTTATATGTACTTTATTAGAGTTAATTGCTCCTGAAGAAGCGTCATCTTCGGCGCGGAACATGTCGAGCTAATATTCCAAAAAATATTGGTTTTGTATTATACACTCTATTACAAGTCTTATTGTAGGATATGAGATATGTCTATGTGTGTGTCCTAATATTATCACTTTTTATTGTCTGTACATGTAACTGTATCTTTTGCTACTTTGTTAAATAAATCCTATTATTTTTTAGACTTTCTACCTATGTGCCTTTTAAAGTCCAAAATTCTAGAGTTCATTTTCTATATAACCATTATCGGGACATTGGCACATTAGTATCCTGTGCATTTGCAGTGTCACCCTGCATCAGCACTTTTTAATCACAAACAAAATTTCTAAACAATAAAAACCGCCGAACTGAGTCTTTGCCCGGGGTGAAAGAATGTCTAGCTCTGCCACTGGTCCACTGAGGCAGGAGGTTGTGTGCTGAGATCCAATCACAGCGGTCACATGATACAGAAACTCTGGCGATCCTTTAAATGCATTTAATACTTAGTTTTAAAGCAGCATGGTCTCTGTATTATGTGACCGCTGTGATTGGCTCTCAACACATAACCTCATGCTGTCATGGGCACTATGTGCCTTTAGGTCTTAAAAAAAAGGTAAATAGTGCCTTGTGTAAGCCGACTGTGCTAACTTCATATATTTTGAACATTATATACTATTATTTACTAGCCCCTTAATACCAGGCAGTAACAGTATTAGTTGCCTTATGCTCACGTCACACGTTACAATATGATTTTTCAGTTTCCTTTAGAGCTACCATCATGTATGTAATGTAACAGCCTGCCTGATTGGATATTAATATCTTGGATAGATTAGGTAGGCCCTCAAATGATATAATTTTGGTAGATCTAAAGATGATTTTACACTCTTGCAGACTATAAAAGTATTCTTACCTTTGCTCATCAGCATTCTTACCCAGATGGAGAGCACATGCGCCACCTTCTGGAGAAAGCTTTGACTGCAGCCCTTTGTCGTACGAAAATAAATCATTATTTGTTACTGTGCTTGTTCTGGTATCACTGACGTCCATTTTACACAGTTCAAAGCTTTCTTCAAGTTCTGCATAATCATTATCTCTGATTGCTGTCTCAGATCTTTCCTGTATATCACATCCTTCATATAAAGCCAGATCTCTGTCACCATCTCTGGTGTCAGCTCTGCTGAAAATATCTTCAGGAGAGGTATCAGAAGTTTCAGTCTGGCTTAAAATTATGCTCCAGCTGTGTTCTGAGATTTCTTCTGATGTCTTCTTACTTTGTCTCCTTTGAAGAAGAATAGAGGGACTCTTCTCCCCCAAGTGAAAAGGATGGAATCGGGACTCGTAGGTAGCTTGGTTTTCACTTACAATGGTCATGGAGGTTGACTGAACTGTATCTGGGGACTCTGCTGAAAAAACTGTATCAGGCATTGTCTTTTGAAATATCATGTCTGTATCTGTGAAAGAAAAGGAATGTTTATCTTTGTATGACAGTCTACATCCCCTCAATAAAATACTTTTAAAGACACTGATAGCCTGTTTAATAGAGGTACTATCTAGATTTGTTTTCTGAGCCATTCTGCATTTACTGCCAAATCTAGATTATCTGATCGCATACATTTTCTAATCTAACATTTCAAATTTTCTAATCTTTCCTTGTTTGAATGTGACCTCCAATAAAAAAATAAAAAAAAAAGCATAACTGAGAGATGATTGTAAACATTTAAAGATTATTACTTACTCTAAGTGTGGATATCATATTGTGTAATATACAGGAGCTTTGCTTTTGTCGTCATTTATAAATTTCAGTTTAACCAAGACCCAGAGCTTAAAGCCATGGTCACAGAATTTAGACAGCACTTTAAGATTCTGTTCACATTGTCGGGTTGTGGGAACGTGCACATTTCTGTACATGTTACCACAATGGACGGTACAGTGCGCTACTTGCGATGTTGCAATGCGGTGCCATTCATTCTGAATGGCATCCCAACGTACCTTAAAGATGGAGGGGTGCCACACCGCAGTGCACTGAGAGACAATGCAATGTGCGTTGCAGTGTGAAGCACCGTCCAAAAGAGTGCATTTCCGATTTCTAGACCCCTGAGTTGTGTGACAATCCAATAATCCACTGCACATCAATAGCAATGTTTGAACCTAGCTTAATATTTAGAAATGATGGTTAATGTTCTTACCATTATGCAGTCCAATGTTGCCACCTGGAGGAGAGATTGGGTTATTCAGAATCCTTTCTGTAAATCTAGCTTCTTTCCCAGCTTCTTTGCTATTTAGAAGTGGATTCAGATGTGCATCCTCTTCTTTTGCCAGTGTACCTCTTATCTGGTTAAGATCTTCTGCCTCCTCACTATGACTTATTAGTGTTGCATGGTCTGCAAACATTATATTTGATGTCTCTGGTCTTATTAAATATTCATTCTCTCCAGTTGATGGACTTTGGCCTCTAAGGATTAAGTCAACATTATGTTTCACAAGAAACACAGAGTTAGCAGTATCAGTGTTTACACTGCTATTATTTTCATGATCAATGAACTCCAAGACATTACTAGCAGACGTATGCAATGTTTTTGAAGGTTCCTGTTCCTGAGAATCATATCGACTTACATTTGTACTGTCGGACTGAGCAGCTGTTCCTGGGAAGTAGTCTGTCCATACGTCTAACTGCTGCCTGTAGAGTTGACCATTTTCATACTCTTTACAGAGATCTGGGCTATCAGAAGCTTGAGAACTGATCTCACAACTATTTAACACATCAGGACTGTCTTTTAAAGATACGTTATTGCAATTTTTTTCTGCCATGTTCCAAAGGTCTGGATCCACACAAAAAAAAGGAGAAGATTCCAGATTGTGTTCATCTAAGATATCAGGCATAAAGTCGGAGTGCAAGGAACTTGCAGAGTGTAATCGTTCACAATGCTCAAAGCTACTTATTATACTATTGTGTTCAAGCTCACCAATGGACAACAAGTCATCATCCTGTAGACCACAGTTTGTATTGCTTATTTCTGTAGTGTCAGATATGTTTAACGGGTTTGTTTTAGTATTTACATCTTTGTAACCTGGCAGAGTGTATAAATTACCTTGCTCATTTACAATATGAGTTTGGTTGTTTTTACAAATATTTGAAAAATTGCTTTGAACTTGCGTCATGAAATCTGTTTCTTTAACATGTTGGACAACCTGTATATCTATTTCTCCTCTGTTTAATTTAGGGTTGAAGTTATCTTCAGAGTCAGACAGAGATGTATAGCTAACATCTGCATTTCTTGTCCAGATATTTAATGAAGTTTCCTTTTCCTTTGAAGGATCCTCAAAGCAATGATGAGGTGAAGGATAATCTCCACTAAATGTTGCCAAGGGGACTATATCTGCACACTTACAATTTCTTGTAGGCCAATGGCTTTGTTCAATTTGTGACAGTGTATTGCTTTGTGAAACAAAGGAGGAATATTCTAATATTTCATTTTCTTGCTGTTCAGAATTCTTGTAGTCAGGTAATAATGTTTGTAATAATATTGCATTCCTGTCATTAGGATCTACAGCAGAGCAATCCACTAGATTGTTATGATATATAGTAGATTCAGTTACATCAAGATCTGCGTTGCTCTGTTCTGCTTTGTACTCCACAGAAGAAAAGTTGTGGACCCAACCTAGCTTCTCTTCTAATGTTTGGTCTTCTATGCCTGGAGTAGTTGAATTTGACTCACTGTTCTCAAATAATTTTGATCCTGTAGACTCCAAATCCAATAGTTGCTTCTCAAAACTGTTTTTGGTATCTTTCTCCAATGAACTGGAATTATCTAGAACTTCATTTGACCCAGGGCTAGAAGTTGAAGACTCAGACTCTTCACATACTCGAGTATTCCAAATATCTAGATTCATTGGAACTTTGTTAATGGTGTTCAGTGAGCTCTTCTGGGCATTAACATTATCACTTGTATCTGAATTAGATTTCAAGAAGCTGTAGAGTTGCACATTATTTTTTGAAACTGGAAGATATCTATTTTTACTTGCACACGTTGGCTCATCATATGTAGTGTTACAGCCATCGGCCGCTGGCTCTGGGCTTGTTGAACTGGAAAGTGAAGAGCCACTTAGATTGTTTTCATTATAACAAGCATTCAGTTTTAGTTCTTCAGATGTATTGATATTAACTACCTCTGGACTTAAATCTGAATCAGTTTCAGCAGATCCTGAGTTGCTCTGAGGACTATTTATTATATCATCTTGGCAAACAGCACCTTCAACAGTAAGGCTTGAAGGGTTGAAATGATTTTCTTTAATCTCAATCTTCTTGCTAACAGATTCCTTTTCAGTAAGTGAACATATTTCTGAAAATGAGGGCTTTTGTAACTTAGAAGTCTCTGGGCATGAGTTCTGAGTTAAATTCTCAGGATTGTCGTTATGGGCCTGAAATCTAGTGTCATTGACAGGTGACAAATGAATAACTGAATCTGCATTTTTGTTTAAGGCCTTGTGGCCTTCTTTTATACTTGAAATAGAATTATTAAGCAGATTAACATTTGGTAAATAACTTAAGCTAGAATTGTCCAATTCATCTGGAGTGTTTAAAGAAGAAGATTCTGTGTCACACTGCAAATCCCAAGCATCTTCATATTCACGATTAATGTTGACATCAAAGTTTTCATCTTCTTGTGTGTGAAACATGAGCTGACGGTCACCTGTGGTTCCATTCTGTGTTTCAGACATGTTTAATACCTTCTGTGGTATAGTAGAACAACCCAGTTGGATAGCTGGTGGCTTTACAGACTCAAGGTCATCAAGGAGATCAGTGTTTAAACTGCTATGTTTATGAACTTTTGGATGAGGCTCATGCTCTCTTAACAAAGTATTATCTGATAAATTATTTGGCGATGAATCTTTTGAGGTACATGGCAACAAGCAGCTCTGAAAATCACTCGTAATAATATCAAAAGGACTTGAACAATTACTTGCAACAGAAAACTGAAATAAATTTTCATTGCTTGCTTTGGGTGAACATTCCAACCTGTCATCAATCTCATTAGATAAATGTATTCTATTTAGTACTTTTTTTTTTCCATTGTTGCATTCAGTGCCAGAGTCTTGCAATAAGCAAATTTTCTGGTTGTTCATTGTGTCGTTTTCTTGCATTTTGACAACAGCTTCAATCACTTTCTCAGTTGTTATGCAAAAGGCAGGAGATTCTCTACCTTCATTCGGTGCACTTGTATTATTTAATATGCGTTCCTCAGTGTAGGCAGCAGGTAAGAAATTTTGAGTTTGCTCAGGTGCATTTTGCTCTTGCCACAGGTTTTCATGCAAATCATCATCACAAAGAGGTGATGAAATTGAGTCAGATGTGGAGTAGTTGGTGTCTGGAGGAGAAACTATGCAATCCTTACTTGTAGCAGGAGATGTAAAATCAATACATCTATAAGACAAAAAGGGATCTTCCCAGGCAATATGGTCATCTATAGCACTTGGCTCTTGATTACGGTCATGTAAATCCCAGCCACAAAGATTTCTGTGTATGTGTTTTAAATCAGTAGTTGCTTCTATATCTGATTCAAAGACATTGCATTTTGAGCTTAATCCTAAATTAGGAATTCCATTTGCCTTTTTGGTATGTTTGTTTTCTTCAAGCATATCTTGACCCATTTTAGTTTCCATGGCAATGGGAGTATTTTCAGAAGACTGGTCACTCTCTGTATCACCTACTTCATTCACTTCTGTGAAATATTTCCTATGTTTTACACCATGCAATGCGCTCCAAGAATTATCTGGTTCATTGCTACACTTTACAAATTTATCTGAGGAATCACACCATGGATCTGACCCACCATGAAATGGTTTGTTTGATTTCCATAAATCAGAATATGGTCTGTTTTCTTGCATAGTGTTTTTATCATGTTTGCCTCTGTTATTTTGTCTGTAACAGGATGGTCCCATTAGTTGAAATGAATCAACTAAGTTTCTACTTTCACTATAGTCCTTTGGCTTTTGGTCTTTCCAAGAGTCTGGGCTTTGAAATACGGACTCCTGTTCACTTGAACTCCATGTGTCATTCAACAGGGCATCTGGGTCCTCTCCATTCCTCCAGTATCCATATTTAACCTGAGATATGTCTGAAGATCCTAGTTTGTTTAAATTTTCGATGACATCATCTGAGAAAAAGGTTGGTGGCCCATTATCCAATGGAGAACTTTCAACTAAACTATTCATTGGTGTTGGGGGAACTTTAACTTCTGCATGTCCAAGGACCTCAGAAGATAAAGTGGCATCATATTCAGCCAGATCACTAATACTTGGATTTTTATCACATAAGTCCTCATGGTTCTCAGGACTATGCATGAAGTTGTCATCAAATTCTACTAAACTTATATTTTCTACTTCCGCTAATGAAACATTAGCAACTTTTGTTTGCAATAATGAGGTTGAACAGTTAGTCATATTTTCTCTGTAGAACCGCAATTCATTATGTTCTTTCTGAGCAACAGCTTGCTGCCCTTCTGAGGAATCACTTTGAAAGAAAAAATCATCAGCCATTGAATAGTCAGCAGAATGTGAAGAAGATTCAGAATGAATGTTTGGAGCTAGATCAAAGCTGAAAAGATCAATGTTATCACTGTTTCTGGATGAAGGTGTTTCTTCTTCAATGATGACACATTCTGGGATAGGCCCATAAGAATCAATACCTGCAGAAAAATTATGATGAGAACCAGCAGCTTCGGCAACTGGACTGTCATCACTAAGAAAAACGGAGCTCTCTTTAGATGAACGGCTGCTTCTTATTGTAGCAAGGCCACTATCTGGGCTTACAAGATCTATGTTGACATCCACCTGGACTTGTGCAGATCCATTTGCCTCCTGCTGATTATCTGGAAAATTCACAGGATTTTGAGGAGGGTCTACATCAGAGCCATATAATTCCATAATACCAGATGAACCCTGAGACAAAGGAGCACTCCCTGCAACAGCCTCTGTAGAGGAAGTACGGCTATTGGGAACCATGCCTATACGTCTTCTGTTGATGGCATCTTTGATGATTGCTGCAATTTGGTCACAGGTCACCAATGGGCTTTCTTGATGGTAAACAAAAAACTGATCCCACCCATTGTCTGATGGCTGGAGCTCAAGAAAGGGATTCTGGCATTCTTCCAATTCACAGCAAACCTGTAAAATACACATAAAGTTTGTTACCTAATGTGTGCTTCATTCACATATAGTTATATTTTAAAATGTAAATGGTCAAATCCAAATAAAAACTATTTGAATAGATCAGGTGACTTGCTATCTTAACTACACTCATTTCAGACTTCCTTTAGAAGTTGCTAGTTCCCTGAGTGTGATGGTAATCTTTTAGTTTTATTACACTATAAGATATTAGCTATATATGTGAAAGAAACAATCTTATGAACATGTGTTACTTTATTAAAACCTGTTGTATGCAATATATCAGTATTTTTGTATAAGGGACAGGCTTTTGACCCTTTTATATAGTTGATGATTGAAAGTGCATGGACTGTAGCTGATAACTGCTGTGGAACTTATTATTTTGTTGCTGCTGTATTATCCTTCTGCAGTGTGGCCAGGGTTAAACTGAAAGCAAGGGTCTGCAGCCTATGAAGGAGTGAGGAGAGGACTGGCTGGAAGCAAGCAGGTGTTTGGGTAAAAGACAGATCTGCTGCAGGTGGGAGAGAGACCTCAGAGAAGACTCTCATTGTGCAGGACCTTGCCTGAGAGATCAGAAACTTTCTCCCTGAGAGGTTGTGAGGTGTGATTTGGATATCTTGTGAGATCAGACTGTACTAGAGAGCACTCCCGCTGCCTGTAAGGAAGGAAAAGAGGAACTGTCTCATTGAAAGAGAAACATCACAGCAACACCTATCCCTGTCTGAGAATTTGAACTGAACCAGAGCACATGTCTGGAGACCCAGAATAGGGCGCCCTGGGTCTGGTAAAGGACTACCATTGCATAAGTTAACCTCTTGTGTTGGGAACTGTGGTGATTTTTTTCAAAGCCCCCAACTTTGCCGGACAACTTTTTTTTCTTTCTTTCATTAATCACTGGCCAGTGTGATACAACAGGGACTGTTATAACAAGTTAGGAATGTCTTTATATACTGCTGCTAGGTAAATGCAGTTCAGTTCTGTTAATTACTGTTATGCTGCGAACAGATGATCGGAATTTCCGACAACAAATGTCCGATGTGAGCTTGTTGTCGGAAATTCCGACCATGTGTAGGCTCCATTGGACATTCTTTGTCAGAATTTCCGACCATCAAAAGTTGAAAGCTGGTTCTCAAATTTTCCGACAACAAAGTCCATTGTCAGGGATTCTGAGCGTGTGTGCACAATTCCGACGCACAAAATTCCATGCATGCTCTGAATCAAGTACGAGACGGAAGCGCTCGGTCTGGTAAAACTAGCGTTCGTAATTGAGATAGCACATTCGTCACGCTGCAAAGTTTTTAATCTATTAATGCAACGCATTCTCTTCTTCTTTAGATTGCTAGAATAATGAAGTTGTTTTGCTGCTGATATTCACACACAGTTATGACAAACTGATTTCTTTATTATTTCTCATGATCTTATGAATGATCTTTTTTTTTTTATTTGCCATATCTCCAGAATAATGTTTTATTTATTTTTATAGTGATCTGCTTTTTCTTTTTTTTTTTTTTTTTAATCAAGATCTCCTGTTTTTTTTTATAGTGATCTCCATAATATTTTTTCTCGTTTTGTGTGTCAAGTTACCACAACACCATTATTATCTTGTATTTTTTAACCTCAAAGATATTGGTTGGTGTTCCTTAATTTGACATTGTCTTTTTGAAATGTACATGCCTACTCACAAACAAACTGTCCTTTTTGAACTAAAACACAATAGCCAAGTATTTGTGAAAATAAACTAGGCATTTATTAGGGGTTATAACAAAATAAAGAGGAAGGCAACACTGGATAAACTGGGGAAATTTGGGAAGCCTTTGTACCCCAGGGCACACATCAATTATTTGACAGGCAAAATTGGTAGCCTGAGGAGTCCATTTAATAGGAGCAGCAGCAGATGACATGTATGTCCTGAGGCTGTGGTCTTACAACAGCCTGCGTCTTTTGTCTGACCAGACTGAACCCAGGCCATCACTCTCTTGTCTTCCTTCCACGCTTGCTTCTGGGATGTGGCTCTGGTTTTGGAGTTGTGGCAGGAGGTGGAGGAGGAGGAGGATGGTCCAACTCACACAGGTGGGTTTTGCTTGTGATTATGCCCCTTAACCGCTTATTTAGGGCCAGATAGATCACTTCCTCACAAAAGAGGCGTTGGCCCACCTCCATTTTCTGCATTTTGCTGGTTACCATGCTGGCACAGGCCTCGTGAAGATTCGGGTGGTTCTGAGGGCTGCAGTAGCCTCCCGAATCAGAGAAAGTGCTGACTCCTGCACGTTCCTCCCCTTCCTGGTACTTTTTGTTGGAAGGCGGAGGGGAGGAACCTGGGATTTGGTCAGGCTACTGGGCCCGGCCACCTCCTGGCTGCCACTTTCCCCGCCACCTCCTGGCTGCCACTTTCCACAGCCTCCTACTGGCTGAGGCTTTCCTGTGTTTGAAAATGGGACATAGTTTTAGTTTATTGTTCATCAAACACAATTCTGAGAAATATGTTAAACAATGTTATACCTGACTCAAGCTGGGCTCCTCCACATCTTCTTCCTGGGTGGAAGGCCCAGGTTGGACTTCTGAAGCCTCATCTGAGGTGGAAGGAACAGTGGAAGGAAGTGTGGAATGAAGGGTTGAGAGTGATGGCCTGATTTCAGTCTGGTCTGACAAAAAATGCAGTCTGTCATAGTACCACAGCCTGGGGACATAAACGTCATCTTCTGCTGCTCCTGATCTCATGGAATCCTGGACCTTCTTGTCCTCCCTATTATATCTGCTCCTCAGGCCACCAATCTTGGCCTTCAAATAGTTGATGTTTGCTGTGGGGATCTGCGGCTTCACCAATTCCAGCAATTGATCCAGCGCTGCCTGCCTCTTTCTTTTATTAATATAAAAGGGGTGTTTTACCTGCCACAGATAGGGCAGCTCTCTATACATATCAATGAATGGGGGGAGGAAGTCGTGATCATTGAATCGATCCATTTTCTCTGCAAGATACAACACAAGAAAAACCCTAATGTCAGGCTAAACTCTACAAATCTTGTCCCAATATAGGCCTCAATCTAGAAGCAGTATAGACCACTGATGCCCCAAGTTCAAATTGTACCTCCGCTCACAGATCGTACGTATGACGCACGCGTGTTATGCTTTATATACACTGAAACCTTGACCTGACCTTCTTTCTAGTCTTCTAGTCTACCCTTCTCTTTCGGCACAGTGCGAGAGCACATGGGAAAAAAAGTGCATGTGCATGCAGAGGAGAGCAGCAACGAGGAGGAGGACGACGAAAGCCCGGAGCCACAAATGTCCTGATCCAGGAGATTTAAGGCCTCTAATATGTGCTTTGAGGAGATGGTGGACATCTTGAAGAGGACCGACTATGACAGGAAGCATGGACCTTACCCAAACCCAAATGTGAGAAAGGCCAAGATCATGGCTAAAGTTGTGAAAAGTCTGCAGAAGAATTTTGGGATACAGCGATCCAAGGATCAACTGAGGAAACAATGGTCAGACCTCAAATTAAGGGAGCATGATCAGTACAGAAGAATCAAGAGTGCTGCAAAAAAGTAAGTATTTTGTGGTGTGTTCCTATTATTATTATTATTACGTTCGTGCTGCTCCATGTGCTTTTCTTTACTGTTGTACAGTTCAAAATGGCAAGTTTCAGGTTTGTGGGCACAGTAATCGTTCGTAGTAAACATCGTTCGTTCGCCCACTAATACAATGTTTTTGGTAGATGTAGGTTAACTACATTTGTTCATGCCTATTTGTATTAAAAGAAGTTTATTACATTGTTGTCTAGATGGGTTTGTAACTAGAATGAAATGCAAACTTGATTCAGTGTAAGGAGATGACACTCAGAAGCTGTTTACACATCTGGATGCAGGAGCACTAGTGTGGGACACCAGAACAAACTTTTTAGGGTGTCCCACACAGGTGCTCCAGTGGATAATAGGGGTGTCTCTATCTGTGAAACTTGCGCAAAAAAGGTAATTATTCCAGCTTTAGAAAGGCAAAAAAAACATGTTTTCAGCTTGGAACTCTGGCAAAACAGACAATTGAATGAAACTTTTTTTATTTTTTAGAAAGCCAAATTTTGAAGATGCACGCAGTGTGTGAACATGTGCTATCTGCCATCACGGAATATCAAGGTACAAGTTTTGGGGGTGCAACCCCTTCCTCGCAACTAAAGTAGATGAGAGGAAGGGGTTGCACCCCCGAAACATGTCCATTGATCCCCCATGATGGGAGCTAGCACATGTTGACATTAGGCATGGGTTTAGGAGGGAAATCCACATTTTGACTCCAAATTTGTGTGCATCTTCAAAATTTGGTTTTCACAGGGGTGACATCACCCCATCTGATGAAGGCAATATCAACACAGTTTGGACATACTAATGTCTGATATTGCCTTCACTTTGTCAAAGTTGAACTTTGTAAGTTCCTGAGTTGTGTATGTTTATGGTTTTAAACATGCCTGTTTAACACAAAAAAGGCTATTTGTACTGTCAAACCTAAAAATGTTATACAACAAATATGTTGGTTTGTTCAAAAACCCTTTTGTAACGCACATGTGAATGTGCTTTGAGTAAAATGTTTTCTACTCAACAAAGTGTGGCTTCTTTCAATGCTCAATACCAGTTTTTGGAGTAATTTGGTGTTTACAGTTACAATGGGGGTTATTAACTAAAGGCAAATCCACTTTGCACTACAAGTGCACTTTCAGTGCTGTTTCAGTGCACTTGTAGTGCAAAGTGGATTTTCCTTTAGTAAATAACCCCCACAGTGCTTTAAAATTTGCCCCAATCAGGCCAGTTTGGGGACTCAAAACAATTACTTCATGGTGCTGAAAAGGATGTGTTTTTTTATCATTAATGCATTACATACATTAACAACAAAAACATTGTGTGTGTGTAGCAGACCCACAACATAATAGCTGAAGAAGAGATTGTCACCTCATGTATCAACTAAATTACGTTTGCACTATTGAAGAAAATGGCCAAAAAGAAAAGCCCATTGAAGAACCTAGGAGACGGCTAAAAGAAACACAAGCAGTAAACCAAAAATGTTATTTTAAAATGGTTTATCAAACATTTGCTGGCATGTCAATGCCCCCCTACCCACAAAGTATTCCATATATTTTTGACGGACCTCACGGGCACTTTGGGGGGGCAAGCCAGGACGGCCAGCTTCAGGTGCCGTCAGGGTTGTTGTTTGTTCTGGAAATCTGGCCTCAGGCCCAACTGAGGCCACAGTCTGTAGCATTTCTCCTGAGAATGTTGTGTAGAATTCAGCATGCAAGTATTATGTGATTTAGTTTATATTCCGCCATGTTGATTGGCGTCAGGAACAGGCGAAACCGGCTGTCCATTATCCCAAAAGAATTCTCCACCACTCTTTTGGCTCTGGCCAGCCGGTAGTTAAAAACCCTCTGGTCTGGGGTGAGGGCCCTCATCAGGGACGGCCGCATCAGGTGATCACCCAGCCCAATGCTTCATCAGCGACAAAGACAAACGGAAAACCAGCCACGTTGTCTTCTGCAGGTGGCAAGCCCAAGCCACCACTCTGGAGCCGTCCGTAGAACTCAGTCTGGGCGATGACTCCACCATCCAACATCCGGCCATTCTTCCCCACGTCCACATAGAGAAACTCATATGTCTCCGACACCACCGCCAACATCACAATACTATTAAACCCCTTGTAATTATAATAGTAAGACCTTTTGGGGGGGTGGGATGATGTGGACGTGTTTCCCATCAATTGCCCCTCTGCAGTTCGGAAAGTCCCATCGCTGGGCAAATTGGGAAGCCACAGTCTGCCATTCCTGTGGCATTGAAGGAAACTGTGGAGTGAAACAAGAAAAAAAGAATATGCGGCGTCGCTCGGGACCCGGTGCCAGTGCCCGGCGGCCGCGATGTCCGCCGGGCACCCGCGATTGCCGGTTAAAACAACGGGACCGTGGGGGACCGTGGAGCTGTGTGTGTAAACACACAGCTACACGTCCTGTCAGCGGAGAGGAGACCGATCATGTGATCCCAGTACGGAGGATCACTGATCGGTCTCCTCCCCTTGTGACATAACCCCTTCCCTGCCAGTCACATTTACACAGTAATCAATTCAATTTTATAGCAACGATCGCTGTGTAAATGTGAATGGTTCCAAAAATGTGTCAAAAGTGTCCGAAGTGTCCGCCGCAATGTCGCAGTCACGAAAAAAAAATTGCAGATCGCCGCCATTACTAGTAAAAAAAAAAATGCAATAAATCTATCCCCTATTTTGTAGACGCTATAACTTTTGCGCAAACCGATCAATATACGCTTATTGCGATTTTTTTACCAAAAATATGTAGAAGAATACGTATCGGCCTAAACTGAGTAAAAAAATATTAATTTTTTTTTAAAAAAAATGGGATATTTATTATAGCAAAAAGTAAAAAATATTGTGTTTTTTTTTCAAAATTGTCGCTCTTCTTTTGTTTATAGGGCAAAAAATAAAAAACGCAGGGGCGATCAAATACCACCAAAAGAAAGCTCTATTTGTGGGAAAAAAGGGACGTCAATTTTGTTTGGGTGTAACGTCGCACGACCGCGCAATTGTTAGTTAAAGCGACGCAGTGCCGAATCGCAAAAAGTGCTCTGGTAAGGAAGGGTGTAAAATGGCCCGGTGCTGAAGTGGTTAAGGAGTATTTAAAGACAAAAATATAAGGTCCACTTATCAGATTCCTTACCCCCTCTGATGGCCCATTGTAAAAATTTTTTGGGGGGGGGGGGGGTGTTTTGGACAGGTAACCCGCTCCACTTCATTGAGAGCTGAAAGCATAAATAATGCGTGTTACTTTGGCCAGCCCCTCCTTACTTACACTATTGGCAGCCCACTGGACAGATAAGAAGTGTCATAATACAAAAATATGAATACACACTGTCCAAATTGAAGCACATTTTTACATTCTGCAATTACCTATCAAGATAATAGGAGAACAAAACTTTAAACAGTACTATTTGAAAGTATTCAGGCAGGACCTTTCACTACATGCTTTGGTGAATTCATCCATAAATATGACCACAAAAGAGGTAGGTGTGTATGGGTTTGGCAAAGTCAGCAGATAGAGGATTGGTATCGGCTGACTTAGCGGTTGGGGGGGAGGGAGGGTTCCATATGAGTTTGCCCCCCAAAAAAGCCCCTTGCACTGAATTTAAGGACAACAATAACATTTGTACACATTTTAGGGGGTGTTTAGGGTAAACACTACAATGGAGCTGACAAAATACATTGTTAAGTGACTAGGCTAGGTGTGTATGGGCCCAAGATAGCATGCTGGGGAGGTTAGTGAAGGCAAATATGCATGAAGGACAAAAAAGGACCATAAAAAAATTCAAGCATGCATGAGGACAAAGGGGGCATTCACAGCATATTACAATAATGGTAATTAGGGAATGATGAAAGAAATACAATATATTAGCAAACATAGAATTTGATGTTAAAGGAGAAAACTTACCCTAATATAGTCCTTCTGCAGGACCTAAATGATGGCAGAACAAGTCTCTGGAATAATGATCCCCAGAGCCTGGGGGGAGATGCCTGTTCGAGAACTTGCTGTCCTGCAGACTTCTCCCTGTCGCCAAGTACCGCAAGGTGGCAACGAGCCTCTGCTCAGGAGTGATGGCTTGCTGCATGCAGGTGTCCTGCTTGGTAATATAAGGGGACAGCAAAGCCAACAGACGGTGAAAAACGGGGTCCGTCATCCAGAGATAATTCCTGAAATCATCAGGATTATTCTCACGGATCTCCCGCCGAAAGACGGCTGCAGCACGGACGCCAATTGCCGGGAGGGCGTCCCTGGACGTCCTCCTGTTTACTTCTGTGATGCGCGCTCCCGCGAGTGCGCATCAGGGAAATTCTGTGCTGGCCGTGTCCCTTGGACGCTGTGTTTACAGATCGCTGTAAATGGCCAATCACAGCGGCCGTTAACAGCACAATCGCAGTGTCCAATGAGAGATGATCTCATAGGTAAACATATGAGATCATCTCTCATCGCCGGCTCTCCCTCCTCACACAGAGACAGTGTGTGAGGAGGGAGAGCGAATGACTGCAGCGGTGAGTGGAAAAAAAAACGAAAATAAAGTGCCCACAGTACATGTCAGTGCCATCTGTCCCCACTGCCATTTGTCCCCACTGCCACCTGTCAGTGCCATCTGTCCCCAGTGCCACCTGTCGTCAGTGCTATCTGTCCCCAGTGCCACCTGTCAGTGCCATCTGTCCCCAGTGCCATGTATAAGTGCCATCTGTCATCAGTGCCACGTATAAGTGCCATCTGTCATCAGTGCCACGTATAAGTGCCAACTGTCATCTGTGCCACGTGTCATCAGGGCCACATAGTGCCATCTGTCATCAGTGCCACATCAGTGTCACCAGTGCCACATATTGGTGCATCTGTCATCAGTGCCACGTATCAGTGCCACCTGTCATCAGTGCCACCTGTCAGTGTCACGTACTATCTGTTATCAGTGTCACCTGACATCAGTGCCATGTATCAGTGCCATCTGTCATCAGTGTCACTTGTCATCAGTGCCACGTATTAGTGCCATCTGCCATCAGTGCCACGTATTAGTGCCATCAGTCATCAGTGCCACGTGTCATCAGTGCCACATAGTGCCATCTGTCATCAGTGCCACATCAGTGTCACGTGTCATTAGTGCCACATATTAGTGCCATCTGTCATCAGTGCCAAGTATTAGTGCCATCTGTCATCAGTGCCACGTGTCATCAGTGCCACATATAAGTGCCATCTGTCATCAGTGCCACACATTAGTGCCATCTGTCATCAGTGTCACGTGTCATCAGTGCCACGTATTAGTGCCATCTGTCATCAGTGCCACAACAGTGCCATGTATCAGTGCCATCTGTCATCAGTGCCACGTCAGTTTCACGTGTCATTGTCCTGGTGCTCCAGGGCCTTCAAAAGTGTAATAGGTAGTCAACAAGTTAGATGTGTCATTTATGCTCCTAGAACACGTGATGGCGCCCCCTGCATGTTGGGCCTCTCTATGTGGCTAGGCTGTGGAAAAGTCCCACACATGTGGTATCGTAATACTCAGGAGGAGTAGCAGAATTTATTTTGGTGTGTTATTTGTGGTATACACATGCCATGTGAGAGAAATAACCTATTACAATGACAATTTTGTGGGAAAAAAAATCTTAATATTGCAAAGATTTTTGGGAAAAAAATACAACATCAAAAACCTCACCATGCCTTTTACTAAATACCTTGGAATGTCTACTTTCAAAAAAGGGGTCATTTGGGGGGTATTTGTACTTTCCTGGCTTGTTCGAGTCTCAAGAAATGAGATTGGTCACCAGTACATCAGGTGTGATCAATTTTTTATGATTTGCACCACAGCTTGTAGACTCTCTAACTTTCACAAAGACCAAATAATATCCACTAATTTGGGTTATTTTTACCATAGATATGTAGCAGTATAAATTGTGGCCAAAATTTATGAAGAAAAATGAATAATTAAAAAAATTATTATCACATAAACAAAGAAAAATGCGTATAAAAAACCCAGAGGTGATCAAATACCACCAAAAGAAAGCTCTATGTGTATGAAAAAAAGGACAAAAAAATAATTTGGTTACAGTGTTGCATGACTGAGTAATTGTCATTCAAAATGTGAGAGCACTGTAGCTGAAAATTGGTCTGGTCACGAGGGGGGGTTTAAGTGCCCAGTTGTCAAGTGGTTAAAATGAAAACTATGAGTACTAAAACTTAAAGGGGTTCTAAACCCTCAAGGTTTTGCACCTTAATGATGGGAGAAAGGCTGCATTCACACCTGAGCCTTTTGTAGCTTGAAGCTCAAAAACGCTGGAGGAGAAAAAAAATCAATGACACTCTGTTTCGCCTAAAGTCAAACGCCTGAAGCTCAAACAAGTTGTGGAGCTTTTTTTGTCTCTCAAATTGGGCAGATTTGGCAGTTTTTTGCGCGTTTCTATTCTATTCTTAGAAATAAATGGAAATGCGTCATTCGCCCGTTTTTGTACGCACTTGTGCGTTTTGTCACACATTTATGTGCGATATTCTGCTCCAATGAAAATTTTTAAAATGATAATAATATATGAATAAATAAATGTAAAATAAATATACAAATCATAAATAAGTAAAATAAATTAATAATATGTAATAATACGTTAATTAAATAATAATTAACCTTAAAAAATATTAAATACAGTATTATTATTATAATAATAATAATAATAATAAAATAACAATAAACACTCAAACTCGAAACAAAAAAATATATTATAAATAATAATAATAATAATAATTTATTTTGTGTTAGGGTTAGGTTGTTTAGCTATTTATTATTATTTTTCTTTTTTTAAGGTGTAGGGTTAAATTTAAGGGTTAATTATTTATTTATTGTTACTTAGTATTCATTTATTGAGTTAATTTATTTATTTTTATTTATGATTTTTATTTATTTGTGTATTTATTTTACATTTATTTATTAATTTATTATTATTCATATAATAAATAAATAAAAATAAAATAAAAATTAATAAAATAATAATAAATAACCCTAACCCCAACTCCTAATCCTAACCCTAACCTAAACTGAACTCGAACCCCTTACCCTAGCGAAAAAACATTATAATAAATGAATAATAATAATTAAAGAGGAAATAAAAGCTAATGGAAAAGCTAAAAAAGCTGAAATAGCTATCAACAAATGATGCAACAGATAATAGTTTTCTCTATTGGCTAATAAAAAAACGCTGCATACAAACGCGCAAGTCGTGCAAAAACGCGCAAACAAAAACTCCGGAAAAACACTCAGACGCTACGCTCAGGCATGATTGCAGCCTAAGAGGAGGAAGGTTCTGAGTCTAGCCTGCTTCTCATCAGTTGATGCTAATGCCGCATACACACGACCGGACTTTCCAACAGAAAAGGACGGAATCATTCTGTCGGACATTCCGATCGTGTGGGGGCTATATCAGACTTTTTCTTGCTAAAATTCTGAAGGACCTAGAAATAGAACATGTTTCAAATCTTTCCACTGGAACTCCGCCGGAACCAGTTCCTATCGAGAAAACCGCTCGTCTGTATGCAGGTCCGATGGACCGATAATGACTCAAGGGCAGCTGTTGGCTATTGGCTATTGAACTTCCTTTTTCTAGTCCCGTTGTACCTCATCGCGTTCTAAACGATTGGACTTTGGTGTGATCGTGTGTAGGCAAGTCCGTTTCAGCGGCACTCTGTCGGAACTCCGTCAAAAAGTCCGTCAGAGTTCATTCCAATGGAAAGACCGATCGTGTGTACGCGGCATAAGACATTAGAGATGTGCTTTAAGCTTTTTTCCAGGTGGTGCGTAGCCCACTGTGGTCGCAAAGGTTTGGAGCAGACTTATCCCAAACATGTTGGAGAGGATGCGAATCCCCGGGAACCTTTGCGCACCTTTTGTGGGATTGCACAAAGATACAGCCTTACTGAGAGGGGTGAATTAGGCTACTCTCACACTGGGGCGGGGGGGGGGGGGGTGGCGCTCACACTGGAGCCGTGCTTTTCGGCCGCTAGTGGGGCGCTTTTAACCCCTGCTAGCAGCCGAATAAGCGCTGCTGCCGAATCGTTTTGCAGGTGCTTCGGCAGCAGTGCCCATTGATTCCAATGGCAGGGGCAGTGGAGGAGCGATGTATACACTGCTCCTCCACCGCCCGAAAGATGCTGTCCTGCAAGCGCACCGCTCTAGTGTGAAAGCACTCGGGCTCTCACAGTGAGGCTGCAGGGGAGGCGTTTTTCTGGCGCTTTACGGGGGGCTACCTTTAGCCCAAAAGCGCCTGAAAAATGCCCCAGTGTGAAAAGGGTCTTAAGGTAATCCACAAAAAAATGGTAAACCAATATAAGAATGTGTTAGTACCGCATTTATTAAATGCTGCTAAAAGCAAAAACATAAAACATCAAAAGTGTATGAGAGAATGGGCCTCAAAGATCGATTGGGTAAGGTCTATTGAAGAAACAATGTATACAGTAGGAGGTGACCTTGAGAATTATGATAGCATCTGGGGAAAGTGGTTGGATTTAAAAAAAAACTACGAGATATATAGATATGGTGAACATCTGATATTGCTGGCAGACAAGGATTAGGAAATTAGATCATCTGGGGTATACAGGAGTAGAGATGACACCAGAATTGACAAGACTAGGTGGTTCACAACACTGGCTTTAGTGTGTATTGGGCCAAATTGAGCCAGGTCCCAAAACTGAATCAGCCAAGGTTTAACTTTTTACCATATATCTGTGTTGTATAACAATGATATATAGATATAATCAAAGGGGGTGAACAGCGTTGATCAGCAGACATAAATAGGACCCTCAGAGGCAAAGTAAAAACTTTTTATTATTGTTAAAAAAATAATAAAATGTTCACCAAGGCATACAGCAGTCAATTGATGGTCATGCAGAAACTTGGATTAAAAAACTGACAGTACCTGGAGGCTGGAGCCACATGGATGACACAGGGGCTTAGGGAAACCCAGCACAAAGTCGTTGAATAAAGAACACAGGAGCATCGCTGATGGGGGGCCCATCCAGGACCATAAGGCCAGGGGTCCGATGAAGGGGGAAGCAAATTGCAGGCACAGGAACTGTTGGGGTCAGTATACAGCGGCCGCTCGCACTGTGTACGAAGCCCGGAAGTGATGTCACAGCCTGGCGGAAGTCAGCCAAAGGGATCTGAAGAGTATGGGCAAACCCTGCTGCTGGAGCCAATTAGGAACTGCCGATGCCAAGGGAGCAAAGAGAGTCACACACCGCCGACTGGAGACACTACATGTTTCGGGGACACGCCCCTTCTTCAGGTTATCAGTTTGGTTCCCCCTTCATCCGACCCCTGGCCTTACGGTCCTGGATGGCCCCCCATCAGCAGTGCTCCTGTGTTCTTTGTCCAAAGGCTTTGTGCTGGATTTCCCTAAGCCCCTGTGTCACCCATGTGGCTCCAGCCTCCAGGTACTGTCAGTTTTGTAATCCAAGTCTCTGCATGACCATCAATTGATTGTATGCCTTGGTGAACATTTTATTATTTTTTTTAACAATAATAAAAAGTTTTTACTTTGACTCTGAGGGTCCTATTTATGTCTGCTGATCAGCGCTGTTCACCCATTCGATTATATCGTCTGTCCTCATTTGTCTATGAGTTTTGGACAGCAGCGGTCACAGCTACATTTCATTTTTCTTTTTGACTTTTCACTTGGCCTCTGGTCTGTGCGCCTGGATTTTTGTTTTTAACAATGATATATACCCTGACTCAAGTGTAAAGACGTTCATGACGATTCTGTTTATACATTACTGGTCCATACACCCTTTATCAGAAAAGCTTGATTGTTTCCATTTCCTTTCACAACTGCTTGCCTTTTTACAATCTGACTCTGTACATAAATTCTAAAATAAAAAAAAAAATAAAAAAAAATAAAAAAATAGGATTTAAAAATAACTTACTTGACTACATAGTTCAGGATTGTCTGAATAGACTGCGATTTGTTGTCTTGATGACTGTTCTCCACATGTGTAGCTGGCCAAAAGGATAAGTATATCAATTTCATATTTATCAAGAAATACTTTCAGATCACCAATGATGTTCCTGTAGCTCATTAAGTCCTGGTAACAATGAAAACAGAAGATAATATATTAAATGTATGTACATAATGTTCTCACACAAGGTGTTTTCTAGCCCCAGGAAAGCCAGGGTGCTACACTGAGTCTGCCACTTAGTTCTGTTTTTTTTTTAGCACCGTTGGCTGAACATTTTTAACATTACTGCTATACAAGAGTCCCTGCAGAGCTATGATACACACCACCCATGGCTGCATAGGGACTCCCATAGCATAATTCCAGCCCGGAAAGCTGCCTGTTAGAGTTTTAGAATGTAGAAGTCTTCTCATGCTTCCTTTCTTCTGCTCTCCGTGGCATGTGATCATTGCACACCATACAACAGTGAAGACGCATGGGAATGCTGTCACATTCATTTATTTGGTAGGAAATGCCCATTTTAAAAAGGAGGTCTGATACAGACTAAGGGCACTACAGACAGTGCAAATTAACTGGTTATATTAAAAATGCCTAAATCCGAACTCAGGTAAACTGTCAGCTAGTACCGCACCAGTGTTCCTAAGTATTCTCCAGTGACTCCCTTCTCTCTTGATACATATACTAACACTAAAGGCAGGAAGTGGGTCACGGCATTTATAGGACACTATGTTGTATACGTGTATAATGGCAATGGGGACCATGGCATGACTACAGAAAGAAAAACCTGTGTAGTGACTTGTTATATTTGTTACATAGTGTGACAAGGGGCCCTGCCACTGTGAAAATGTAGGAGAAAATGACACAGGATTCACATTAAGGCTTAATGCAGGTTCCAGACTGTCGTTTCTGAGCAGAGAAAGCTGTGTTTTTGACTTTCTCTGGATTCTGTAAATGTGGATTGGGACCTGAGGCTTGAAGGTTCCAAAGTGCCTTGGGTGGGATGGGACTTTCAATACAGTGTCTGGATTGTACTGCATGCCTGCATTCTGAGTGAGTACACAGGTGTGTGGGGTCATTATATACTCAAGGTTGAGGACACCTCAGGGCTCCCACTTTGGAGACAGCTGCCACATATTGAAGACAAAAGGTCTCCCCCAGGGGTCAGAGGAGCCCCAGCCAGGAGTCAAAGACAGAAGGTCTCACTCAGGGGTTAGAGATGCCCCAGCCAGCAGCCAGGAGACAGGAGGCCTCATTCCAGTCAGATGGGCTAATATCAGGGTGTCAGGCGAACCCCTGTTCCGAGGTCAGGAGCGAGCTGTGCAGCAGGGCATTGCGAGTAAAGCCTAAGAGATCCAAATGAACCAGGAGAGCTGTACAAGACACTCAGAGGGACTGATAAGAAAAGCAGTGGTGCTGCTGACAAAGGAGCCAGGTGGCTTGGCATTTTCAGTTGACTGTTCATGTTGATGTGGAAGAACCCCTGCATGGGCAACTAATGTTAAGTGAACGTTCTATTCTGTTTAATAAAAGTGGCCTGCCATGCCCTAAAATACAGTTTGGACTGGAGTACCATTGGAAATGCATGTGAGTATAATCACCCCAATGCTACAATAGCTAAATCATCTTGCTGAATTTATTTCTTGATTTTCCATATTTTACAGACTACATTTATCTACATTATACTTAGGTAAATTATGTTTTATTAGCACTATAACTATATATCTACAGTATTTTTAGTACACTTTGTCTGGTTAGTATATTAAAGAATGATGTTTAATCTGCTTATATTTTGTCTACATACAGTATCTTTTGCCTTCCCTGGTTCCTCGCAGCCTTATGCCCCGTACACACGGTTGGAAATTCCGACCACAAAATCTGTAGGATTTTTTCCGAAGGATTTTGTCCGACACTGGTGTTGCATACACACGGTCGGACAAAGTTGTCGGAAAATCCGATCATTCTGAAGGTGGTGACGTTCATTGCGTACGACGTAACTACATAGAGGCTAGTAGCCAATAGGTTTGGTCTCCTAATGTGATCTGAGCATGCGTGGCACTTTGTCCGTCGGAATTCTCTACACACGATCGGAAAAAGTCCAATCGGATTTTGTTTTTTCGGAAAATTTGAGAGCAGGATCTCAAATTTTTTCCGTCGGAAAAAGTCAGATAGAGCCCACACACGATCGGATTTTCCGACAACATGGTCCGATAGGACATTTTCCGTCAGAAATTCCGACCATGTGTACGGGGCATTAAAGTGACACTAAACTCTGGTTTTAAAAAAAAAGTTCTATTTCATATGTATTATTAACTCAAAAGGTACCTTCTTTCGCTCTCCTCCTCCACCAAATCTCCAAATTCCTTTTTTTTTTTGCTGCTGTGATCTGACTTCCAGTTAGAAGGTGGCTACGTTAATTCTCTGTGATCCCACTGTATGTAGGAACATTGCCACCCTCTCTCCCCTTTGATGGAATAGGAACTACAGGCAATGGACTATGGATGTGTAATGTGCATAGAGCACACGTGCACAAGATCACAACTAATGTGCACTGCTTGTTTCAAATAATAGAAGTGAGGGGGAAATGGAAAGGTTTTTAAATGGAGAGGCAGAAAAAGACATAAATTAAGGAATTATTGAAAATCAGATTACAAACAGGTGATATCGAATATATTTAAAATATCACACTCAGTAGTTTGATACATATACTTTATTCAAATGTTTAACACACATAAGAACTCAGACACAAATAGACCTCATTTTCTTTCATTAACTGATAATGATCTTCGAAATATTAATGTAAGCTAATATTGAAACAGTCTGAAAACTCTGTATCATTTTGATAAAAAGGGAACATTTCTAACATAAATTTTACCATCTGTGTGTTATATTAATACAATGCCGTAACCTGCTTCTTGATTTTACATGTAACTACTAAAATACCTTTAATTGATACATTATACTTGTTACCATATGTTGATCTTTCAATAAAAACCTTTGAACGAGAAAATCTGATTACAAGGCCATTAAGTAGTGGATGTGTGTGGATCATTTTTGAAGAACAAGGCTATAATTCACTGTCACTTTAATTTTTTCATGCATATTGTATATAGGTATGCCTAAGCACCTTTTTTTTTTTTTCCTTTTTGTTGCTATACACCAATTTGAGCATTATGGACTTTATACTGATTGCATTTTTGGAATTTTGGCTTTACAATATCTGTGAATGGCCAGGGACTAAGCCCCCGTACACACGGTCGGAAATTCCGACCACAAAGTCCATCCGATTTTTTCAGATGGATTTTGTCTGAAACTGGTATTGCATACACACGGTCGGACAAAGTTGTCGGAAAATCCGATCATTCCGAACGTGGTGACGTTCGTTGCGTACTACGGAACTACGTAGAGGCTAGTAGCCAATAGCTTTGGTCTCGTAATTTGATCTGAGCATGCATGGCACTTTGTCCGTCGGAATTCCCTACACAGGATTGGGAAAAGTCCGACTGGATTTTGTTGTCAGAAAATTTGAGATCCTGCTAGAATCTCAAAATTCCGACGGAAAAATCCCGCTAGAGCCCACACATGATCGGATTTTCCAACAACATAATCCGATCTGACTTTTTCCATCGGAATATCCGACCATGTGTATGGGGCATTAGAATTCTATTTGTATTTTTTTTCATAAGACATTATGTTTCAGCATTGACAATGGTAGTTTTATTTTTTAATACAGTAAAACCTTGGATTGCGAGCATAATTCGTTCCGGAAACATGCTTGCAATCCAAAGAACTTGTATATCAAAGCAAATTTCCCCATAAGAAATAATGGAAACTCAAATGATTCGTTCCACAACCATTTATTCATAAGTCCTTCAGTTTATAGTCCTTATCAAAAGATTATAGCAATGTGTGACCATAAAATGTCCATCCACAAATGGAAGCTTCCACAAGGGGATTAGAAGCAAAGTCCAGCAGGAGCTCCAGAGTATTAAACAGAAGAGAGGAGCCTCTGTAGCCATATGTTGCTAAATGTTGTACCTTCATTAAATGTAACCATATTGCTACATTGAGAACCGCCTATCTTCTCTTTAATACTCAGTTGTGACATGACACTACTTGTATATCAAGAAATCGCTTGTATATCAAGTCAAAATGTATTTAAAAATGTTGCTTGTCTTGCAAAACGCTCTCAAACCAAGTTACTCTCAAACCAAGGTTTTACTGTACCTGCATTTAACTTTTATACCTAATATGTAGATAAAAAGGTAAAAAAAGTATTGTCAAGCAAGTTATCTATATGAATACAAATAATAAATAAATCACTTTACCACAGCACGTTAACATGTGCAACTTTGTGTGGTGCATTGGAGTGCCATTCATTTAAAACTGCCACCCCAACACGCAAGCACAGTGGGTGGCCACACGCCTGCAGCACAGCACATCGCAATGCACATAGTGTGTGTTGTGTGAAGAAAATATTGCAGAGATGTTTTTTCCTCTGTTGCTGTTGGAATGAAATGCCTTACTGCAACACACGGTAATGCATAAAATACAGCACAATAACGCATGTGCAATGAATAATGCACTTCAATAGAGCGGAAAGGTTTGTAGAATGTGAACAAAACCTGTTATATTAGATGACCACTAGAGGTCAGAAAAGCCTTGTTGTAGCTTTAGATGTATTAATTACTTCTGACGGATTAGATACAGCTTTGTCACATTCAGCCTCCTAGGATGTTCTTTGGTACACAAAACCTTTATGATTCCTCTACATGAGAAAGAAAATACAATAGCAGTATTGAATGTAGAACTAGTGACTCATTTGCTGTGTTAGACCCCATACACACGATTAGATTTTCTGTAGATTTTTGTCTTCAGATTTACAAAAAACATATAATATGAGGTCAAACCTTAAGAGTTTAAATTTGTATGCAATCAAGCAAAAATTTGCAGAAAATCTAATAGTGTGTATTGGGCCTTATTCATTTGTAAAATTTTGATCCTGACAGATTTACAATTTTTGGGGAATTTCTTCACTGATTTTCTTTATAGGTCCAAAAACCAAATTGTATTGTAGATAGATTTTTACAGTTCTTTGACAAATTGGGGAAGCTGTTTTTAATAAAGAAGACACTGTAGAAATGATTTAAAGTCGCATAATTTTGTTTTCTCTGCATCTTGACTTCTTTCTGCTTTTTTACACATTTGTTATGTGCTTTGACATTCCAACTCATTCAAACTTTCAAAAGATGAAATTTAGCAGTGATTCAGGATTATAATACACAGCTTGCACCCTACACCATCTGCTGGAACAGCCATAATGCAGCTACACACTTGGCCTAAATTTGAAGGGCCTTAACCACTTCAGCCCCGGACCAATTGGCAGCCAAAGGACCAGGCCCCTTTTTGTGATTCGGCACTGCGTCGCTTTAACTGACAATTGCGCGGTCGTGCGACGTGGCTCCAAAACAAAATTGACGTCCTTTTTTTCCCACAAATAGAGCTTTTTTTTGGTGGTATTTGATCGCCCCTGCGGTTTTTATTTTTTGCGCTATAAACAAAAATAGAGCGACAATTTTGAAAACAATGCAATATTTTTTGCTTTTTGCTATAATAAATATCCCAAAAAATATATAAAAAAACATTTTTTTTCCTCAGTTTAGGCCGATACATATTCTTCTACATATTTTTGGTAAAAAAAATCGCAATTAGCGATTATTGATTGGTTTGCGCAAAAGTTATAGCGTTTACAAAATAGGGGTCAGTTTTATAGCATTTTTATTAATATATTTTTTTTTACTAGTAATGGCGGCGATCAGTGATTTTTATTGTGACTGCGACATTATGGCGGACACATCAGACATTTTTGACACATTTTTGGGACCATTGTCATATATACAGCAATCAATGCTATTTAAATGCATTGGTTCCTGTATAAATGACAGTTGTAGTGAAGGGGTTAACCACTAGGGGGAGGGGAGGGGTTATGGGCTGTGACGTGTGTGTTTTTTTTTTTACATTAGGGGGCGGGGCTGACGTCTGACGTCATTGATCGGCTTTCCCGATGACCGGGAACAGCCGATCAATGACAGGCAGAGTAGGAAGCGCGGGGAGAGGTTTGTTTACACATACAGTGGTGTGAAAAAGTGTTTGCCCCCTTCCTCATTTCCTGTTCCTTTGCATGTTTGTCACACTTAAGTGTTTCGGAACATCAAACCAATTTAAACAATAGTCAAGGACAACACAAGTAAACACAAAATGCAATTTGTAAAGGAAGGTGTTTATTATTAAAGGTGAAAAAAAATCCAAACCATCATGGCCCTGTGTGAAAAAGTGATTGCCCCCTAAACCTAATAACTGGTTGGGCCACCCTTAGCAGCAACAACTGCAACCAAGCGTTTGCGATAACGTGCAATGAGGCTTTTACAGCGTCCTGGAGGAATTTTGGCCCACTCATCTTTGCAGAATTGTCCTAATTCAGTTACATTAGAGGGTTTTCGAGCATGAACGGCCTTTTTAAGGTCATACCACAACATCTCAATAGGATTCAGGTCAGGACTTTGGCTAGGCCACTCCAAAGTCTTCATTTTGTTTTTCTTCAGCCATTCGGTGGTGGACTTGCTGGTGTGTTTAGGATCATTGTCCTGCTGCAGAACCCAAGTTCGTTTCAGCTTGAGTACACGAACAGATGGTCGGACATTCTCCTTCAGGATCTCTTGGTAGACAGCAGAATTCATAGTTCCTTTTATCACGGCAAGTCTTCCAGGTCCTGAAGCAGCAAAACAGCCCCAGACCATCACACTACCACCACCATATTTTACTGTTGGTATAATGTTCTTTTTCTGAAATGCAGTGTTCCTTCTACGCCAGATATACTTGGACACACACCTTCCAAAGAGTTCCACTTTTGTCTCATCGGTCCCCAGAATGTTGTCCCAAAAGTCTTGGGGATCATCAAGATGTGTTGTGGAGAAATTGAGACGAGCTTTGATGTTCTTTTTGCTCAGCAGTGGTTTTCTCCTTGGAACTCTGCCATGCAGGCCATTTTTGCCCAGTCTTTTCCTGATGGTGGAGGCATGAACGCTGACCTTAACTGAGGCAAGTGAGGCCTGCAGTTCCTTGGACGTTGTTGTGGGGTCTTTTGTGACCTCTTGGATGAGTCGTCGCTGCGCTCTTGGGGTAATTTTGGGCGGCCGGCCACTCCTGGGAAGGTTCACCACTGTTCCATGTCTTCGCCATTTGTGGATAATGGCTCTCACTGTGGTTCGCTGGATTCCCAAAGCTTTGGAAATGGCTTTATAACCCTTTCCAGACTGATAGATCTCAATTACTTTCTTTCTCAATTGTTCCTGAATTTCTTTGGGTCTCGGCATGATGTGTAGCTTTTAAGGATCTTCTGGTGGACCTTACTGTGTCAAGCAGCTCCTATTTAAGTGATGCCTTGATTGTGAACAGGTGTGGCAATAATCAGGCCTGGGTGTGGCTAGAGAAATTGAACTCAGGTGTGGACAACCACAGTTATAGTATGTTTTAACAAGGGGGGCAATCACTTTTTCACACAGGGCCATGATGGTTTGGATTTTTTTTCACCTTTAATAATAAACACCTTCATTTACAAATTGCATTTTGTGTTTACTTGTGTTGTCCTTGACTATTGTTTAAATTGGTTTGATGTTCCGAAACACTTAAGTGTGACAAACATGCAAAGGAACAGGAAATGAGGAAGGGGGCAAACACTTTTTCACACCACTGTACATCTCCCCGTTCTTCAGCTCCGTAACCCGATCGCGGGACACCAGCGGCGATGGGGTCCGCTGGTCCCGCGGGCGGGTTCACGGAGCTCCCGACCGGGTCACATGCACGATCACGTACAGGTACGTGATTTTGCCTGCCCGTGCCATTTTGCCGACGTATATCGCGTTAGGCGGTCGGGAAGCGGTTAAAGGATAAGTTCGCCTTTGGGAACATGTTACTTGTTCCCACTCCTGCAGCTGTTCCCTGTTCTCCTCGCACCCGTTGGCACGATTTAAAAAGAGCGTGGCTGTGCGGGGCTCTGCCCACATAGCTGCGTCATTCATTCACAGGGTTCTGTGAATGAATGTACTACAAGTACCGACAGCCTTTGTGGCTGACGGCTTGTAGTTCTTGTAGTTCTCAATGAAGCGCTCTAGGTGGCTCATTGTTTCTTCCTGTCAGTGTGTACATTTTTGTTTACATAAACATAATAAAAACATATTTACATATATTAAAAATAAATAAATATATATATAAACAAAAATAGCTTACTTCAGCATAGCAAAAACATAAAGAAAACTAAGTATACCAACCTAAACAAAGCCATAACCTCCACCTAAAACACCCTCAGGCTACGAAACCATTACACATATAATCGATGCATGCTGCCTTTTTCCAAAAATACAATCTTATATAAAAATCTAGGGGAGGTGAAAGGACAGAAAGAAAGCCCATAGACTGACAAAAAGCAGCTACGGAGACCTGACATTCATCCACGCCTTTGTCCAGGCCCCCAGCCGCCACCTGTCCTTCTCAAGCCCCCAAATCTTCCCGACCTCACCCAGAATGTCATGCACCACCACCTCGACAGGAAGGACTTTTTCCGAATGGAGAACTGACACTGTGCATTCCATGTGAAGGAACGGACTACTAAGCTAACTAGAAAAAGTGTCTCAAAATCAAAATCCTGATGTATCTCAAAGGCCGTATGACCACTCCGCATAACTCAAGCGGGAAAGGAAAGGGATACGAAGAGCCCCACCCACCCGCTTGTAGACTTCTATATTGAAGGGGCACTGAAGCAAGAAGTGGACCATTGTCTCCCCCCCCACCACATTCCACTCCTGGACAACCACGTTTCTCCGTAGAGCGATGCTTCGCGTTGCACTTTACATAGAGTCTGCCATGAAACGAGCGACAGGCCAAATCCCGAAACTTTAAAGGGATTCCTGTCAGTGTGTAACTGCCTGTCTGTATGAGGTACCAACAGACAGCTTACACAGACAGTCTGCAGGAGCCCTGCATTGTATCAGCGATCTGCTAATCTTGGGTGCAATGCTTTCCAGGCTCTTACAAAAAAAATTCTTAAATGCACTTTTCTACCTGCAAAAAAATGTTTCTTTAAGGTAAACTTATCCTCTAGATTTTAGAGCATCTGGTCAGTATCTGATCAAATGTGTCTTATTGCCTTGATGCTTTTGGATTACCGTATTTATCGGCATATAACACGCACTTTTTCCCCCTTAAAATCAGGGGAAAGTCGTGGGTGCGTGTTATACACCGATCCCCCCAAAAAATGTGCCAAAAAAAATCAAACGGCGCCGAAAAATAGCGACCGCCGTCAAAAAAAAACGAGCCCTGCCGAAAAAAAACGAGCGCCGACGAAAAAGACCAATCTGACTGCTCAGCTACGCTCGCAGTCCCGCCTCCCTGCGCTCGCTTCCAAAACAGCAGGGAGGCGGGACTGCGAGTGGAGCCGAACAGTCGGCTCGGTCTTTTGCGGCGGGGCTCGCTCAGTCTTTCCCGGCGTCGCTAGCTCGGTCTTTTCCGGCGGCGCTAGCTCGGTCTTTTCCGGCGGCGCTAGCTCGGCCGTTTCCGGCGGCGCTCGCACAGTCTTTCTAGGCAGCAAATTTAAACGTGGGCAAGCTGCAAATTACGCTGGCAAGCTGCAAATGACACTGGGCAATCTGCAAATTACGCTGGCAAGCTGCAAATGACACTGGGCAAGCTGCAAATGACACTGGGCAAGCTGCAAATGACACTGGGCAAGCTGCAAATGACGCTGGACAAGGCTGCAAATGGCGCTGGGCAAGCTGCAAATGACGCTGGGCAAGCTGCAAATGACGCTGGGCAAGCTGCAAATGACGCTTACATTTTTTTTTTCTTTCCCTAAACTTCCCTCCTAAAACTTTTTTTCCTTAAAATGCCCTCCTAAACTTGGGGTGCGTGTTATACGCCGATAAATACGGTACTTTTTTGGTATTGACTTGGTCAGGTACCTTCATTGACCTTTGCTTTTTTCTCCTGGCCATAGGTGGCTGCTGTCAGGCCTGACCTCCTGCCTGTCTGAATATGTTCCTGCTTGCCATCCTTAACTGACTTTGGTTTTGTCTGTTCAGATGATGGTCACCAGTCAGTGACACAGAGGATCCACCATGTAGTGTGAGAGTTTGATTGGGTCATGAATCCTGTTGATGTGTAGCTGCCTGACACCCTGCAGCCTCTGATTTCTCAGCTCAGAATGCTATAGGGCAGTGATGGTGAACCTTGGCACCCCAGATGTTTTGGAACTACATTTACCATTATTATCACCTGCACTGCAGAGCGCATTAGCATCATGGGAAATGTAGGGTGAAACATCTGGTCTTCCAAGGATCACCATCACTGCTTTATTGTAACTAAGACTGCATTTTTCAGGTACCCTGTCTGACCGCTTAGATTAGCTAGTCTATGTTGGGAATTATTACAGTGTCTGATTTATCTGCGACAGTGGCACCTGATCCATTTTCCATTGCTCCTAGTCTATAAATTCTTCCACACTAAATGGAAATCCTAAAGCCTGTTTTGGTTATCGAAATCGGTGCCAATGTCGAGTTCATTTATATTATATTATTTCTTTGCTTGTTATAAAAAAATATCTGTCAGTCTTTTTGTCTTTAGTCAATAATTGTTTGATGAACCTGGTTGAACCTGCTGTGCTGCTTCAGAGATCTGTAGCTATAAGGTTCCCTGTCTGTGGCACAGTATGCAGTACATATCAGCAGGTCAGTTTTTGAGTTATTGTCTTCTGGCACCCTTTTAAAGAAAGGGTGCTGTTATATACATTTCTTCATATCAATGGCTTTTATGACTTGTCAGAGTGGGACAAAGGCTATGCATTGCATTGTAGGTCTTCTTTATTTCTCCTCCTCTCTCATCTGCAAAATTCTCAGCCAAAAGTTTGCAATTTAGAAATTTGCGAATCCAGGGCATTGGACACAAATCCGTGTAGTGGTGAACCAAAACCTTATCCTTAATCTTTAGGAAAATGTATTCTTCCTTATATTAACCGCTTAAGGACCACCTCCTGCACATATACGTCACCAGAATGGCACGGCTGGGCAAAACCACGTACCTGTACGTGGCCCTTTAAGAGCCCAGCCGTGGGTCGTGCGTGCGCCGCCAGCGGCGTGCTCCTGACCCGGTCCTGAGCTCCGTGACCGCGGCCGCGGGACCAGCGGACCCGATCGCCACTGGTGTCCCGCGATCGGGTCACAGAGCTACAGAACGGGGAGAGGTCTGTGTAAACAAACCTCTCCCCATGCTTCCTACACTGCCTGTCACTGATCGGCTGTTCCCTGTCATCGTGAAAGCCGATCAGTGACGTCAGACGTAAAGCCACGCCCCATACTGTAAAAAAAAAACACACACGTCACACTAACTCCTCCCCGCCCCCTAGTGGTTAACTCCTTCACTGCCAGTGTCATTTACATAGGAATCAGTGCATTTAAATAGCACTAATTGCTGTATAAATGACAATGGTCCCAAAAATGTGTCAAAAATGTCTGCCATAATGTCGCAGTCACAATAAAATTCGCTGATCGCCGCCATTACTAGTAAAAAAAAAAAATTAATGAAAATGCTATAAAACTATCCCCTATTTTGTAAACGCTATAACTTTTGCGCAAACCAATCGATAATCGCTAATTGCAATTTTTTTTACCAAAAAATATGTAGAAGAATACGTATCGGCCTAAACTGAGGAAAAAAAATATTTTTTGGGGATATTTATTATAGCAAAAAGTAAAAAATATTGCATTTTTTTCAAAATTGTCGCTCTATTTTTGTTTATAGCGCAAAAAATAAAAACCGCAGGGGCGATCAAATACCACCAAAAGAAAGCTCTATTTGTGGGAAAAAAAGGACGCCAATTTTGTTTGGGAGCCACGTCGCATGACCGCGCAATTGTCAGTTGAAGCAACGCAGTGCCGAATCGCAAAAAGGGGCCTGGTCCTTTGGCTGAAAATTGGTCCGGGGCTTAAGTGGTTAAAGTCTAATGCCTCGTACACACGATCGGACTTTCTGACAACTTGTCTTGCATACACAGGATCACACAATTGTGTGTGTAGACTAATGCCGCGTATACACGACCGGATTTTCCGGCAGAAAAGGTCAGACGGAATAATTTCTTCGGATATTCCGATTGTGTGTGGGCTTCATCTGACTTTTTTTTTCAAAAATTCTGACGGACCTAGAAATAGAACATGTTAGGAATTGATTCCTTCGGAAAGATTTAAATCGGGAAAACCGTTCGTCTGTATGCTGTTCCGATGGACCAAAAACGACGCAAGGGCAGCTATTGGCTACCGGCTATTGAACTTCCTTTTTCTAGTCCTGTCGTATGTGTTGTATGTCACCGCGTTCTAAACAAACGGACTTTGGTGTGATCGTGTGTAGGCAAGTCCGTTTCAGCGGAACTCCGTCGGAAAGACCATCAGAGTTTATTCTGATGGAAAAAACGATCGTGTGTATAACAATTTTGAACGTGAGAACGCGGTGACGTACAACGAGCCGATAAAAAGGAAGTTCAATAGTCATGTGATATCTCTATTCCGAATGCTAGATTTACAAGGGCGAGTGCTTCCGGTTCGTACTTGATTCCGAGCAAGCGTGAACTTTTGTGCGATGAAATTTCCGACAACCACGTTTTGTGGGCGAAAAATTTGAGAACCTGCTGTCAAACATTTGTGGGCGGAAAATCCGACAGCAAATGTCCGATGGAGCATACACAAGGTCGGACTTTCCGACAACAAGCTCCCATCGAACATTTCCCATCGGAAAATTTGACCGTGTGTATTAGAAACCCCACTGTTTTTTGACAACCCTGGCTCAGTCGACGGAATATTTTGACCGGGGGTAAGCTCTTTGTCACCAACAGTATTTGTATCAGATTGTGCCTCCATGTTAATTTATCAACTGGTAACAGTCTCTTCTGTCACAGCCTTGCAGTGGTGCCCTTATTCAGAACCTGTAGCTCAGATTTGCATTTATACCCTGCTACAGCCAACTCTGCATTTGCTTTCAGTACCTTTTGCTACCTTTTGGTGCTGTTTCTATGGGACTGAATAAAAAAAAACATCTAATACTTTGTGAATCTCCGACTCAAGTACTGCAGTATGGTCACAATGGGACTACACACCTGGTCTCAATAAGGAGTGCTTAAATGGAGTTCAGAATCTTGATTCAGTCCCTGATTAAAGGTGCATTTGGCTACTTGTCCAGCTACTTCATTCTTCTGAATTCCTCTACAGTAGACATGTGTGGTTTGTTTAGTTTCTAATTGAAATTCGGACAAATTATTCGTTATAAGGAAATTCGGACGTATATGAATTTCTGAATTACAATGGTAAACAAATTTAAACTAATCCAAAATAACGAAAAAAAATTATTCAATTGAAATTTGAATTCAAATAGTTTTCAAATTGTTTTCGAATTTTAGAAGAAAAATAAAATAGAATAGAAAATAAAGGAATAAAATAGAAAAAAATAGAATAGAGAAGAAAATAATAGAAAATAAAAGAATAGAATAAAAAAAAAAACAATAGAATAGAATAGAAAGAATATAACCATTTCCCAAAATTCAAATAGAATGAATTTGAATTAGAATAGCATAGAAAAGCATTGATTAGAAAAGAAAGAAAATAAATGACTAGAATTGACTAGAAAGAATATAACCATCTTCTGAAATTCGAATTTCGAGTAGAATAAATTTGAATTCAAATTTGAATAGGATATAAAAGAATAGAATAGAATAAACAAATAGAAAAGAATAGAATAGAAAGTATACAACAATTTAACAGTTCTCTGAAATTCGAATTTCAAATAGAATAAATTAGAATTCAAATAGAATAGAAAAAAAGAATAGAATAGAAAATAAAAGAATAGAAAAGAACAAAATGGAATATAAAAAACGATATCAAATGCAATTCGAATGGAATTCAAATCATTTGGAATTCTGAAAATGTGAATAGATTAGAATTCGAATAAACAAAACAAATTCCGAAAATGAAATAAGTAAATTTAGTGAATTTAACTAAAGGTATTTATGTAATTAACGAATAGAAAAAAAAACAAATGTTTTCGTTCTGCACATGTCTATGCTACAGTACTGACACAATTCCCTTGGCTTCCACTTTTGCTTCTTGCATAATATGACTTTGCTTATTCCCTGACCATGGTTGCCTGCCCTGCTGCCAGTGCTGACTTCCAGCCTGTCTGGTTAAGTTCATCCCTTGCTATTCTGTATTGGGTTTGGTTCTACTTGTTTACTTGGCTATCATTCTTCAGGGACACAGAGGATCCACTGTAAAGGGCCCACCCTTTTTTGAAGCCTATTATAGCCTTTGTCTCTAATCACATCCTTCAAAAAAACACTCCCCCATTGGAATCCATAGTACGGTGCCCTGATATTTAGATCAGGGGGCCGGACGCATGGATAGGGGGGGCAGCGCCCATGCACCCTCTATGGAAGGGCCGCCACTGTTGGACCCCCTTTTACCTTTTAGAACTGCCTTAATTCTTCCTGGCATAGATTCAACAAGGTGTTGGAAATATTCCTCAGAGATTTACATGATAGCATCATGCAGTTGCTGCAGATTTGTCGGCTGCACATCCATGATGAGAATCTCCCATTACACCACATCCCAAAGTTGCTCTCTTGGATGAGATCTGGTGACTGTAGAGGCCAATGGAGTACAGTGAACTAATTGTCATGTTCCAGAAACCAGTGGTGAGATGATTTGAGCTTTGTGACATGGTGCATTATCCTGCTGGAAGGAGCCATCAGAAGATGGGTACACTGTAGTCATAAAGGGATGGACTTGGTCAGCAACAATACTCAGGTAGGCCGAGATGTTTAAATGATGCTCAATTGGTACTAAGGGGCCCAAAGTGTACCAATAAAATATCCCCCACACCATTACACTACCACCACCAGCCTGAACCATTGATACAAGGCAGGATGGATCCATGCTTTCATGTGTTTAGAGTCAAATTCTGACCCTACCATCTGAATGTCGCAGCTGAAATCAAGACTCCTCAGACCAGGCAAAGTTTTTCCAATTTTGGTGAGCCTGTGCAAATTGTAGCCTCAGTTTCCTGTTCTTAGCTGACAGGAGTGTCACCCAGTGTGGTCTTCTGCTGCTGTAGCCCATCTGTTTCAAGGTTTGATGTGTTGTTTGTTCAGAGATGATATTCTGCATACCTTGGTTGTAACGGGTGGTTATTTGAGTTACTGTTGCCTTTCTATCATCTCAAATGAGTCTGCTCATTCTACTTTTTCTGACCTTTCCTTGTTAGCCATAGAGATGGTTGTGTGTGAAAATCCCAGTAGATTAGCAGTTTTTGAAATAGACAAGCCCGTCTGGCACCAACAACCATGCCACATAACCCCTTGCCGACCAGCCGCCATCATTATACTGCGGCAGGTCAGTACGATCCCGCGAACTGTCGTAACTATACGTGGGCTCGCGGGATCAGGATAGCATGCGCTGCACTGCGGGGGTGCCAATACTCGTGGCCGACGGTCGCCATGACCGCCGGCAACAATCGATCGTGGGCATGAGAGGCAGAACAGGAACATGTGTGTGTGTTTCACACACAAATCCCTGTTCTGTTCTGTGAGGAGTGACAGATCATGTGTTCCTAATAGCTCACAACCACAATCTGTAATTTCCTCTAGATCAGTCCCACCCCCCCACAGTTAGAACACAGTGAGGGAACACCGTTAACCCCTTGATCGCCCCCTAGTGTTAACCCCTTCCCTGCCAGTGACATTTTTACAGTAATCAGTGCATTTTTAAAGCACTGATCGCTGTATAAATGCCAATGGTCCCAAAAATGTGTCAAAAGTGTCCGATGTGTCTGCCATAATGTCGCAGTCTCAATAGAAATCGCAGATCGCCACCATTTCTAGTAAAAAAAGTAATAATAATAAAAATGCCATAAATCTATCCCCTGTTTTGTAGCCGCTATAACTTTTGCACAAACCAATCAATATACGCTTATTGCGATTTTTTTTTAACCAAAAATATGTAGAAGAATACATATCGGCCTAAACTGAGAAAAAATTAGCTTTTTTTAAAAAAAATGGGGATATTTATTATAGCAAAAAGTACAAAATATTGTGTTTATTTTTCAAAATTGTCACTCTTTTTTTGTTTATAGTGCAAAAAATAAAAACCGCAGAGATGATCAAATACCATCAAAAGAAAGCTCTATTTGTGGGAGAAAAAAGGACGTAAATTTTGTATGAGTGCAACGTCGCACGACCGCGCAATTGTCAGTTAAAGCGATGCAGTGCTGAATCGCAAAAAATGGCCTGGTCATTCAGCAGCCAAATCATCCAGGGCTGAAGTGGTAAAGTCCCTTAAGTCCCCTTTCTTCCCCATTCTGATGCTCGGTTTGAACTTCAGCAAATCGTCTAGATGCCTAAATGCACTTGCTGCCATGTGATTGGCTGATTAGCAATTTGCGTTGCCAAGCAATTGAACAGCTATACCTAATAAAGTGGCAAGTGAGTGTATATATTGCAGCTTACCAATCCTTAGATTTGGTGGCTGCATTCGTTTTCTGTTTTAATTTGTTTCCTTTATTTTCACCTAGTGATCTGCCCAGTAACATGCTTCCTATCATAGGGTGGCTCCTATATCTATGAAGTGAACAACAGAGACAACCTTGGACATCAGCACTGTCTGGAAAGGGAAGTGTTCGTTAAGATTTAAATAAAAATTTAAACCAAAATTTAAGAACCCAGGGACATGACCTGAAACTAACTGGAGGGAAATTTAAAACTGATCTTAGAAAGTATTATTTTATTGAAAGGGCAGTTCATGATTGGAATAATCTACCAGACAGTCAACAGTAAATTGTTTCCTACATACTTGGGATGAACATAGATCTATAGTCAGAGGACAAAGTGAACAAAAAAACAAACAAAACAATAAAAAAAAAAAATGGGCAGACTGGATGGACTACTTTGTCTTTTTCTGTTGTCACTTTTCTATGTTTCTATTTCATAAGTGACAAGCCAGGCTCTAGCTAACACTTTTTAAGCAGTTATTGAAACTGTTTTATTTTTCCTTTTGAGATAAAGGTTTTACATAGTTACATATTTTGTCTGGTTCAAAAAAAGACACAAGTCTAGCCAGTTCAACCAATGAACTTACTTAAATCAATAAAAGCTGACAACTGTAAGCACAGTGTTAAAAAATTTGTCTCAACCCTCTAATTTCCACCTTACAGAATAAACAAGACCAGTGAGTTACAAAAGGTAAATCTTTATTTATTTTTGCTAAATACAAAAAACATTGATGACGCAAACAATGACCCAGTTAGAATATTTAAAACAGGTCTCAAGTACACATTTAAAAATGTTATACAGTAAAATTACTGATTTTGGCTTTGCCAAATTTTATTGAACTTAGCTTTAAATTAGTCCACCGTTAGGCTGCTTAAGCAAAATGTGCTTGAGAAAAAAAAAAAACGCCATATGATTGCCATGTCATTGCTGATATGGTAATCAATGGCTTTGTCTGATGTCACGCGATGTCAAAAGGGGGCGATGCCACTGGGTGATGTAGCAGGATGGCCCTGCCCCTTGCCTATATAATAAATGTCAACATATACGGCGGGAGGCCTCCCAGGAGGCGAGAGCATTTTTATTCTCTTCTATTTTTCAGGTCCGGCGGGCATCATGATTGACAAAGGATTTACATTGAGGGACACTATTATTTTCATTTTTTAATACCTGATACCCATTCACATTAGGGGGGCGGGATCTGGTATAGACTGGGGGGGGGGGACCCCACGTAGTTTTTTCCTTAATTATTTTTACTTTTTGTAAAAAAACTTTTGTTTTTATTTATTTTTTTATTCAGCTGTCAGCGGGGAAACCTATTGACAGCTGGTGACTCATCGGCTGTTAAGGACGCTGCGGTCGGTTTCCCGGTCCTGCTCCTAACAACCAGCTTGACTGCGCCCTGATTAGGCAAAGCTTTGTCCAATCAGGGCGCAGAATGCACTGTGCAGCGGGTGTTCGGCAAATGGCCAAACAGGCAAATGTTCAGCCCCAACTCATGCTCGGGCCGAACTGTTCGCCCATCCCTACTAATAAGTGTGAACGGGGCCTAATGCCCCGTACACACGGTCGGATTTTCCTAATGCCCCGTACACACGGTCGGAAAATGTCCTATCGGACAATGTTGTCGGAAATTCCAACCGTGTGTAGGCTCCATCGGACTTGTTGGAGGCAACAAACGTCACCACGTTCAGAATGATCGGTTTTTCCGACAACTTTGTTCAACCGTGTGTATGCAACACCAGTGTCGGACAAAATCCGATGGATTTTGTGGTCGGATTTTCCGACCGTGTGTACGGGGCATTATAGTCATGTCAGTGCTTACATGGCAATCACAAGGATATTGTTCATAAACAAGGGTTTGGGTTAATGTTAGGGTTTACCACTACTGTTCCTCTGCCCCACAACATCAAATGTCATGTTCCCAGCTAACTAGGGGATGTTTTTTCAAGTGAAAACAGGATCAGGACAGATGAAGTGAGCTTCCCTAGCTCTTAGGAAACATTTAAAACCCACTGCATCATTAATAACTACTTTAAAGAATAAGTTAACCTTTGGAAACATGTTCCCGCTCCTGCAGCCTATTTCCAATCCCCCGTCTAATCGTGATAGTAGGCTGGGGATCTTCTCCACGCACCTGTTGTCACAATTTGAAAAGAATGCGGCCACATCATTCATTCATTCACAGAGTTCTGGGAATAAATGAACTACATGTACCGACAGCCTTTGCAGCTGATGGCTTGTAGTTCTCAATGAACTACCAGGGCACTGGTGAGTTCACTGATACTTTCTGCCATTTAGTAACTGCCTGCCCGTTCAAGGTACAGGCAGACAGCTACACAGACAGTCTGCAGGAGCCTGAGATTGCACCTGTGATCTGCTGGTGTGCATTTATTGTTTTTTTTTTTTTTTTTTAGAAAGGTGAACTTATCCTTTAATTTTGCCTTTCTAATTGACTTCAATGCATTTTGCTGAACGACAAAACTTCTGTGAAATGTTCCAATTTTCACAGAAATTTCTGCAGTGGAAAAACTACTAATTTCACTTATAACCAGTTGCAAATTGTCAGGATCACTTAATTGCTCCTGCTTCTCATTCCAGCATCCGGGTTTTGGCTATTGCATTCTCTTTGCATTCTGTCTGTGTCCACCTGCAAGGTGATTGGTGTTGTCAGTCACCTGTTATAAGCGAGCCAAACGCTCAGTTCCTTGCTTGTGATAGTGAGTGATATCTGTGTTGTTCCTGATTGAGGTCCCTGTCTGTCTGCCCTGCTATACTAGTTTGGATTGTATGACTTCGGACCGGATTATTGGACTATTCCTTGAACTCCTTACCTGGACTGTCATAGAACCATGCTATCTGTCTGCTAAACTGCAAGTATCTGTTTACTTTGCTCAGTTCGCATCTGCCTTGGCGTGGTGGCCAGGCACTATAACAATGTGTATAAGTCCTGGGGGCAACCAAGTACCGGTAGGCCTGCTTGCCTTAAGGGAAAGGGGGCTACTATAGGTGAAGCACACAGTAGCTAGCTATAGTGTCTGACCACCTGCATTGGGGTAGATGTGACGCAAATACATTTTGGAGCAATCCACTTACTGATACAATGAAATTATTCATGTACATATAGGATCATAAACAAATGGGAAAGGAGCTTTAACTACTTCAGCTCCAGAGCCTGAACAGCTTTAAAACAAAACAAGTTCATGGCTGCATGTAAGTTTGTATCTGTTTTGTTCAGTGGGCTCCCAGCTTTAATGTAAAAGTGATCCTGATGGCTGTATAGTCACCGTCTGTTTACCGTCTGTTTACTTTGCTCAGTTCGCATCTGCCTTGGCGTGGTGACCAGGCACTATAACAATGTGTATAAGTCCTGGGGGCAACCAAGTACCAGTAGGCCTGCTTGCCTTAAGGGAAAGGGGGCTACTATAGGTGAAGCACACAGTAGCTAGCTATAGTGTCTGACCACCTGCATTGGGGTAGATGTGACGCAAATACATTTTGGAGCAATCCACTTACTGATACAATGAAATTATTCATGTACATATAGGATCATAAACAAATGGGAAAGGAGCTTTAACTACTTCAGCTCCAGAGCCTGAACAGCTTTAAAACAAAACAAGTTCATGGCTGCATGTGAGTTTGTATCTGTTTTGTTCAGTGGGCTCCCAGCTTTAATGAAAAAGTGATCCTGATGGCTGTATAGTCACCGTCTACTTTAATGGTACTCACAGCATCACCCCATGATGAACCCTACCCTCCGTGTTTCCCAGACTGCCCTGGGAGCCTTGGGGCCCACCAACTCTGTTCAGGAAAGCAACCAATCAACCACAATCTTTGCTTGATTAGCTGCAGCTGAGGGCAGGGGAGACCTTATAGACCCCTAAAGCCTCTAAAATGTGGACCTATCACCTGCTCAATGTTATCACATAGGGGGCTTGTTATCTCTTTGTGACAACAATAGAGTTAAATACAGAAAAAAAAATTTTAAGTAAAAAAAATAAATAAACAGTAATAAAATTGATAACAAAAAAAATTAAAAAAAGAAAACCTGTCACCCCAGTCACATCCACAAATGCAAATGCATGCATACTGCACGAACATGTATGTAACATTGATTGTGCCATACATGTCATTAAATGCTGTGAAGTGTTATATATTGCTGCAGTAATCCTAGGTCCCTCATTTATGGTTTTCTCTAAACTGATGAGCTGTAAAGACATTTAAAGCACCACCCATTGATAATTTGGGGTTTCATTTTATAGATGCACACAGCTGTGTGCCCACTGTCCGTGAACACAGCTCGCCCTGCCATCCAAAAATGCAAGTTAAAGCTCTATCATGCAAAGAAGCTATATCTGAACATGTTCCAGAAATGCCACTGTCTTCTCTGGGATGAAGCTCATTTGAAATGGCCTGCTGCAAACCGAAAAACTGTTCAGTGGTCAGACAACTAGAAATTTGACATATTTTGGCAACCATGGGTGCCATGTTTTCTGGACTAAAGAGGAGAGGGACTTCTGGTTTGTTATCCGCGCTCAGTTCAAAAGCCTGCATCACTGATGATATAGGGGTACATTAGTGCATATGAAATGGGCAGCTTGCACATCTGGAAAGGCACCATCAATGCAGAAAGATACAATATTGTGCAGGTGTGAAGAAATTATGTAAAGTAAGAATGCTTTCAAAAATATATATTTTAATTGTTTATTTTGATCAATTTACAAATGCAAAGTGAGCAAACAGCAGAAACATTTTAATAAAATCAAAAGGCCTCTACTGCAAAATGCGTTAGAGGGGGTTCACCATGGGGACACCATTTTGTTGTAGTTCTGGATGTGTTTTACGAGCCAGTACTAAACCTGACAGTGCGGTTGGTTGGTTGGCATAACAGATCAGGGCATTTGAGAAGTATCAATTTTATTTAGTTTTTGGTTCACTTCCGAGTACGTTGAGTGCCTGATCCCACCCTGTGGTTCTTTCCATCAGTCTCTATATAACTACTGTGCCCTGTACGTATTATTGATTTTTTTATGGTGGAATATTTTTTTTTAGATGTAAATTGACAGCGACAGACCAAATTTAACTGCTTAGCAACCGCCCACTGTAGATTTACTGCAGCAGGGCGCCCACTCTGCACCAGATCACATCCCTGGTACATAATCTGCCAGTTCCGGGTCTGGGGCGTGCACATGCGCCGCTGGCAAAACCCACTCTTGCTGTGATCGAACACAGTGGAAGCCAATCAGCGGGTGCGATGTTCGCCAGGACCTGCTGAATGTTCAGGAAAAGGGCAGATGTATATAAACAAGGCAGATTGCCCTTCTGTGAGGGGGGGGGGATATGCTGATCCTGTGTTCCTGAGCAGGAACCCAGATCTTTACATTTCCCCAGTCAAAGCACCCCCCCCCAGTTATCAATCACTCATAGGGAGCACATTTAACCCTTTGATCGCCCCTGATGTTAACCCCTTCCCTGCCAGTGTCAATAGTACAGTGACAGTGCATATTTGTTAGCATTGATTACTGTATTAGTTTCCCTGGTCCCCAAAAAGTGTCAGTTAGGTACCGGATTTGTCTACTGCAATATCGCAGTCCCACTATAAGTCGCTGATCGCTGCCATTACTAGTAAAAAATAATTTATGATTTCTTGGCCATTTTTCAGAGAATATGAATGATAACACAAAAACGTTTCTTTCACTCATGGTTAGTGTTTGGCTGAAGCCATTTATTATCAATCAACTGTGTTTACTCTTTTTAAATCATAATGGCAACAGAAACTACCCAAATGACCCTGATCAAAAGTTTACATACCCTGGTGATTTTGGCCTGATAACATGCACACAAGTTGACACAAAGGGGTTTGAATGGCTATTAAAGGTAACCATCCTCTGTGATCTGTTTGCTTGTAATTAGTAGACATTAGTTTTCGCCCGAATGCATTTTCGTCCGAATTTCGGGAATTTCCGTGTTTGTTTTAACAAACGATAACTAACGCGCAGAATCCGAACGATCCAAAATTTTAAAAATGCTTTATTTTCATATCCATTATGTTTTCATATCATTGCAACAACAGTTCCATATAGATAGATAAAAGATTCAACATGACGGTATAATAGCGATCTGTGTCTATCAAACCTGCGGTTGAATGTGCCTAACCTAACTATATTAGTCCAAGATTATTACCATAGGCTATATAAGAATTCTAATGTCGTTTGACTATGAATAATAATTAATAATTATGATTATTACTAGTCAAACAGAATTAGAATTCTACTATAGCTTGTGGGCGGAGCATTCGACTGGCTGCTTCGTCGAATTGTCTTAGACACCATAAGCCTTCAATTGACAGATTCATCCTTAATTAATTTGGATTTTCAGACAAATGCATTTTTTAACGAAACTAAATAAATGAAAACGAATTTCGGGAGTAACTAAATAAATTTATTTTTCGGACGAAACTGAAATACAGAAAAAAAATATTTCAGTGTGCACATGTCTAGCAATAAGTGTGTGTGTATAAAAGGTCAATGAGTTTCTGGACTCCTGACAGACCCTTGCATCTTTCATCCAGTGCTGCACTGACGTTTCTGGATTCTGAGTCATGGGGAAGGCAAAAGAATTGCCAAAGGATCTGTGGGAAACGGTAGTTGAACTGTATAAAACAGGAAAGGGATATAAAAATATATCTAAGGAATTGAGAATGCCAATCAGCAGTGTTCAAACCAAATGTAGATAAAACATGCCCCAGTTGAAGACCCAGTCGAAACGCGTCCGGTCAGCTTTCTTTCACTTCCCACATTGCTTTTATCTACATTTTTATCCTGTGATCACCTTTTTAACTTGCATTGAGTTGTACGATAAATCTTTTATTAAAACCATTTTTGGTTGATCTGCACCATATGGAGCTAATTTTTCTATTCTATTCCACGTCCGGATCACAGTGATTTCCCCTGCTCTCCTTATGGTACCACCCTTCGGATCCATCTGGTTGTTGGTTCCTTTGCCTTTGACGTACGGTTGGAGTCACGGAACAACTACATCTAGTGCGAACATCAGGCTGTCGGTCCCATTGCTGTTCTGACGTACGGTATAGAAAACACACGGCTGGAGTCGCAGGACCATTACATCCAGCGTGAGCACCAGGAACCGAGGTGCTATGAGCTTGTTTTACTTACTGCTGTACGGTATGTGTGTCCACCGCATCCGGTAAAAGTACCCAACTTTTCATTTGCACACCTTCTTAGTGTACTTTGGCATTCGATCGATTCATCTGGATTTTATGTCAAAATTCCACCTGGAAGTTGCTCCTCTTCATTGCACTTGTTTGGACATTTATGTTTATTTATTTTTGTCCAAATTTTAGTAGTATTGATTTACACTCGTGTTCATTTTCCTCTTTTTGCTGTTTATATTTGAACAGATAATTCACATGTTATAGTGTGTTCACTACTGCTACACATTCCACCAGTCCTTCTTTTGTGTTCCAGTACAATTCATAATACATAGTGGGTTTATATTTGATCACATTACTTTGTGTAGGTCAGTTCTAGATGTTTTCACATATTTAGCCACATCCTGTCCAGCGCTGCACAAATTTTTATTCATTACCATAGTTTGTAGACACTGTAACTTTTGTGAAAACCAATTAATATACATGTATTTCTTTTACCAAAAATATGTAGCAGAATACAAATTGGCCTAAATTGATGAAGAAATTCGATTTTTTTTTTTAATTTATTGGGAATGTTTTATAGCAGAAAGTAAAAAATATATATATTTTTTTAAATTGACTGTCTTTTTTTTGTTAATAGTGCAAAAAATAAAAACAGCAGAGGTGATCAAATACCACCAAAAGAAAGCTCTATTTGTGGGGAAAACTTACAGCTTCGGACGACCGTGCAATTGTCAGTTAAAGTAACGCAGTGCCGTATCGCAAAAAATGGCCTGGTCATGAAGAGGTAAACCTTCTGGAGCTAAAGTGGTTAAAGTAGATATAAAGCCAATCACAAAAATCTCATAGAATCCTTAATATGTTCCTGTAATATCAGTAACTATTTTTAATCTTTTAAATCTTCAGCTTTCCTTGAAATAATACGTAGTGATCCTGCTACCCTTGTTCAAATACTTCCTGTCATGCGGTGACCACGCTCTGTCCCTTCCTCTCAATTGCCCAATGATTTGATTTAAATGCTATATGCAGATTTTGAAGAGAAGGGGTATGGGATCTGTGAACCCTTCCCTTGTAAAACAGCCCATTCAGTTTGATATATAAATAAAAGTTACATTTTTTGGGGGGGGGGGGGGGGGGATTTTATGTGCTTGGCTGTAACTTTATTTTTTTGAAAAAAAAAATAGTTTTTACTTAAATTTTTTTTCCATCACAAATACTCCACTAACTGTTTTTAAATGCAGATTGCATTGCAAAATATCCTTTCTCACCGCCAGAGACATCACTTTCCAGGTCAGAAGAAGAAAAGGAGGAGAGCAGATGTGTGTCCACTCATCTCCTTCCCCTCTACCTTCCGGGCCCGCCGGTGGGCAAGCAGAGTCCGGGTGCAGCGGCAGGATGCGGCGGTGGGGGGGGGGGGGGCGACAGTCCCGGGGGGTGTGTGAGAGTGTTCGGGCAGCAGCGGAGAGCAGATCGAATGCTCTCACCTGACAGGCAGGAATCTGCCTGTCAGTTTCACACACAATCCCGGTGGCTGTAGCCACTGGATTTTGTGTGTGATACCCCCTGCGGTCCTGGTGGCAAAATGGCATCACAGTCTTAGTCCGTAGGGTTCATCATTGAGTTGGCCCACCCTTTGCAGCTATAACAGCTTCAACTCTTCTGGGAAGGCTGTCCACATGGTTTAGGAGTGTGTCTATGGGAATGTTTGACCATTCTTCCAAAAGTGCATTTGTGAGGTCAGGCATTAATGTGGACGAGAAGGCCTGGCTCGCAGTCTCTGCTCTAATTCATCCCAAAGGTGTTTTATCAGGTTGAGGTCAGGACTCTGTGCAGGCACGTTAAGTTCCTCTCCAAACTCGCTCATCCATGTCTTTATGGACCTTGCTTTGTGCACTGGTGCGCAGTCATGTTGGAACAGGAAGGGGCCATCCTCAATATGTTCCAACAAAGTTGGGAGCATGAAATTGTCCACAATGTCTTCGTATGCTGACACCTTAAGAGTTCCCTTCACTTAAAATTAGGAGCCACTCCTTCTTTTCCACATCAGTGCCTAACCTCACAAATGCACTTTTGGAAGAATGGTCAAACATTCCCATAGACACACTCCTAAACCTTGTGGACAATCTTCCCAGAAGAATTGAAGCTGTTATAGCTGCAAAGGGTGGGCCAACTCAATATTGAACCCTACGGACTAAAACTGGGATGCCATTAAACTCCATGTGCGTGTAAAGGCAGGCGTCCCAACCCTTTTGGTAATCTATTGTGTGTGTGTGTGTATATATATGTAAATTATAAATACCTTTTATTTTTTTATAAGTGATCACATAATCTCTGTTCTCAACTGCATAAGGAGCTTAGAGAGCCGGGGGAGGAGAAATAGCAGCACACTGATCTTCCCAGTGAATGGGTATGCAGGGGGCATGTCAGCACAAGTATGATCATTGGAGCCCTACATGCAGTCTGTGCCCTCCAGCACAGCTAAAAAACTGACCACGCTGGGATGGATGTGCTCTCATGCCTAGCATGGTCCGTTTAAAATAAGCAAGCAGGGGGACTGCCAGGAATTTCACATAACGGAAGCAATAAAAAGAGAACAGGGTGTTTTTTTTAACAAAAGTTCATGGACCAGCAGGCTCATATCAGGAATATGAAATGTTGGAGTAACATATTATTTAAGTAAACTAACTGGTATGGTAGAGTTTACATTAAATTTATTTTTTTTAAACTTTTTTAAAAAGTTGTTCCTTTATCCCAACCGGGCAAAAATGAGTTCTGAATACTCTCTGTGAACCTTTAGCGCTTTGCATAAATTGCATGCAAGACTGCTTGAAATCTTAACTAGTAACTGATATCTGTCATGCAAGGAAAAAAAAATAAAGTCTAGCAAACACAATTCTGGAGTCTCTGGAACTAACTGTGTCAATATTAACCTGACCAAATTAAGAGCAAACTGTCTCTCTTGTTCTTCCCTCTCCTCTCATGGAGAGCACAATATGGCTTTTGTCAGAGGTGCTTCATCATTTTGGCTCAAGGAAACTGTCAGTACAGTTTGGGAATCGTTATTCATGGGCCGATGTCCTGATGAGTCTAATGAAGCCTTTCTGCTGACAACTCATTTGCTAAAAATACCAGGCAATAGAAAGTATTAATGGAAAAGGAAATTTGCTGTCATTTCACAAGTAAAAATATTATTACAGTGAATGGAGGTTTATAAATCTTGTCTTTTTACAGCCTATACATTATATCACTGAAATGATTTAGTTCTCCCCTGTTGATAAACTTTGTGGTATATGCTTAAATTGCAACATAATAGGGTAAACACCAGTTGTGTTGCACACACGCAGAGCAAACAGTCTGTGTGCCATTTGTTGCAAATATAAGCTAATTACCAAAAGACCCCTCTTGAAGAAAAGACCTTTGTTTTCTTTCCAAAAAGTTTTGAGGTTCCAACATTATTTCTTGTATTTTTAAGTTTGCAGAACCCTAAACTTATAGCTTCCTAAATTGCTCTTTCTGGTAACCTAAGTATACTTCTTTGCCATTATTTTGGTGGTAATTGTCAAATTCTATAAAACCATTTATCTTTTTTTTCTTTTTTTTTTTTGTTGTGATTTCTAGAATTTTCTGGTTTGTTATTTTACAGTTTCTGGGTGCTTGCCTGTTCTTCACTGCTTTAGTCAAGCTACGTTGTGCAACAGAGACAATGTTCAAGTATTGATCGGGCAATAAAGTGCTTTTGATCATCTTAGAATCAGGGGCGGACTGACCATTCGGCCACTCAGGCACTTCCCGAGGGCCCCGGGCCACTAGGGGGCCACTAGGGGGCCCCATCAGGGTTGCCAGCCTCAGTAAAACAAGGGACAGTATGTAAAAATCTGTGTTTTTTTTACATCTGTTTCTGAAATGTCCCTTACCGACATCCTTTTGGTCTAAAAATCCAGGGATTATAGCTGCCCCACCTCTCCAGTACCTTCTCAGCCAATAGAAACATGTCTGTGTATACTGTGTACATGTTTGTGTATACTGTGGGATTGTATACTGTGTGTGTGTGTGTATACTGTGTGGCCCCATAATCTCCTATTGCCCGGGGGCCCCATGAGTTGTCAGTCCGCCCCTGCTTAGAATGTATTATTTTACCCAAAGTGTAGTTCATGCTTAGACGTCCAGTATAGGTAGTCATTCAAAGTGAGTTAATTTATACACACTTGTGACAAACCTAGGTATATGTTTAGACAAAAAGGGTTAAAAAAAAAAAGACTCAATGGACCACTCGGTCTTCTTCTGCCATCACTCCTCTATCTGTAGTTCATGTATTTTATGGCTTGTCCATCCCTGTGCTATACATACTTATTTCTGTTTTGAATGCCTGATTTTGCTTCTTGTGAAGGTCATATTTGGTCCACTGATGTCTCACATTGATAGATGACTGGATGACCACTAGCTCCCTCAAACTAAATGGATCAAAAACAGAATTACTGCTCCTCGACGCAAACCAAAGGAAAAAGACGAAGACCCCTTGGACACCACCAACCATCTTGGGACAGACCATCCTTCCAAGCAACAAAGCCAAAAGCCTCGGAGTCATCTTTGATTCAGAGATGACAATGGAGGCACAAATAGGATCCATAATCAGCGGATCCCACCATCTCCTTCGCATGCTACGCAGACTCATCCCCTTCATCCCGGAAAAGGAAAAAGCGGTAGTAGTAGGAACGATCATCAATTCGCGTCTCGACTATGCAAACTCCCTGTACATAGGATTACCGGATTACCAGATTGCACGCCTTCAAATTGTCCAAAACACAGCAGCGAGATTAGTCACCGGAAAGAAACCCTGGGAATCCATATCCCCATCCCTAAGGATGCTCCATTGGCTCAAGGTAAAAGAGAGGATCACATTCAAGACCCTCTGCCTCACCCACAAATGTACACAAGGAAATGCTCCTCAATACCTTTGTGAGAAAATAGAAAAATACATACCAAATCGCAGCCTTCGATCAACAAACCAAAATCGCCTTCTCATCCCCAAAGCTCGCTACAAATCGAAGGGAGAACGAAGATTCGCAGTACAGGGACCCCGTCTATGGAATGCTCTACCGAACAACATCCGCATGGAAGAAAACCATCAGGCCTTCAGGAAAAAACTCAAGACCCACCTCTTCTAATACATGGCATCCCAACATGAGCAGTCAAGCGCCTCGAGGCGATTCAGTTCGCAGTTGCAGCGCTATACAAATCATTCATTCATTCATTCATTCATGTCGAAAAAATAAAATTTTTGTTGCAGAGATGGTTAAAATCGGACTTGTATCTTTGTGCAGACTTCTGGGAAAAAGAGTGATCCAATCACACAAGCAGGAAATTACATCTCTGGGGGTGTTCCATACACAATGTACATAATATAACTGAATGTATAATAATAATAATACTAACATTTATAGGTAAAGTTGATCCAGGGAAAATCCAATTGCCTCTTGGGGGATTCAGGAAGGATTTTTTTCCCCTGCTGGAGCAAATTGGATCATGCTTTGCTGTTTTTTTTTTTTTTGCCTTCCTCTGGATCAACTGTGAGTATCGGATTGTGTACATAGGATTTTTAATTTTTCCCCCTTTTTATCGGTTGAACTAGATGAACTAGATGGACTTGTGTCTTTTTTCAACCAGACTAACTATGTAACTATGTAACTGTGTACGGAACGCCTTCAAGTTGCCATACTGCATTGAATTTTGGAGAAAACGCTGTCGATTAAAAAAGGAAACAAGCTCAAAAAATTACACGTCTTATGTTGCAATTATATATGCTATTATAAAATGCAAAAAGGTTGCGCTAAACGAACATAATATAAATGTGAATAGATAATTGAAGTCCAACAAATGATTAGAGGAAATGTTAGCAATCAACCAAATTATTGAGTCCAATTTCTTGAAACATGTGCTGAATAAAGTGCTGGGTGCTATGAATTCCAAACGGTATCCTTCACCAGGTGAATCACCAACATAAAGTAAGGCTGTACTCTTACCCCACATGGTGAACCCTCTGTTATGGAAGGTCAAACAAGCATAGGACATTGTCAGCTCCTGACATCAAAGGGAACAGTAGTATAAGGGATATGCCTCTCTTCGACAGTTCCTCCAATGGCAACATCAGAACCTCAAGTCCTCCCAGCAAATTCCCAAAATAATTAAAAAAGGGGGGCAACCAATAGTGTAAAAAAAACTTTTTACGGAGTTTTATTCAGACACTGTGCACAACATAGAATACACGGTGCATCAAGGCTTCAAAACTGCATCTGAGAGTTTAAAATTTGCGGTGGCAAGATAGCATCTCCTCGCCCGACCGGTTAAAGGACTTCTTCCGGGGCATAGAGACTGCTACCTGTCACCGCTATAAGTACAAACGTGCCTCCAACCAAGCCTCACTTTCATCTCTTATTTACAAGTAACAGACCAAGCCTCCAACTGGCTCACTGGTTGCTACAAGACTGGCGGTAGGGACGGTTTCGACCGCGCCTCCCTACCACACAGGAAGTGGATGCTATGAACTGGAACAATAACAGAAAGTATTCCCCTAACAGGAAATGGAATTCAGTGTCCCCGAACGAGCGAAAAGCCAAATAAATAGCCAATATGGTAGTAGATCGCAAACAAATGTTGGATAAAACAGTTGGACTCAATAATTTGGTTGATTGCTGACATTTCCTTGAATCATTTGTTGGACTTCAATTATCTATTCACATTTATATTATGTTCGTTTAGCTTTTTTGCATTTTATATTTGTTTATGTGTATATCTCACATTTTTGTTGCTGCTTATTTGTTTGAACTTAACACACAAGCGCAGTGTTTTTTTGTTGTTTATTTACCCATATATATGCTATTATGCTATTATATTGTTTTTTTGTTTGCAATATTTTTTCCCCCAAAAGTATAGATTCCGTAAAAAAATGTGTAAACCCAAAATTTTTTTTTAGCATGTTAGGTATTATGCTTCATTGTTCACAGATTTCTTAAGAAAATATATTTGTTTTAAATCTGTTGTAGTTTTTTTACCTGAGATCCTGTCAGTAACAACACATCTTGTTGCAGACTGACAGCGCTACTCGCAATTATCAGCAGTGTTGTCAGCCTGCCATGCGCTCTCATTATTTATGTGTTGGGCTGCCTATCAGGTCTACCAGTAAGGCAACCCAAAGGCCAACTGAACGAGCTTGCATGACAAGCTAACATCCCTGATGCTATTTGCAAGGCAGTGGCAATTATTGACTTATCGTACTGCTACTGGCTGGATCTCCAGGTAAAAAAACATATTAACCAATTCACAAAAATGATGCATGATGCCAAACATATTGAAAAATCGATATTGAATTTACATATACTTCAACAGTATGTCCCAGCCTTGTAGTTGTTCACTATTATACAATGCAGCTTTCCTAAAACATCTAATTGTATATTATTTTTTTTTTCTTATTCTTGATTGCCTAAATAAATTAAAAGAAGAATTTAAAAAGATTTTTTTTCATTGTTTATAATTGCTTCCAATTGATCCATATTAAGAAAAAAAGGTTATAAACAAGAAAAACAAAAACAGCAATGGGTCAGTCCTGATCTTTTACTGCAAAGGGACATACGATGAGAAAATCGGATGAAAAAAAAAACGCATTCAGAGCGATCATTCAATAATCTATTCATTAGTATACAGCTTTTGAGAGACAATCACAACAGTTCATGGGAAAATATCCAAAGGGACAAGCGAACATTTTTCTCGTAAGTTTAAAGAGACCCTCTACTGCAACTAATTGCTTAAACTGATTGTGGACCACATCCCCGATACATAGAGTCAAAACATTAATTCCTCAGATTGGGACTTTAAACCGGGCCACAAACAGTTTCATGGTAAAAAATATTCAAAACGTATTACACATTGATGATAGAGCAACATGAACATGGGGATATAAGCAACAAAAACAAATATTGGGAGCAGAAATTGAAACCAGCTGCAAGGAAAAGCCCAGAGCTTTGTCAGACAGAACGGCCAACGCGTTTTAAAAAACAAAATGCAGATCTTCTTCAGGGTCAGAGGGCTTGTGGGTTCCAGATTCAGAAATGATGTAGCTGTAGGTGTGGCTGGTGGTGTCTGGCAAGGTAGAGCTCTACCTTGCCAGACACCACCAGCCATATCTCCAGCTACATCATTTTGACTCCAATTTTAAGATCCATAAGACACATCCAGATTTCTGGCTGATGGATACAACCATCTTTAAACCTTGATGTTCTGGATGGTTTAATAACCTTTGATATACACTCTCTATCAACCGGACCTGCATCAAGGGGAAAGTACTATTTTACTTCTCCTTCATAGCTACAGTCTATATAGATTTATACCACTAAGTTATATAATAAGACCATCCCACAATATACGGACCCCTTGCTGATGTCATTCACATTCTATGTTGTCTGTGCACTGCTCAGACGCCAATAGCTTTCTTTTCAATTTTGAGTTATGTTCTTTGTCTTTATGGGTGGAGCATCAACATTTGGGATATAAGCTACAGATCTGGAACCCACAAGCCTTCTGTCCCTGAAAAAGATCTGGATTTTGTTTTTCAAAACTAATTGGATGTTCTGTCTGTCTGACAAAGCTCTGGGCTTTTCCTCGCAGCTGGTTTCTATTTCTGCACCCAATATTTGTGTTTGTTGCGTATATCCCCATGTTCATGTTGCTATATATTATCAATGTGTAATACATTTTGAATATTGTTGTACCATCAAACTGTTTGTGACCCGGTTTAAAGTCCCAATCTGAGGAATTCATGTTTTGATTTTTCTCGTAAAAATAGTTTTTTGTGTAATTAGTATAGCATTGCTTGGAAACAAAAAAATACATTACAATACAATACAAAACATTACATGACTTCCAAAAAATTTTTCTTTCCTACGAGAATTTTCGTAACTTGAGACTAGCATGCAAATAAAAAAAACGGACGATTATTCATCCGATATTCTCATAGTGTGTACAAGGCTTAAGAGTTTTTAACTCTGACGATGCTGAAAACCCTGCAGAGCCATTGCTTCCACAGATTATGGAGGTGAGAAAAATAGGTTTCCCCCTATATAATGGGACTTTAAAGGCTCAAAGAGTATTCATATGTATTTAAAAACAGCAATTTTATTATCCATAGAAGATTACATACAACAAAGTAGCAAAATGTATTGAAAATACGATGCACATAAAATATGGGGTACATGTTACCACGGTGTGATTTTACACAAAAACTATATTGGTATCTACAAATCCGACGTGTTTCAGAGTCACTTGACTTCTTCCTCAGGGATAGTTTTGCAGCTAATGTAGATATAGTCTACAAGATGAAAATCATATTAAAACATATATATATATATATATATATATATATATATATATATATATATATACACACACAGTAGTTCACAAAAGTGAGTTTACCCCTCACATTTTAGTAAATATTTTATTATATCTTTTCATGTGACAACACTGAAGAAATGACACTTTGCTACACTGTAAAGTAGTGAGTGTACAGCTTGTATAGCAGTGCAAATTTGCTGTCCCCTCAAAATAACTCAACACGCAGCCATTAATGTCTAAACTGCTGGCAACAAAAGTGAGTACACCCCTAAGTGAAAATGTCCAAATTGGCCCCAAAGTGTCAAAGGTTGTGTGGCCACCATTATTTTCCAGCACTGCCTTAACCCTCTTGGGCATGGAGTTCACCAGAGCTTCACAGGTTGCCACTGGAGTCCTCTTTCACTCCTCCATGACAACATCATGAAGCTGGTGGATGTTAGAAACCTTGTGCTCCTCCACCAGGATGCCCCACTGATGCTCAATAGCGTTTAGGTCTGGAGACATGCTTGGCCAGTCCATCACCTTTACCCTCAGCTTCTTAAGCAAGGCAGTGGTCCAGCAAATCCCTGATCTGTCTGATATAACTCAATGGGTTATTATAGATACATTTAGTATGTAATCTGCAATATTACTGTCCTTATATTTCTTTTCATAGACACACTGATATATATCAGCATAGTATATGTGCATGCTCCACTTATCCCCTTTTCTCCCCTGTTGGTGGCAGGTGATCCCAGTGTATGCCAACTTGGCCCGTTCCGTTTCTGAGGCCCCTAACCAACTCCCCTGCCATACATCCAGTGGGATTAGGATGCTTGTCTGATGAGATGGCATTTGAATATATTTTTTATGTTTTTATGGATGTGACCTTTTTGAACCATGGTTTTAGGGACACTATGTAAGTACCGCATATGAACCCACTCTTGATATATAAGTTGCCTGAGTATATATATATATATATATATATATATATATATATATATTATATGTGTGTGTGTGTTTCAAAACAATATGATTTTCATCTTGTAAGATATATCTACATTAACTTCAAAACTATTCCTGAGGATAGTGAGACAAGTGACTCCGAAATGCGTCAGTAATGTCTATGCATTCTTCATATGTAGATACCATATACCAGGGATATGCAATTAGCGGACCTCCAGCTGTTGCAGAACTACAAGTCCCATGAGGCATAGCAAGACACTGGGTGTCATGCTTGTGGCTGTAAGAGGCAGAGGCACGATGGGACTTGTAGTTTTGCAACAGCTGGAGGTCCGCTAATTGGATATCCCTGCCATATACAGTAGTTTTTGTGTAAAATCACAATGTGGTAATGTGTACCCCATATTTTATTGCGCATCATATTTTTGATAGGACTATATATGCCATTGTACCTTGCTCCCCTGACACGGCAGTACACACAGAACATAGTGAATACCTGCCACAGAATTCAAGAAAGTAAATGTGTGGGGTCCAGGATCTTGACAAAGTAAGTTTACAAACTTCAGTATCTTTCAGAGTAATGGGAGTAGGCTAGAAATAATGGAATTACAATGTGGACATTAATATATGATTTTACATTTTGACCATAGATCCACTTTATCTGTATCTATTTAACCACATAAGGACCAGGCCTATTTTTGACACCTGTTGTTTACAAGTTAAAAAATTTTTTTTTGCTAGAAAATTACTTAGAACCCCCAAATATTATATATTTTTTTCACACACCCTAGAGCAGGGGTCCTCAAACTACGGCCCTCCAGTTGTTCAGGAACTACAATTCCCATCATGCCTAGTCATGTCTGTTAATGTCAGAGTTTTACAATGCCTCATGGGAAATGTAGTTCCACAACAGCTGGAGGGCCGTAGTTTGAAGATCCCTGCCCTAGAGAATAACATGGTGGCCATTGCAATACTTTATGTCACACCGTATTTGCGCAGCGGTCTTACAAACGCAATTTTTTTGGGGAAAAATACACTTTTTTTGAATGAAAAAAATAAGGTTTTTTTTCTATATTGTGAAAGATGATGATGTAAATTGATACTCAACATGTCATGCTTCAAAATTGTGCCTGCTGGTGGAATGGAGACAAATTTTGGCACTTAAAAATCTCCATAGGCGATGTTTAAAAATTTCTACAGGTTACCAGTTTTGAGTTACAGAGGAGGTCCTGTGCGAGAATTGTTGCTCTTGCTCTAACTATCACTCACATGTGTGGTTTGAACACCGTTTTCATATGTGGGTGGGAGTTACGTATGCGTTCACTTCTGTGGGTAAGCTCAGAGGGACGGGTCGCTTAAATTTTTTTATTTTATTTTTTTTATTTACTTTACTTCTTATTTTTTATTTTTACACTGTCCTTTTAAAGAAAAATGTGGATCACTTTTATTCCTATTACAAGGGATGTAAACATCCCTTGTAATAGAAAAAGATCATGACAGGACCTCTTTATTGTGAGATCTGGGGTCAAAAAGACCTCAAATCTCACATTTACACTTAAAAGCAATAACAATTAGAAAAAGTCATTTTTTTCTTCAATAATCTTTTTAAGGCCGTTGGGCGCAAGTGATGTTTGACGTTGCTGCCGTCATCCAATGGCATAGAGTCGAGTGGGGGCCATCATTCCCCATTCCATAGGGTGGGCACCTCTAAATAATAAATGAATAAATTCAGGGCAAATAATGAGCAAGCCCTGTGTGTAGCAGTAATGCAGAAAAACAACTAAGGTCCATTGACACCAGTGGGCATATATTATGTTGTGCATTACACATTGCACTGCTGTGTGTTGTGCACATGCACTGGAATGTGTTATTACAACACATTGCATTTTTTTCTTTTTTTACCTTATGATTACGATGAATTGCGATAGAATGTATATTGCCATCATTTTATTGCAACGTGCACCAACACAGCATACATCACTGTGGATTAGGCATTTTTTGGGCAAATTTGTCTGTTAGTGAACGTAACAAATAAGAATTTCAAAAAAAGTTCGAAATTTGAAAATCTGAAAACATGAAAATTCAAAAATCTGAAATAATAACTAACTAATAATAACTTAACTATTACTAACTATTTTTTTAATATTTTAAAATATTCTACATTTTAATATTTGAAAATTAGTAAATTCGGAAATTCCCAAGTTCGAAATTCAAAAATCTGAAAACCCTAAAATCTGAAATAATAACTAACTAATAATAACTTAACTATTACTAACTATTTAATTATAGGTATTGGAATTTCCTTTCAAATGTGTCTTTTAGTGAACATAACAAATAAGAATTTCAACAAATTCGTAAATTTGAAAATATCCGAAGAAACAAAAACCTGTTTAACGATTTTTTCCGAATATTCAAAAATTTGAATATTTGATAATTAGTAAATTCAGAAGTTCGAAATTCGAAAATCTGAAAACCCGAAAAAATAACTAGCTAATAATAACTTGACTATTACTAGCTTTTAAATTATAGGTATTGGAATTTCCTTTCAAATTTTGCTCTTAGTCAACGTAACAAATAAGAATTTATCTGAAGTTACAAATTATCCAAAATAACGAATGCCGTATCTAAATGAATGGAACGTATTATTAATAATAAATAACAATATTAATAAAAAACTTTTTTTATTATTATTTATTATTATTAATTCGTCCTGTTCCATTTGTATAGATGCAGAATTCATTATTCTGGATAATTTGTAACTTCGGATAAATTCGTATTCGTTACGACCACTAACAGCCAAATTTGAAAGGAAATTCCAATACCTATAATTTAATAGTTAGTTATTCTTTACACAGAAAATTGAGTACTGTCCGTGATAGATTTTTTATTTGCACTAACATATCATTTTTCATGGACGAGCTTTCAGGGTGTGTCCCCTTCTTCAAGGTCCAAGCGGTATCATTTTTCATGGACGAGCTTTCAGGGTGTGTCCCCTTCTTCAAGGTCCAAGCGGTACTGATTCACAAAAGTTATTCTTTCCAATTTTCGTTCTTATTTTCGAATTTTCAAAGTTTGGAATTTACGAATTGCGATCATAACGAATGACCCGAAAAACGAAAAAAGAAACGAATGAAACGAAAACAAATGAATTTTTCGGCACTTTAGAACTGTTGCAGTATTTACCGAATAGCATCAGTGGTTTGCTGAATGCTTTCACTTGTTGCCTAGCCTGCAATTGTTCTTTAATGACGTGTAATTTGCAAAGGCAATGTGTACTTTACATATATTTTATTTAAATATATTTGGACATTTATTTAGTGAAATGGAAAATATTTCACCTAATTAAATATCAAAAAATGATATTATATTATCGGTATGATTGAAAACTGCTGTCAAGACAGTTTTCATTCACATACAAATGAAGCTTGAATTTAGCAGCAGCAAAGTAACAAGGGATGACAAGTATAAATATTATGAAACGACCTGAAGGCTTTAGTGCACCTTATTAAATGTATGGCACATTATGCCGAGAATGCTGGTTAATCTGACCAAGAGCTGTCTTTTTCAGCAGCTTACCCCCAGGTGTACATTTAGAAGCCATCATTCATATCTTACAGAATAACTCCCATGCAAACACCGTAATGCAGAAACACATTTCCTGCTGTCGAGAACATTTCTGGCAAAATTAATCAACCATTCAACCATTCAGGCTCTTTGCATACCCTTTGTCAAAGTGGGAATACTGAGAGATTTCTCCCCTCTTCCAAGCATTCATTTCACTGAGTTGTAGAATCCATCAAGCTCGCCTTGATTTATTGAACTGTCTCTTGTCTCAGCAGTACCACGACAGCAAATGAACTGGTAACTTCTCCAAAAACAGCAGAGATAAAACAATCTCAAGGAGATTTAACACTTTCTATGGTCGCCTTATGTGTCTTGTTTAACCTTGTCTATACCAGTTCCTTGACATATCATTTACAGCTCCGTATATACAATCGTTTTTTTAGATCCAGGTCACTTGTCATCTCTGAACACAGACTTGATCTCAAATGTTACCGACCGATAACAGATATATTGATACTTTAGGTGGTTTATGATCAGAATGTGTATAAATGTGTGTTAGTATGGTATAATAGATTGTAAGCTCCTTTTTGGATGACGTGTAACAGTTTTTTTTACTCTGCTACATAATTATTAGGTGTAAGTAGTCTTTTAATTTATTAAGTACGTTTTTAAGGTCTATTAATTTCACCCCCGGAAGGATTCATCCCCTTCCCGACAAGAGCACTGTTTGTGATTGGGCACTGCGCCGCTTTAACTGACAATTGCGCGGTCGTGCGACATTGCACCCAAACGAAATCGACGTCCTTTTTTTCCCACAAATAGAGCTTTCTTTTGGTGGTATTTGATAACCTCTGCGGTTTTGATTTTTTGCGCTATAAACAAAAAAAGAGTGACAAATTTGAAAAAAAGCAATATTTTTTACATTTTGCTATAATAAATATCCCCCAAAAGATATATATAAAAAAAAATTATTTCTTTCTTAGTTTAGGCTGATGTGTATTCTACATATTTTTGGTAAAAAAAATTGCAATAAGCGTATATTGATTGGTTTGCGGCAATTATATCATCTAAAAAATAGGGGATAGATTTATGCCATTTTTTATTATAATTTTTTTTATTATTAGTAATGGCGGCGATCTGTGATTTTTATCGCGACTGCGACATTATAGCGGACACATCGGACACTTTTGACACTATTTTGGGACCAATGTCATTTATACTGCGATCAGTGATATAAAGATGCACTGATTACTGTGTAAATGACACTTGCAGGGAAGGGGTTAAACACTAGGGGGCGATCAGGGGCTTAAGTGTGTCCTAGGGAGTGATTCTAACTGTGGGGGGGATGGGCTACCACTGACATGACAGCGATCACTGCTCCCAATGACAGGGAGCAGTAGATCCCTGTCATGTCACTAAGCAGAACAGGGAAATGCCTTGTTTACATAGGCATCTCCCCGTCCTGACACTCCTTGACACGATTGTGGGACACCGGCGGACATCGAGTCCGTGGGACCTGCAGGCACGGTCACGGAGTACGCGGCGGGCGCACACATGCCCACAATGCCACGATTTAAAGGGGACGTACCTGTACACCCATTTGCCCAGCCGTGCTATTGTGGCGACGTACATCGTCGTGCGCTGGTTGGCATGTGGTTAAGCATTTTTTATTAGCTTAAATATAATATTCACCGTACAAAAAAAAAAACAGAGCTTCATACAAATCCAGTAAATACAGAATATGTTACACATTACACAAGGCTTTTGATTACAATCAGAGGTGAAATTATACATTATGTCCTTGTTCACACTGCCAGGGCTTCAAAGTCATCCCTGCGTGACCTTATCGTGGCCTGCATACGACTTCTATAACAGAAGTCAATGCAAGTCATGTGGAAGTCACACCAAAATAGTGCAGGAACCTTTTTCTATGTTGGAGCAACTTGAGTCGCACCGATTAGAACGGTTCCATTGCCGTTAATTGGTCGCAACTTGTCATGCGACTTTGAACAAGTCGCATGACAAGTGTGAACCGGGGCTATATGGTGGGTGAAATGAAATAATAGGTTAGTTAGCATGTAACAGAATCTTTTGGATGAAAACATATTTACAATTACAATTGGAATTTGAGTAAAGCAGCAAATGAAATAATTTATTTTTTTCTAGAATGTTTTTGTGCTGTTCTAAGTCACATTTCCCGCAAGCTGAAAGGCAGCTTAAAAAAGTGCTTACAACTTGTCTTTTTCTACTAACAAAGCTCACTGGAGTCACAAAAGCAATGTCACCTCCTTCTGCTATCGAGTTTAACCTCTTGACCACCAGAAGGTTTTACCCCTTCATGACCAGGGCATTTTGTTTCTATTCACCACTGCACTGCATGTTAACTGGCAATTGCTCAGTCATGCAACACTGTAAATTGCAAATTCAATTTTTATAATTTTTATAATTTTTTTTTCACAGAAAAATATGTTATTTTGGTGATATTTAATAACCACTGTTTTTTTTTGCTATATAAACAAATAATACCAGAAATTAAAAAAAACACACATTTTTCTTAGTTTCTGTTTTTTTTGCAGACAAATAATCTTTTTTCATACATTTAGGCCAAAATGTAGTCTTCTACATATCTTTGGTAAAAAATAACCCAAATCAGTGTTTACTATTTAGTCTGTATGGCCTAACTCATAAGACAGTACAAATATCACCAAATGACCCCTTTTTTTGGAAAGTAGACAGTCCAAAGTATTTAATAAGAGGCATGGCGAGTTTTTGTAAATGTGTACATTTTGTCAAACTTTTTGGGAAAAAGAAGAAATTAAAATAAAAAATGTTTTCACCAGTTCAGTACAACACCATCATATGACTGGTATAGCAGTGATCAGGGATACTGACTGGTAACATTTTCTTTAAGATTTTCTTTTCCTTTTAAAGATTTTTTACATACTCTCATCAGAGTAGTTCAGTGTCTTAGCACCATAGTGTCACTGTCCTAATCAGGGGGGGGGGGGGGGGGGGGGGGGGGGGGGTTGGCATGTGATCAGGGATTTTTGTATTTTTTTTTTTTTACACTGTTATTGCTTATGATCACTCTTATAAGCAACAGTTTTAGCTGTCATGAATGGCTTCCATTCATGACAGCTTGCTTACTATTGTGATATATGATTGGATACAGCTAATCAAATGGTACAAGGTGCCAAGTACTATGTGATAGCTGTGGGCCAATCACAGCATCACAATAGCAAGCAAGGATGCCATTCATGACTGTTTTGTTTACATTGTTAATATGTGATTGCTGTGATTAGTCACACGATTCCTTGGCCGCTGTACTGAGAGTTGTGTCCGACTGTGTCTACCTGACACAGTGGTCACGGGATCATGTCACTGCATGCCCCAGAGGGCGCCCCAGAGCGCATGTGCTTAGCGACATACCAGTACGTATGTACCGCCGCCTGTTTGCAGTAAAAGTGCTGTGTCAAGTGGTAAACAAAGGTTTTATTTACTATAACACGATCCTGGTTTGATCATACAGTAAATGTATAATACTAACAAAGCCACAATGCAGATATCGCAACAGTGGAATTCCAGCTATAACTATCTACTCTTAAATCTGCTCCCATCCCCCTTCTTACTCCTAACTACCCTGTAGAATGAAGATGCTTATACTTACACTATCTATTCTCAGAGCGCTCTAGTCTGGTCATGTGATCTCCCCAGCGGCTGGCTTCAGGGGAGAAAAGAGAGCGCCGACAATGGATGGAATGCCCGGGCGATGATGTCACCCACAGGCATCTGTTGTCAGCTGTCTATCCTCTCCCCTGAAGCCACCACTGGGAGCCGATTACATGAACTGATCTGAGTGCCCTGAGAATAAGTAAGTACAGGGGGTCCCCGACTTACGAACACCCGACCTACGAACAACCCCTACTTACGAACGGGGTGCTGCGGGGACCCTCCGCCATTTTTCTGTGGTTTTCGCCGTCTTTCGGCCGTTCTGCGCATGCGCGGCCATACGGAGCGCCGGAAAATGCCGGAAATGTCCGTAATTTGCCGTGCATGCGCAGAACGGCAACAGACGGAACATCGGAAATGTCCGGAAATCTCCGTATTTGTCGGTCTGCGCATGCGCGCCGACTTACGAACATTTCCGACTTCCGTACACGGGGCCAGTCCCTAACGAGTTCGTAACTCGGGGACCCCCTGTATACGCATCTTCCTTCTACAGGGTATTTAGAAGGGGATGATAACAGATTTAAGATTAGATAGTTATAACCTGGAATTTCACTTTAATACAGATGTGTCCACACAGCACTGTTGGATACCATGGAGGACAAATTGAGGACTGGTTATAGAGTAGACTTTCTCAGACTTTCTTAGCAACACAGAAGCAGTTTTCTTGATAATTTTGCAGGTATTTGCAGTTACTTTTTGGTAAGTTCATTTTAAATACAATGTCGACGTGTAATTGTAAACTAATTTTTGTGAATTCTCAAATCAGCGCTTAATCATTTTGTACTCTAAGTTTATGAGCATTTAATACCTTTTTTGTGCACGTATTCTACAAAAAACTAGCTACAGTATTTGACAGACCCTGTCACTTAGCATATTCAGGACAGAGTAATAAGAGTTTCTTTCAAAGCCTGTTCCCCAAACCACTTTAACTTAGTGTTGCTGGATTCTTTCACCATTCATTTGCTCTGCTGAAGCCACTGTGAAATAGTCAGTCCTGCTGGGTATAGGGGAGAACATGCAACCTCCTCCCATCCTTCCATTACACAGTACTAGAGCCTGATCACCCAATGTCGAATTTAGATCTTGGTGGGGCCCCTCAACATAGAAACATAGAAACTAGATTATATGACAAATAACAAAGTGAACTGAAATGAATGACAAACTGCATTTATTATTAAAAAAAAATATGTTATGTTCCAAAGAAGACACTGATGTTTTTTTGCTCAATTTTATTGACTGTAAGAATACACAATGCCCAGGTAATCGGAACTGGCAAGTCAAACTTTGCAGTTGCGCTTCACACTACAATATTTGCAAAAGGTCTTTCTTCCTGCGCTTAGCATCTGCAAAATCTTTAACTAACTCATCAAACTGTATCATCTTGAGAACACTGCCCTCAACAGCAACTAGGCCCAGAGAATTTAGTCTTTCATGTGTCATCGTGGTTCTCAGATAATTCTTTATCAGTGCCAATTTGTTGAACAACCTTTCTCCCGAAAAACTAGTGACCATCATGCTCAAATAATCTTTTTTTTTATTTTATTTTTTTAAAGTAAGTCTGGGGTCCCCTCTGGCAATTGCTGCTTTGGCCCCCTTACAAATACAGCACTGTGAGAACCCAGTTGACAGGCATGGATATTGTAGTATGACAGCATCAATGCTTTGTAAGCTCCAACATCATGTGACACTGAGCTTCTGGGGGTTAAGTCTGTAGAAGCATGGAGCTGTGAGGAAGAATGGGGAAGGCAAGTACAAATGGGTTGGGATGTGGACTAAAGAGACTGTGGGTGAGATTTACTACAAACGGTGAACACAAAATCTGGGACAGCTGTACATAGTAACCAATCAGCTTCCAGGTTTTATTGTCAAAGCTTAAGGGCTCTTTCACACGGGGCAGATCAGTGCAGATCCGCCCCGTGGATAGCCGCTTGCTCAGCGGGGATCGCCGTAGTGATCTCCGCTGAGCAGTAGGATGACAGGTCCGTCTCTGCACTCCGTGCAGGGACGGACCTGTCAGAGCGCCGCTCTCCCCTATGGGAGATCGGGTGACGACGGACCGTAGCGTCCGTCGTCACCCGATCCGCTCTGCAGACGGATGAAAAAATGGGGTTTTCCTCCGTCTGCAGAAACGGAGCATGGCGGGCACGGACGAGAGCGGGTGTCAGCGGATGCTCATCCGCTGACACCCGCTATCCCATAGGGATACCTGTATGTCCGTTTTTCATCCGAAAACGGATGGATGAAAAACGGACATACGGTCCGTCCGTGTGAAAGAGCCCTTACTGAACAAGCTGGAATTAGAAGCTGATTGCTTACTATGCACAGCTGCCCCAGATTCTGTGTGCAACAGTTTTAGTAAATATGCCCCTGTGTCACCTTTCCCAAAATGGGCAGAGAAACAAAGCCTCTTTAAATAAACAGTTTCATTATGAGGTTCTGCACAGTGGCGGCCCGTCCATAGAGGGTGCACGAGCGCCGCCTCCCCTATCCATGCGTCTGGCCCCCTGATGTACATATCAGTGGTGCCGGACCATGGATTCCAATGCAGTGGTTTGTTTTTAAGCACCTGATTAGAGCCAGAGGCTCTAATGGGCTTCAAAAAAGGGTGAGCTCGGAGTGCAGAGCGTTGCGCTCTGAGCCCACCCAGTTGTGTGACCATAGCAAATAAATTTTTGCTATTAGCACACTAAAGTTCCTCCCTGCCAATCAGGAAGCAGGTCTGTGAGACCTGTTTCCCGATTGGCCAAAGCGTCAGGCGATTCTATTGGAATGCCTAGCGCTTTGGCAGAAGACACACTGCGGAGGAAGCTGGAGGAGCGAACACCGGAGCCGCAGTGGCCGCTGCCCGCACTACAGGAGAGGACACCACAGGCCTACCACACGAGTGGGTAAGTGCCGGGCAGGACCACCCACGCAAGAGGGTGCTGTGCCATGCTGCCGGGTGGGGTGTTGTTTGTGTGCTGCCCCCCCAAAGAAGAACCCACCAGCCTCCACTGGTTCTGCAACTGCATTATGTGCACCAGAATGTTTGAAAAAAGTGCGGAAACTTTTTGAAGAACCCTCATATATACCTGTGTGTATATATAGAGTTTATATCTGAAATATTGTAAAGCCAGTGTAATTTTGCAATATAGAAATATACGGCATCTATGAATACTATTTAAAATAAAACTGTATAAAATAAAACATCTTTTAAAACATCTTTAGGCAAAAGTAATCAGTAAGTTGAAAATGTTGCCTTACAGACATATCTAATTGGCTTGGGAGAAATGTTTAATGCCTCTAATCGTGAAAGACATACAGATAAACTCAAAATTTGCTCTTAATTTAATAAATTATTAACATTGCTTTCGTCTATATCTAGTCTATTTATAATCTCATGAAGTGATATTAAAAAAAGCTATTTCATGTAATGGTTTCCTGTAAGTGTTTCGGTAAGCGCTCTCTATAAGTAATGATATTAGTTTTCACTTACACAAAGGTCACTTTTGTGAGTCTGTCCATTTGTCATGTAAAGTGTGTGAATGAATTACCATTGTGCAGGTAAAATCCACAAGAAAAACTCAGCAGTGGAAGCAGCATGTGGCACTGTTCAAACACGACTTCTTTACTGCATCTCCAGAGTGTCCACCAAGTGCTTTAAACAGCATTTATCATGCCACATCGAGACATTTGTCTCCATAAAGATAGACGACCTTTGCCTGTTAGTGTTCATTAAGAGGGCACCACACAAGGATATTCTACATGTTAGGAGAGATCACTAAACATCTTTGCCTGGAGGATTGATGAGAAAGAGCCCATCTTCAATCTCTGTCCCTAGGAGGCACTTTAAACACCTGCCAACCACAGCACTATCATCAGAAAAACATTTAGAGATTTATCTTCAGGCTGGTAATTATAAGAGATAATTTGTTTGGAGTATGGATAAAGTTGGTCTAGCATAAACAAACTAGAAGCTTGAATTACATGACAAATGCCATTAGCGAGCTACTTAATCACATATATTTGCAGTGGAGCAGGAGAGAGGTCTATTGCAAAGCTTCACCATCTTTCAAAAGCCTGAGCAGTGTGGGTGGCACTACTTGTGAGATATGCAACATTACAAAATGTAAAGGTATCTCACTAAATATTTTTCTTTTTTTTAATACCTGGTAGTTATGAACATATAAAATGTCAATATTGTAAAGGTTAATAGTTGAGAGCGATTGCGCGTGCAATTGTATTTATATTCATACAAATACACATGAAAAAATTCCATTGTATAATTCAAGATACAATCAGATATCTACTCATAACCACAGCAAAACCCATATAAAGTTTTTTTTTTTTTTATGTAGGTGCAGCTTCTCAAATAGAAATCAAATTTTGAACAGAAAAATTATCAAGAATGACCCAGATGTAAGTTGCTTTTGCATATTGGCTTGAAATCATAATTTTGTATTTATATACATTTTATGCAGCATCATAATACTGTACATCCCCTTTTACCAAGTTCCCTAATTACATGATGTATTGTATGACATTTAACATGGTCAAAATGATCACTTCAACCTGCAGTAAAGACACAGATTTAAACTTTTTACATTATCCAAACCAGAGGTAATAAATTCAATAAATCAGTGTCCTCACCCTGCACATCAAATTCCCCCAGTTCACGTCACAATTTAGCACTGCCCCCTTTCACATTTCCCCCACAGTAGTGTGTTCTGTCCCCTTCACCTCAACCCCCCCCCCCCCCCCACGGCAGTGCCCCCCCTTCACACCTCCTCCACATAACTGTCGCCCCTGTAGGCACTATTACTACAGTGATTGCCGTTGGATTCCAAGTCCTGTGCAAGCTGTTGGCTTGCTGCATAGTGAACATTGGAGATCGCTTACTCAGCACAGGCACCAATCAAAGAAAACTTTGCATTTTATCTCAACCCTCTGCATTCATTGAGAAAATGCAATTCTGAATGGCCCCGTGCCAGGTAAGGGCCCTCCTGTGTTCACTAGGCAGCAGGGCAGCCACTCCAGTAGTGGTGCCTACTACAGTCATTTCCAGCTTCCACAGGGATCGCTCAGGTATGGCACATGCATACTTGCATTGGTCCAAGCTGGAACCAATGTAACTATGCAAAATAGTCCATATCTGGATTTTAGCTTTCAGCTGGCCACACATGTGTACTGAACAAGTGACTGAACTTTCGATTACTAAAAGCGAAAGCAATCTAAGATTGCAGAGAGATTAAGATCTAAATTACCCAAAGCACAACCAGGAGACATTTTTAGTGCTTTCAATGAAATTGATTTGCTAACTTCTGGTTTTAATTTGATCTTTTAATAAACTGTTTTAAAGATGTCAATGTATTGCCAAGTTTCAGCTTAACAATCAACCAAATTGGTGGTCTATCTCAAACTTGTGGTTGGTAGATTGCTTAATTTCCATCAAATACAGTCAATCATAATTTCTATTTCCAGGGGTTTAAAAGTAGTTGAAAAGTGACAAAAAATTGTCAAAGGTATGGCCAGCTTTAAGTTTTATATGTCCTCAGCATAGAACAATGGATATTTCTCGATTATTTACAGTACTATAGTCAAATTGTTATTTTGCCATATTGGGCTGTAGAGCCCAATATTTTTATCTCCAATTGATCAAATCTTTAATTATATTTCAAGGCTGTTCTCAATTATGGATGACCTGGGTTCAAATCTGAACTTGGTTTTAACCCAGTTTGCCTGAACCCACTGGAAGCTGTTACTTGATCGTATCCCCACCTGACCAATGAGCTGCCACCTTTTTGAGCCACAACTATAGACTGATGTACTTGTTACGAAATGTTCTATCTAAAATGCTTCAGTGATGAAAAAGCTTTCATTGATTTCAGAATGATTTTCCAGTGTCTGTCAGTCCACCTTTATCACCACTGAATAAGTTAACTTTCTTAACTATGGCCAGAAAAAGAAGCAGCATGGGTGATGTCAATATTGCCTGGGATATGAGAAGCAGACTTAATGTAAGGAAGATGAAAAACAGAAGAGGAAGGGGAGAAAACTGTGCATGGCCTAATTGAAAATAATTTTTATTCCACTAGACAGAGTGATGGTGTTTAATATGATAGACGAAAGTGGAGGTCCCCAGATGTGTGCCTAGCCAGTTTCAATTTAGCCATAGTCTGAGCACATTGCAAATGGAAATTAGGTATTTTTCTCCAGTGGTTCTGAAAATAAAGATCAAGACCATAGCTGCCCAATTAATGCCACCATAATTCTATAAACTCCCAAGCCTGAAACAGCCACCCTACTTTAACGTCTCCTCTTCATCCTTTGGTTCCCACATTTTCTCTTCTACTTCATTGTTATCACCAAACCTGTCAACCTAAATGATAATGAGCTGCAGTTTTGACATCATATAGTCCCTGTCTACCTTCACGTTCCTACCTGTAGATTTGGCACAGTTATAGTTATCATTAACACTTCCATCAGTGCAGACTTAACAGTTTTTCTCAACCTTTTTACACTAGAGGAAGTAATTTTGAGGTCTCAGGGAATCTGTGCTAAAAAAAAAATCTCAAATGTACACTGCACAGTAAAATAGAATTAATAATAAGCTACTGAAATTTTAAATAAAATAACAAAGATTATGGCATACCAAGAATACTTTACTCCCTTGCTCTATGCATAAATAATAATTATGAAAATAAGTTAATAATTTTGACCATAATAAACAAAGGCTGTAAAATTTGTAGTATTACCTTACACTATTTGTCGGTGGAAAAGTCTACACTATTTGTCAGTGGGCTGTGTCCATTGGGGATCAGGGGAGAAATGCCCCCTTACATTGATGGTTTACATTCCCCTTTACATGAACCTGAAAATCAGGTTCATTGGTGATCAGTTTAGTGAATTAAATTACTTATATTGAATGTCAGTGAGAACTGTCTCCTTACATTTGTAGTCATTATAGGTGGGGGATCAATCTCTCATTGTTCACTGCTCAAGGAGCCTCTGGCAATCTCCAGAGGAACTTTAGAATTCCACTAAATCCTGCTTTATAAGAAGTGCTTAAAGTGCTTTTTAACGGAACCACTGCCCACACTCCGCTTGAGTGCTTCCGTCAGTATACAGCCTCCTCCAGTCTGAACATCAGAGATCAGATATTATAGCCAATTGTACAAGACTAGCTGACAATAGCTTGTATGAATCTGGAACACTTATTTGACAAACTCACACAAAATATATACCACAGGAGAACACCCCCCCCCCCTCTCCTGATCATATTACCCTAACAATACAACCTGTAAACAGAAACATAATTAACTAGTCATTTAAACCCAGCCTAGGTGACTTAATGAGATCTCCACTTCAGGTCAGACTTGCTGTCACTGAGCTCAAAGTTCAATACACATTATCATAAGTATAAACACAGAAAACCTTCAGACAATAGCAGGAGACCCCAGTAGCAGACTACCCGGCTCCTATCTACAATAGTCTGAGGGAAAGCTCATACAATGTTCCATCATTCTGATACAGTGGGAATAATTTATCATATATTTCTTGAGGGAAATATTACTGTCCCATTTTAAGTAACCCAAACCATTCTCAGTGTTCATTAAGTAGTTGTCCATCCTTTTCTCGGTCACCCTGTGCCCCCAATAGACACAGGTGCCTTATACATAAGATGCACATAAGATGTACATGAGGAGCTGAAACAAGGGTTTCCCAACCTTTCCTCTCTCCAGCCCCCCCCCTCGCTCCAAGTGCCTCACGTCACATCTCTCCCCTTTCAGCAGTAGACTAACACAGGAGGAGACCCCAGACGGGTTGACTTTGAAGTTAGTCCGTGGTTACTGTCCCCCAATGCCCTTACCCACATGGTACCCCAAACAAATTGTCCCAAACAGAGCATTGCTAACCTCTGCCTCTCTCGCAGAACATACCCGCCACTGGGAAGAAGTGTGAACTGGCCCTTCTCCCTGGAGTCCTTTCAGCAGCTGGAGAGAAGACACGGTGGTTGGACTCCATCATGCTGTCGGGGATCTGGGCCGACTGCCCACATATCTGGGGTATACAGATGGGGACCGTAATCCCATCCACTCCCTCAGGAAACCCATCCTTTGTTAGTTGAGTCTGTTAGCGCTTCAGCTGGAGAAGTTTCTTGTAACTCCACAGGTACTGCTGTTTGGAAATCCCCTGCCCCTATCAGTGTTGTGGGAGAAAGGCCGGCTTCCTCTTCTCTCAGGAAGGCTGAAGCTGTTGTTGGTGCTGGGCAGAGCTCAATGATGTTCTGCCCTGATGCCATCTCTTCTACTGAGTTGAGGTCATCATTCTGGGGCACCTACTGCTGCTGGGACGCCATTCTCTGGTCCTGTCTCCCAGGTGCACGGATCCTTGTTGAGGAGGGGGAATGGCTGCTTCCCCTCCCTGCATCTCTGAAATTCTACTCTGACTGTCCTACGAGGCTGAAGGACCCCTGACCCTCTGTCTTGAGTGTGCTGATCACATGCACCCTACCAGGAAAAAAAATTCTCTAGCAATGCACAACAAACTGAGCATGTGCAGAGTGCCCCAAGGCTCTGTTCTATCAGGAGATGGATTGGGGACTGTGGAAGAAGGGGAGGATCAGAGGAGACAGGATCAAACAGCCTTTTTACACAATGAGCAGGATTAACCACCTAGGTTCCACAGTGAGTATAACAAGCATGCTTTACTGAATATACAGACTGATTTTACTGTTGTGGGTTTAGTAACACTTTAGAGAAGGGTCAAAATGAAGACTAATAAATCTGGGTATATTCAAGCAAGGATGCCTAAAACTTTTTCTTTAGAACCAAAGTTTTTGAGTTATTGAATATTTAGCAAGTAAAAGAAGATTAATTGATATAATGTAAGATTCTACAAACAAAGGCAGTCTTAGAGAAATATTCTCATAAATACTCATGGTTATGCATAATGCCCTCAGCGAACTCATTTGTTAAACATTCAACATCATTGATGAACTATGCACGCTAAAATAAGGAAATGAAGTACCTAATATACACATTCCCTATTTATTCTGTTCAAAACAAAATATCCGTTTAGATTTAAGTTTTTAATAATTTACATCACTAGCAGATTAGTGATGATAATGGCTGAACAAATTAACTCACTATGTTAATTAAAATTAAATGAGGATGATTTAAAAATGAAGCTTAATTGTTCAAATGAATTCAGCTAAGGTTAAATTAAATATTTTTGTAACGTATCATGTAAAATCAATAACTATTCAGTGGTATAGTATAACGTATTATTCTTACAGTGGCTTGAGAGACTGTATATATAAGATTATAGTCAGTATATGTAGAACCATGGCCTACTATGTAAAAAATAATTATGCGCTGCAACACCTAATTTTATGAGCATCTGTACTTACTGTTCTGTCTTACGTGGGCTGTGTGCATCTAGAGACACAAACAGCATGGCTCAGCCCCGCCCTCTTCTCCCTTCTTACAGGATTTGATTGACAGCAGCAGGAGCCAATGGTTCCCATTACTGTCTCTATGCCTGTGAGAGAGAGGGAGAGAAGACAGGCGCTGCTGCAGAGGAGCACAGCACTGGATCAAAAGAGGAGCCAGGCAAGAATTTAAGGAAGGGCTGGGGAAGCTGATCATTAAAGGTTTTTTACCTTAATGCAGAGAATGCATCAAGCTAAAAAAACTAATGCTTATAAAACCACTTGAAGTCCACCTAATGCACTTTTCTATGAGGGTGTGGCAATAATGCACTCCTAAATTCAGTGTAGTGTTGCAATTCTCATATAGTCTGCGCCTGCTTTCAATACAGTTGAATGAGGCGATGTTGTAGGGGGCATATATATCATCATCACTGTTGATTCAAAAGCCTGTAGCTTGTCAATCAGCACCTGGCCACACCTAGTCCTGCCCACTGCTATCTGGTGTAACAGTACTGATTCTGTTGCTGAAATCCTCCCACTGTGTTTTAAAACTGCCATTATGTATGTGTCAGCAACAGCCATAGTTATTATTATTATTATTATTATTATACAGGATTTATATAGCGCCCACAGTTTATGCAGTGCTTTACAATATAAAAAAGAGTTGCTGTTAGTTGCTGTTTATCTGCTGGCCCCCTTACAGTTTTTTTACAAAATGTCCCCAGAAGATGTGCATTGGCATGAAGCGTGACGGGGCGGAGCTACGCACTGGCATCACGCAGCCACTTCTGGTTTCAGGTCTAGTGATCACCGGTTTGGCTCCATGTGGTGAGCACTCTTTCCTTATACAGTGGCATTGTGGTAAGCCTACCCCCCTTGTGGTGCAGAATTGCATCTACAGTGAGAAGATAAGGAGTGGATGGATAGAGCTAGATGACCATAGAGAGATGCTGAGCCCAAATGCATAATTTGTCACGCTTACCCCTAATGCAGGTGGTCAGACACTATAGCTAGCTTCTGTGTTCTTCACCTTTAGCAGCCTCCTTTCAAATAAGGCAAGCAGGCCTACTGGTACTTAGTTTCCCCCAGGACTTATACACAATGCTATAGTGCCTGCCTACCACACTGGGGCAGGCATGAAATGAGCAATGAAAATAGGTACTTGCGGTTGGCAGACAGGCAGAGAGGTTCAATGACAGTCCAGATACAAGGCAAGTGAGGTTCAGAATGTTTAGGGACAAATCAGAGTCAAAAGCCAGGCCGAGTTCAGGAAGTAGTTGATTTCAGTGGCGGCTGGTGCTCAACATTTTTTGGGGGGCGCAAACAAACTGAAAAATTCTGAAAAAAAATCTATTAAACACAGCCACTATGCCCATCAATTGCAGCCACTGTGCCATCAAACGCAGCCACTGTGCCATCAAATGCTGCCACTATGCCCATCAACTGCTGCCACTATGCCCATCAATTGCAGCCACCATAAAACGCAGCCACTGTGCCCATCAACTGCAGCCACTGTGCCCATCAACTGCAGCCACTGTGCCATCAAATGCTGCCACTGTGCCCATCAACTGCAGCCACTGTGCCACCAATGGCTGCCACTATGCCCATCAAATGCTGCCACTGTGCCATCGAATGGCACCACTGTGACCCCCCCCCCCCCCCCGCCTACTCGCTATCTGCCTGGCACCTATCCTGTCTCAGAGGGGCAGCGGGTGACGGCAAGCTGTGACCTCCATGCGTCTCCTTCCGTCCTCTACTCCCGTCCTCTCCTCCCGTCCTCTCCCCCTGATAGGCATCCAATTACAGCACCTGTCATTTCAGCCAATCAGGTAATGGGTAACAGACCCAAGCACCTGATTGGTGGAGAGGCGGTTCGGTGTTAGAAAAGAAAATAATTCACTGTTCTAACACACCTGGGTGAACTGTGAGCGCCAAGCATGGTGCTCGCAGGTCACCTTTTTTGATGCCTATTAGACAGACAGACAAGGAGAATGCCACAGCCAAAACCAGGATGTTGGAATGAGGAGCAGGAAAGCTAGATGCCACTGACATTACCCCCCTTCTGAGGAGGGGCCCGGACCCTTACAGAAAAGCTGGACATCCCACACAGGCTAATCAGGCTGGGCAAAGGTCAGGGGATCAGCGAGGTCAGATTGGTTAGCAGGTGACATGTCACTGTAGTCAAGCTACAAGCTGGATGCAGAGTGGCTTGAAGAAAAGGTTTGCTGGTTTAAAGTGGTTGTAACCCTAAACAAAAACATGCTCCTGTGCCTTTTAGGCACGAGATTTAGCACATTGTCCTGCTCTATGTACAATACCTGGTTGATCCTGCCTGTTCCTGTCTTCCCCTTTTTAAAGTGAGCACGTTTAACATTTGTTGCTGATCTCTGATAATGTAGTCAGTTTACATGCCCCTGTTAGCCTGCTCTCTTCTCAACGTCTCTGCATCTTCCCCCTCCCTCTCTCCCTGTCAGATCCATAGTCAGTCTCCTCCATGCCCCTCCCCTCTTCTCTCCAGCCTGTAATTCTATTCTCTGAAGCTGCTCCAGTGCATTTAAAGTAAAGAAACATGTATTAATTTGTTTGATCCTCTCTGTTTTAGGTCCCTGTTCAATTTTATGAAAGCAATGGCCCTGGAGAATAAAATGCTGGTTGTTGCAATTTTTATCACATGATATTTGTGTATGAGTGTAGTAGTAGATCAAACACAAATTTTCAGGAAAACATACAATTTAATGAATTTTAGTACATACAAACACAATATAATACCCAAATTATTTAGTAAAATATAAAAGATGAAGTTACTCCAAGTAAACAAATACCTAACAACGGGAGAGCTCAGGAAAGGTTGTGGACAGTTGCAGGAGGGGGGGACCCCCTTCCACCCCATGTAAAAGTGATCAGGCTGCTGTATATCACTTTTACAGAAAAGAGAATGCCTGGCTTTGAAAAATTATATCAGGATCATGGCAGCAGCTGCCACTTTTGTTGACAAAAAACATCCTCCCTGGGTGATTTATGTAAAGTGCAAGGATTTAAAAAAAAATTTGTTGCAGATTCCTACTTTTTGTTATTCTGAAGAAATACAGTAGCTGTTTGTTTGTCTGTGTCCAAGTGTCCAAGTGAATGTGAATGGGAGTGACTTCATAATTATTAATCACTTGGACTTGCAGTTTGGGGATGGCCCCTTCCTGTTCCAACATGACTGCGCACCAGTGCACAAAGCAAGCTCCATAAAGACATGGATGAGCGAGTTTGGATTGGAGGAACTTGACTGGCCTGCACAGTTCTGACCTCAACCCGATAGAACACCTTTGGGATGAATTAGTGGGGATACTGCAAGCCAGGCCTTCTTGTCCACATCAGTGCCTGACCTCACAAATGCGCTTCTGGAAGAATGGTGAAAAAATTCCCATAAACAAACTCCTAAAACTGGTGGACAGCCTTCCCAGAAGAGTTGAAACTGTCATAGCTGCAAAGGGTGCATCTGCAAACTCAATATTGTACACTACAGACTAAAACTGGGATGCCATTAAAGTTCATGTGTGTGTAAAGGCAGGCATTCCCTTCTTCATGGGGTGTACAATCTTATGATCTTAACCACTTTCCGCCCGGCCTATAGCAGAATGATGGCCAGGCGGTGGTTCTGTTATCCTGACTGGGCGTCATATGACGTCCTTCAGGATAACATGCCATCGTGCACTTGTGGGGGCGCGCATTGCGGCGATCGGAGGAGCGGTGTGTCAGTCTGACACACTGCTACACTGATCTCGGTAAAGAGCCTCTGGTGGAGGCTCTTTACCACATGATCAGCCGTGTCCAATTACGGCTAATCACGATGTCAACAGGAAAAGCCGGTGATCGGCTTTTCCTCACTCGCGTCTGACAGACGCAAGCCGCGAGTAGACACAAGCTGTTTATCAGCGCAGCACCCCTCAGATGCCCGCACCTTTATCAGGGACTCCACTAGGACCACCAGGGAAGTGGGCAACATGTGGGCCAGGTATGTACCCCATGGCCATCCACATGTGCAAATGATGCCCAATCTGTGCCAGTCAGTGCCCACAAATGGGCACTGACTGGCACCATTATGTACCAAAAAAAATCAGTAATGCCCAGCAATGCCACCCATCAGTGTCCAGCAGTGCCACCTATCAGTGCCCATCCATGCCCATCAGTGCCCACCTATCAGTGCCCACCCATGCCACCTATCCGTGCCACCCATAAGTACCCATCAGTGCCGCCTATGAGTTCCCATCAGTGCCACCTATGAGTGCCCATCAGTGCTGCCTATGAGTGCCACCTATCAGTGCCCATCAGTGCCCATCAGTGACGACCTATCAGTGCCCACCCATGCCACCTATTCGTGCCACCCATAAGTACCCATCAGTGCCACGCATAAGTGCCATCAGTGCCGCCTATGAGTGCCCATCAGTGCCACCTATGAGTGCCCATCAGTGCTGCCTATTAATGCCACTTATCAGTGCCCATCAGTGCCCATCATCAGTGGCCGTCAGTGCCACCTCATCAGTACCACCTCATTGGTGCCACCTCATTGGTGCCCATCAGTGCCACCTTATCAGTGCCCGTCAGTGCAGCCATATCAGTGCCTGTCATTGAAGAAGAAAACTTACTTATTTACAAAAAGATTTAACAGAAACAAAGAAAAACTTGTTTTTTTTCAAAAAAATTGGTCTTTTTTTATTATTATTCACCAAAAGAAAGCTCTATTTGTGGGAACAAAATGATAAAAATTCTGTTTGGGTACAGTGTTGTATGACTGCACAATTGTCATTCAAAGTGCGACAGCGCTGAAAGCTGAAAATTGGCTTGGGCAGGAAGGTGTCTAAGTGCCTGGTATTGAAGTGGTTAAACATCTAAACAATACAGAGTAAAAATATAAATATGCAATGGATCACGGCCTATCCTAGTATAGCGTTATTTGGCAAAGACTAATTGATCCCTCATATACTGTATTTTTAGAGGAAATGAGCAAAGCTAATACCATCATTTAACCCGAGATATTGAGTAGCTTTAAGGTTAGAAAATCAATATTGCCTCAACTTGAAGGGATCTTATTACCAAAGTCTCCTCCCTGGATATGGGGATGGACTCTTGTCAGGGCTTGAAATTGTAATGTATCCACTTTATATTTGTGGTGAGTTGCAAAATGTTTGAGGATTGTTTTTTTCTATTAATCCCCAACGTGATTTTTTATGCGTTTCTAGAAGTTATGTTTTGTTTTCCACACGGTGGGGTTTATTTACTAAAGGCAAATCCACTGTACACTACACCACAGATCTGAGGGGGATGTGCAATAAAAATAAAAAACAGCATTTTAGCTTGCACATGATTGGATGGTAGAAAGCAGCAGAGCTTCCCCTCATTTCAGATCTTCCCCTCAGATCTACAGCGACTGCACTTCCAAGTGCGCTTGTAGTGCACGATGGAATTGTGGAATTTAGTAAATCAACCCCATAGTAGCATCCACAGCCACATATGAGTAAATTAATGACTCCTGTAGTATCACAATTTACAAAATGTGCGGACTTTAATGTTTTATATATGTTATAGCTTATTCTGGAATATGCTCCTACTGATAGAAATGAAACTGTTAAAGTGGATGTAAACCCGATTCATGAAATTTGAGCTGGGCACATATATATCTGCAGTGTTTTCTTATCTCTCTTCAAAGCACTATGTCCCGTAGCTTTCTCCTGCTCCGTTATTCTGTTATCAGCCTGATAACTTCTGACAAGTTCTCCATCACATGTAATAAAAGCAGCCTGCATTTTGTGTTAGGCAGGATGCTATAAATAGATTAACAGAGCCCTGAACTATTCAAAGAACAGATCTGAAAGTCTCTACCTATGAGGAGAGGGGGTGTGTGCCTTTCCTCCAATCAGCTGTCTTGGCTGTATGCCCAGACTTCACTGCAGTCTAACCAGGAAGAGAAAATCTCCTAACAGGAAGCACTTTCTAAAGGATATATACAGTTGAAGACAGCAGATATACATGTAAAACTTATGTAGGGAGATTTGTTTCATCTCTGTGTATAATCTGAGGCTGTTCACTTCACTGAGTATAGGAGAAGGGTTACATCAACTTTAACTTTAATTTAATTAAAATGTTTTTGAATGTGATGGCTGCATTCATTTTATTTTTTTTAGATGTCCTTTCTTCTGTTTTCATCTTGTGATCTGGCCAGTAAATATGTTGTTTTTGAAAAAAATAAAATAAAAAAAATAGGCTCTCCACCAGAATGTATCAGTTGCAAAGGGGAGACAAACTATTTACACTAGCAGGGGCGCTTACAATGATCAGCTTGTATTTATTTATGTAAAACCTTTATCCCAAAAGGAAGAAAAAACTGTTGCCGTAATTGATTATAAAGTATTAGCTTCAAATTGTTAGTGTATTTAAATCTGATAATACATATAACACTCCCCCCTGACAATGCTGCTGTCCAAATGTGCCCCCTGTGCCCATTCATCCAGAGTGGGAGCACTCAAACAATATTTTGCCGCAAGATAGTGGTCATGAATTCCCAAAACATTGCTTTAGAAAGTCTGAGCAAACACCAATGTATTTTTCCTTTAAAATAAAAGAGGGGGGAATCTTGGCTGAGCATGGAGGAGAGGGCGTGCTAGCGCGCTCCAAGCCCCCGCAGTGATCAGGACTTTGGGGGGGAATCTTGGCTGAGCATGGAGGAGAGGGCGTGCTAGCGCGCTCCAAGCCCCCGCAGTGATCAGGACTTTGGACTCAGCTGTGAGCTATGATGAGGCTATGATGCTCAGCTGTTCAGCTGTTTAGCTGTTTACCTGACTGGCCGATACACTGACTCACGCTGGCACAGACCGCTGACATCCACTCACCGCACAAACAGCCGTATCTGCACTCAGGAGAGTTGAGTGGGACAGGAGGAGCACGGGTTGATCGGGAGATCGGGAGAGCGTCTGCCCAGGCATAGCCCAAGTAGAGCCTATTCAAGGCAGCAGCAGCAGGAGCTGGTGGCCGTCCTTCACGTCCTTCACGGATATCTGACACGCCGACACGCTGACAGAGCCTGCCGATACCGCCGACCGATACCGCCGACCGATACCGCTGACACGCACAACCTTACTTTAACCTCCAGTTACCCATCAAGGAGAGCGGACCAGGAGAGTGTTTTTTCTTCAGGTAAACGTCGGCTCAAGATCGCAAAGGCAGGAGCTAGCGGCGGCAGAGGTAAATGCTGAAGGACATAGCATAAATAGCATACAATAGCATACAAATAGCATACAAACAGTATACATTTCTTGGCTATCCCTCTGGATATCTGGATAAGTCTGTATCAGCCTCCTTTGGGTCCCAGTATACAAAGTACAACCTTAATATACCAATTTCGTTATTTTTATTCTCATTTCCATCACCATATATCACCATTGGTAAAATCAATGTCTGAAGTACTCAAGACGGTTATGGTCTGACGGTTGGATTTCTTAACTGATTACTTAACTATGGGACAATCAATATGATTAACTGTGGATGATTGTATGACCCGAGTGATCCCGTTGGTCACCCTGCTATAGTACACTGCTGGAGTAGAATCTAATTCTTTATAAATTTTGGCTGTATTGAACTGTATTGAACTTCACTTTTTTTTTTTCTTTATATTCCCTCCTTTTTATTTGTCTCCTCACTGATCCCATGAGATCACATGGGACGAAGGAGAAAAGGAGTAGGAGTGTGGAACCCATCAGCAAAACTGACACTTGGTTCCTCCAGCAGCCGTCAACCCATAGCCCCCCAGGCCAGCGCTCAGCAGGGGATAGCAGAGTTCTTTCCAATTGGTGGCAGGACTCGTTCACACACTCTAAGGAGAGTGAAGACGAGAGAAGAGAATCCAGGAGCTCTTAAAGTTATTGTTGCCAGTGACACCGTACATGGCGTTAACAACAAGGGTAGCCCAGTGACTCAGGCGCAGTGTTCGGTGAGGGATGAAACCCATAACACAGGAATTACAGGGCAATCTTCCTCTTCCACCCCTATACCTCCATCAGCTAGACTTTTATCATCACCATTACTAACATCAGTAGAATCAGTACCTGAAGTATCTGAAGTACCTCATATAGCTCCTAGTCTCCCAGCTCTTTCTTTGCCGGCACCTGTCCCCGTATCTGCATTTAATCCAAGACCTATACCGGTGCTGGCTTTAACATCAGGACCTATATCAGCACCAGAAGCGACACTGGTTCCCCTGGTGGGAACCTCAACCGAATCTCTTTCGGTATTGGAATTACCAGTACCACTGTTGCCATCATTACCGCCCCTACCTCCTACACCTCTGCTACATTTTCCTGTGCAACTTTCTTTCTTTCCACCACCCCCATCGGTACCACTAATGATGTCGTCAGCTACTGAATTAGGGGAGAAGGAAGTCGCTAAGAGCACCAAATCTAAGGAAGAAAGTCCAATTGGTAAGGTTCCCCCAGGAACACAGATTACTGGTCCAACATATCCTGGAATCTCGGACGGGGCTACACATTCGGAACGTCATAAACGTACAGATATTATGGATTCGATGGAAATTACAGAACTGATAGAGCCAGCCATATCGGGTACTATAAGTAGATATGGAAAGGTGAAGGGGATAGACAATGTAATACACTCAACACCTAGCAACAGTACTGAGAGTATGGAAAAAACAGGGGAGGTAATAGGAGACAGTACAAATAATGAAATAGGACCGGAGACGGGTGGCCTATGGGATTTCTTAAGAGCCCTACCAACCCGTAACGAGATGGAGGCCTTTGTACAACGCCTAGAACATGGTTTCCATAAGGAGCTTCACACTGTAAACACTGAACTACAGGCTACTGGGCTGAAAATAGCAGAAGTGGAGCATTCGGTAGATATGTTAGCAGACCATGTGCACATACAGGAAAAACGCATAGACGCTCAAGAATCACAAATACATACATTGTTTGAGCTAATGGAGAATCAAGATAACCGTAATAGACGCAATAACATTAGGATCAGGGGACTACCCGAGACAGTTAAGGTAGAAGAACTAACCCCAACAGTTAATAAAATTTTTACATCGCTACTGGGGAGACCAGAAGAAACAACTCTAGAGCTAGACAGAGTCCATCGGTCTTTTGGTCCACGCAATACAGATCCAGATAAACCAAGGGACATTATCTGTCGGGTCCATTTTTTCATAGACAAGGAGGAAATTATGAGAAAATCTAGAGAGAGGGGACAGATTAAAGTCATGGAGAACCCTATTCAATTATTGCATGACTTATGCCCATTTACACTGGAGAAGAGGAAGGCGTTAAGGCCACTACTTAAAATGCTGCAAGATCGCAATATTGTATATCGCTGGAATTTTCCTTTCCAATTGCAAATCAAAAAGGAGGGCAGGTGGTATAACCTACGAGACCCATCAGATATCCCGACAATACAAACTGCTATGGGGCTACCAGACCTCCCGCCAATAATTTGGCCACAGACATATACATCATTTAGAAGGACAGAACGTCGGGGGGGCGAGGCAACAAAACAGCAAGATAACAGTAAAGACTAATCGGCCAATCAATCAAAGCATGGAAATAATTATTGTTTAGAGAGTGGCAAGACTGGAGAGTTCTGCTGGAGGGGCTACGCTCCTCTCCTACTTCTCATTCATCTCCTATTTACCCCCTTCCCCTCAAAAGGAGAAGAGGAGGGGGAAAAAAAAAAAAAAAAGAAAAAATTGTTTTTTTTTTTTTTTGTTTTTTTTTTTGTTTTTTTTTTCTTTTCTCTTTTTCCATGTGAGTTAGTATTGAAATGGATCTTGCAATCCTAGAATTGAAATACCTGTATAACTATTCCATGATTTATGATATAAAGCACAACAGATTATAGTTTTGAATATATGAATGATTATGGCGAAGACACAAAGCAGGTGTACCCACTATTTCCATTTCTTCTTGATTTTTTTTTTTTTTCTCCTCATCTTCCCATGTTTACATTTGCCTCTATGTTGCTCTATTTATGCACTGGGAGATATATAGCATATGATAGGCTTGAGATATACTTTTTGAAAGTCCTGATTCACTGCGGAGAGGTACCCACTGTGCTCTCCAAGTTTTTTTTTTTTTCCCCTTAATAGGTACCCCAGTCCTCTGGTAGGGCTTGGGAGTTTTCTTTTTCCTTTTTGGGATCTTTGGGGACCTGCGTGTGTTTTTTTTTTTTTTTTTTTTCTTCTCTTTTTTTCTCCCCAGAAGAGTTAGTAGTGTGCATCTCCCAGAGTAGTACTGGGATTTGCGAGAGGGATCCTCTCGAAACCTATTGTGCTTTTTTTTTTTTTGTTGTTGTTTCCTTCCACCCTCTCTGTCCCCCTCCTTCCCCCCTCCAGATCATCATTTACTTATTATGGCAGTAAATTACACATCCCCAACCGTGTTGAAGCTCTGTACCTATAATGTTAAAGGACTGAATAATAAATCAAAAAGAGGTCAAATTTTATATAGTATGCATAAAGCAAAGGTAGACATTATTTTACTCCAGGAGACCCACTTCCGCACAGGTAGCACTCCAGTGTGTTCGCGTAAACATTATTCTCAATGGTTTCATAGTACTATGCCAAGCTCCAAAGCAAGAGGGGTATCTATTGCTTTTCATAAACAGTTGCCGATAGAATACCTGAATCATAAATCAGACCAAAACGGTAGATATTTATTTTTAAAAATTAAAATATGGAATAAAATCTTCACAATTGCAAATTTTTATATCCCAAACCAAGCCCAAACAACAACAATCTCAAGGTATCTTAACCTCTTGGATGAATTCGCAGAAGGTACAGTTCTTGTAGGGGGAGATCTCAATTTAGCTTTGGACCCTATATTAGACACTTCATCCCAAAGATCAAATATTTCATATCCTTGTTTGAGAGTACTAAAAAAAAAATTCTACGACCATAGGCTACTTGACCTTTGGCGAGTTTTAAATCCTAAAGATCACAACTATACTTATTTCTCTTCAGCACATAAAACATACAGTAGGTTAGATTATTTCTTAACAGGTCCTAAAATACTTGAATGGCACCCGAAAATGGAAATAGGATCTCTTATTTGGTCTGATCATTCCCCAGTATTCTTAACAATAACCCCTCCCCAAACGCAGGGGACGAACTGGTCTTGGCGTCTAAACGACAAATTAATGACAGATCAAATCTGTCATAGGGCAATTATAGATACAATCGATAATTTTATTACAGATCACGAACAAGACGAAACTACACTTCCTATAAAATGGGAAGCTCTTAAAGCTGTACTTCGGGGGGTGTTCATTCAGCAGGGCTCACGCATCAAGAAAGAAAAGTCTAAAAATATTGAAACTACCTTGAAAAAACTTGGTGCGTTAGAAACTCAACATAAAACACACCCATCGGCAGAGCTACTAGCTGACATAACATGTACAAGATCGTCCTTATTACAGCTATATGACACCTATCAAAATTCATACCAACAGAGGCGAGCTTTAGGTAGGTATAGGTATGAGAATAAATGTGGGAGATTGTTAGCTAACAAACTGCACCCACGATCTTCTCAAACTTTTATATCAAGTATAAAAAAAACTTCAGGAGAGCTTACATCAGATCCATTAACCCTTCAACAAATATTCAAGGAATACTTCTCGTCCCTATACAACCTACCACCAATATCCTCTTTGGAAGAGAAAGATATTGAAAACTATGTACGAGAAAACGCTATACCAAGAATAGATAATGGAAATGAGACCGCACTGGACGCACCATTTTCTCAAAAAGAACTATTAGATGTAATCACTAATATACCATCAGATAAAAGTCCTGGCCCGGACGGTTTCACCCCAAAATTCTATAAAACCTACAAAGATCAGCTATCGTCTTTTATGCTTCAGGTATTTAATTCTATTTCTATTAATAACCAATTCCCAAAACAATCTCTGGAATCACATATCACTTTGATTCCAAAACCAGACAAGGATCCAACACTATGCTCTAGCTATCGACCGATATCTCTGATTGGGGTAGATATAAAATTTTTTGCCAAATTGATAGCGCTCCGTCTTCAGCCTCTCCTCCCTGGTCTAGTACATACAGACCAGGTAGGATTTGTTCAAGAAAGAGAAGCACGTGATAACACGATTAAAACTTTTCTCCTAATGAATCACGTTAAAACAGCTAAAATACCAGTATGCCTTTTTTCAGTTGATGCAGAAAAGGCATTTGATCGGGTAGGATGGCCTTTTCTGAAACAAGCATTATTACAAATAGGTATGGGGGAAAATTTATTTAATAAAATTATGGCACTCTATACTGGCCCAGCGGCCAGGATAAAGATCAATGGATCACTGACATCGAGTGTTAGTATACAAAATGGCACACGCCAGGGATGCCCACTTTCCCCTCTACTTTATGTTCTAGTGATGGAGTACTTGGCAACAGCAATTAGACAGAACCCATCTATAACAGGTATAAAAATTAAGGAACAGGAAGTAAAGTTAGCTCTATTCGCTGACGACTTATTACTTTATGTTACTAACCCCCATATTTCACTACCCTCTATACTATCTGAATTCCAGCGATTTGGAACCTTGAGTAATTTTAAAGTAAATATTCAGAAATCAGAAATCCTCAATATATCATTAACATCACAACAAATTAAAGATATAAGTAACAATTTTTCGTTAAAAATTTGCTCAAAAGCGCTGAAATATTTAGGTGTTAAGATCCCTTCCGACCCAACCAATCTTTATTTAATGAACTATATCCCTCTCTTGCAACGTACTCTACTAGATTTGAAAAAATATGACGCTAAGCAACACTCATGGTTTGGGAGGATCAATATACTAAAAATGGATATAATACCGCGCTTCCTATATCTTTTTCAAACTATCCCTGTGCCTATCCCTAGATCTTTTTTCGCAAATCTACAAACTGCATTTGTAAAATTTATCTGGGGATACAAGAAACCTAGATTACGCAAGAAACTATTATTAGCCCCAAAAAATAAAGGAGGAGTAGGTGCACCTGATTTATACTATTATTATGCTTCGGCAGTTTTGACTAGACTAGTGAACTGGTTTCATCATTCTAAAACTAAACAATGGGTAGAAATAGAACAGGGTTTAAACCAACTGGACCTCAAGGTGATACCCTGGTTAGATCTATCCCACAGAGATATCGGTCGAGAGCTACAAAAAAATATGCCTCCCCTTACATCTCATTTATTAAAAATTTGGGCAAAAACAGTAGTACAGCTAGAATTGTCCTCCGCTATGGGACCAATGACCCCGCTTTTTGACAACCCTGACTTTCCTCCGGCAGTAAATCGTACACATTTTTTAATTTGGAACAAAGAGTCTCATCTAAGATTGGGTCAAACTTTTTGTCAGGGAAGAGTCCCCTCCCTACAAAACCTATTTCCTACGCAACAACCATCGGGTAGACAAAGGATGGAATATTGTCAACTGATGTCTTTTTGGACATCAATCTCACATAATAGATCCCTATACAGAGAACTAACCCAAGTTGAAAGCCTTTTGCTACAAGATTCTAAACCAAAACATGTTCTCTCTAAGATTTATAAGATGCTTACCACAAAATACTACTCGGAGCCACCGGAATTTATAAACAATTGGGTAAAGGAGATCAATGTTCCAATAGAGGCGGAAGACTGGGAGAAGGCGTTTAACCTAACCTATTGTTTATCAATAGCAATTAAAGCACAGGAAACTAGTTATAAAATTCTTTCAAGGTGGTACTGGACCCCAGTGACTCTACAGCGTATATACCCAGATAGATCAGATATATGTTGGCGCTGCCACTCAGATAGGGGCTCATTGCTCCATATCTGGTGGGAATGCCCCCAAATTTATAGCTTCTGGGAAAAGATTACACAAATGTATACTATAATCACAGGGGAGGTAATATCCAACACTCCTCAAATTACCCTTCTCTCTATCCTACCAGGCACATACAATAACATAAAAAAAAGTCTTCTTTGTCAATGGTTGACGGCAGCAAGATTGGTTATACCAAGACACTGGCTCTCAACTCAGTCCCCAACAATAACGGAATGGGCCATGGAAATGGACAATATAGAAAGATTAGAAAAACTTTTAGCATATGAATTAGGCAATCAGGATGAATGGATGCGGATATGGGCCCCTTGGAGGAAATATAGAGAAACATAGTTAAATTAGACAATAGCGAAGGCAAGAAATTAGCCTACATAATATGGATCAGGGTAACAACAGTCAGAGCTTCGACACTGAGAAAGAAGGAGGGGACAGGGGGGAAGAGGGGAAGGAGGGGAGGGAGAGGGGGAATGTGGGGATACAAATCTGTGGGGTGTTTTTTTTTTTTTTTTTGTTTTGTTTGTTTTGTTTGTTCTGCTTGTTGTGTTTGTACTGTGTGTTGGTTTATTATTTGTATTGCTTAGTTTGGTGAAGTAATAGTAATTATGTGTTAAGACATTTATAAGAATTATGATGGACTAATTAAGTGACCCAATTTCTGAGTAACCATGTAACTGTCTGAAAATGTCTTAGTTTGCACATTTAATGAATAATAAAATGAGATTGATCATAAAATAAAAGACCTAACATAACCACTGGCTTAGGAGTTTGTGGGTTATGAATGTATAGCGTATAGCTACATACAATGTAAGTACAAATTACTGTATCTCTCTCTCTTTCTCTCTCTCTCTCTCTCTCTCTCTCTATATATATATATATATATATATATATATATATATATATATATATATATATAATTATATGCACCATGTACACAAAGGACAAGGATCCTGGAGTCAAGGTACTTTACATTTCTTACAGTAGCATGCCATAGAATTCCTGCGACTATTCCTACTCAATTTTTTCTTCGTTGATCTTTGTGAAACGTATTATTACCTAGTTGTTTTTTGTTATTCCTGTGTTTGTGTAGATATCTACCCATAATACAACAAACATCTACTCTGAAAAAGACTACGTAATGGCTTCAGGAAGTTAGACTATCATATTTTATTAATCTTCTTTCTCTAAAAACTCATGGAAGTGCTGAATAAATGATGCATATATTCAAGGAACTCATTGAGATTGCTAATGGATTTTAATGGCAGCTATTACTACATATTCCCAACAGCTGTTTGTTTATGAAATTTACAGTTTGCTAAACCTTTGCGTCCAATTCTAAGAGATGTCCCCAATTTATTTATAACAAGCTGACAAAAACACATGGAAGGAAGAGATAAAACGAAATGTATATTGTAAAATGAAAGCGATAGGTATTTAGCATGGAACTTCTAGCACAACAGGGAAAGAAACTAGTTTGGGACAATCCATGCAATATAATGGTAGCAAAAATTTGGTACAGACCACAAATATATCTATTTAACTGCTTCAACCCTGGAAGATTTGGCTGCTCAATGACCAGGCCATTTTTTGCGATTCGGCACTGCGCCGCTTTAACTGGCAATTGCGCGGTTGTACAACGCTGTACCCAAACAAACTTGATGTCCTTTTTTCCCCACAAATAGAGCTTTCTGTTGGTGGTATTTGATCACCACTGCGGTCTTTATGTTTTGCGCTATAAACAAAAGATGATCGACAATTTTGAAAAAAACACAATGGGAGTTATTTACGAAAGGCAAATCCACTTTTCACTACAATTGCAAACTACAAGAGCAAAGTTCACTTGAATTTGCATTGAAAGTGCACTTGGAAGCGCAGTCGCTGTAGATCTGAGGGGGACGTGCAAGGAAAATAAAAAAAAAACAGCATTTTAGCTTGCACATGATTGTATAATAAAATCAGCAGAGCTTCCACTCATTTCAGACCCCGATAACCACCGAGCAAGGGTTGTCGGGAAGAGGCCCTCATCAACATGGGGACAAGGTGCTTTGGGGTGAGGGGTGCAGGGCCCCCCATGCCCCAAAGCACCAACCCCCCATGTTGAGGGCCTGGTACGGTTCAGGAGGGGGGCGGTGTTCGCCCCCTCTCCCTACCTACCGGGCTGCGTGCTCGGATAATGGTTTGGTATGGATCTTTTTGGGGGACCCCACACCATTTTTTCGGTGTGGGGTTCCCCTTAAGATCCATACCAGACAGAAGGGCCTGGTATTGTCTTGGGGGGAACCTCACACAAAAAATGTTTTTTACATTTTTGTGGATCTCCTCTTCAAGACCCTCAGCACACAAGTCGCACCGCAAGTCGGATCATCTTCATCCGACTTCTGGTACGACTTCTATTCAAATCAATGGGCTCCCATAGGGAACCATTGATTTTAAATAGAGACAGAGAAACGCGGCTAAAAGCTAGCGCAGATTAACGTGCATTGAATTCAATGCAAAATGCGGAAAAAATCAAGTTTTTAACGCTGCTTTTTTCCTGGCGTCTGTACTAGCTTTACAGCCCGTTTTTTAAACGTCCTTGTGCATGAGGTCTAACTGTGATAAGCTGTGGTTATTTTGATTAGTCCAGCATGAAAAAAACTTTCCTGGAGGATTTCAGTCCCAGATAGTGCAACTGAAGCAAACAATCAACTACGGGTGGCAAGGCACTGTCAAATTATCTCTGAGATAAAGTTGTGGACAAGCACAAGTCAGGAGATGGATAAAAAAAATCAAAGGCTTTATGAATGCCTAGAAGCACAGTGAAGTCTTTTTTTAAGAAGTAGAAGGTATTTGGTACAACACAGACCCTCCCCTGGATCAGGACGTCGCTCCAAACTGGATGGAAGAGCCAGGAGGAAGCCAGGACAAAACTGGTCAGAGAGGTTACCAAGAGTCCTACAGCAACTCTGAAGCAGTTGCAGGAATGTATGGCATAGAGAGAGGTCATTGTGTGAATGTGAAAACAATATCACGAATTCTCCACAAATATGGCTGGTATAGGAAGGTTGAATGAAAAAAGCTACTCCTCAAGAAAGGCCACATGCATTCACGACTGAGCTCTGCCAAAACACACTTCGAAGAGTCTGAGGCCACAGGTCTGAGACTAAAATGTAATTCTTTGGCCTTAACACCAATGCATACAGTATGTCTGGCGGAAATCCAATACAGCTCGTCATCCAAATAACACCATTCCTACAGTACAGTCCTCTGCCAGAAAGTTGTCAATGGGAAGAAGGTTTACCTTCCAACATGACAATGACCCAAAGCACACAGCAAAAATTACCACACAGTGGTTGATGGAGAAAAGGCTGAATGTCCTTGCATGGCCTAGTCAGAGCCCAGACTTAAACCCCATTGAAAATCTGTGGAATGACTTGAAGACTGCAGTCCACAAACGTCACCAGTAAATTTAATTGAACTTGAGCCGTTCTGCAAAGAAGAGTGGGAAAATATTGCAAAAGTCTAGATGTGTAAATTTAGAGACATATTCCAACAGACTAAAGGCTGTAATTAAAGCAAAAGGTGCTTCAGCAAAATACTGACATAAGGCAAAATTAGTGATTCTGTTTTTGAATTAGTTTTTATTGTTTCTGACATGTTGGTGTTCTTTCACTTGTATCTTTCACTTGGATGTTATAAGTTGCACTAGCAAATACAGCTGTATAAAACAAAAATTTTGTCTGTCTTCATTTCAGGCTGCAAAGCAACAACATGTGATTAATTGGGGGTGATTATTTTCTATACCTACCATATATAATCATTATACAGTATAGTACAGATAGTTTTACAATAAGAATTAACAGAAATAGTAAGTGTGAGCTATTATTTTCTCTAGGCATAAAACACAGACAAACAGTTTAAACCATTAGCAAACTTCCTAAATCTTTAGGGCAATTTGTGTATTGCTGTAGCATGATCTACTCTATATGGTCAATTATAAGTTACTACAAACTACATTCAAGTTATGATAATGTTTGAGCTTAGGGGACTAGTTTATATTTGAACCAAGTGTTGAGTGTTCACAGCACCTGAATCCTTAGCGCAGCAATTTTTTATTTTATATTTAAACCAACACTTTCAAATGTTTAATTTGTCTATATAACTTTTATGTCCTTAAAGCGGAGTTCCAATTAAAAAAAAAATACTGCAGCTGCTGACTTTTAATAATCGGACACTTATCTGTCCCAGGGTCCCATGATGCGATGCCCCGCTCGTCTCCCCCTCCTCTCTGCTATGCCGGCATTGTCTCTGTGGGCGCCCGGCTATGCGCGCTGTGACTGGCCGGGCAATCGTCTGGGACCTGTGACGTGTCCCAGATGATTGCAGAGAGGGAGGGGAGAGGTGATCTTCCTTCCGGCGCCGTGGTGCCCCGCAAGGAAGTGAGAGTTGGAACCCTCTAAAAAGAGGGTCCCCCCCCCCAAAAAAAACGACATGCCAAATGTGGCATGTCAGGGGGTCACCTTCCCTTAAAGTGGAAGTTTCATTTTTGGGTGGAACTCCGCTTTAAAAAACTCAAAGTACACCTTGTCTTCATAAACTCTTGGTAAGAGTAGCACGCCTCTTTCTCAACCACCCCTTAGAGTTTCAGGACTCGTTCACACTGGCACATCTGCATTTGGCTTTTCTACAGGAGAATTGATCTGAATTGCATAAACAACTTTTAAACCTTGCAGATCATTCTTTCCTGAGTTTCCTGATTTCCCACTTCAAAGCCGGTTTAACCACATTTAGGCACTTTCAGAATCATTTATATGCATTTAGTCACATTTAGAGTGTCTTATCAGATCCTAGACACCCCAAATTCCATTTTCTCTAATAGCAGCTAAACTGATGCCACGGAATTTCCATCAGAAAAATCTTGGATGTTTTTTCCGACGGCATTCCGCTCAAGCTTGGCTTGCATACACACGATCACACAAAAGTTCTCTGAACTTTCGACCGTCAAAAACGCAGTGACGTACAACACTATGTCGAGCCTAGAAAGTGAAGTTCAATGCTTCCGAGCATGCGTTGAATTGTTTCCGAGCATGCGTAGGAATTTTGCACGTCGGAATTGGTACAGACGATCAGAATTTCCAAACGGAACTTTTTCCCACCGAAAATTAGAGAACCTGCTCTCAATCTTTTTCTGGCAGGAATTCCGCCAGCAAAAGTCTGATGGAGCAAACACACGGTCGGAATTTCCGACCAAAAGCTAACATCAGACTTTTGCTGGTGGAATTTCCCCTCGTGTGTACGGGGCATGATTGCATCTAAATGTAGATTAACACACAGTGCGAATGGTACCACTGAAAAAAAATTCCTCTAAATACATACATAAATAGTGCCAATGTGAATCAGGCCTAGTTTTCAAAACAGCACTACATACATATTCATTAAAGGTGCAATGCCTGGTGGAACATATGGTTCCACATACACTATATTGTCAACAGTATTGGGATGTCTGCCTTTACACACAAATAAACTTTAATGGAATCCCAGTCTTGGTCCGTAGGGTTCAATATTGAGTTGGCCCACCCTTTGCAGCTATAACAGCTTCAACTCTTCTGGGAAGGCTGTCCAAAAGGTTTTAGGAGTATGTCTATGAGAATGTTTGACCATTCTTCCAGAAGCACATTTGTGAGGTCAGGCACTGATATTGGACGAGAAGGTCTGGATCGCAGTCTCCACTCTAATTCATCCCAAAGGTGTTCTAGTGGGTTGAGGTCAGGACTCTGTGCAGGCCAGTCATGTTCCTCCACCCCAAACTTGCTAATCCATGTCTTTATGGACCTTGCTTTGTGCACATGAATTAAAGTTCATGTGTGTGTGTAATGGAAGGCATCCCAATACCTTTGACAATATAGTATATGTTGAAAAGAACTAAGTAAAAACTGGAATTGAAGATAAGCCAAAAAAAAGTAAAGAGATACAAAAACAGGTAAACAAGTACAACCGAAGTGTCAAAAAAGATAATGCTGTTTAAAATGACCTATTTCAAATCTGCATAGATTAACATCTGCTCAGCATGTAAGATAATGTATTATTTGCATTCTTAATTGAGAAAGCACAATATCGTCAGTCAAGTATGTAAATCTGATTCCTGTTTAAACTCATTTCATGCAAAAAGAAAAGTGTTTCCAAAGCATAAACTATAAAATCTAGTTTTCATATTATCTGTGGTAACAGATGTAATCTCTTCTTCATCTGTATATAAAATTTAAAGTAAACAATGCCATTCCTCTTACTTAGCCCAACTAACAGTATTTTTGCTTAGATGCAGTTGTAAGCTGTCTATCTCTCATGTTTCAGTCTTTTATCTTTCCGCCTTCATTTCCTGGATAACAGCTGTGAAAATTCATGCTATTACTGTTAACATGGTGTAAATAAAAATCACATCTCTGCCCTAACACCCATGTCCATTAAAAGTGCTATGTTGTGTAAACTAGTAAATACATGTAAGGAACGGGGGGTGTCCAAGAAGGTGGAGTGAACAGACGTGCTTTTAAGAGCTGCTTTATTGATCCTGAATCACATTGAAACCGGACTTTTTGAACTACAGATCGACCCACTTGCCGGTGAATGCCTTCTAGACTGCCCGGCCACGGTAAAGGGGGGAAGAAACTTAAATTTCCTCCTGAAATACCACCGGAGACCAGCCCTGCTCCGCTGCGGCCTAGCGAGCAACGCACGCCTCGTGCTAACATGGCATTGCAAACTGAGGCACAGGGGGGATCGCCTTCCTCTGCCCCAGACATCCCTGAAGTCATGGCTGCAATTGCGACTTGTCAGTCGGCGATCACCTCGTGCCAGGCGGCCCTGACTAATAAAATTGAGGAGGTGCAGATGGATGTGGGACTCCTCCGGCAAGACCTGGATAAAGTTAGGTCCCGGATGACTGCGGCTGAACACCGAGTGGGTCATGTGGAGGATGCAGTGAAATACATGTAAGGAACCTACCTACCTACAGAAGGTCTGCTCGGTTGTTCAGAGGTCATATATGATCTGCTTCTTTGTCATAGTCAGGCATGAGGACTTGGCTAAAGGTGGGATCTATAAAACTGTGTTCTTATGATCCACACTCCATTGCACCAGGGTCCATACTCTGATTATTCATTGTAGTGGTCAAATTGTTTCTTGTTGCTGTTGTCATCATTCCTGTCCTCAAAGTGTTCCTTTTATAACACTATCATTGCTAAATCACACTTTCTGTTATCTCTATTCCTTGCCCTATTTCCTAGTATGTCTGTCTCTCAAAACTCACTGTCTGTTTTTAGTCTGCCAAAGCCCTAACACCTTCCTGTCCCTGATTTCTTTAAAGGAAAAGTATGGGAATGCAAAAATAGGTAGTCCATGCTACCCTCATACCTGAATTGGATTTCTTTCTTTCCCCAGTCCTTTAGTTTTTGTAGAATATACTTTTGAAGTGTCCAGAATCAGACTTTATTGGTCCTTTTTCAGTTCAAATGTTTGCAGGGGGTGGACACAGATCACAATCCAGCCCCTTCTTCACTCCCTCCCTCTGGAGGACATGTGGGTGTGTTTGGTGAAGAGGTGCACACCCAGGCTGCTATTTAGAACGAGCACATTCTTCACATGCTTCTGTTTCTATGGCAGCGTGTCCCCAGTTAAAACCTGGAAGCAGAGACAGTGTGATACAAACAGTGAAGTCCTCACCTTTCTCTGGCTGTTATCTACAAGCTCTCCTCTGCAAAACTCCAACACCTCTCCCCTGGCTTTAATTTGTCTGTCCTCCGAATCCCCCCCCCTCCCCTCATTCATTCAAAGTTCATGTCAGTGTCTCCTCCAGCTGATAGGGGAGGGGGGAGAGTCACTGAAAACTTATCGTGTACAGAAATGAACACTGGTGAGCTTTCTACACACAGCACTGTGTTATATCAAAAGAGGAGACATGGTGAGGAGCATAGTGACCTGTGTCTGTTCTCTGAAATGTACACAGTGCTATGTGTAGAGTAGACATGGGAACTGTCAAAAAAATAGTTTCGTTTCGTTTCGTTCCTATTCTTATATAAAAAAATTCGTAACTCGTAATTCGTGTACGAAACTCCGTTCAAATTCGTACGAAATACGAATTTCGTACGAATCATATTTTTTTTTCGAATCGTTACGAATCGTTAGTAAAGTTACGAATCTTTACGAATCGTTAACGCGGTTAATGAATTGTCGGTTCTCGTAACACAGAGAACAATTCGAATCCAACTACAAATATCGAATTTCAATTTCAAGTTACGAATCGTTACGAATCGTTAGTAAATCCAACTACAAATATCGAATTTCAACTAATATGAAAGAAATTATTATAGCGGATATAACGAATGCTTCGAATGATTCGAATGAATTTGAGATTCAGTATATGTAATATTGAGAACTGTTCCTGCACAAAGTGTCATTTTTGCAGGAAAAAAAGCTATTTAAAATCACTCGGCTAATGGATTGTCGGCTCCGTAACACAGAGAACAGTCATTCATTGATAAAAAAAAAAAGCGTAGGGGTCCCCCCAAATTCAATAACCAGGCCCTTCAGGTCTGCTATGGATATTAAGGGGAACCCCAGCCAAAAAAAAAAAAAATGGCAAGGGGTCCCCCTCAAAATCCATACCAGACCCTTATCCAAGCACGCAACCTGGCAGGCCGCAGGAAAAGAGGGGGACGAGAGCGCCCCCCCCCCTCCCTCCTGAACAGTACCAGGCCACATGCCCTCAACATTGGGAGGGTGCTTTGGGGTCCCCCCCCCCCCATTTCCTTTATTAAAATCTTCTTTCTTCTGCTCTTCCTTCTTCCTTTCTTCATCCTTCGGTTTCTTCATCGTCTCCTTCCGGCATCTTCTTCCATCTTCTTCTTCCTCCGATCCGCTTCTTCTTGCTCCTGTCTTCTCGTCCTTCTCGTCGGCATCTTCTTCCATGGCGTTGGCGTCTGTTCTTCTGTCGGGCCGCTCCTCGCAATGGGAGGCTCCCGCTGTGTGAGGCTTCACTCCGGCTGACAGGTCTTTTATAACGGAGGGCATCTGGTGACCCTGCCCACTCTGATGCACAGGGACGTCATGGGAACTTCCCTATGGCTTTCCCCATGACGTCAGAGGGGGGGCGGGGTCACCAGGTGCCCTCCGTTATAAAAGACCTGTCAGCCGGAGCGAAGCCTCACACAGCGGGAGCCTCCCATTGCGAGGAGCGGCCCGACAGAAGAACAGACGCCGACACCATGGAAGAAGATGCCGGATGAGAAGGACGAGAAGACCGGAGCAAGAAGAAGCGGATCGGAGGAAGAAGAAGATGGAAGAAGATGCCGGAAGGAGAAGATGAAGAAACCGAAGGATGAAGAAAGGAAGAAGGAAGAGCAGAAGAAAGAAGATTTTAATAAAGGAATTGTCAAAGACCGTCTCCTGCCATTTTTACCATTTTTTTGACACTTTTTTGGTGAAATGGTAGGGGTACTTTTGTACCCCCTTACCATTTCACACAGGGGGGGCGGGATCTGGGGGTCCCCTTGTTAAAGGGGGCTTCCAGATTCCGATAAGCCCCGCGCCCGCAGACCCCCACAACCACCGGCCAGAGTTGTGGGGATGAGGCCCATGTCCTCATCAACATGGGGACAAGGTGCTTTGGGGGTCTCAGACCCCAAAGCATCCTCCCAATGTTGAAGGCATGTGGCCTGGTACGGTTCAGGAGGGAGGGGGGGCCGCTCTCGTCCCCCCTCTTTTCCTGCGGCCTGCCAGGTTGCGTGCTCGGATAAGGGTCTGGTATGTATTTTGAGGGGGACCCCACGCCATTTTTTTGGCTGGGGTTCCCCTTAAAATCCATCCCAGACCTGAAGGGTCTGGTATGGATTTTCAGGGGGACCCCACGCCATATTTTTTTGGCTGGGGTCCCCCTTAATATCCATAGCAGACCTTAAGGGCCTGGTTATTGAATTTGGGGGGACCCCCACGCTTTTTTTATCAATGACTTCAATGAATGACTGTTCTCTGTGTTACGGATCCGACAATTCATTTGCCGGCAATAGCCGCGAGTGATTTTAAATAGCTTTTTTTCCTGCAAAAATGACACTGTGCAGGAACAGTTCTCTATATTAGATATACTGAATCTCAAATTCATTCGAATCATTCAAATCATTCGTTATATCCGCTATTATAATTTCTTTCATATTAGTTGAAATTAGATATTTGGTAGTAGTTGTTGGAATCGAATTGTTCTCTGTGTTACGGGAACCGGCAATTAGCCGTGAGTGATTTTAAATAGCTTTTTTTCCTGCAAAAATGACACCTTGTACAGAGACAGTTCTAAGCACGGGAAACATGCGCCCCTTCATAGGCATACTATATATATATATATATACTATATACTCTATAGTATGCCTGTGAAGGGGGTCATGTTAAAATCAATCGCAGCTAATTGCCGGTTCCCGTAACACAGAGAACAATTCGAATCCAACAACTACTACCAAAAATCTAATTTCAACTAATATGAAAGAAATTATAATAGCGGATATAACGAATGATTCGAATGATTCGAATGAATTCGAGATTCAGTATATCTAATATAGAGAACTGTTCCTGCACAGTGTCATTTTTGCAGGAAAAAAAGCTATTTAAAATCACTCGCGGCTATTGCCGGCAAATGAATTGTCGGATCCATAACACAGAGAACAGTCATTCATTGAAGTCATTGATAAAAAAAAGCGTACAAAAAGCGTACAAAAGTACCCCTACCATTTCACCAAAAAAGTGTCAAAAATTGTAAAAATGACAGGAGACGGTCTTTGACAATTCCTTTATTAAAATCTTCTTTCTTCTTTCTTCTGCTCTTCCTTTCTTCATCCTTCGGTTTCTTCATCTTCTCCTTCCGGCATCTTCTTCCTCCATCATCTTCTTCCTCCGAACCGCTTCTTCTTCCTCTGGTCTTCTCGTCCTTCTCGTCCGGCATCTTCTTCCATGGCGTCGGCGTCTGTTCTTCTGTCGGGCCGCTCCTCGCAATGGGAGGCTCCCGCTGTGTGAGGCTTCGCTGCGCCTGACAGGTCTTTTATAACGGAGGGCACCTGGTGACCCCCACCCCCCCTCTGACGTCATGGGGAATTCCCCATGACGTCCCCGTGCGTCAGAGGGGGCGGGGTCACCGGGTGCCCTCCGTTATAAAAGACCTGTCAGCCGGAGCGAAGCCTCACACAGCGGGAGCCTCCCATTGCGAGGAGCGGCCAGAGAAGAGACGCCGACGCCATGGAAGAAGAGGCCGGACGAGAAGGAGGGAAAGACCAGAGCAAGAAGAAGCGGATCGGAGGAAGAAGATGATGGAAGAAGAAGATGGAAGAAGATGCCGGAAGGAGAAGATGAAGAAACCGAAGGATGAAGAAAGGAAGAAGGAAGAGCAGAAGAAAGAAGATTTTAATAAAGGAATTGTCAAAGACCGTCTCCTGTCATTTTTACCATTTTTGACACTTTTTTTTTGGTGAAATGGTAGGGGTACTTTTGTACCCCCTTACCATTTCACACGGGGGGGCCGGGATCTAGGGGTCCCCTTGTTAAAGGGGCTTCCAGATTCCGATAAGCCCCCGCCCGCAGCCCCTCACAACCACCGGCCAGGGTTGTGGGGATGAGGCCCTTGTCCTCATCAACATGGGGATAAGGTGCTTTGGGGGGGACCCCAAAGCACCCTCCCAATGTTGAGGGCATGTGGCCTGGTACGGTTCAGGAGGGAGGGGGGCCGCTCTCGTCCCCCCCTCTTTTCCTGTGGCCTACCAGGTTGCGTGCTCGGATAAAGGGTCTGGTATGGATTTTGAGGGGGACCCCACGCCATTTTTTTTTTGGCCGGGGTTCCCCTTAATATCCATAGCAGACCTGAAGGGCCTGGTTATTGAATTTGGGGGGACCCCTGCGCTTTTTTTTTTTTTTATATCAATGAATGACTGTTCTATGTGTTACGAAGCCGACAATTAATTTGCCGGCAATAGCCGAGAGTGATTTTAAATAGCTTTTTTTCCTGCAAAAATGACACTTTGTCATTCGAAACATTCGAATTCATTCGAAGTCATTCGAATCATTCGTTATATCCGCTTTACAGTCCTATCATCCCCATCCCCTGTACTCCTATACAGTCCCATCATCCCCATCCCCGGTACTCCTATACAATCCCATCATCCCCATCCCCTGTACTCCTATACAATCCCATCGTCCCCAACCCCTGTACGGCATATGATGACTCTGTACTGCATGTGATGGCACTGTACGGCATGTGATGGCTCTGTACAGCATGTGATGGCACTGTACAGCATGTGATGACTCTGTACGACACGTGATGGCACTGTGCGGCATGTAATGGCTCTGTACGGCATGTGATGGCACTGTACGGCATGTGATGACTCTGTACGGCATGTGATGGCACTGTACGATATGTGATGACTCTGTACGGCATGTGATGACTCTGTACGGCATGTGATGGCACTGTATAGCATGTGATGGCACTGTACGGCATTTGATGCCACTGTATGGCATGTGATGACTATACAGCATGTGATGACTCTGTACGGCATGTGATGGCTCTGTACGGCATGTGATGGCTCTGTACGGCATGTGATGGCACTGTACGGCATGTGATGACCTTGTACGGCATGTGATGACTCTGTATGGCATGTGATGGCTCTGTACGGCATGTGATGGCACTGTACGGCATGTGATGACTCTGTACGGCATGTGATGACTCTGTACGGCATGTGATGACTCTGTATGGCATGTGATGACTCTGTACGGCATGTGATGGCACTGTACGGCATGTGATGCCACTGTATGGCATGTGATCCTGTAATACTCTATTTACAATGAAGGAAACATTATTACTTTAGGGGTACTAGGTAATACACCAAATATGGGGGAACAAAGCTCTGTCCATGTCTGAAGAGCTCTATGCTTCAGTATGAAAATACAAGTAGATGTGAATGGAAAGTGAATGGAAGGTTTCATTGTCTCATATAAAAATCCAGATACTCCATAAAAGGAATCATCCACAATGTTAGGTCTGTACCAGTAATGCATGGAATGCCTGTGTGCTGTCACATCCATATGTGTATTCTGCTTTACAAATATATTAAAACATACAGATCTGTTGCTCTTAAAACACAATGGGGTTGATTTATTAAAGGCAAATCCACTCTGCACTGCAAGTGCACTTGAAAGTGCACTTGGAAGTGCAGTCGCTGTAAATCTCAGGGGAAGATCTGAAATGAGGGCAAGCTCTGCTGATTTTATCATCCAATCATGTACAAGCAAAAATGCTGTTTTTTATTTTCCTTGCATGTCCCCCTCGGTTCTACAGCGACTGCACTTTCAAGTGCACTCGCAGTGCACTTATAGTGCAAAGTGGATTTGCCTTTAGTAAATAAACCCTTATACACAATAAAAACAGCAGCTGACACTATATTGCTGGGCAAAATGACAAAAAATTTTATGAAAAAATAAACAAAGTTCATCAATGATGAGCTGTTGAAGACAATCGAAACAAAGTCCACAACTAGATAACTCCAGATAAGAATGGATAGAATAGCCACCACCAGCACCCAATGCTACTGACCTATTACCATCAGTGTGTAGGGTACACACAATAAATGTATTGGGTAATGACATCAACGATCCTCCTGCACAGATCGATCAACTCGATCGATCCACAGAGATTTATACTAATCCTCTTCCCATTAGGCAAAAGCACTTAGAGACCGCTTCCATTCATTTAGGATTTCAACGAGTAAACTCCAGCATGCACGTTAATATAAAAGAAAGGGACACTCATTGCGCAGGCATCCAAGTAAACAATTTATTGAATAAGAAAAGTCTAGTACACTCACATGTTTAACCACTTCGCAACCAGGCCAATTCTGACATTTCTCTCCTACATGTAAAATTCATAATTTTTTTGCTTGAAAATTACATAGAACCCCCAAACATTATATATGTTTTTTTAGCAAAGACCCTAGAGAATACAATGACGCTCGTTGCACGGTATTTGCGCAGCGATTTTTCGAACACGTTTTTTTCAGAAAAAAAACAATTTTATGCTTAAAAAAAAACAAAACAGTAAAGTTAGCCCAATTTTTTTTGCATAATGGGAAAGATGAAGATACGCCGAGTAAATAGATACCCAACATGTCACGCTTCAAAATTGCACGCGCTCGTGGAATGGCGCCAAACTTTGGTATTTAAAAATCCCCATAGGCGACGCTTTAACATTTTTTACTGGTTACATGTTTTGAGTTACAGAGGAGGTCTAGGGCTAGAATTATTGCTCTCGCTCTAACGTTCGCGGCGATACCTCACATGTGTGGTTTGAACACCGTTTTCATATGTGGGCGGGGCTTACGTATGCGTTCACTTCTGCGTACGAGCTCACGAGGACAGGGGCGCTTTAAAAAAATTTTTTTTTTTTATTATTGTTAATTTGACTTTTATTTTTTTAAATTTGACAGTTTAAAAAAAAATAAAAATTGATTACTTTTATTCCTATTACAAGGAATGTAAACATCCCTTGTAATAGGAATATTACCTGATCGGACCAATTAACAGTGAGATATGGGGTCAATAAGACCCCACATCTCACCTCTAGGCTGGAAAGCCTAAAATTAAAAAAAAAAAAAAAAACGATCACCGCCTCCCAGCGGAGGCGGCACCGTTATTCGAATGCAGAGGCCGGGCGTGACGTCATCACATCGCGCCCGGCCTCCGAACGATCATAGAGACTCCGGCGACCATCTGGTCTGCCGGAAATCTCTACAGTGATCATCCGGTGCCGGCGGTTCCTGTGTCCGACTCACCAATGGAAGCGGTGAGTCGGTAGAAGCACCGGAGGGCGGTGGGAGGGGGGGCGTCCCTTCCCGCCGCCCATAAGAACGATCAAGCGGCGGAACAGCCGCTATGATCGTTCTTATGGTGCAGGGAATCGCCGGCTGAAACCGGCAATATCTGAATGATGTCTGTAGCTACAGGCATCATTCAGATATACCCCCGCAAACCGGAGGCCGTCATATGACGGCCTGCGGTCGGGAAGTGGTTAAAAATTACTGGCAGGCATATGGAAATGACCAGAGTTTCCAACCAACAAGATGGTCGCCGCGTCCTGGACCACGCCCTACAGTAGGTGCCGCCGATATTGTGTTTCCAGCGCGATCCCATTGCGCTGGTTCTCGGCGACAGGGTTCGCGAACCAGCGCATTCCCGTCGCGCTGGTTCTCGCACTGGCTGCAATAGGAAAATGTCACATTTTAATAAATGCGATAAATAAGCAACAATGTCGCCTCTCTAACACAGTGCCTGGTATTGGCGGGGGTCCAAGTCGGATCCCCGCACCAGTGTGAACCCGGCCTCAATGTCAGCAATGCTTGTCGCTCATTGGGAAAGGAAAAAACTAATTTTTCCTTTCCCGATGCGGCTCGGCGCTGGCTCCCGCAACGGGGCTCGCAGGGTGTCAATCTCGCCGATAAAAGCTGCGAGACTGACACAATATCGCGGGCACCTACTGTACATCACACGTCCCAAGTTGGCTTACCTATGTAGCTTGAGATAGATGCCACAACGACACCACTATACATGCATTTCTACTGCCCACTGGCACTCTCTCCCTGAGTACAACCTTTCCATTGATCAGTAGGCATGCCCCTTACAACACAATATTCATTTTAGGGAATGGGTAACTTGACTGGAGAGATTATTATTTATTAGCTATTCTTAGTTAGCTTGGAGAAAATGCACAGGGTTCATAAGTGACCCCTACCACAACTACACCATTATTCATTAATTTCTCCTGCTCACTGCAGCTGTCTTGACAATAGTATACCTCCTGATATTTAGCGTAATATCCACTATATCACTGGAAACAACCTTTCCATTTATCATCAGTTCTTGATCCTCATATTTTTAGACGCAATGTACTGCAGTGGTATCTGCCACGGGTCGTGTTGGGTAGTTAAGGGCTCACTTTAAGAAAAAGGTTAAGTGTTAAAGTGATTGTAAACCTCCACTGTGCAGTTCGTTTTGTACAGAGTGGCCCCGATCATTCTCTTCTGGGGTATCCCGGAGGCGCTGGTAGCTCCTCCCTGCATCGTATAACCCCCTAGGAGAAGCGCTCTCCCAGGAGCTTACCTTGCGGGCGCGCTCCCGAGTCCAGCATTTGCGTCCATAGACACAGAATGCCGGACTCGGAAATGGGCAGCGTCAGCAGCGATTTGCGGGTGCTTTTAACCCTTTATTTGGCTGCTAACGGGACAAAAAGCGCCTCTAAAACTATGGTAAAGCGCCGCTAAAACTAGCAGCGCTTTATTGCTGACACCCCCCGCACTGTCAGTGTGAAATGGCTCTTAGAGGGGCTGAGGGGGGCTGCTGCACACAGAATAGAATGCAATAAGATAAAAAACATTCTGCCTTTACAATCACTTGAAGACTACTATTGACTACCATTGTAATAGGATGATAAAATATCAAGAGCAAGAAAGATGATATTATCTTCTGTGCAGTGCAGGGCACTGACCTGAAATGCAAAGTTATTCATTTTGTAGGGAGTGGTGACCCAGTGAAACGTCTGCTTTTGCTGTTTTTTTTTTTCAACTGACCAGCAATTTAGCAGCAAGTGAAGTCAAAACGCCTTATCTGCATACTTGTTCAGGATCAGTGACTTAGAAAGTACTAAAGACTAGGTACTAAATTACTAAGGCTAAAACACTAAAGTACAGTGGGGATTGAAAGTTTGGGCACCCCAGGTAAAAATGTGTATTAATGCGCATAACAAAGCCAAGGAAAGATGGAAAAATCTCCAAATGGCATCAAATTGCAGATTAGACATTCTTATAATAAGTCAAAAAAGTTAGATTTTATTTCCATCATTTACACTTTCAAAATTACAGAAAACAAAAAAATGGTGTCTGCAAAAGTTTGGGCACCCTGCAGAATTTATAGCATGCACTGCCCCCTTTGCAAAGCTGAGACCTGCCAGTGTCATGGATTGTTCGCAATCATCGTCTGGGAAGACTAGGTGATGTCAATCTCAAAGGTTTTAAATGGCCAGACTCATCTGACCTTGCCCCAACAATCAGCACCATGGGTTCTTCTAAGCAGTTGTCTAGAAAACTGAAACTGAAAATAGTTGACGCTCACAAAGTTGGAGAAGGCTATAAGAAGATAGCAAAGTGTTTTCAGATGTCAATATCCTCTGTTCGGAATGTAATTAAGAAATGGCAGTCATCAGGAACAGTGGAAGTTAAAGCAAGATCTGGAAGACCAAGAATAATATCAGACAGAACAGCTCGCAGGATTGTGAGAAAAGCAATTCAAAACCCACGTTTGACTGCACGATCACTCCAGAAAGATCTGGAAGACACTGGAGTTGTGGTACACTATTCCACTATAAAGAGATACTTGTACAAATATGGTCTTCATGGAAGAGTCATCAGAAGAAAACCTCTTCTACGTCCTCACCACAAAAATCAGCGTTTGAACTTTGCAAATGAACATATAGACAAGCCTGAGGCATTTTGGAAACAAGTTCTGTGGACCGATGAGGTTAAAATAGAACTTTTTGGCCGGAATGAACAAAGGTACGTTTGGAGAAGAAAGGGCACAGAATGATAATGAAAATAACCTCTGTCCAACTGTTAAGCATGGGGGTCAATCATGCTTTGGGGTTGTATTGCAGCCAGTGGCACAGGGAACATTTCACGAGTAGAAGGAAAACTGGATTCAATAAAATTTCAGCAAATTTTGGATGGTAACTTGATGCCATCTGTGAAAAAGCTGAAGTTAAAGAGAGGATGGCTTCTACAAATGGATAATAATCCCAAACACACCTTAAAATCCACGGGGGATTACATCAAACGGTGTAAACTGAAGGTTTTGCCATGGCCTTCACCATCTCCTGACCTCAACATTATTGAAAATCTATGGATAGACCTTAAAAGAGCAGTGCGTGACAGACAGCCCAGACATCTCAAAGAACTGGAAGACTTTTGTAAGGAAGAATGGGCAAAGATACCTCAAACAAGAATTGAAAGACTCTTGGCTGGCTACAAAAAGCATTTACAAGCTGTGATACTTGCCAAAGGGGGCAGTACAAGATATTAACTCTGCAGGGTGCCCAAACTTTTGCAGACACCATTTATTTTGTTTTCTGTAATTTTGAAAGTGTAAATGATGGAAATAAAATCTAACTTTTTTTTGACATATTATAAGAATGTCTAATCTGTAATTTGATGCCATTTGGAGATTTTTCCATCTTTCCTTGGCTTTGTTATGCACATTATTACACATTTTTACCTGGGGTGCCCAATCTTTCGATCCCCACTGTACGTACTAAAGGCTAGCATGAAGATAAAACAACTGGCATTTTCCAAAGATCAGCATTAGAAACCCCCTACATTTCTATCATTATAAGTTTCCTTTATAGCAGCAGTTTCGAAACTGCAGTCTGCGGTCCAGTTTGCTTGCCTTTATCTGGCCCTTGTGGCATTATTCCTCTCACTGATGTGAGGCACTATTCATCCCACTGACGCCAGCAATGGAGCATGATGAGGTACAATTTCTTTCACTGACACCAACAATGGAGCATGATTCCTCCCACTAATACCAATTATAGGACACTATTTCTCCTTCTACTGACCACAGGTGGTCAGTAATATTTTTACTCCCACTGACACCAACCCTGAGGCATTATTTACATTGATTCTGTGGCATTTTCTACTACCACAGCCCAACCTGCCTTATATCTGAAGGACAGTAAACTGGCCTTTTGTTTACAAAATTTAAAGACCACTGCTTTAAGGTATTGAGGATGGGACTCGAAATATACTCTGAATAACAATGTAGCAGGGCTTATACTTCATAAAATCAGCTTTTTCCTCAGTCTAGTCAATGGACAATGTGATAAATCAATCTGAATTCTAAAAGTATTCAAATGTCTTTTATTGCATTATTTGCTTGCAATGCAAAAAAGCTCTTACCTGACATCAGGACAAGGTAAACCACATTTAAAAAATGTTAACTGCATGTACGTTTGGCCCTGATATAATGTGTTAAAAGAAAAGAACAAGATTATCATGTTTGCATTATCTGGGCTGTGTGTATTAAAATTGCCCTATAATTAAAAAGTAAAGATTTGCTGTTTTATAGGGAACAACTAGAAAGGTAAAGTGGATCTAAACATTTGCTTTGCTAGAGGACTGTGCATCATATACTATAGTCATGTCTTTTTTTTCATATAATACTGCTTTTAAATTTTTCTTATCCACTCTCTACATCTTGGTGCTGCTGATCTCCTCCTTGATTCCTAGAAAAAAAGATCCAGACAAACCAGAAGGGTCCACAGACAGTCTGCTAGGAATCTGACAAGGTCCAAGCATCGTGTACTTCTGGGCCAGTTCGGTGCAATGAAAATCACACACACCCTCCATCTCAATCCTGCAAAGCAGATGAGGAGTTTCAGAGGAGAGAAGCTGTAGATCAGGTTGTACTTATCAGATGGAGTCACCAGAGTATTTATGCAAAGGTTAGAGAATCCATGAACCCAGAGACAAACTTGATCAGTTTGTTGTTGAACCTGGAAGCCAGGAAGTCCACATCCAGCATTGCCCATGTGACAGAGGTCTTAAAATACCTTGGGGTGAAAGAGACCACTCTTTGAAATACAGACATTGACAACTAAGGAAATCTGCCTGCCGATCATCCATGTCCAGAACATGGCAGATGGTGCTAGAGCATGAAGTTCCACCCAAGCTTCTCTTTGAGTTGTGACACTTCTGATTTCTCCTTGATGCATGCCACTGCTATGGCATTGTCTTTCTGAATCCAGGTTGGATGATTATGCAGTCAAGAGATCTGCAAAAGCCGAGGATCAGTTGTCTCCTGGACTGCAGAGTTTGCATGGAGCAAAGAGTCTGGAGTTTGTCCTGAAGGAGGAAAACCTTGGACAGGGCCATATCCTGGACCAGGCACAAATACTCCAAGAGATACAATGGTTCCATTGCCAAATTTTGTGGAGTCAGGATCCATCCGAATCTCTCAAGGGTCTGGACAGTCCAGTGAATGTTGGCTGACAAACGAGCACCTCAGTAAAAATCCCAGGTTTTAGACAAACCAAAGGGAAGGGCCAAAAACTAGTAATGTTGCAAGCCCTCAGCAAAATGCGGAAAGCAAAATGCGGAAAGCATTGGTGCTCCAGGAAGATGGTGCCATGAAAGCCAGAAGGTCCCCAGGATGCAAGGAAGGAATGACTGACCTGGCAGGACCCTTGAAGCACGTTTGTACTAAGAAGAGGAGTTGTGAATCTTCAGATGTTCTCTCTTTTGAGAATGGTGAACAGGTTTGAATAGAAATCCTGGAATGGTTCTTTCTTTGTGACAATGGCAATGACCCTCTGCAGGAGAAGGTGTTCAAGAATAGCATGGCTGTCCATCAATCTCTACAGGGACATTGGCAAGTTTGACACCATGAATTGGGATGGAGGTAGAGATTGGAAGTGCAGTTTGTAGACTCTGAATACCACATTATGGACCCAAACATTTGTAACATCTCTGATGACAACAGAGGCCAGCAGACATCCTCCACATGGAAAACTGAGTTAGTGCCCTCAATCACAGGAGGGCTCGTTTGCAGAACTGGAATACTGGAGGGTCCAGGCTTTACTGCAGAACTGAATTCCAAGCTTTTCTTTGGACTTAAAGGCCTGGGAGAAACAAAATAACTCCTCTTAGGGGCAGAAGAAGAGGATTTCCCAGAAGAAGGTTTATCTTTATTTTTATTTTTCTGAATCAAAAGAGTGTTTTTTCCTTATATCAATGCAATAAAGCAGGGCCACTGCATTTGCGCTTATGATAATATTGCTGCAAGCTAGGGGTTCCCACAAGACATACTCACAATACACTCCTGGAGTAAGAAGGAATCATGCCGCCCAACTGTGTCTCAGAGGATCAGAGTGCTGTAGCTATTGAGCAGATGGAGGGAGAGAGTGAGCCAGTGGAAGAAAAAAGGTATGGTTTGCTTCTCTGAGAGCAGAGAGAAGACATATGTTCTCTAGCAACACTAGAGAATACTATACCAAAGCAAAAACTGAGGCATTCTGACAATAGGAGGGGTTATACTGGGCTGTACTTACAGCTCTTGTTTTTCAGTGTACAATTTCCTGAAGGCAGCTACAAAACCATATTTTTTGCTGTGTCTCATAATGTATAGTTACATATTTACATCCAGTTCACTGTGTGTGTGTGTGTGTGGGGGGGGGGGGGGGGGGGTAATATGTCTCTACCACTTCCCATATCCCTGTATATTGTGTTTAGTATGATGCCCATTTAAGAATTTTTTGGAATTGGAGACATTACCTGCTGAAACCACAGATTGTGGAAGGGAGTTACCACATCCTTAACGCTCTAACAGTAAAAAACCCATTAAGCCGTTTAAGGTTGAACTGCTTATTGCCCAACTTCATCGAGTGGCCACATGTCTTCTTGAGTGACCTGAGACTGAATAGTTTCCTCCCTGTGTTAGAATCACTATTAAGATATATGTACAGTGTATCACTATCATATCTCCTTTTAAGCGTCTCTTTTCTAGGGAGAATATGTTTAATGATTATAAATGTTCCTCAAGAATTGAGATCCTTCAGCCCTCTAATTAGCTTTGTTGCTCTACTCTGAACTCTCTCCAGTTCCAGCAGATCCCTTCTGCGGACTGGAAACCAGAACTGGATGGCATAACGGTCTGACCTGGCTAAGTTCTTTGATGACTCTTGGGTTCAAGCCATTTGGTCCTGGTTATATGTTCACATTAAGTCTTTCCTGTCTTTTTAGAACACTGGCTTCTATTAACCACAAGGACACACTCCTTGCTGTGCTGCTAGCAATACTGTCTTGTTTACTACGCCCCTCCTTTTCCATAGTAAAAACCGAGGAGAAGAATGTAATTAATAGTTATGCATCTCTCGTCTATTTTTGCTACCCTGATTGTGCTCTTACATTTCTTATTGCATTCTTTGTAGTGCTAGAATGTTGACAGTGTCCCCTCAGCTTTATATTTTCGAAAGGACTGTTTTATTCTCTTTAAAGTGTCTAAACCCACAACAGTAAAATCTGTCTGTATATGCAGAATAGCATGCTTGTTATACTCACTGTGCAACTTAAGGGTTAATCCTCTGCATTGTGTAAAAAGGCTCTTTCAGGGTATCTCTTGGCAAGGCCACGGCCAGATAAGACCCAGTGAGCGTAGTGCTGCTGCACATGCTCATTTCCTTGATGATCAGCGCCAGCCAGGTCACATGATATTGACATCACACATGTGGACATGTGTACAGATCCTAAATGACAGCCCAGTCCCTCCCTCCTCCTCCATGCCCCGTAACTAAAAAAGAACACAGTGGGTGGGATGTCACATCTTGATCCCATAACAGCATGATATAGTGGAAATCTCCTCCTACCTGAACACTCAGCACTCAGGCAGACCCTGCAGTTTATCATGGGACCGTGGTAAACAGATCAGCCAAAAAGGTATATAGTGGCAGTGTTTTAATGTAAAAAGAAGATTTATAAGCTGTGGGCACTGTGGGGGGCCGATTAACTATTTTTATATTACTGGGTTTAGTAACACTTTAATGTGCCCTTTTACACTTAAATTTAGCCACCCAGGTTTAGCCTTAGTTCTTTTATATTTGTTGCTCGATGGAATACACTAGTTAATGCCATTACCTAAAATGTTCTTAAAGCAATTGTTGCCATTATCTGGTAAAGCAGCCCAGAAAGTCAAAAAGTTTGAATTCATCCTCAATGCGAAAAAAATGCACTAGTTAACTAAGTGGAACTGTTAATTACTAATAGTTATTTAAAACAAGTTGCAAAATAAATGAAAGGGAAAGTGGTATTAAATGTAAACATGTATACTAATGTTAATGAATCCACTGTAAATGGTTTTATTGTGGTAAAACAAGCAGCCATGCCATATTTTAACTGTAGGTAATAAGTATTTCCTTGTCAGAGCTAGTGGATTGCTGATTTTTTTTAAGTTAATTGAAGTTGATTTATGTGTATACTTTAAATTTTCAACCCAATAAAGTTATACATTTAATGTTTTGTTTTTAAACACAATTAGAAAATAATATATAAATATATACATATTTCAAATGCAACATAGACAACACATTCATTTAAGCCCATTTATGCACATTAGTAACACACCATGTGGCAGAAAGACTAGGACTACAAGAAGCCCCTTGGCAATACATTTTATGTTAAATCCCTAATGGCCTCTCAATATCTTTGCAGAATATGCACAAAAGTCCGGGGTCTGAAGCTATTGAAATGAATGGTTATTTATTTGCTAAACGAGAGCCCTATGTTTAATGTTCCTTAGATATAAGGTAGCCAAGTAAAGTCGCATTCCAACAGCTCCATACATCATTTATTTTATATACCCTAACTTCTCACAACGGGAAGCTTCTGCTGAAACGCTATACAAAAGGCAGAAAACTCTATTTCAATCAAACAGAATTACTTACACATTCAGTGATACTACATTTGTAAAAATAAACCATTTATTTGACAAACTTTAAGCATTTATAATCTGCTTGAACTTTGATGTCTTAGAGTAGTTTATATTATCCAGTATTTGTGATGCCATTTCAATGTAAGAAATAAGAAGAAAGATGACAGAAAGACAGCACAAATATACCAACACAAATCAATATATAGGTACATGAACTAAATATCATTGATCTATTTCTGTAAAAAAAATTCATACATTTTATTAGCATAAGGTATATAAGAAGTTAGAGCCATCTTAAAATGTAAAAATGCACACCAATAGGAATAAACCAACCATTTTTTTTCTGCCTTATATCCATGCTCCTTCAAGCAGCCATAATACATCACTGCCTTGTAACACAGATGCAGCCACACATATTTCACAGTCCTATAATAAGTTGTGGCCCATAAACTTTCTCCTGACTAAGGCAGGCAATCACACTCAACAGCTGTGAGCATGACAGGTAACAATCTAATCATGGACCCTACAGTATTCCAGCAAACCTGATGTTAGAAAATTGTCAACAGCTGGCTAAAATAGTTTTATTTTTTTATATTTTTGCCCATTGTGTTTTTATGCTGTTAACTGGCAGCTGCAAACACCAAATTCATTGTGAGCAAGAAGAGCAGAGACAAATGAATGCCTAAAGCATGTAGGCAAAAATACTAGGTATGCTTCAATGCCCCCTCATCGCCATGGCAAAAAATAAATTGAACACCAATCACTTTAGTCTTTTTCACATTATTGCTGAACTCAAATAATGTTTGAATGTGCAGGATAGCCAAAAAGAGTACAAAAATAAGACAAGTATTCCAGTAAGAGCAGGTGCTTTAAGTGCATTCTCTTTGTAATTGCTATGAGAGCAGCCAGACAGATCTATGATACAAAAGAATAGAATATGGTGCAATACAATGACCCTTAGTGCTGTAAAGCTATCTGTATGTAGAGTCCACAAATAACTACTAGAAAAGTCTAGAGTAATAAACACAAGTCCATTTGAAGATGGAAACACGGGGCCACAGGGATGTCAACACATCATCATGAGCCTCTTGTTGGGAGCAGAAGCAGTCTCAGGATGCATGCAAAAAAGAGAGATACAAAGGCACCTCTAATGCACCGTACACACGGTCGGATTTTCCGACGGAAAATGTCCTATCGGACCATGTTGTCGGAAATTCCGACCGTGTGTGGGCTCCATCGGACTTTTTCCGTTGGAATGTCCGACGGAAAAAGTTTGAGATCCTGCTCTCAAATTACAATAAGTGTGGACTGTAAGCAATTTAAAGGGGGGTTTAATTCCGCTCACCTTTTGTAGGATAAAAACAGGCAATTGTTAGTCCTTGTCTGGTGAGGTAAGGATCAGTGCTCATGAGGGTTGATCTTTACCTCACCAGACAAGGACTGACAATTGCCTGTTTTTATCCTATGAAATGTGAGTGGATTTACACCCTTTTTTATGGAATAAATTTCTTAAAGTCCACACTTAAAGGCGCCTTTGTATTTCTCTTTTTAGACAGACCTATGACCCTGTAGGAGTAGTCAGTTCCCAAATACAGGCTGCATAAGGGTACCTAAAGTTCTTGGCCTCCAGCAAATGCCATCACTAAGGCAAGGTCCAATTAGAGAATGCTCTAGGTAGTCATCCTCTCCAGGCAGAACCCCAGGAGTTTAAAATACACAATGGAAAGGTACCAAAAAGATTTATAATTTCCCCAAAGTATTCCTCTGAGCAACAACCTCAGGGACTGGTTGTGGCAGGCAAATATTTATAATTCAGTATGGTTCTTCTCACACTAATTACTGGAACCTCCTCAACAGTAACAGACAAAATCAAAAAATTTTGCTTACGCCGCGTACACACGTTTGGACTTTGTCCGCCGGACTTTCCGAGGGGGGACTTGCCCACACACGCCCGGACTTCCGAGCGTTTGACTTGCCCACACACGCCCGGAATTCTCCAGCGGACAATCCGCGGGAAAAAGTCTGCGGGACTTTTGAAAATGAACAGACTTGCCCACACACGGAGCAGTTAGACGGAGCTAGCGAAGGCAGTGAATGCCGCCGCACTAGCCCCGTCATCTGGCATGGATTTAAAGGGAATCCCCCAAATCCATCTCAGACCCTTATCCGAGCACGCAGCCTGGCAGGCCAGGAAAGGGGTGGGGACGAGCGAGCACCCCCCTCCTGAGCCATACCAGGCTGCGTGCCCTCAACATGGGGGGTGCCCTGGGTAAAGGGGGGCCGTGCGGCCCCCCCACCCCAAAGCACCTTGTCCATGTTGATGAGGACAAGGGCCTCTTCCCGACAACCCTGGCCGTTGGTTGTCAGGGTCTGCGGCTTATCGGAATCCGGGAGCCCCCTTTAATAAGGGGGCCCCCAGATCCCGGCCCCCCACCCTATGTGAATGAGTATGGGGTACGATGTACCCCTACCCATTCACCTAAGGTGTAAAGTGTAAATAAAAAAAAACACACATTTTTTAAAAAAAAATTTATTGCACTGCTCCGGGGGTCTTCTTCCGTCTTGGGGGGTCTTCTCTCCGGACTCCTCCGCCATTTACCTAGCTCTTTTACTGAGCGGAGAAGTCCGGCTACCTTCTTCGTCGTCGCCGCCGTCGTCTGGGGGTCTCGATCCGCCTTCGGGGGTCTTCCGGGGTCTCTTCTGTTCTTGCTGCGGTCGTCGTTTTCCGCGCCGCCGCCTTCTTCTTCTTCTTTCTCCTCTTCTTCTTCTTCTTCCGATGTTGACCCGTCGCTGTCTCTGGCCGGGATGCCAGAGCCGCGCTGTGCTGGGACTTATATAGGGACAAGGGGACAGGGTCACATGCTCATGTCACATGGTGACCCCGCCCCCTGTGATGTCACAGTCCCAGCATCCTCCGGGACTGTGACATCACAAGGGGGCTGGGTCACCATGTGACATGAGCATGTGACCCTGTCCCCTTGTCCCTATATAAGTCCCAGCACAGCGCGGCTCTGGCATTCCGGCCAGAGACAGCGACGGGTCAACATCAGAAGAAGAAGAAGAAGAGGAAGAAGAAGAAGGCGGCGCCGGGGAAAACAACGACCGCGGCAAGAACAGAAGAGTCCCCGGAAGACCCCGGAAGACCCCCGAAGGCGAATCGAGACCCCCAGATGACGGCGGCGACGACAACGAAGAAGGTAGCTGGACTTCTCCGCTCGGTAAAAGAGCTAGGTAAATAGCCCTTATTAAAGGGGGCTCCCGGATTCCAATAAGCCCCCGCCCGTAGACCCCGACAACCAACGGCCAGGGTTGTTGGGAAGAGGCCCTTGTCCTCATCAACATGGGGACAAGGTGCTTTGGGGTGGGGGGGCCGCGCGGCCCCCCTTTCCCCAGGGCACCCCCCATGTTGAAGGCACGCGGCCTGGTATGGCTCAGGAGGAGGGGGGCTCGCTCGTCCCCACCCCTTTCCTGGCCTGCCGGGCTGCATGCTCGGATAAGGGTCTGAGATGGATTTCGGGGGGACCCCCACGCCGTTTTTTAAAAAACGGCGTGGGGATTCCCTTTAAATCCATGCCAGGTGACGGGGCTAGCGCGGCGGCATTCACTGCCTTCGCTAGCTCCGTCAACCTGAAGTCACGTGCTAAATGAACGGACTTTCCGATGAGCGGCAAGTCCGTTCATTTCAAAAGTAGGGCGGACTAGCCTACCAACGGCGGGATTGTCCGCCGGACTGCCAAGTCCAGCGGATAATTTTAAAACAAAACTTAAAACCTAGTCCGCCGGACTTTTGGCGCCAAAAAGTCCGCCGGGGCCCACACACGAGGGGATTGTCCGGCGGACTCGAGTCCAGCAGACAATCCCGCGGCATAGTCCCTTCGTGTGTACGCGGCATTACATATACCCAGTGAAGGGATTATACACAGGTGATACACAGAGATGAAACAAATCCTCCTACATAAGTTGTATTTGTCCATCTGCAGTCTTTTCTTCTCTACATCCGTTTAAAGTGCTGAAATAATACGCTTGCCTGGGAGTTCAGAAAGAAGGGGGCAGAGAGCTGAAATTACACTGTGTAGAGCTCAGTGAGGAGAGGTCTGAAAGCTGATTGGAGGAAAGAGACACCCCATTCACACAGCACACAGGGACAGAGCTAAGGCTGTCAATCAGCTGGAGCTCCCTCTCCTGTCACCATTTTTATCTTGATGTCAGAAGTGATTCATGCTGATAGCAGAGAAACAATCAGCTGATAGCAGAGAAACAAAGCAGCAGACAGAAATGACACATAGTGCTTTTAATTTAAAATACCCACTATAGAGGGATATGCTTTGTTCATATTTCATGTCTGAGATTTACAACTACTTTAAGAGAACCAGCAGTCCAGAGTGCTTTAATATGCAAATCCTTGCTGCTGGAAATCAATTCCTGTCCTTTTCAACACCACACTGGTCATACAGTGTGATGACTGACTTATACAGAGTTGCAGTAGGTTGGATGGTGCAAAATCAGGAAATTATATTCAACATTCTTCATTCACCCTGAACCCCACTTTTTGCTGACATAGCTCTGTAAGGAATTGCTACCTGCACCTTCCCAAACATTTAGTCAGGATATAAATATTATACTGCACATGTGACAAACTGATAAACTGAAAAGAAAGGTGCTAAAATTGTATAGGCAACATGCTGTGAAAGGGAAATAGTGCTCCAACAAATATAGTTGCCAGTGTGCCTAGAGCGCCTTTCAGGATGTACATCACTGGGAAAATGACATCTAGGTAACTACAAAAATTCACCGTGGGAATTGCAAGACTCATGTGCATAGAAAATTTCATTAGAAGGGCTGTTTTCATATAAAGCATTTTAACTTAAATGAAGTTCTTTTCCTTCAAATGATATTGCCTATTTTAGCAAGCACATTCTATGTCTTAGCATTCTGCATATATTATAATAATGTTTTACCTTCATTTCCCATGACTTTGAGTGTATTAATATACAAGAAACAGCTCTTTGATTTTTTTAGCAGGTAAAATAATATTAGCATAGAGAGACACACCAAAGCTCCTCAGGAAGCTAAGATCTGCAGAAGTTTGAGTAAACCACCTGAGGCCTGCATCAGCATACAGGTTGGAAGAGTTTTCTATAGGGGCCCAAATGCCAATTAACAATGCTTTATCTACAAACACCAACCCGTTCATGGTAAGGCTTGCAGGAAGATGTGCCTTCCTCAAATATCTGCATCATTAATTATTCTGACAGTTGGGGGATTATAGAAAGGCTTTGCAGTTGTTTGTCTGTGCCGCCTGTATTATTAGCCCCTTGTGCAGACTTTCCAGAAAAAAAAAACTGGTTATAATTGAACCATTTTTAGTATGACAAAGCACACAGGGTCATAGTGTAAGTCATCACCATTCTTATTGTCACTGCAACCTATACTGCAAATACTTTCTAGAAAAGGCAAATACTCTCTTATTGGAGGCTCACATTAAAAATGTTTTTTTGATAAATGTAATACAAAAATTCTCTTTAGTACCATATAAACATAGTATATAACATTTTTATACATAAACCCAAGAACAAAAATTGAGCATACAGCAGCTAAGCTGTGTTGGTTGCATTCATTTTCTTTCTTCTTTAAGTATAGAAAAATAACTGTTGACCTTGACAGAATTCCAGTGTCCTTGTTACTTTTGTGTACAGTGATTTTTTTATGGAGATGAGGAGAGAAAGGGATGTTTGTAGTCCAAATTAGAAAACCATCCTAGGGTAGCAATGCTGCTCTTCCATAATACAGTATGGTGAATTAATAATCTCACCCTAGGACAGGAAGTGTGTTACCGGTAGAATCACCAGGTGAAAAATGTAAGAAAAATCTGGTAAGCTGCAATATATTACATTTGTGTTTTGGGCTTTAGATACATTGTGGCTACAGGAGAAATCCAGTAACGTCACTAAAAATGCCTGCAGGGTGCAATGATTACTGAGCAGCTCCCTTTGCAGCAAGGGATCAACTGCAGATACCATGAATCAATAGATTATTATTATCGGTAATTTCTGAAAACAGAGGTGCTGGAGGTGCTATACCTGATCACCCCTGACCTTACCCAAGGTGGGAATACTACATTTTTACAAATTCATACAAAATTGCATAATTGTTACAAAAATCCCTATGAACTCCATAGGTTCCTACAAACACACTGAAAACTCTGTTTTATATGTGCATATCAAATGCTCATATAAGCTTGTGCAATGATATTCAACATTTTTGAGATTGCAAATAGCAATGGCACACCAGTTCCCTCCCACTAGTGTGTGACTCAATTTTACTGCTACTCTAATAATTTATACAAACTGGTTCTTTTCACTGGGGCATCATGATGTCAAAAGTAAAAAACACTTTAAGACTGAAATGAGCATGCTGCCTTTTGGATTTACCATTCTAATATGTTATGGTAGACTTTTTTGATGTCATTGTAGACAAAAGTTTTCAATGACTGTAACTTGGGGTAAGTGTTGAGGGCAAAGCTTGTGCCTTTTAATCCTTTCTCCCTTTCTTTCCAATTAAACCCTATCAAATAACACACTGTATGTGTACAAATCTGCTGTAGTATAACAAAGAATATCCAGAGAGCAAAAAAAACAATATATTTTAGCTTACCAGGCCTTAGATGTGCTGGCTGCATTTGGTTTCTTATTTCAGGCTAAGTACATTTTCTGCAAGTACAGAAAAATATCTGTTGATCTTGGCAGAATTCCACTTTGTAACCTTATGTGCACTGAAATTATATCTTAAACATGTTATCAGCTTTCCCAGTTATTTTCTATAAACCACAGAACACCTCCAATCGAATGTATATGATGTATATGAGGAGATAAAGAGGTGTTTGTAGCCCACATAAGGAGGGTAATATAGGGTGAAAATGGTGACCCTTCATAGATAAAGTACAATGAGTGAGCATTGTTACCCATTGTCACACCAGGTGAAAACAAGAGAAATAAGCCTGAAAAAAGTAACGATTGCAGTCCATAAATAAATGGAATGATAAGCTGGAATATATTACATTTTTGAATACCTATTAAACACCTGAGCAAAAAAATATTAACTCGATGACCAAAAATGTCAGCTGCTGTGTGTAACACCTAATGTGTTTGCATAAAATTTCGTCCTTAATCACAGCGCTTAAACCATCAACCAAAGTTATACCAAATACTAAATTAGAAAATTATAATGTCCCATATAGTGCAGCTTTAAGGAGAAAGTCCATTCATGAATAACATTCTTCAAGTGCTGCTTGCAGCTATCATTTATCTTGTGCAATACTGTCCAAAAAAAAGTGCTCTGTGTTAATTGTGTAAATCAAATTCTATTGATCATAAATTGCTCTTCAAAAGTGCTCTTGTGTTCAGCAATAAGCCACCACCACATATGAGAACTCACCAGACAGAGCTGAGCATTCTTTTGGACAGTATTGCACAAGATAAATGATCTTATTCATGAACAAAGTTTCTCTTCAAAGCTCCACTATATGGACTATATGGAACATTATCATTTTATAATTTAGTAATTTAGTATTATTTGGTATAATTTGTGGTTGATGGCTTAAACGCTGTGATTAAGGACAAAATATTACATTTTTGGTTTGGGGTTCAGATACAATTCAAGACAGGCCAGATACGCAAGAAAGTTATTTGGTGCAAAAATCACTTATTTCTAAAACCTAAAAACAACTCTAGGAATTTCCATTAACATGCAGTTCGGGATATACTGAGCACACATTTTAATGTCTACGAAGAAGAAAGAGGGGATGAATAACTAGACATCCTTGTCTTCAACACTAATGTCATAGGTGTGGGGCCCTGCCCTAGGCTGGATACATTTAGTTTTTGGCTCAGCTGTATCCAGCTGAACAGAAATGTATTTTCTATGTCTGGTCAAGTCTTCATAAGCCTGTTGGTTGATTGCTCCTGCCTGCCTTTGGAAGAAGCTTTTAAAAAATGGAGTAGGAGGGTAAGCCACTGGGTTATAAATATTTATCTGACCTCAGCTAATCCATGGGAGGTAGGCCCAGAAAATGGGGCTAGGGAGAAGATCAATGTTTAGGAGGGTCTGTACAGAGCTCCCTCCCCCAAGGAGGCAGCGTATGTTACTAAAAAGCTGTGGCTGTTAGGCCTAAGCATATGCTCAGCTGAGGGTCGGAAGGAGCCTGGAGTAAATAGAACTTGTTGGAAGAATCTGCCTGTGGAAGCTTGGTTAAAGAAGAAGTGGGGGGGGGGGGGCTTTTGGCTGAAGCTTCAAGTTGGAAGTACTTTTTGAGGGTAGACATCAGAAGTTGCTGTGTACTGGGGTTGCTCTTACTAAGCTTCAGATTGTTGGCTGTTTTTTTCTTACTGCTGGAACCATGATCTTTAGGGAAGATGTCCTCATATAACTGTGAGTGTCATAGGGTATCCTGCACCCTCATCCCTCTACCCTGCCTTTTTTCAAGTACTACTATAAATCTTAAAAAGGACACCTCTAGTCTGAGCCTAATGCCCTGTACACACGACCGGTTTACCCATTGAAATAAACTCTGAAGGTTTTTCAGACGGAATTCTGACGGAATTGCGCTCAAGCTGTCTTATGTACACGATCACACCAAATTCCGACCGTCAAGAACGCGGTGATGTACAACACGTATGACGGGACTATAAAAAGGAAGTTCAAAAGCCAGTAGCCAATAGCTTCCGTCTCGTACTTGCTTCAGAGCATGCGTCGTTTTTGGTACGTCAGAACAGCATACAGACGAGCGGTTTTCCCGATAGGAATTGGTTCCGTCGGAAAAATATAGAACATGTTCTCTTTCTAGGTCCGTCAGAATTTTCAACGTAAAAAGTCAGATGGGGCATACACACGGTCGGAATATACGATGAAAAGCTCCCATCAGACTTTTTCTGTCAGAATGTCCGACCATGTATAAGATTTGTTGGTATGTTCTAGAGCTGGTATTTGGTCCTGTCAGCCTCTGAACAGGTAAGGGAAACCTGGATTATTTCCAGCGTCCCCTTCGGAGTTTAGCGCTACATAGGGAATAGCAAGATTGAGGCTCCAGTTTACACAGCATCTACCATTTTATGAACACAATAGTTATTAGTGTTCTACCTGTCTGCAAAAAAATAAAAAATAAATAAAAAGTTCAAGTTTAAAAATTAGACCTTCTTACTAGCCAGTACTCAAAAATACTGGACATGTTGTAAACACCAATACTTTTGTGAATTTATTCACTATGCATGATTCCATTACACATACAATATCCACATTCCATTATATACACGTGACTAAAACCATTAGTGTATTCAAAACAAATTAAATGACAGACAGATTGATTTAGAATCCAACAATATTGTATAACATTATGCAAAAATGAATATACATAAAACTGAAGGCTACATTTAAAAGGTTTACCTATTTATATCAGTATGATAACAAAATAAAAGTGTAAGTATAAAATTCTCATATAACACTGTTCACATAAGCAAAACAGTGAATAATATATTTTCATTGCCTTACCTCCAAAGACATGTGCATAGTTGTAATGGCTACTTTAATGTCTCCATCAGACAATTCTTTGAATTCTTTGAGTATGATCTCTTCAAGACTAGCACCTGTTCATGATGCATTTCATTAGTAAATCAGAATATCAGTTTACAATATAAAGGGTTATACAGTGAATTTATAATTACAAGAGATTAGCAAATCTGGTTTATAAACCCTGGTTCTCATGACATATTATCTGTGTTTCTATTCCTCTTCATAACTTTTGGGATAAATTATTAGTGAGTTTCCTTTAAAATATTATAAAACACCTGTGGTTCTATTTGTTCTTTGTTTCTGATAAGCGGATTTGTGAAACCTTCTATAGAATGCTTGAAAATAGTGAAACACGTCCTTTAAATATTCTTACTCTTTATATGCTAATTTATGACTTGTGAATAATAGATCTGAGAAGGGGTAATAACTGTATTACATTTGACGATGTACTGTTCTTCACACTGCCAACTCTAAACTTAGTGATTTTAGCTGCTGTAAAAAGATGTGGCAAGAAGTGAAGAGGCTGCGCCTGCAAGAATTTTACAAGCCTCATGTCACAGGAAAAATCAAAGCTGTTTTTTTTTTCGTTTTTTTTTACTTCTGGAACAAGGTAAAAGAAAAACAATTGTTGGCACGTTCCGGGGGGGGGGGGATTAAGATTGGATATGGTTAATACTGGGTCATACACTTTAATGTTTCATGTAATCATTCTCCAGCAGGCTTCCATAGAACCCAAGGGTCTCCCCAGAGGTTGCTAGGGGTCCCCCTGTGGTTGACTGGCCTCCCATTTGCTGGTGCCAAAGTTCTGGGGTCATTACCACTTGGCAAACCCAGTAGCATGACACCAAGTTGTCTGTAAAGGCAGTATTTTATGCAAGGATTGCATTTTTCCTACTGACCACTGATGTAAGGGGAATTTTTCTCGAAAGCATGTACTGGTTTTAGCAGGGGTTCCCGTGAATAGGAAAATTACTTTAGGGGTTCCTCTGGTATAAAAAAGGTTGAGAAAGACTGGTTTAAGGGAATAAGAGCACTGCCTACCCTGTAGCAATTTATATATGAATATATATGCTAATTCTGACTTCACCAATATACTTCCAATATTACATTTATTATAAATTCATTGTTAAAAAAACAAAAAACAAACATATATTTACCTTAACCTCCTCCTCTCGGTTTCCCTGATGGTGGTCCTGACTCCTCCTGTTCTCAGTATACCTCCATAGGAAGCCTCGATCCTGGGCCATGCTGCCTGTGTCCATAAACACAGACAGCATGACTCAACCCCACCCCTGCTCCCTCATCACAGGATTTGACCGACAGTAGCAGGAGCCAATGGCTCTCACTACCTCAGCCAAGCCTGTGAGACCAGAAGTTAGAGAAGGGAGCCCCTGCAGACAGGCACAACACTGGATGAGGGGTGGTGAATGGGTGATACTTTTACCTAAACATTGCATGGAATGCATTAAGGTAAAAAAAATGTTTAGGCTGTAGAACCACTTTAAGACATACAATAGCATAACTTTTATCAGTGCTGGTACTTTATTGTAGTAACTCCATTAACAGACAAAATAAAAAAAAGTATTATTTGAAAACAGTTGGATAAAATATTGCCTTATGCCTTACCTACCGATGGAGTCACCAAAGCAAAGTTACTTTGTTACACAAAGAAAAAATGTTGCTTTTGCTATAGCCAGACAGCCTCCCTCTCTTGTGTTATATGCATAACACATTCATATCTATAACCAATGTGCTAACTGCTCTTTCATATTTCTTTATTTGCTTTATTAGAATATCCAACATCTTGATATAAAAATTAAGCTTTGTAAACATGGTAAAACATATAACATGTTCAGGTTTAGTATGAAACAGATACTTTGTGCCAAAGAGCTTTTCTAGCCTAGAATTTTCATACTGAGAATCTACCATACTCATAAGAAACACCAGGACTTATAGTCAAAACTTTCTTAAGGATTCTGAAGAATATTCCTAGCATGGTGGAGTTCTGATGGAGTGTAGGTTAAAATGCTAACTTGTTGCTATTACAAAGCTAATGGCCCTGTAAAAAAACTTTCTTAAGGAAGAACAATTTTAGTAGCCCATATAAACCAATAAGAAGCTTAACTTCTTCCCCCAGATTGCACTAGAGGTGAGAAGGGAAGCATGTGATTGGTTAAAACAGGCAATAGATCAAGATACTTCACTAAGATTCTTTCAATTATAAGGTCCTTTATTTGCAAACATAGAGATGGAAATATTGGTGGGGATTAAAAAAAAAACATTTACCCTACTTTTTTGGTGGTATGGCCCTTTAAAAAGTTCTGTGCCAGATTCAAATGCCAAAACATGCCATAGATTCAGGTAGATCTAAGGCTGCACCAATTTAAAAACAGATTACCTCCAGTTTGTAAATAACGAAACAAGGTAATTTAGACAAACTCTATATTGGCATACAGAGATGGAGTGCCTGTCCCTGTATGCTGTGTAGCAGGGCAGCATATTTACCATCTCTACTCCTTCCGCACCCCACCTGTCACTGGTTTTTAAGGATGATGTCAGCTTCACAGCCAACAGGCTTTCAGTAACCAGTGACGCTGAGAGTGGGCAAAGAATGATGGTGGAACTAAGGTACTCTCCTTATGACTGACAGCAGATAGTGGTCAGATCCTATAGCCAAAAGCAGGCCAACCTAAAGGGAAAAGAGTCTCTGAATCCCCATCAGGCTCTGTCCACTTAGCTACAAAGCTCCGCAGCTGCTGAATTGTCACTGTGACAACTGCAATGGTGGGGAGGGAACCCAGATTCCACTAGTGGTGTAGCACAAGGCTCTGTACTAGGTCCTGTTCTTTTTATTCTATATGTAAAGCCTCATACACACAATCGGACTTCAAACAAACTTTTTCGTGGATTTCTATCCAAAGGGCGTTGGCCGTGAACTCGGTATGCAAACACACGTCAGGACTTTTTCAGCCAACTTTCACCAAATCACATGTTTTTTCAGCTCTTTACCGCCACCCTTTGGTCAAATTCTGTATTGTTGTATGATCTTTTGCATTGGTTCTGAGCAAGCGTGTTTGTACTTTGGACTAAAGTCCGATGGACTTGTGTACACATGATAGGATTTTGCACCATAGGACTTTTGTTGCCGGAAAGTTTGTCTGTTTGCACAGCGAACATTTTTCCGAGGAAAACCAAAAAAGTTTGTCCTTAAACAGGTAATTTGCATGTTTGTTGTCAAAATGTCAGATTGTGTGTATGGGCCTTAAGTGATATAACTAAAGTTTTGTTGGACAAGGTATGTCTTTTTGCTGATGATACAAAGGTGTGTAAAACGGTTAACCACTTTCCGACCGGCGCATGACGATGTACGTCCCTTTTTTGAAGAGGGATATCTCGGAAACGGCAGCAGCTGCTGCCACAACCGAAATATCCATCTCTTCAGGCGCCGGTCGACTGTCCGATAATGGTGGTCATCGCGGCGGATTCGCCGCGAGATCACCGTTATCGGGAGAGGTGCCCCCCCCCCGCCGCTCTCCCGCGGCTTACCGGAACCGTTGGCAGCGGCGGAGGCGATCGGGTCCTTTCCCCTGATGTGCATAGAGATGAGTGACGCTAAGATGGCCGCCACTCATCTCTATACCATAGGAGGGCGGAAGCGACGTCAAAAACGTCACTTCCGCCCATACCTCTTAAAGAGAAATTTACAAATGTCATTTTTTTAAATGACATTTTTTTTTTTTTTTTTAATTGAAGTCTAAATATGAGATCTGAGGACTTTTTGACCCCAGATCTCATATTTAAGAGGACCGGTCATGCTTTTTTCTATTACTAGGGATGTTTACATTACTTGTAATAGGAATAAAAGTGAGCCAATACATTTTTTTTAAAAAAAACAGTGTAAAAATAAATAAAATCAAGAAAAATAAATAAGAAAAACAAAAAAAATTTTTTTTAAAGCGCCCCGTCCCGACGAGCTCGTGCGCAGAAGCGAACGCATACGTGAGTAGCGCCTGCATATGAAAACGGTGGTCAAACCACACATGTGAGGTATCGCCGCGATCGGTAGAGTGAGAGCAATAATTATAGCCGTAGACCTCCTCTGTAACGCAAAATATGCAACCTGTAGAATTTTTTAAACGTCGCCTATGGAGATTTTTGAGGGTAAAGGTTTGATGCCATTCCACGAGCGGGCGCAATTTTGAAGCGTGACATGTTAGGTATCAATTTACGCAGCGTAACATTATCTTTCACAATATATAAAAAAATTGGACTAACTTTACTGTTGTCTTATTTTTTTATTCAAAAAAGTGAATTTTTTCCAAAAAAAGTGCGCTTGTAAGACCGCTGCGCAAATACGGTGTGAAAAAAAGTATTGCAACGACCGCCATTTTATTCTCTAGGGTGTTAGAAAAAAAACAATATATAATGTTTGGGGGTTCTAAGTTTTTTTTTAGCAAAAAAAACTGTTTTAAACATGTAAACACCTAAAATCCAAAACGACACGGCTTTTGACAAAGTCACATGACGAAACGTGCGTAAGGCGTACTTACCTCACTTCCGGTTAGCGCAGGAGGCCTGGAACGCTGCTGGGACGCAAGCGGCCACTGTGCACTATCTTTAATAGAGGGCATCCAGGCTTTAAAGCCCTATACTAGCCTGCCGGGACTCTGTTATACTTTTTTAACCTTATTTTTGTTTTACATTTTTTTGCTTTATTTTAATAAAGTATAATTTGTTTTTACATTTTGCGCTATGAGTCCCCTATCTTTCTTTTTAATTTTTGCCATGGAGGGACATTTTTTCTGAATTTCCTGGAGAATGGAGTGCTGACGCTGGTAACTAGATCCTGTGACCGCCCCCGTGGATACGAAGGAGTGGGATATCGATCCATTTCTGGGAGAGGGACCACTGACGGATCTCCATTTATACCTTTTACCCCTGCAGGGGTGGTAGTTTCCGGTGAGTGTGGGACCATATGGGCAGCACGAAGTCACCTTATCTACAACAGCGAAGTCACTAAAGTCACTGATCACTGAACACTTGTATATATATTTTCCCTTTTTTCTTTTTTGTATACCTTTTGGAGCACCCAACCCGGGGAGGACTTTTCACGTGTATATATACACATACATATGTATATCTTTTACCACAGGGTTCACACATCCCCTTATGTGGCTCATGTTATGTATTTTTTTCAATTATTTTAATTTATGGTTATTGCTGTTATCACGTATAGATAATTCACTTATATGTATCACATGTATTGATTGTATTTAGGATGGTGTGAGATGGTAGTAGGTGGATACACCCTATTCCAATTTACCACACATAGTTTCCTGCATCAACTTAAGTGATTAGCCCCATCAGCTTTCCCTCTGGTATTATACTTAGTCTTGAGTGTTCCCAGGCTGGATTATTATGGAGTGCTAATCTATGGATCACTTCACCATTGGTTTCTATATTTACACACCTTTTTGTTGTCAATTTATTTATTATTACTTTTAGCTTATTAAGTGTGTTAGGTAGTGTGGTCACGTACACATTTTCTTACTAGGGAGCGCCACCATCCCTTCATTACTTTTACTTTATCACTGGCTCCCTAGGGAGTCCATTCAGGGGAGGCTGCATACCTCTACTCCTATCCTAAGCGCGGACTATTTATCTTAAATTTAAAATCCAAAACGAGGCTGGTCTTAAAGTGGTTAATATACCTGGAGGTGTCTATAACATGGAACATGATTTGACATTGCTGAAAGATTGGTCAAAGCAGTGAAAACTGGAGTTTTCTAAATGGAAAATAATGCACCTAGAGAAAAAGAATCCTTTGAGAATGTACAACATTGCGGTAGAGTGTTGGCCAGCACTACAGAGGAAAAGGATTTGGGGGTACTTATTTCAGATGATTGCAAATAGAGCAAACAGTGTGACTAGGCAGTGGGAAAAGCAAATAGAATTCTAGGATGCATTACTAGAGGGATCACCAGCAGGAGGAAAGAGGTCCTGATTCCTATATACTGTAGGTCTTTAGTGAGACCTCATTTAGAATACTGTATCCAGTTCAGGAGAATAGATCTCACTTACAGAAAGATATTGATAAGATAGAATGAGCGCAGAGATGGGTAACAAAAATGGTGAAAGATCTGGGGGATAAAACATATCAAGAGCAAATTCAGGAACCTAATACCGTATATACTCGAGTATAGGCCGACCCGAATATAAGCCGAAGCCCCTAATTTACCACAAAAAAACTGGGAAAACTTATTGACCCGAGTATAAGCCGAGGGTGAAAAATGCAGCAGCTACTGTAAGTGGAAAAGAGGGTCAGCAAATGCCCATCTGCAGCTGCATGTCCCCTGTGTCCTGTACAAACCCCCCCTGTGTCCCCATTGCAGCCTACCTGTGCCGATCTGCATCCCCTGGGTCTGTGTATGCCTCCCTCCGATCTGCCACCCGTGTCCACCATTGCAGTCTTGCGATCGTTAATGCCTCCTTGTTCCTCCTGTGCAGATCGTTGGATGTCCTGTGTCCCCCATTGCTGATCCTGCCGATCAGCGTGTAAGGCGCCATTACACATTCAAAAGCTGCGCCTCCTCCTCCTCCTCGTCCGTGATAGGAGGAACACTCTGTTTTCCCAGCAGTCAGTGTGCAGTGTTCCGCCTATCACGGACATCCTCTCATCCTCGTCCATGAGATGAGAATGACAGGACGTCCGTGATAGGCGGAACGCTGCACACTGACTTACTGCTGGGAAAATTAGTGTTCCGCCTATCACGGACGGGGGGGGGGAGGAGGCGCGGCTTTTGAACACTGCCGTCTGTCTGCATGACACGCTGTTCATGTAGGCAGACGGCGCTGACTCGAGTATAAGCCAAGGGGGGGACTTTCAGCCCTAAAAAAAAGGGCTGAAAATCTCGGCTTATACTCGAGTATATACGGTATATACAGTCTGGAGGAAAAAAGGGGAATGGGAGTCATGATAGAAACCATTAAATACATCAAGGAGGTGAATAAGGTTCAGTAGGGTCGTTTTTTTTTTTTGTTTTTTTTTTCAATTTGAAACCAAAATCAAGAACAAGGGGACATGACCTTAAACTAACTGGAGGAAAGTTCTAAACTAATCTTAGAAAGTATTATTTTACTGAAAGGGTAGTTGATGCTTGGAATAAACTTGCAGCAGAGGTAGTAAGCCAGCCAACAGTAAATGGCTTCAAACATGCTTGGGACAAACATAGATCTATACTCAAAAAAGTATATGAAAAAAAATGTATTAAAAAAAAATCAGACAGTATCAGTAGACTACTCAGTTTTTTTTCTGCTGTCACTTTCAATGTCTCTATTTGCATTTGAATTTAAATTTCCTTTCCACCGTGCAATGGTGAGTTTTGAAGCAGTGTGAAACTTGTGAGGTCCCACAGAAAGCGCAAGCAAGAATCGGTTTGTCTAATAGAAGCAGCAGATTTTAAGTACACTCTAATGCCGCGTACATACGAGCAGACTTTTCAACGGACTAGGCCCGACGGTCTTTCCGATGGACTTTCGACGGAGTTCCGACGTACTTTCCGAATGAACGGACTTGGCCACACACAGTCACACTAAATTCTGACGGATTCGAACGTGATGACGTACGACCGGACTAGAATAAGGAAGTTCGTAGCCAGTAGCCAATAGTTGCCCTAGCGTCGTTGTTTGTCCGTCGGACTAGCACACAGACGAGCGGATTTTTCGATAGGAACTGGGTCCAGCGGAGTTCCGACTGGAAAATCTAAGACATGTTCTATTTCTAAAGTATGTCGGATTATTCGACAGCAAAAGTCCGATGGAGCCCACACACGATCGAATTGTCTGACGGATTCGTTCCGTCTGACCTTTGCTGTAAAAGTCCTCTCGTGTGTACGCGGCATAATGGATCTGACAATGTCCAGGCTTTGTAGAAATACTTCCTTTGAAAGTCTGGGAGCAGGGCACAACAATCTCCTCATTAAATGGAATGGAATGCTGAAGCCATCTTTGGAAGAAAAGATGGTCTTGGGTGCAATACAATTTTGTTTTTGAGAAGTATAAGGAAAGGCTTCTTACAGGAAAGGGCCACCCATTCAGAAACACATCTGACAGACATTAAAACAACAAAACAGGCTACTTTGCTTGCAATAATCTCCAAAGGGATATCCTGGTGGGTTCAAAGGGTGGTTTTTGCAAGCAGAGGTCCCAAGAAAGCACTGGTTGCAGGAAATACCTTGAATAAAGGTTTTTATAGGAAAATGCAAAGGATATGCAAAAGAAAAGTATGAATGTCGCCAAAACCTGTCCCTTGAGGGTACTGAGAGCTAGATACTAGTCAAGACCTGTTTGTAGGACAACCAGAAAGCAAGGGACAGAGTAATTTTAAGACTGAATTGACTATGCTCACACCAAGTGAATTAAGATTTCCAGGTATGCTAATAGATCTTTCTGGAAGTAGCTTTTCTTGCCTTTACAAGGTAGGAATAATGGGCTTAGAAACCAATTTATCCCTTAGGACCTGGGTTTCAAAAGCCATGCCATTAAAACCATGCCTATGTACCGGGTTCTTCTGGGCCAATTTGGTGCTAGGAAAATCACGGTCTCCTTCTCTTACTCAATTTTGTGGAGCAGGTAAGATAGGTTGAATGCTTAGCGGAGGGAAGGCATAGATTAGCCTGAACTGAGACTAGAGGATAGGTAGAGCATACAGGGCCAGAGCTAGAGGGTCCCTGATTCTGAATGCAAACAGAGGAAGTTTGTTTTTTCTTTTTTACCTGGAGGCTAGGAAGTCCACATCCAGAATCCCCAATTTTTGGCATAAGAGACTGGATGAAGAGACCATTCCCCTTGGAATCTGCCTACCAGTTGTCCACTCCTGTGATATGGACCCTCAAAGCATCCAGGCTCCTTGTGCCCATTTGATGATTGATATATGCTACTGACTGAACCCTAATTGAGTGTTCCTTTAGAAGGGAGTCCAGTGCTGGAGGGACAGCCTGACAGCTATGAGCTCCAAGATGTTGATGGGGAGTTTAGTCTCTTCTCTTGATTATTTTTCTTGAACTGTCAAGGATTGAAAGACTGCTACCCAGCTTGGCAGACTTGTATCTGTTGTAAGAGCTATCCAATTGTAGGAAAGAAGGATTTTCCCAATGTTAGAGTTGAAGTGGTGATCCACCAGGGCAAGGGCTGCCTTGTTTTGGAGGATAGGAGCATGGGAAAATCCAGGGAGAAAGCCTGCTCTTTCCATGTTGATAGAAAGTTTAGCTGGAGAGATCTTGGAATAAAATTGGACAAAAGGTACTGCCTCAAATCAGGCCACCATTAGGTCCAGGACTCTCATGGCTAATCTTACCATAGGATTTCTTTTGGATTTCAGCTGTCAAGCATGAGCTCCTAAGGAAAGAACATTCTTTTCTGGAAGAAAGACTTTTGCCTGGGATGTATCCAGAATCAGACCCAAGTGGTTGCTAGGTGTAGGAAGGGCTGGAGAGCAGATTTGATCACCTAGCCAAAGTTCTGAAGCAGCTTGACTTTGTTTTGTACACAGTGGAGGTTTAGGAGATATTTCCAGCACCTACAGGTAAGCCTTAATATAGGCTTACCTGTAGGTAAAAGTGGTTGTACAGGGTGTACAAACACTTTAAAGAGTGCTTTTAAGAGTGTCTCAAATTTTCTGTCAGCAGAATCTTTAAAAGAAGGAACATCTTCAATAGGTACAGTGAAATGTTTGTTTAGAACAGAGAAGACAGGGTCTACCCCAGGAATAGCCCACTTTGTAAACTATTTTTCCACTGGATAGAATTCAGCAAAAACGTTTGAGAGAGTGAAAATCCTTTCAGAAATTACCCAGTTGTCATAGACTGCACATTCTATCTGTTGATAACAAGGGAATCAACAGATGGGCTTGGCATTATAGAAGGCAATCAACCTACACTATTTCAAGAACAGAGGCAATGAGCGTTTTAACATTAGCAAACATTCCATGCAGCTCCCTCTTCAATATAGTGGCAATGTAGGGGATAGAAATCTTCTTCTGCATCCTCCAACACTGCCTCAAGTCCTTTTCATTTCTATCTGAGTCAGCATCCTTTAAGATCAGTATATCAGAGTCTGACTCCAGTTGAGAAACAGGAATAGGAGAAGCGTTGGGCTTTTTTGAGCTCTGGACAAAGATGGCTGTAATAAGGCCATAATCTGTCTGAGTAATTGTGAAATACAGTAGATGCACATAATTTTGCTTTTGTCAAGTAGACAGCTCACTTGTTGCATACCTGAAATAGATTTAGAATCGGATGCTGAAACTGATGTTAAAACTGTGTCCTGCTGTGGTGCAAGGGACTGCCTTCAGCAGACCAAATGTTAACCTGTTGTTTAAAATGAGTTCCCTTTACCCTGTTTTCCACCACCACTACAAGTGGGGGTATTTCTCTATGGGGTACTCATTGTTGTTATATGTTGCTGCTGAAGAGTACTTACATCATCATTTAATAACTACTAATTAATTATCTACCCACTACAAAATATATCACTACACTCATGTGTAGAGTATGGAAGACAGGATAACTATGTCCGGAAGGAGTACACAATAAAACAGGTATAGACCATCCTGAAAAGAATCCTTGAGGAAAATGGGAGGGAGGAAGTGCCTGAGTACCTTATAAAGGCTCTAGGTGGATGGAAGTGGCATTAAAATGTGCAACCAGTGGTGTGATGTAACACCTGGTCCTCAATGAGCTTGAGCTCTAATTGGTTGAATCTTAATGCAAATTTTGAAAGGTTTACACAGTGAAATGAAAACATGCAAAGCCACATTTTACATGATAACAGTCAGAGATACACGGTGACCCTGCCCTACTTGTTCATAACCCTGGAATTTATATTAAGTACAGCCTTCATCCATCACAGTTGGCATACCCCCAAAGGGGTCTTCAGGGACTGGGATTCATAGCGATAGATCACAGCCCTGGATCTGTATAGCACTCTGGACCTAACTCAACTAAGTGCTAAGGTGAGGGCCCGATTCAGGATCCAGTGCCCAAAGCAACATTACAGTCCACCACCACAGCTTGTGGTCTGGCTCTCAAGGTTTCACCGAGGTTGCACCAATCTGGATGTGCTGCTTCTGCATAGGCATTAGAAGACAGTGAGGGTTGATTGAAGAAGAGGAATATACATTATTAAAAAGAAAAAATAATAAACTAGTGAAGCTGGTTTCTCCAGGAAGAAGAGGTTCATCACTTACAGGGACTAGCAAAAACTGTGGACTCACAGAATGTGGTAGGGTTATAGGTGAGTTATAGGTGAGGTGTCCCAGGGGAGTGCATAGGCATTAGAAGACAATGAGGTTTGGTTGAAGAATAGGAAGATACATTAATAAAAATAAATAATAATAAACTAGTGAAGCTGGTTTCTCCAGAAAGGGGAAGAGCTCTATCACTTACAGGGACTAGCAAATAACTGAGGAGTCATGGAATTGGGTAGTGTTATAGGTGATGGGTCTCAGAGGGGTAAGTCTTCATAACCTTGCCAGTGTCCAATCACCTGAAGGTATGAGCCTATATGGGCATAACCCCTGTCAGGCTTTTCCTTTTTCCCTGGGGCTTTATTAGGAAGATTTCCAACCGACTTCTTGTCATGCTGACATACCTATCATCAGACAAGAGGTGAAAAGAGAGTTTCAGCAGCAGTACAGTAGGGGACAGATATGACCCCATCAGATTTTTATTTCTCTCTGTATCCTTGTTACAGATTTTCCCTCACTTCCTGTCTGTTGAAGCAGTTGTCAGCAGGCCAGGAAGTGAGGGGAAATCTGGGTAACAGAGCATGGGATAGCAGTAAAAAACTGACAGAGGTTCTTAATATTTCCTACTCAATAAAACTAGAAAAATATATAGACTTAACATACACTTTAATGAAAAAAAGTATTCCTTCAGTAAATAACCCTTACTTAGTCATCGACCCAGAACAAGTATCCAGCATGAGTTACAAAATGGTTCTTTCTATCAGAGCCTAATATACTGGCATTTTTTAGTGTAATAGAGTTCATTTAATCAATAAAATGTTTCTTTAAAAAAAAAAGCAATATCTGGTAATTATGTATTTGAAGTAAAGAATAATCAAAAGGATACAAGTATATGCTGGCGTGGTAATTTTTTTATTTAATAGAAAGCAAAAACATTTAATTGCTAATTATTTTTATGTGGGTATTTATTTTTGTTTGCATTATTAAGTCAATCAAGCAATGCTATTTAATTGTTATCTTCAATATGAAAGGCACAGTTAGTATATAAATCGTAGAAAATGATGAAAGTGCTTAAAGCTAAATATTGTAAAAAAATAAGCGAAAACATTAAAATCCATGCATGTCAAGCAACTAATTATACATCTGCACTGTATACAATAAATAGAATTTAAAAGTTGGATGTAATTCATAAAATACAGACCATGGTATTAACGGAAATAATGTAACTAGGGTTATATTCCCTAATTGCTCACTATGTCCATTTCTCAAGGTGTAGGCGTATGTGTAGGTAAAAACTCTGTTAAAGCGGTTCTGCACTCATCCTAGCAACTTTCTTTCTAACTCTTCTATACAATGTTAAAACACAGAATTGATGGTTCAATTCTGCATCTAGTAAGCCTACCTATTCTGCTGCCTTCATCTTTATTTTTTTTCCCTGCGGCGGTGGGCGGGCTCTAAGCGGGGATCCACGTCATTTCCTTTGGAACTCACTGTGTCTTCTGGGATCTCGTGTAATTAATCCCAGGAGACATTGCTGAGGTCAGATGCGAAATCTCGCGTGATTTCAATGGCGCCGCTCGTAGCTGTGAAGCCACTGAGCATGCGCGGGAACCGGCAATGAATGCTGGTTTCTCACAACAAAGGGAACCAGGAAGGGTTTGCTTGTGGGCTTCAAATGCCCACAAGAAAAATGACATCAGTGAGGAGATTTTTTTTATAAGAGATCTTTAATCATAAAAACGGACAAATAAATCGTGCAGCAGTAAAACAAGTAAGCTTATTCTAAGATTGATATCTTTGACATTGATAGACCGGAAAAAATATATTTATTTTGTCAGTGCAGAACCGCTTTAAAGTGTATCTAAATCCAAGAACAAAAATGAAGAAACAAGTATGTTTGAACATTTTAAGACACATTATTGCATTTTTGGACATACATGACATTTGGACAATTTTTTTCACTTTCAGCCATTTGTCGATTACAAAAATAGCCAAACCAAAGTAACCTATGACCTACACTTTCAGTGTTTTTACAGTAGATATAAACTTTTAGCTGTAGATTGCTTTGATCCATTTGTTCATCTTTACAACCTAAAACATGATAAACCTTGTCAGGGCTGGGCAGGAAAGGCGGCTTCTCTGGGCACTATGGTGTCATGTGAGGTGGAGGGTGCACCACAAGGAGATTGGGAGGGAAGGGATTTGTGTTGGAGGGAGGAAATTGGGGGGAGGCAGTGGTAAGAATGGTTGTAGGAGGGAAAATTTGGGGAGGCATGCTAGGAGTGGTGATTTGGGGGGGCATTTTTTTTGGGGGGGGGGGGGGGGTTGTGCTATTAGGGATGATTGGGGGAATTTGTGCTAGAAAAGGAACTTTGGAGCGAGGGATTTATGCTAGGATGGGGAATTGGGGGAGGGGAATTTGTGCTGGGGGGATTTGGAGTGGGGGTGGGGAGAGGAATTGTGTTCACAGAGAACATTTAGGGGTAGAAGATTTGTGCTAGGAGGGGGACATTTTTAGGGGGGAGGAATCTGTACTGGGGGCATTTGTGCTGGAATGGGGGAATTTCAGCAGGGAGGCAGATTTGTACTGGGAGGAGGGGGAATTTATGTTTAGGGGGTAAGCATGCAGATTAGTGCTTGATTTTTTCTTTTGGCTGACACATAATGCTCATACATCTGGGGGGGGGGGGGGGGGGGGGGGGGGGGGGGGACACAATTTGGCATGTTCACCCTGGGCTCTAGATGACCTTGTCCCGGCACTGAACCTTGGTAGAAGTAAAAATAGTCAAGTAAACATTAGCAAAATTTACATCCTGTTACAACTTAGCTTTGGATGCTAGGAAGGCAGGATACAATGGTAGTGTAAATTTAAAAGAAAAAACAATAGCCTATTTGTAAATATGTACCTTGAGTATGCAGCCTTGTCTCCTGTAGGCTACTAATAAGTTCTTCTCGAGATAGTAATTCAGGAAACCTCTGCTCCAAGATGCCGATGATCTCCTCCTGTTCTGTGGGTAGTCTTTCATGCTCCGCAGACAAGCAGCAAAACAGAATGCTTCCTATGGATACAATACTGCAGGTGTAATTGCAGCTAACAATATATGTGTAGTTATTTTGAAAAAAAGTTTGGTGGCTGGATGGAAGTTATCTATACAAAGGACCTATTTACCAAATGTAATTAGAAAATATGAACATTTTCTGGCTGTTATGAATGCATGGCAATATTTCTGTATGGATGTAACCATCGAGACCATTTTCTTATTAACTCAAACGTCATGTTTGTCAATATTGGCAAAACCATACAATTCTTATCAAACAAAATCATGCACAGAAACAGCAAGCGTCGACCTTTAAATCCTGCATATGGACCTCACATGACCTCACTGGTTGACCACATCTTTATATATGTAAAATACATGGGTGGTCCCGTGCTTATGGCAATAGATGTAGTTGAAAATGAACTGCTGCCGGGGGGCGTGGCTACCGCGCAACTGAATGGACGCATGAATACTCAGCTCCGCTCCAGAGACGAGAACCGGAGGCTTTAGCAAGCAAACCGCCGCTCGAAAGTCACTCTCAACAGTCCCGGCGGCGTGGGTGAGGACCAGGGATGGCCCGCAAGAGAAAGGGAACGGCGCAATTGATCAAATTGCAAGATTTCTTTCAGCCGAAAGGCCGAGGCCAAAACCAAGATGGCGCCGGCTCCGGGAGCAGCTCTCCCTCCTCAGCAAACAGCCCGCGCTCCGCGGCCTCCAGCCCAGGATCGCAGCAGAGCCCGGACCACATCACACCAGGTGCATCAACCCCAGTATCCCGCAGCCCTGTAAAATCAAAGCCTCGTTTAGAGCAAGACCTACAGCACAGTGGAATGTAAATGCAACCATTGTGTAAAATTCTGTGTGTCCCGATATTTATACTCCCTCCGCAGCTCCATGCACGCAGACATTATGCAATGTGTTACCAGTTTTAAAGCAGAGCTAGGAGCGGTGGGGGGCAGAATTTCCCATATAGAAAAGAAAATGGGGGAGCTTGCTGAGTCCCACAATACACTCATTGATGCCCACAATGACCATGATGGTGAACTGGAGTGGCTGAGGTCAAAGGTCGCCGACCTCGAGGACAGGTCGAGACGCAACAATGTGAAAATTAGGGGGGTCCCTGCAGTGCCCAATAAGGACCTACATGTGGACCGCATTCACAGACTCCCCAAACCCTCGCATCTGCCTGATAACATCCCACGGGACATCTTGATGCGGGTCCACTTTTACCAAACCAAAGAACAGCTGATGGCGGCCTTCCGCAAAAATCAACAACCGCCGGACAAGTTTGCGCACATTCAGCTATTCGCTGATCTATCGCAGCATACTATGCAAAAGCGCAAATCACTCTTGCCGGTGACGAAGGCGCTTCGCAACCACAACATTCCCTACAGATGGGGCTACCCTGTCAAATTGACGATCACGCACAAAGGCACCACCACCACTATCTCAGATGTGGAGAAAGGGTTCTCCCTGCTCAAGTCATGGGACATCATACCTGAACACCCGCCGGAAACATCCTCTCGTCCACAGCACCCAGGTGCACAGTCTGAGTGGCAGACGGTCACAAAGAAGAAGAATAAGAAACAACACGATGCTAAAGCTTCCAAGACCAAATCGTGAACCAAATCTACACAATAGAAGTTCTTGAACTCTGGAGTTCTCAGTTGTGAACCTCTCTTTCACCCCTTCAAGTTATGGGCAATTGCTGTGCCCTCAAGTTCAAATGCGTATATGTTTTCATATTACGTTGTTTGCTTTTTTACAGACTTATCCTAACCCTCTTTTCCATCCTGATTTTCCCTATTCCCCACCGGTCCGGTCGACATCCTGCCTGCGCCATCGTCATCCCTATGGAAGCAGAAAATCTCCGCAGAGATACCCTCAACCCACGTCAAGGGACATCTCGGCTGCCATCATCTCCGCAAAGGTATGAATACTATCTTTTCACACCACACACCAATGGCAGTTAACATAATTTCGTTCAATGTGAACGGAGAGAAGATGCTGGTAAAACTTCTTGCACAGCGACCCCCCGAGGTTCTGCCATAAGAACTTTCCTCACATCTTTACGGCATCAGCTTCATCTAAACAAAAGGGAGTTCTTGTCGCCATACGAGACTCTGTCGCATTCAATTTTACGTCCTCAATAGCTGACCCTGAGGGCAGGTATATAATCATTACTGCAGAGATAAACAGCAAACCATTCACAATTGTGAACCTCTACGCCCCCAACTCTCACCAACTACGGTTCCTACGCAGACTATATTCCAAAATATCTCAAGTCAGAAGAGGCTCCCTGATTGTCTGTGGGGAGAGAGAGAGGGAGACGGGGGTGTGAGAGAGACTGCGAGAGGGAGGGGGCACTGGCATTACTTGGAGAGAGGGGTGGTGAGAGAGATGCTGAGAGAGAGGTATCTGGTAACAATGCTTCTATTTCAGATACTAATACAGTTTGGTGTGCCCATAAGGCGTTTGTTAGAGGTTTAATATTACAGATAAGAGAAGAGCAGAGGACACAAAAAAGCAAAAGAGAGGGAGAGGGGCTGAGAGAAATGCTGAGAGAGAGGTTCAACAATTTCATGACAGAGCGGGTAAATATCTTGCACAGAGACTTAAAGCAGCCAGGTCCAAAGCCAAAAGCTTACCTCCTACATCCCACGAGTAAGGCTAAGTTGTTTAACCCCAAGGACATTGCCAACTCCTTTGCTACATATTACTCGTCCCTGTACAACCTAGCCAATGATGATACCACTACCCAACCAACAGACCAGAACATCCAATCCTTTCTAGCTAGTATAAATCTCCCCTCTCTTACCCTGCTGCAACTTAAGACCCTGAACGCTCCAATTTCCGAAACTGAGATCAGAAAGGCTATCAAGGAACTCCCAACAGGCAAATCTCCAGGGCCTGACAGACTACCCAATGACTACTACAAGTCGTTACAATCATCCCTGATCCAACCCCTCCAACAAATATTTAATGCTGCTGTGTCCTCTGCCTCTTTCCCCCAGGAAATGTTGAAAGCATTTGTAGTAACCATCCCCAAACCAGGCAAAGACCCTACAACCCCCGCAAATTTTAGACCGATATCCTTGCTTAATACGGATGTCAAGTTATATGCGAAAATAATAGCCCATAGACTGCTTCAAGTACTGCCTACCCTCATTGGGCCTGACCAGTCCGGCTTTACTCCGGGCAGGCAGGCCTCTGACGCCACCAGGAGAGTTCTAAACGTTATGCAATATGCACAAGCCTGTCGGACGCCTTCCCTGCTCCTCTCGTTGGATGCAGAGAAGGCGTTCGACAGGGTCTATACTTCGAACATACTCTCAGAAACCTTTACCATTACCAATGGTACGAGGCAGGGCTGCCCGCTTTCCCCCTTCATATTCAATCTAATGATTGAACCACTGGCAGAAAAAATTAGAACACACCCCAACATTTCAGGCTTTAATATCCAGGGACAGTCCCATAATATAAACCTATTTGCTGATGACATAATTCTTTTTTTAACATCACCAGAACACTCTCTTCAACATGCCCATGACACCCTTATTGACTTTAGTAAGATTTCCTTCTATAAAGTCAACTGCACAAAATCTACTATTCTAGAACTAGGGATCCCACCCTCGGTCAAGTCCTACCTTCAACGGTCCTTTCCCTATGTCTGGAGCAGCGATAGCATCACTTACCTTGGAATTAAACTAACCAAAAACCTCCAAGACCTGGCGGCAGCCAACTACCTACCATTAATAGACAAACTATCTAAAGAGACCAAAAGGCTGTCTAATACAGAATTAACTTGGACTGGACGCCTAGCGTCGTTCAAGATGCTATTGCTGCCTCAGATCCTGTACATCTTTAGAACCTTAGCAGTTCCAGTCCATAAGACTCACTTCAAAGCTCTTAACTCATTAATGACCTCCTACATCTGGAAATCCAAAAGACCTAGGTGCTCGAAAGCCCTGCTAATTAAACACAGATCGGCGGGAGGGATGGGACTAGTTGACATAGAAGACTACTTCAGAGCTGCCTCCCTTACACAGATATCCAAATGGATCAACCCTTCTCCGGACCATCTCTGGTGCGGCATTGAACAGGCCCTACATCCCATAAACAACTTAAAAGAACTACTCATGGTAGACACTTGGAAAAAGTTTCCACTCAAGACCCTTCCCCTTTCCATTCAGGCGACTTTGTGGGCCTGGAGGGAACTGGGGAAAGCCTCAGAAAACACCGATGACCTGGTGACCATTTCGTTTCCAGTCAATACATTGTCCCATGCGGTCCCAAACCTGAACGTCTCGAGCTGGTCCGACAGGGGAATCTTAACCTTAGACGACCTGTTCGACAATGAGAACTTAATCCCTTTTGCCCTTCTTAGACAAAAGTTTTGCCTACCGAGCACTGACCACTACAAATATATACAAATAGCACACTTCTTCCGAGCGGTCAGGACTCGCCACATTGCCCTACCCAGGGTTGTGTGGCGTTTCTTCACTGACAACCCTACGCCAGCCAAGGGTATTTCCCTTTTTTATAACCTATTTCAGAACAAAATGACTTTCACGAAATCACGCCCCTTTTTGAAATGGGAAGTTGACTTAGGTACCTCTTTCACAGACAAGCAATGGCAATGTTCATTAAGCTCGGTATACAAGGCCTCCAAATGTGTCAACCACTGGGAGTTGTCTCAGAAGGTAGCTCTCAGATGGTATCTCACGCCATATAGGCTCTGTAAATTTGGAGCACTGACTTCCCAGCTATGTTGGAGAGGATGTGGAACGGTCGGTAACCTACTCCACATGTTCTGGACATGTAAACACTTATACAGTTACTGGAACTCTATCTTTCGTACCATATCAAGCATTACCGGTGTCCTAACCAAACCTAACCCAGGTTTGGCGGTCCTAAACCTAGGGATAGATAACTTCCCTATAGAATTCAGAACTGTAATCACACATATCCTTTTGGTGGCTAGAACCCTAATCGCAAAGCAATGGAAGGACAACAGTGCACCAAATGTGTCAGAAGTTATAGCTAACACCAAAACACATTACGCTTATGAAGCCTTGCTAGCTGGGAAGTCAGGTAACTCTAAAATATTTAATAAACACTGGGAATGTTGGACCTCCTGGTCAAAACAAAATTAATGATATAACCTTCTCAACCTTCACTCTTTATGGATGGTTATGCTCGATGTCGATCGGACCAATACCCCCCACCTCCCCCCCCCCAACCCCTCTCCCCTTCACCCTCCTACCCCCCCCCCCCCCCCACCCCTTGTTATGTAATTAAAAATTCTTTATTCCACTCGTATTAAGGATACTTGCCGGTACTAAGTGTTGTATGATCAGCTGTCAACCTCTTATGCAATGTTGTATATCTTCATGCAAAACCATCAAAACTAATGTCTTCTCTGTATACTTATACTGTGCAGTATCGTACCATGTTTGTACACTGTTTTTCTTTTCCAATAAAAACTATTTACACAAAAAAATGAACTGCTGTGGCACGCGTGCCATAGGTTCGCAATTAATGGATTAATAAGCATCAAAATTAATAAATGTGCTTAAAGTGCCAAGTGCCTAGTGCATACACTGGTGTATATTAGTGCTAGTAATACACATATACAAAATTAAGTAGATATTCTGTGATCATATATAGTCCATTCTTCAATCCAAATGATCAAAAATAAAGTGACAAGTGTTCTTCAAAACTTTATATGGTATATAATTGTTCTTCAAAAATTCAAAAATGTATATGGTGATCCTTACATATAAATCAAATTCATGCAAAAAAATAAATATGTTTTCTGTGATCATAAACAATCCATTAATCATTCCAAATGGAAAATAAAAAAAAAGTAAAAATAAAAGAAAGTGACAGGTGCTCTTCAAATCTGTGCTTCCGTGATCCTTATAGACCCCCTATAGGTATTGCACTCACCCGAACCACTCACCCCACACAGGGGTATCTTGCTTTCACAGTATCTGCCACTGTGCAGCAATCTCCAGGTCTGTGTCTGCAGTATCTGCTATATCTTTCCGTGTTTTCAGTGTCAGATGTGCTTTTCTCCTTTAAATCTCACTCCACCTCACCCACATATAGGAAAGAAACACCTCCATAGTGTGATTCCATTTAAAATTACATTTATTCTCACAAATTGATTGAAAACGTACATGTACATGGCTTAAATGCATACCGAGCCTTTAAAACAGGAAGCCGGGACAGTTCGCGTTACATGGGCCGAAAGCGGAAGTGACACAAAGACGCTAGATGCTACGTCCAATTTTAATTTTGATGCTTATTATTCCATTAATTGTATTGGGAGTTTAATATAGGGACACACACATTGTTACACAGAGGTATGGAAATTTGGACCCCAGAACAGTGCCACACCTACTTTTTTTCCCATTTACATCATTATATATATTTTAATGTTAAAGGCTAAGTTCACCTTTTAGGGGAAAAAAACATTTTGCACTTATTTTATTTTTCCCATGGAGCCTGCAAAGCATGGCACCCACAATCGGTGGATCATGGGTGTAATATCAGGCTCCTGTAGACAAATCCTATGGATTTCAGCCCATACCTCCTTATGGGCTGTTAGTTTGAAAGCTGCAGGGCTCATGAATGAACTACAAGTGCGTTCATCAGTGCCCTTGCAGTTCATTGAGATGTACGACTTGTAGCTTTCTCATTCACTGATTACTGTGAATGAATGAATGACACCTGTGTGGGCAAGGCCTTGCACAGCTGCCCTGATTTTGAAATGTGACAGCAGGTGTAGGGAGAGGACCCCCCCCCCACCTTCTTTCACAGGGAGGGGGACACTCAGGGGGTGGGGGAGTGGCCTTGGAGCATGTTACATGTTGCACCCTAAATACAGGTGTAATGTGTAACATGCTCCAAAGGTGATTTTATCCTTTAATTGGCAAAGGAAAATAATTGTAATTTTACTTAAATAAGGTGTATCAATTTAATAGTTGACGCAAGATAAGAAAGTCATAACAATTAGCTTTCATGCTGTCTGAACTGTATCTTGTTAAATTGTCCTTAGGGTACAATGTGTCACTAACATTAATATACACCCTAAAAAGTAACTCCCAACATTTTACTTGACCCTCACATGTAATTTCATAAACTAAGAGAAACTATAATGGTTTAGGTCAATTTTAATTTCATTGTTTTTTTTGTAACCAACTTTAGGCTCCAGGCTCCAGGCTCCTAGGGGACCCTCACCCTTCCTTGAGGAGCATGTGTGTATATTATTTATTTGATACTTACCTTTTCCAGATAGCCTGTTCTGAGGCACTTTCTGGCACATGGCCTTTCTATTCAAGGTTTCAGCCTGAGAGGATGTTGCCAGTCTTGCTTTTAGGCTTTGAATCCTTATGGTGTGAAGTGTTGTGGGGATGTCCCCTTCTGTGTGACCTCTCTGAAGATACTGACTGCTGAGATGTTGTACAGACCTTGAGCAAGCAGACTGCAGAAGTCCCCCAGACAGAGGTGGTGAAAGACCTTTGAGTAGAAGAGCAACACAGGAACTTCTCCATTGCTATCCTGCTCTGATCTACACGTCTGAAATACTACTAGAACATGTGAAGTAAAGGAGCCAACCTAAAGATTCAGTGTCCACTCAAAGTAGCCCAATGAGAATGGGACTCAGAAATCTAGAAAGATAAGCAGGATGACTTGAGACTGTTTTTTAGAGTAAACTAACAGGCATTCTGTGCCTCCTTTACCCTTCTTCCCTACATTTTATGCACACGTGCAATAAAGTTTCAAAAGACAAAGCAAAGGCTCCCACCATTTTAACCAACCTGTGGGCAAGAACTTCACCCTGAAAGAAATATGCCTAGGACATTTATCATCAAGTAAGTGAGTGTGGGACATCTGTAATTTCTGCATGCTTCACAGTAGCACTATGTTTTGGTGCCCAACGTGCATCTAGAAGGGCATTGCACATTGCAACAGCTTGTCTGAAGTGGACTTTCCATCCGAAATTGGGTTTCACTTGTTGAATTGTTGCTTTAATGTGATGGAGAGGCATTTCCAGAAGTGTTTATACCCTTTTTGTGCATTTACTTGTGTTCGTCTCTTTGATCAGTAAATTAGGAGGTTATTGCATTGAGACCTTTTGCCCCTATTTTTGGCTAGAAGAGCTTTTGGAGTGAACCTCACCCATGGCCTTGGTCCCATATAGCCTAAAGAAGAGGTGCTACCAGCATAGTGAGAGAGGAGAGGGTAAGCACTGCACTACATGGAGAGTGTGAAAGCATCTGAACTATGTCTTAATTACGGTTCCTCACACCCAGCTTTGTGGCTGCAGCAGATACAGGAGATACTCAAATGAGAGTTTCCTGTAAGTGATTTGTGGTCTAGTACCAGTGCTACCTGGCCAGCAAAGCTTGCTTGACACCAGAATATAAATGAGTTTGTGCAGGAATCTGTCTCTCTACACTGTAATGGGCTTTGAGATTGTGGGCCTATCTTAAGTCTCTTGTGTGAAGAGTCCTTGGTCCGTGTGTGAGAACCAGAAGCTACTTAATCTGTTGCCCAGTGATCATCCTCTACATGGTTGATTGGGACACTGGTTTCACCAGTAAGAATGCAGAGGTACCAGCACCCACTGTGGAGCAACAACCTCCCTGCCCAATGAAAATCAGATCACACTCTTTTTCAAGGAAGAGGTTGCTTACCAAAGTTTCCTGATGAACCCAGCATTTACCCTTGTGTACTTTCTATAACTGAGGATTTTTCACTTTGCAAAGTAATATTAATTTAACGTTTTGAATGTGGTAAAAATGTACTTGGCAAAGAATACAAAATCCCATGCAAGGGAAATGTAAAACAAATGATTTTTGCTTGCACATGACTGAATGATAGAAGTCAGCACAGTTTCATCTTATTTACTAAGCTAAGTGAAAATTCACTTTTCAAAGTGAGCATGTGTTACTCCTTTAGTAAATCAGCCAAAAGTGTTTACTGATATTCCACTTTGCACACTTATTATCCAAGACAAAAGTACATTTTATTCTACAGTTGTTTTACTTTATAGATATTATGTGATTTATACCCAGCAGCCTACTTTAGTCGGATATGTCAAAAAAGCACAACATTAAGAAAAGACAATATTCACATTTATGACTCTGTTTTGATCCCCACTGCTTGCTGTTACCGTGACTACATCGGCATTCCGAGTAAAAGGAAGGAATGTAATGGACTTTTGATTATAGCAGTTTCACATAATGGAAGGATAATGAAAGTTACATATTTCACCATCAAAATATAATTATATAAACATTTTTTTGACCAGCAAAACCTTAAGTATGAAATCACAGGACACTGATCCATATTCATTGTCCACTGTAGGGCATGCGTGTCATTATCACCAACACCATACAGCCGCAGGACACAAAGTTAAACAACCATCAAAGCTGTTCGAACCACCCAACTGATGTGCAGATAGCATCACTTAATATCCTTGTGCCCTAATCAGTAAAGGCAGCCCGTGCTATTTTATGTATTCATTTTTTAATATTTAATATAACGCTACTCTTAACAAACTCTTTACTCCCTGCTTTTTTTATGATGCCCCCTGTGGACTCTTGAGGGATTGTTAACCAAAGACCAGATCACACTCTTTTAGCATGAGCGGAAATAGAAACACATCATTAAACTTTTCAGTGTGTAATGTCGGAATAAGAGATGAGGTTCAGTTTCACAGGAGATCCAGTTTGTTCGAAATCCATGGATCATGTGAAAAAATTTGGAAAAATCAGATCAAATTCTTTGCAACCATAATGCACTGTCTGGTTTTTAAACTTAGGTCAACTGGCTTAAAAGGTCCACATATGGGGGTTTTGCTATGGATCAGCCTCTTACTATGAAAAAGTGAGTTCCCACCAGCCATTTTGTCACTATTATTGTGGATTGCAGTGTGGTGGGATTTTTGTGTACTCATTTCAGAGACAGTCCTTTTCTTAGGATTACCTTTTTGTGTGTGTCAGCAACAAATGCAGCTGCAGGCTTTTATTTTGTTTTATTTGGGGGGGGTTTAGTTTAGTTTATTTCACAGTTACTGTATATATATTTTTACTGTATATATATTTTTTATGTTTAAAATAATTTGGTTGGGGTATTATTTTTTTTATTTTAGTATCCACAGCATACACTTGTTGCTGACATAAGCAAATCTGCCCTTTGTTTGCAGCACCTTACTGCATGGTTCTGCAGTAAAGTACCATATTTATCGGCGTATAACACGCACATACGTATAACATGCACCTTAATTTTAAAAGGGAGGTTTCAGGAAAAAAAACGTAAATTTAAATAAAGAACTTTGAAGCAAAATAAGGGTCAGTGCCCATCAATGCAGCCTTATCAGTGCCCATCTGCAGCCTCACCAGTTTCCATCAATGCAACCTCACCAGTGCCCATCTGCAGCCTTACCTTTGCCCATCAATACATCCTGCTCAGTGCCCATCTGCAGCCTCACCATTGCCCATCAATGCAGCCTGCTCAGTCCCCATCTGCAGCCTCACCATTGCCCATTAATGCAGCCTGCTCAGTGCCCATCTGCGGCCTCACCAGTGCCCATTAATGCAGCCTGCTCAGTGCCCATCTGCAGCCTTGCCATTGCCCATTAATGCAGCCTGCTCAGTGCCCATCTCTGCAGCCTGCTTAGTGCCCATCTGCAGCCTCACATTTGCCCATCAATGCAGCCCCACTAGTGCTGGATTACATAGAGCCGGGATCTTCTGTGTACTCAGCGCTCACAGTCACTCACAGTCCCACCTCCTGGCCTGGCTCCTATGATGAGCCAGGCCAGGAGGGGGGACCGTGAATGACTGCAAGCGCTGAGTACACATGAGATCCCAGTTCTGTGTAATCTGGCAGCGCTCACCCCCTTCTTCCCCTCCGAGGTAGCCAGGTATTGACATATTACATGCACCCACAATTTGCACTTATTTTCAGGGGGGAAAAGTGTGTGTTATACGTCGATAATTATGGATATTAGCACGGTTTAAAGCTTATGGAAACTTACAACACTGTTAAACATTGCTACAGATAACTAATACAATAGAAAAGACAACCTTCAATATTTAGCAACTGCAGGTAAATAAAGGGCAGTAATCTATATGTCCTTAACACAGGCGCTGAGAAGAAGGAGAGAAGACTTGTCAACTTCTCAGCTCCTTCTGGGCCGCAAACACCTTTGAGAGGCAAACACACAACGAAAAGAAAAGGGTTACACAAGTACAGTAAGCACAGTTCTATATATGTTGCAGGTCCTGAGGTGAAGAATACTAGTGTCTTCTGCTAGCAATTGGTGAGGCCCTTGTTTTAAGAGAAGATTTAAACAAGCTTGCATGGAGCAGTAATCCTCTAGAATGTTCAGTTAGGTAGAGATTTAAAAGAGCAAACTACTAGAGATGGCAGCTCCAAATAAGCATTCCGTGACACTAAAAAGGGAAATTGGTGTCTGCATGCAGTGTCAGTATGGTGTCAAGAAGGATGTTGGGTTTACACCCGCTCACCAGTCATCTGTACGATGACACAACAATAGTCCCAGGTGCTGGTTCAGGCTCCTGATGCTCCTAGCGATGTTGCAAGGCACTGGATCTCTTGCTGATGGCTGATCGAGATGACTGGTAGCAAAACTCGCAAGGTGAACAGGCAGCGGCCAACCACAATACCCGGATGGGTATCTCGATCCCTGAAAGGCGTGGGTCGTCTCTGTTGAGCTGAGTGATGCTGGGCTGCTGAGTAGGGTCCCTGGACTAAATAGTAGTGGACTACGTGGCTGTCTCTGCGCCTGGCTCCCCTCAGGCGTCCTCACTCCTCTGTCTCCAGGCAACACTCTCCTGGTAGTCTCTGGAAAAGCTTGGCTTTCTCCCTCTCTGATTCTGCCAGAGTCTCTCTCTCTCAGTCTCCTCAGTCTCAGCGGTTTTTCTCACACCTGTCACCTCACCACACTCTCTCTCTCCTCAGACCGCTCTCCTTATTCTCTTTACAGACTATTTTTTTCCGGGCTTCAGGATACCCCTCTTCCTCTGTTGGGGCACACAGTCCCTGGTGTCAGCGTGTGTCTCTCTTCTCACTCTGGCACCTCAGTTCCTTCCCCTCCCACACTCCCCCCAATAGGTGGCCCCCGCAGGCCCAGCTGAGATACATAGCCGAGTGTACTCGGCTCCGCTCCGCTCACAGTCACGCCCAGTCCCACCCTATGATGGACATAACACAGGGACTGGGCGTGACTGTGAGCCGAGTCGAGTACACTCGGCTACTCTCGGCTCCGCTCGGGACTGCAAGAGGACCCGAGAGCCACCGAGAGGACCCGAGAGCCGCCGAGATACAGAGGACTCTGTATCTCGGCTGTGCCATTTTTAAACTTCAAGACTGCAATGACAAGGCTGCAAATGACACTGGGGCAAGGCTGCAAATGACAAGGTTACACTGACAAGGCTGCAAATGACACTGACAAGGCTGCAATGGCACTGGACAAGGCTGCAGACGGATGGGCAGGGCTGCAGATGGACACTGATAAGGCTGCATTGATGGGCATTTAAATGTAAGTTTTTTTTCCTTAAACTTCCCTCCTAAAAGTTTTTCCTTAAAATTCCCTTCTAAACTTGGGGTGCGTGTTATACGCCGGCGCGTGTTATATGCTGATAAATACGGTAATGTATAGAAGGTAAAGTGACTCAAGCCCAGGGGCCCCCACCACCCTAGGTCCTGCCCTGGCCATACTGCAGAGACTGCACTGATCACAGCCTTTATAAAAAATGTGAATGCCTTCTCCTCCCTGCAGTGTGCCCTACATTACAGTGTAATATCTGTTGTCTCTGCCATCGCTCCCCACTTTCACATTCTATTTGTGTGCCCTCCCTCTGCATTCCTGCTTTCAGCTTAGCCTTTACCAGTGATTGGAGGGGCAAATTTTCTTCATGCTTGTCTCTTTACCAGCTTTTCTGTTCAGGATGATGAGTAGGGAGGTCAGGGGACATGCATTTCATGTTTTACTGATCTCCTTGAGGCATGATAACAGATCTCCTTCAGTTTCTGATTGGGACAGGGAGCAGCTCAGTACTGAGCAATTCTATGTTCACTGTTAGTGATCACCGAGCAGCAGGGCAGAAGGAGATTGAGGACTCTGTGTCCTTGATCTTTTTCTCTATTAAAAATGGAACTATTTCATTAAAGGTAACCTGTCACAATCAGTGTATATATTGTGACCAGGAGGCTTGTCAGTCCCAGATGACAGTGCTTAAAGCCCAACTCCAGTAATTACAGAAGAACAACCCTTGTAGTAGGCACTTCAAAAGGTAAATGCCGAACAGGCTCCCTCCATCCATGTAACTGGTACCCTGAAGTCACTTCTGCTTTGGTCTCACATACTGACATCCTCAAGTACAATGCTGGACCAATAACCCTGTAAAGTTTAACTTTACGTTAAAAAAAAAAAAAAAAAAAAAAAAAACACACATTAACCTCCCTTGGTTCTAGCAATCAAACATTAGGCCAAAGCTCTGTCACAAGATGGAGGGGGTAATATCACTGTTCCTTCTAAACTCTGATACTGGGTATTTTTTATAGTGGCTGCAATAGAGGAAAGGGAATCGGGGTGGCTAGAGAGGTTAATTTTACTAGTGCTTTTCACAGACGCAGTTTTTTTTTTTTTGCACTAAAAGGCCAAAAGTGACAATATCCCTTTAGCGTGCATTATTTTGTGCATTAATGTGTATTGCATTACAGTAGTCCATTAATTTTGAATTGGATTCCTGTGTACCATATCTCACAAAACCTTGGCATAATTTTTTTCTCTACACTGCACACCACAATGAACATGTGTTCCCCTTCTGTGCATTGTGGTGTTGTAGTGTGCTAAAATTCACATGCATTTAGGTGCCCTGAAAGGGGAGTTGGGGTGCCAGTCAAAATTAATTACACTGCAATATAGAGTACTACAAATAGTGCTTTATCTAAATGAAAAGTGTGAAGTCCATGTTTTTATGGTAAGTTGCTTATTTACAGCTTTGCAGTTTTCAACACTTCTCAAAAAGGCACAGTTCTTTGGATTTAGCAGGATTTCTTTGATATTAGTGTATTTTCTATCTAAAATATCATAATGGATTTGGGTAAGTATCCTGGGACACACAAAATCAGCAGCATCATCGTTTTATTCTATTGGTCCTGTAGTTTTCAGAAAAAATTCTGAAAGTGGAAAAGTTATTTTAAAAAAAACTCTGTTATAAATTCTGAAAGCTGTAAAATGATTAAAAATAGTGAAACATTTAAAAAAAAATCTTGACTAGAAAAAGTTAAACCACAGTGGCCATGCTGGACTGCAGGTAACAGTCACAGGCAGCACCTGAACCACATGAATGCAGGTAAAGCACTGATGCGAACGCTCTAAGTGAGGACACCTTGGACTATAGGGTGTCCAGGCTGGACCACTGTCTGGAGCTTGCACAGTACGCACCAGAGCTTTTGCTTTGCCCTGGAGCCAATGTACCGTCTGAGCGCTTTTTTAGCACAGCAGGAGGTTTTGATATTGAGATGTAAACTGCCTGTTCCCTGATAGTGTGGCCCTGCTCACTTTTTTTTTAAATGAGGTAGGCTTGGATTACCAATGACTACAAAACTCCTGCTACTGATGCTACAGATTAAACTTGAATTGGCATCCGGTCTCCCAAAAAATGTATTCCTGCCACTGTTACATTTCCTAGCAGTAGCGGCCCATCCATTAGGGGCGCCCGGGTGCCACCCCCTCTATCCACGCCACCCCCTATATCAGTGATGGTGAACCTATGGCACGTGTGCCACAGCTGGCATGCTGTGCCCTCTCTGTGGGCATGCAGCACGCCACCAGGATAGGGGGGAGAATCCCCCAGCCAGGCAGTCACTTGCACTGCCGATGCAGGCACAAAAAAGCCGGCTCCCTTCCTCTTGCATCATCCTCTGCAGCTTATTGCCTCCCCTAGACCCCTATACCTCCGGTGAGGCATTCGGGCATTCCTCTCTGTGGCACCCTATTCCAGCTCCCCCTGCCCCAGGACTACTTTGGAACAGCCTGTCCCTATGGCAAATGCAATGCGACCTGTGGAACAGTGGAGAGGCGGTGCTCAGAGCAGATCATGACCATGGGAGAGGTGCAGTGGATGCTAGCTGACCTACCGGCAGCTAGGACACCAAGGAGCAGCTGGATGGCCGGGACTCCTGAAATACTGTCTGCCTGGTGCTGGGGAGAGCCCTGATGTGATGGACAATGAGGCCATAGAGAGGTAAGGAGGAGGATGGATCATCCGATCTACATTGCACTGTGTGTGGGAGAATTGGGGGGGAGTGAGTAGTGCAGGAAGTATGTGGCTGGTAGGTCAGTGTATGTGTCAGGTAGGTCAGTGTATGTGGCAGAAAGGTCAGTGTATGTGTCAGGTAGGTCAGTGTATGTGGCAGGTAGGTCCGTACATGTGCCAGGTAGGTCAATGTATGTTTCAGGTAGGTCAGTGTATGTGTCAGGTAGGTCAGTGTATGTGCCAGGTAGGTAAGTATATGTGGCAGGTAGGTCAGTGTATGTTGCACAGTGCATTCTGAGCAAAACGCATTCCTGATTCCTGTATTCTGAGCAAAACACATTTCTGAACCCTGCATTCTGAGCGAATCTGGCAGAATCACATGTTTTTGGTCCCTCAGGGCTCATTCAGAGGGAGGATTAGTCATATCCCCTGTACAGAGCTGTTCGTAGGTTTAATTCTGTGTTGGCACTTTGAAATAAATAAGTTGGTTTTGTGTCGCTGTTTAAGCACTCTGGCTCAAAAAGGTTTCCCATCACTGCCTTATATGAATAATGGATAGATTCATGCATAGCATGAATCTATCCACGGCCACGGCCACCATGGCCACCTGATTAGCCATAGGCTCTAATAGGCTTCAAAATAGGGTGGGCTCGGAGCAGAGAGCATTGCTCCATTAAAACCCACCGAGGGGTTACAACAGCGATTGAATATTTGCTGTTGTAACATTGAGGATCCTCAATACGGTCATTCAGAAGCAGGTTTCCGAATGGCCAAAAAGAGAAGACTCACGATTAGCAGCTGAGAAATAGGGAGGAAACGGAAGCCACTGATTCCCGTGAAGAGCAGAGGAAGGGAATGCCGGTGCGGCTGCCACCGCTGAGCAAGGGAAGCCGGAGGAGGGGTGGTACTTTTAGCCGCCCCCCCAACAAAAAGATTACCACCGGCCGCTACTGTTTCCAAGCCTATTCTGCTCCATCACCACATCTGGGCCTCAAATAATACACTCTAATGTTTATTTCAAGATAAAACCCATCTTGTCTCTTTCAATTCCCTGCTAATTCAACTGTTCACAAACATTCCTAAAGTTAGCCAATTTCTACCATGTTTTTAAATTTTAAGATAATGTAATGTGGTAAAAAAAAAAAAGCAAACTATACTATTAAATTGTTTTTAGCACTGACCAATTCGTATGTAGTTGAAGGTTTTAGCTTAATCAGGTTTTGCAGCTAAAACTACATAAAAAGCCCCTTTTCAAATTTAAATTAAATTAACTACTTCAAGAACGGACTGTTTCACACCCTTCCTGCCCAGACCATTTTTCAGTTTTCAGTTTTATATAATTTTTGTGAGACAGAAAGTGTTTTCTTTTGGTGGTAATTAATCATCATTTTTTTATTATTATTATTTGCTATATACAAGTGGGTATAGAAACAAAATCACATGTTGTTGCTTTCCAGCCTAAAATTAAGGCAGACACAGTTTTCGTTTTATCCAGCTGTATTTACTTAGTGCAACTTATAACATCCATGTGAAAGATATAACACCAACACGTCAGAAAAAATTCAAAAACAGAATCACTGAGTTGGAAAAAGGATCACCCCCCTCCTAAAAATGCCTTGTGAACTCAATGAGGTGTAGCTAATCACCTTCTTAATGGCACACAAAGCCATTTGACTTACAACTGTCATCAGCTGTGGTCATTTTAATTAGCTCAGCATGAAAAGAGATTTCCTGGACCATTTCAGTTCCTGGTAGTGCAACTGACGCAAACAATCAACTATGGGTGGCAAGACACTGTCAAAAGATCTCCAGTATAAAGTTGGACAGGCACACATCAGGCGATGGATACAAAAAGATGTCAAAAGCTTTAATAATGCCTAGAAGCACTGTGGGCTCCATTCCCAAAGCAGTATCTTACCGCATCTGAGTATGTAATAAGATACCGCACAGCGTTTTTCAAAAGTTTTTTTTGGCATTCACTTAAAAACGCTATTAAAAGACTGCCTTAATTATTTTATCATGCGGTATTCAGGCATTCTGGCATCAGAGCCATATCAAGCCACATGCCCTTAACAGGGGGGATGCTTTGAGGCAGGAGCTCTACCTGCCCCCCCCAAAGCACCCCCAGATCCGGCCATATTCACCTATGTGAATGACTAAGGTGTAAAAAAGGACAGGAGGCAGTTTTCTAGATAAGTCCTTTATTAAAGTCCCCTGGTGTAGATCTATCGTTAGTCATGATGCCAACACCGACCCGAGAAAAAGAAAAAAAAAAGCTCCACTCCTAACGATGGCTCCAGCTGTCTGACAGTTCTTAAATAACTAAGCCCCTTGTGATGTCACTGACGCAGCATGTCCCCAGTCGGTTACGTCGCAAGGGGCAGTGCCACGCGGTGAAGTTACCGACACCACCCCTCATTAGTGTCAGATGGGGGAGCTGTCAGACGATGGGAGCCTTTGTCGGGAGCGGAGCTTTTTTTTCTCGGGTCAGGGGTGGCGGGCATCATGATTGATGATACATTTGTGCTCATAAGTTTACATACCCTGGCAGAATTTATGATTTCTTGGCCATTTTTCTGAGAATATGAATAACGCAAAAATTTTCTTTCACTCATGGTTAGTGTTTGGCTGAAGCCATTTATTATCAATCAACTGTGTTTACTCTTTTTAACCACCTGATTACTTTGCACTTAAACCCCCTCGTGACCAGACCAATTTTCAGCTGTTGGCGCTGACGCACTTTGAATGACAATTGCGCGGTCATACAACACTGTACCCAAATGAAATTTTTATCATTTTTTTCCTACAAATAGAGCTTTCTTTTGGTGGTATTTAATCACAGCTGGGGTTTTTATTTTTTGCTAAACAAACAAAAAAAGATGGAAAATTAAAAAAAAAAAAAAATCATGTTTAATAGTTTGTTATAAAATTTTGCAAACAGGTAATTTTTCTGCTTCATTGATATGCGCTGATGAGGCGGCACAGGTGGGCACTGATAGGCTGCACTGGTGGGCACTGATAGGCTGCACTGGTGGGCACTGATAGGCTGCACTGGAGGGGACAGATAAGTCGGTACTGATGGGGACAGCAAAGATGGCACTGATGGGCACTGATGGGCACGGATGGGCACGGATGGGTGGCGCGGATGGGTGGCACGGATGGGTGGCACGGATGGGTGGCACCGATGGGCACTGATGGATGACACTGATGGGTGGCACTGATGGGCACTGATGGGCACTGGTAGGTGACACAGATGAGCACTGGTAGGTGACACAGATGAGCACTGGCAGGTGACACTGATGTGCAGCACTGGCACTGTGGGCACTGAGAGATGGCACTGTGGGCACTGAGAGATGGCACTGTGGGCACTGAGAGATGGCAGTGTGGGCACTTTAATGGGGACAAGGTGGGGGCACTTTAATGGGGCAAAGGTGGGCATTGTATTGGGCACATCGCTGGCACATTGCAGTGAGAGGGACTGATGTCTCCCTCACTGCCGCCGGTGATCGGCTTTTTTTTTTTTCTCCTCGCGCTGTCAGCGCGAGGAGGAAAAAAAGCCGATTACCGGCTCTGTTAGTATCACATGATCAGCTGTCATTGGCTGACAGCTGATCACGTGGTAAGGGGTCGGGATCGACCCCTTACTCGGATCTGTGATCCAGCGAGTCTCACAGACTCGCTGATCACAGAGCGCGCCGCGCGCGCCCTTCAGGGGGCGCGCAGGCAGCTCGTGCCCGGGACGACGTCAATAGACGTCGTCCCAGGACAATAGATCCGCGCTGTAGCCGTCATTTGGCTATAGACCCGCAGGTCTATAGTGGTTAAATCATAATGGCAACAGAAACTACCCAAATGACCCTGATCAAAAGTTTACATACCCCAGTTGTTAACATTAATGACAGCTTGAAGTCTTCTGTGGTATTTGTGAATAAGGCTCTTTATCTTCTTAGATGGTAAAGCTGCCATTCCTCTTGGCAAAAAGCCTCCGGTTCCTGTAAATTCTTGGGCTGTCTTGCATGAACTGTACGTTTGAGATCTCCCCAGAATGATATTGAGGTCAGGAGACTGAGATGGCCATTCCCAGAACCTTCACTTTCATGTTGACTTGGCCTTGTGTTTTGGATCATTGTCATTTTGGAATGTCCAAGTACGTCCCATGCGCAGCTTCCTGGCTGATGAATGCAAATGTTCCTCCAGTATTTTTTGATAACATACTGCATTCATCTTGCCAACAATTTTGACCAAATTTCTGTGCCTTTGTAGCTCACACATCCCCAAAACATCAGTAATCCAATTCTTTTGCTTTCCCCATGACTCAGAATCCAGAAATGTCAGTGCAGCACTGGATGAAAGATGCAAAGGTCTATCAGGAGTCCAGAAATGCATTGAACTTTTATACACACACACTAATTACAAGAAAACAGATCACAGGTGAGGATGGTTACCTTTAATTCAAACTCCTTTGTGTCAACTTGTGTGCATGTTATCAGGCCAAAATCACCAGGGTATGTACATTTTTGATCAGGTTATTTGGGTAGTTTCTGTTTCCATTACGAATTAAAAACAGTAAACACAGTTGATTGATAATAAATGGCTTCACCCAAACACTAACCATGAGTGAAAGAAATGTTTTTGTGTTATCATTCATATTCTCTGAAAATGTATATCTACACCAGGGAACTTTTTTTGTCTTTTTAACCGCTTCCCGACCGGCCACTGCATATATACGTCAGCAGAATGGCTCGGGCAGGCAGAATCACGTACCTGTACGTGATCGTGCATGTGCCTGCCCGTGGGTCGCGCGCGCGCCGCTAGCGGCGCGCTCGCGACCCGGTCGGGAGCTCCGTGACCCCGGCCGCGGGACCAGCGGACCCGATCGCCGCTGGTATCCCGCGATCGGGTTACGGAGCGGAAGAACGGGGAGAGGTCTATGTAAACAAACCTCTCCCCGCGCTTCCTACACTGACTGTCAGTGATCGGCGGTTCCCTGTCATCGGGAACGCCGATCAATGACGTCACACGTACAGCCACGCCCCCCTACTGTAAAAAAAAAACACACACACGTCACACTGACTCCTCCCCGCCCCCTAGTGGTTAACCCCCTAACTACAACTGTCATTTACATAGGAATCAGTGCTATTTAAATAGCACTGATTGCTGTATAAATGACAAATGTCCCAAAAATGTGTCAAAAATGTCCGATGTGTCCGCCAAAATGTCGCAGTCACAATAAAAATCGCTGATCGCCGCCATTACTAATAAAAAAAAAAATATTAATAAAAATGCTATAAAACTATCCCCTATTTTGTAAACGCTATAACTTTTGCGCAAACTAATCAATAATCGCTAATTGCGATTTTTTTTACCAAAAATATGTAGAAGAATACGTATCGGCCTAAACTGAGGAAAAAAAATGTTTTTTTATATATTTTTTGGGGATATTTATTATAGCAAAAAGTAAAAAATATAGAATTTTTTTCAAAATTGTCGCTCTATTTTTGTTTATAGCGCAAAAAATAAAAACCGCAGGGGCGATCAAATACCACCAAAAGAAAGCTCTATTTGTGGGAAAAAAAAGGACGCCAATTTTGTTTTGGAGCCACGTCGCATGACCGCGCAATTGTTAGTTAAAGCGACGCAGTGCCGAATTGCAAAAAGGGGCCTGGTCCTTTAGCTGCAAATTGGTCCGGGGCTGAAGTGGTTAATAAAGGACTTGTCAAAAACTACCTACAGCAAGAGGCCCGCAAGAGGAATTTATGACAAAGAGAGGTCATTGTGTGCATGTGACAACAATATCAAAAATTCTCCACAAATGGGGCTTGTGTGGGAGGGTTGCAAGAATAAAAGCCACTCCTTAAGAAAGACTATATGCAGTTAAGACTGGGCTTTGCCAAAATGCACCTTGAAGACTCTGAGGTCAAATGCAAAAAGGTGTTATAGTCAGATGAGACTAAAATTGAATTATTTGGCTTCAACGCCAAATGGTATGTCTGGCAGAAATCCAATACAGCTCACCATTCAAATAACACAATTTCGACAGTAAAACACAGAGGTGGTAATATACTGTTATGGACTGGAGCACTTGTCAGGATAAAAGGAAAAATTGATGGGGAAAAATACCATCAAATTCTTGAGGTAAATCTGCTGCCCTCTGACAGAATATTGTCAATGGGAAGAAGAATTTCCTACCAAAATGACAATGACCCAAAGCACACAGCAAAAATTACCACACAGTGGTTGAAGGAGAAAGGGGGAATGTCCTTGCATGGCCTAGTCAGTGCTCAGACTTAAACCCCATTGAAAATCTGTGGAATGACTACAATCCACAAACAGTCCCCATCAAATTTAACTGAACTTGAGCAGTTCTGCCAAGAGTGGGAAAATACTGCAAAGTCTACATGTGCAAAGTTAGTAGCGACATAGCCCAACAGACTAAAGCCTGTAGTTAAAGCAAAAGTTGGTTCAATAAAATACTGACACAAGGGGATGATCCTTTTTCCAAATCAGTGATTCTGTTTTTAATTTTTTTTTTTTAATTCTGACATTTTGGTGTTATATCTTTCACTTGGATCAACTGATGAACTGTGTCTGTTTTCATTTCAGGCTGTAAAGAAACAAAATGTGATTATTTAAAAGGGAGGTGGTTCTTTTCTAAACCCACTGGAAGGGAAAAAAGACATTTTGAAAAAAAAAAAAATGTTTTCATAAAGTTAGGCCAAAATGTATTCTGCTATATTTCTTTGGTAAAAATAACCCAAATCGGTATACATTATCTAGTCTATACCGTCTACAAACTATGATATACAGGTACATATCATTTAAAAATTGAACAATCTTCATGTACTGACTGCCTACCTAATTTCTTGACGCCCCACAATGCCAGTACAAATACCCCCCAAATGATCCCTATTTGAAAAGTAGACAGTCCAAGGTATTTAGTAAGAGGCATAGTGAGTTTTTTGAAGTTGCAATTTTTTGCAACAATTTTTTGGAAAATAAAGAAATTGAACAAAATGTTTTTTTCACACAGCATAGGCACACTTACAAATACACCCCAAAACAAATTTCACTACATCTCCCAAGTATGTATTGGCCCAAAATCCAAGGAGAACCATTGGGCTTTTGATAAATTATGCGTCTAATTTCCTGACTACCTATCATATTTCTTAAGTCCCTGAAGTGCCAGCACAGGAGAAACACACACAATGACTACATTTTAAAAAAGCAAACCATCCAAGGTATTTTCTGAAAGGCATAGTAAGTTTTTTAAAGATGTAATTTTTGCCACAAGTTTTTAGAAAATGAAGAAAAAAGAAAATTAAAAAATATTTTTTTACACAGAGTTGTCAATTAATAGGATATTTCTAACACACATCATAGGTATACTTAGAATTCCCCCCAAAAAAGAATTCTGCTACTCCTCTTGCGTATGGGGTTACCACATGTTTGAGCCTTTTTATAGCCTGACCACACAGAGAGGCCCAAAATTCAAGGAGCACCTTTAGGATTTCTAGGGGCATAAATTACGCTTCTAATTTCCTGACTATCTATCACATTTTTGGAGGCCCTGGAGCACCAGGAAAGTGGAAACACCCACAAAATTACCACATTTTGGAAAACAAACACTCCAACAAATTTTCTAAGAGGCATAGTGAGTCTTTTGAAGACTTAATTTTTTTGCCTAAAATTTTCATAAAGTGCAAAATGAATATGAAATTGGAATGTATGTATATACAAAGTCGTCAGTTAATAAGATATTTCTAACACACCGCATTGACATACTTAAATGCATCTTCAAAGAATGACATTTAAAGGGTTGTAGTTTCTTCCATATTGGCCAAAAGTCACATTAAAAGGACCCTCTCCCTGCTTGAGTGTATTTAAAAAAAAGATTTTGTATGTTAAATGTCTCTTATGGTGGTGCCTAGCTTACCTACTAGCCTTGAAAATGGCCAGAATTTACGATCAAGATACAGCCCCATAGACTTCAATGGGATTTGCAGTTGCTTTCAAGTTTTTTGAGTTTCAAACAGGATTCAATGAACCCCCTTCAAATTGGATCTGGACAGAGTTGCACATCCCTAGTTAAATTAAATCACTCACCTCTAAGAAGATGAGCTAGCTGGCAAGTAACTAGTTCAGGTGCCTCCTGCAAAATCTCTCTTGCAACAAAGGCAGAAGATGAGTCATGGATCTCTTGATCACCATCAAATCTCTTTCCTGGATTGATGATTTTCACAATTGATGATGCCAAATTTTCATCTTCACTATGGATGACAAGAAAAATATGCTAAAGCAAAATCATTAGCTATTTTAGAATGTTAGACATATATTTTTTAAATAGATAGATAATATGCTCTGAAAAACAATCATGTAAAAAATTGTTAGCAACTGTGTTTCTTCCCTTTAACCTATCCATACTCAACCTCATTCTAGTACTTTTTCCTATACTTTTTCTAACCTTATGCATTAGCTCATTCAAATGAGCCCTTAATTAACCCTTAACAATTACCTTAAACCCTAGCACTCAAATTAGACCCTTAACTTATCTTGAATCTCACTTAAAAGAGAAGTATGGGCTTCCTTTTTTTGCTTACATCTATACTATGTGAGCTGCTGATATCTAAAAATCTTTCCAGCCCTCTCAGAAGCGCCCCCATTCTGTTAAAATCGAGCTAAATACCTGTGGGAGGAGCTACAGACTTTCATACAGTGTAATACTGACAATGGTCTGGCTCTGGAGTCTGGATCCACCCACTTTCCTGTCATCTTGCTTGATTGATGTCGGCTCTCTGCTCGCTCCTGAGACTTCACAGAGTGTAGCTGCTCCCTCCTCCCTTCTCTCTCCTCCCTCCTCCATCCTCCTCTGCAGCCTGTTCCGATCGTCAGGGGAATCCAGCAGAGATATCAGCACTTCAGTGACTAAGCTAGGAGAAGTCCCTGATAGTGCTGTGTATGTAAATGTCCTCTACATATTACTATCTACTAAAGGGAAAACAATATATTTTTAAAGCAGAATACACATATGGATGTGACAGCAAACAGACATTCCGTGCATTGCTGGTATAATAAAATGAAATAAAATCAGAACTAACATTGTGAACAAATCCTTTTATTGACTATCTGGATTTTTATATGAGACAATGAAACCTTCCATTCAAATCGACTTGTAATTTCATACTGAAGCACAGGGCTCCTCAGACATGGACAGAGCTTTGCTCCCCCCATAATTGGTGTATTACCTTGTACCCCTATAGCAATAATGTTCCCTTCATTGTAAATAGAGTGTTCCATGCAGTTGCCTGTTGAAATCAATTCTAGGCTGATAGGTACAGAGTCATCACATGCTGTACAGTGCCATACAGAGCCATCACATGCCGTACAGAGTTATCACATGCCGTACAGAGTCATCACATGCCGTACAGAGCCATCACATGCTGTACAGAGCCATCACATGCCGTACAGAGCCATACAGAGCCATCACATGCCGTACAGACTCATCACATGCAGTACCGTGTCATCACATGCCGTACAGTGTCATCACATGCCGTACAGAGTCACCATATGCCATACAGTGTCATCACATCCCGTACAGTGCCATACAGAGTCATCACATGCCATACAGAGCCATCACATGTTGTACCGTGTCATCACATGCCGTACAGTGTCATCACATGCCATACAGAGTCACCATATGCCATACAGTGTCATCACATCCCGTACAGTGCCATACAGAGCCATCACATGCCATACAGAGCCTTTGCTGCGCATGCTTGGTTCATTGGATGCATTATCTGATGGGAGGCATTGTTTGACAGGACACCTACAGTTGGCTACCAGTGGGGAGATGGAGGCGGAGTGAGAGCTGCTTGACACAGGAGGGCACACCCATGTATAAAGGCTGATACCTACCTACACAGGGTGACACACCCATCTACACAGGTCGATACCTACCTACACAGGGCAGCACACCCATGTACGCAGGCCTATACCTACCTACACAGGAGGGCACACCCATGTACACAGGCCGATACCTACCTACACAGGAGGGCACACCCATGTACACAGGCCGATACCTACCTACACAGGAGGGCAAAGCCATGTAAACAGGCCGATACCTACCTACACAAGGGGGGAACATCCATGTACACAGGCTGATACCTACATAGACACACACAGAGAAGGTGACTCACCTCCTCGCAGTACAGGCCCTCGGCTCGGGCCTTCTCTCAGTAGTAGGGCCACCATGGTAACAGATGATTAGCAGTGCCATGTCCTCCCTCTACGTTGCCCGATTTCCCTCTGCCAAGCGGCTCTAACTCCGCCTCCATCTCCTCACTGGTAGCCAACTGTAGGTGTCCTGTCGAATAATGCCTCCCATCAGATAATGCCTCCGATGAACCGAGCATGCATAGCGATGGCTCTGTATGGCATGTGATGGCTCTGTACGGCATGTGATGATTCTGTACATGTACTGACACAGTACGGCATGTGATGACTCTGCACAGCATGTGATGGCTCTTTACAGCATGTGATGGCTCTATACAACATGTAATGACACTGTGCGGCATGTGATGGCTCTGTACAGCATGTAATGGCTCTGTATGGCATTTGATGGCTCTGTACGGCATGGGATGGCTCTGTATGACTCTGTACGGCATGTGGTGGCACTGTATGACATGTGGTGACACTGTACGGCATGTGATGGCCCTGTACAACATGTAATGACACTGTACAGCATTTGATGGCACTGTACAACATGTAATGACTCTGTACGGCATGTGATGACTCTGTACAGCATGTGATGACTCTGAACGACATGCGATGACTCTGTACGGCATGTGGTGGCACTGTACGGAATGTGGTGGCACGGTACGGCATTTGATGACTCTGTACGACATGTGAAGACCCTGTATGGCATGTGATGGCTCTATACAACATGTAATGACACTGTACAGCATGCAATGGCTCTGTATGACATGTGAGGGCTCTGTATGGCCCTGTACGGCATGTGGTGGTACTGTATGGCATGTGGTGACAATGTACGGCATGTAATGGCTCTGCACAACATGTAATGACAATGTACGCCATGTGATGGCTCTGTACAACATTTAATGAAACTGTATGGCATGTGATGGCTCTGTACAACATGTAATAAATCTGTACGACATGTGATAAATCTGTACGGCATGTGATGACTCTGTACGGCATGTGGTGACACTGTATGGTATGTGGTGACACTGTACGGCATGTGATGGCTCTGTACAACATGTAATGACACTGTACAGCATGTGATGGCTCTGTACAACATGTAATGACACTATATGGCATGTGATGGCTTTGTACAACATGTAATGACTTTGTACGGCATGTGATAACTCTGTACGGCATGTGATGACTCTGTACGGTATGTGATGGCTCTGTACAGCATGAGGTGGCACTGTATGGTATGTGGTGACACTGTATGGCATGTGATGGCTCTGTACAACATGTAATGACTCTGTACGGCATGTGATGACTCTGTACGGCATGTGATGACTCTGTATGGCATGTGATGACTCTGTACAGCATGTGATGGCTCTGTACAACATGTAATGACACTATATGGCATGTGATGGCTCTGTACAACATGTAATGACTCTGTACGGCATGTGATAACTCTGTACGGCATGTGATGACTCTGTACGGTATGTGATGGCTCTGTACAGCATGAGGTGGCACTGTATGGTATGTGGTGACACTGTATGGCATGTGATGGCTCTGTACAACATGTAATGACTCTGTACGGCATTTGATGACTCTGTACGGCATGTGATGACTCTGTACGGCATGTGATGACTGTACGGCATGTGATGACTCTGTATGGCATGTGATGGCTCTGTACAACATGCAATGACTCTGTACAGCATGTGATGGCTCTGTACAACATGTAATGACTCTGTACGGCATGTGATGGCTCTGTACAACATGTAATGACTCTGTACGGCATGTGATGACTCTGTACAACATGTGATGACTCTGTACGGCATGTGATGACTCTGTATGGCATGTGATGACTCTGTACGGCATGTGATGACTCTGTACGGCATGTGATGACTCTGTATGGCATGTGATGACTCTGTATGGCATGTGATGACTCTGTATGGCATGTGATGACTCTGTACGGCATGTGATGACTCTGTATGGCATGTGATGACTCTGTACGGCATGTGATGCCGTACAATCATCCCCCGAATGGTATTCTGCTCAGATTTTCTGATGTGGGAGCTGCAGCAAGCATAGTAGGCAACTATATACAGTCTACAGACACATGCAGGCTATTTGTATATACAGTGTACATATCAAGGCTTTGTCTTTGTAAACAGTGAGCAGTTTTAGGCTGTATCTCTGTACTCTGTACATATTCCAGGCTGTTTGTAAGATAATTCTGTAATAAGTGTGTGTATGTGGGGAGGAGGAGCTCTGAGTGTCTGTGTGTGTGTGTGAAGTGAGAGGAGCAGAGCAATGACAGGAGGGAGAATGCAACTAAAATCGGGGAGGAAGCCCTCTCCAACACCCTCCAGATCCTGACAAGCCTGTGAAACTTCTGTTCTGTGAAACTCTGGTCTCCCAGCAGTAGATTCCGTTTACTATCTGATCAAAGCAGCTTCTGTTTCCTATGGAAATAGAGCCATGTGACCAGCTTGCTCGTTCACAGCACAGCCACGTCTCTCAGGGGAGGGGGTACAGAGGCAGGGGGTGTGTTGGTGTGTTTCTGAAGTTGTATACACCCCCTGAGAACTTTTTAAACAGCAAATGGACCATTTTTGGCAGCTGGAGGAAAGTTCAAGTGCACATGCTGGGAAAACTAAAGGAGGTAGGAAAAAAAGATTAGCTGATTTGTAATTAATGTAATAGGTGCTATTTAACCCATCCCATACTTCTCCTTTAACACATTTCCAACTCCAACCAAAATGTTTTATTTTATTTTGAGATTTATGAAATTTAAATTTTTGTGAAAAATTTTGAACTCATGTCTGTGTACCTGTTTGCGAGATTTATCTCTCACTGTCTGCCAGAACAAGAAGTGATGCGATTTCGTTTTTCTGGAACACTGATCCAAACAAAGGTTAAAGCTTCTCACAATGTTCCTACTGCTGTTATTGCCTGTACTAGAATAAGGAGCACAGGCATTACCATGGGGGAAAATCTCCCCAATAGGGTCAACAACATAAATTAAACCTAACAGAAATGTAAACGTTTTACTTATTGTATCCAAAACCAAAGAGATGTCTGTAGCTAGGTTTTAACCTAGCATTAAGGTAAACCCGCAATATTTAAAATAACTATTAACTTTCAAACTTAAACTGAAAGTTCGCTTTGCTAAGTGAAAATACTCGACTTACTTTAGTAAATCAACCCTTCTGAATCCTCTGCCACTGGAAACAAGTTGACAGTGCAAAGGAAAAAATGGTTGTTGGAATGGACCAACTGAGGTCTCTGGGGAGTCTGAGGGGTCTCTTTAACCAAACCATAATATATAGACCTCAGCACTAAAGGTTATCTGTCTTTTTACCCATTAAGTTCAAAGTAACAGGTTCCCTCTTAAGAGCAACTCTCCGCTCTCTCTAAAGCCAGCCATAGACGCTTTGAATCTTGGCTCCATTCAGCAGGGATTGGCCGAGATTCGAACCATGTATGGGCAGGCTGATTGAACCCAAGTAAATCAATCGATCCACTTGGGTACAACCAGCATGTCAGATTTTTTAGGATATGATTATTGCCAGAGAATATAGCCACTGACGATAATCACTGTGTTCTCCCAGAAAGGATGGCTTGCCATGCCCCATAGCTCTGCGGGAGGGATTCCCCCATCAACACAGTCAGCAATTGAGTGATTTTCTTCACTGAAACCTGTGGTTGCAGGAAAGAAAATGGCATCATCTATGGCCTGCTTTACTCCTGTGCTCTCCCCTGTTGACCCATTGTTCCATCAGTTTTAGGCAAACACCAGGTGCTTATAGCTTTAACGCAGCATGTGACCTCCTCCCAGGATGCAGTGCTCCACCAGAATGGCCAACTGCCATCTAATAACACTGTCACTTGATGAGAAGGAGAGAGTAGTTTACCCTGTGTAAGCTCTAACATCATCTGGCATGGTGCTTACACAGAGTTGGAACTCTCAGGTCCGAATGGCAAACAGAACCATAAAGAAGTGATCAGAAGATATCAATGGATGTGTTGTTGGCACTTTGCACTTAGTGAGCAGAGTCACTGGGTTTATTTAACCTAACATTAACCCTTGACCCAATCATCTTCCTAATCTTAACCTTTAACCTGTCATTAATTTTAATGCTGTAAAACCTATCCTTAACAATAGTATCCTGTTCTGAACCTGTGCCAAGATTCACAATATGGACATCTAAAGAAAAATGATTCCCTCATTCCTTTAGAACTCACATAAAATGGCCTTGCCTTGTGTTATGCTCACTTCCAAGGCAGGTACTGTGAAACTTCAGGTGACCTCTGATCCCCTAAATCTTTAGCTAAAATGTCAGGCTCAGATAAGGTAAGAAGCACTAAATGAGTTGGCAAAAATACATCTAATAACTAATTCTGTACAATTCTTTAAAACAGACAGAATAGTCTTGCATACATTTGCAGGTGTATCACTACTAGTAGCGTATTCATTACTTTCTTAAAAAGACAACTGATTGGTGGATACGTGAAAACCTCATATTGGCATCTAAAGCAATTTTTAGATACACTGAAGCTTATTTACTAAAGGAACTGAGAATGTTCACAAAAATTGTTGTGCAAAAATTAACTTTATTTATCAAAGCATAAATATGATGGTTATTTAGAAAATGTAGATAATAATGCAAAGACTTGAATACAGCTGATATTTATTCAAATTAGATTTTTTTTTCCTGGTTGCATATATAATACCTGGTGAAGGCACTGAAGTTAATAAGTGTCACTGATAACTTTTCTTCCTCATTCAGCCTATGCAGGTTTATTTCATCTTTGAAGGTGAGGTATGATTCAGGGATATCCAGCTCCTCCAATATAAATCGTGTCTCGCTGTAGAAGCTGAATTCAACTCTTGTTACATTTAGAACAGGCAGACAAAGAACACTTGGTGACGTAATCTAAAGGAATAGATTTAAATATCAATGTCTCCATTAAGAACTGGAATATTGAGTAAAACATGGTAGTATCAAATGAATAGTTAACATATCTGTACCTATGCCCTGTCTAAGGTAGTTTTAAAATACGTCATTAAGAAAATTCTAAAAAACACAAATTCAAACAAACAGTAAGTTCTAGCCTTTGTTCAAATGTATAAAGAACTTGAACATATAGTGGACGATTAACTAAAAGAGTAGAAAATGTTCAGTTAGCTTACTGAATAAGAAGCAATTTTATTTCTTGGCTACCCAATCATGTGCAAGTGAAATAAATAAAAAAAGGATTTTTGTTAGAGTATCATTGGAGTTTAACTATTCCAGTATTAATGTGATTGTAAGGGTTCATTTTTTTAAAGAACAAACACATCATGCTTACCTCCACCGTGCAGCTCGTTTTGCACAGAGTGGCCCCAAACCTGCTCTTCTGGGGTCCCCCGGCTGTTCCTGTCGGCTGCTCCCCGCATCAGATAACCCCCTAGGAGAAGTGCTCTCCTGAGGGGGTTACCTTGCGGCCGTGCTCCTGAGTCCAGCATTTGGCGTCCATAGCCGCCGAATGTATGACTCGGCCCAACCCCTTGCCACCCGCATCATTGGATTTGATTGACAGCAGCGGGAGCCAATGGCTGACCTGCTATCAATCTAGCCAATCAGGACACGAGACACCGGATAGAGCTCGTCCCCGGCGCGAGAAAAAGAGGTTTCAGGTAAGTAAACCGGGGGCACTGGGGGGCTTCTGCACGGCAAGAGGTTTTTTTCACCTCAATGCATAGAATGCATTGAGGTGAAAAAACACAAAGATTTACAACCCCTTTAAATCAAACCCTGTATATTGAGACTCCCAAAGGAAGTGAAAATGCTATAACTTTAGCAATATTTGCCATATCAGGCCATGTTTTTCTGGTCACATAATGTATGTGTGTATGACTATATTATTTCTATATCATTTTTAGATACGCCAATTTGCATCTGCTTCTGAGGAAGTGAAATATACTCCACAAAATGCATCAAGCCTTCTGGAGGCAAATTTCTTATCTAACCATGCATTTCTATGTTTGATTTTATATATTATACATGACAAACTATTATTATATTATACATTTCTAGTTATGATGAATTGACATTATATTGTTTATTGACATATATTACAAATCAGCTCCCTACCGTACACCCATAAGTTCTAGTGTGGTGTGATTTAGTTGGACCAATATGAACAGGTTTTATTAAATGGATGGAATACTGCAATCATTAAGTATACAGTATTTAACAACATTATAATCATGTATATCATCAATACAAATCTGCTCTCAACAATACCACTCTCCATACTGTACTGTGTTACGATTCTACCTGTGTATGTAAATCTAATACATTCATTATATATTTACTGTATGGTCCGCACCTCATTTAAAGTCCCACTTCCCCCTTTTTCTGTTATAATAAATGAGCAATGGGGGGTTGCAACCCCCATGGCAACCCAATTAAATCAACTTTCATTAGTCTTTCTACATTTCTTTCTACATAAGTGTTTCTACATTTATTATGGACAATTAACATTCCTTGAGCTATGTTATTTTTTTGCCAAGTTAATATACCGTAGTTTATATTTTTTTAGTTTCACTGGACAAGTTTTTTTTAAAGTTTTTCTTCCACAAAAATGTTTGGTGATTATGATAGACCCCTTCAAACTGAGCAAAAATATAATTTCAGAATGACTATCACATAGGAACCTTGATAAATATGAAATTACCTATAGTCTGTTTAATTGCATAATGTTTCTGACATGCTACATGAGTTTAAAAGGACTAAAAGTGTTTTGCTGCTGATTTTATTTTTTAATCAGTGTCTGGTGCATCTTGCTGCAGTGCCCTTTCACACCAAAGGCGTTTTTAAGGCGCTAAAGGGCTAAAAATAGCTCCTGTAAAACACCTGTAAAACGCCTCCCATGCAACCACAGTGTGAGAGCCCGAGTGCTTTTACACTGGAGCGGTGCGCTTGCATGGCATTAGAAAATGTCCTGCAAGCTTCATCTTTGGAGCGGTTTAGGAGCAGTGTATTTACCGCTCCACCACCGCCCCTGCCCATTGAAATGAATGGGCACCGCTGCCAAAGCACCTGCAAAGTGCTTTGGCAGCGTCTCTTTTCGGGCACATTTAACCCTTTCTTCGGCCACTAGCGGGGGTTAAAAGTGCCGCTAAAACTATGGTAAAGCACCGCTAGTTTTAGTTTACCGCTGATTCGGAGCGGTTCCAGTGTGAAATGGGTCTTAAGGTTTTTTACCTTAATGCATCTTCTGCATTAAGGTAAAAAACCTCCTGTTGCAAAGAATCACCCCCTCCCGTATACTTACCTAAGCCCGATCTCGATCCAGCGTTGTGCACTAGAGCAGCGGCTCTCCTGGCTCTGTCATCACTGGGCAGATTTAGAGCAGCTGGGGCCATTGGCTCATGCTCCTGTCAATCAAATCATATGACAAGGGAGCCAGGGGCAGGGCTGAGCAGACAGGGCAGCTTGGGAGCGAGCCTGCATGAGTGCTCCTGTCACACCCCCTGATGAAGAGATGTCATCACCTCCTCCCAGTGGAGATTGCCGAGGCAGCTGAGGACACTGAGAAGCGGCCGCTCCACAGTGTTGCATGCGGTTTAGCTTCCCAGCCATAACATTCCTGTCTGTTTCTGCCCAGCCGCTTCCTGGCCGAACTTTGCATTTCAGAAGAGTGTTAAGCAAGCCAAGGACACCCAGGCGCTGATGCACACCACGCCACTGGCCTGTCCGTTCTCCAGAGATTCCTTCTCACCACCCAGCAGCTTCCCGACAATCTCTGCACAACACCAGCTGATTGCCTGATGATATCTGCTACAGATGTTAAGATTTCCACAGGCGGCAAGCCGATATTTCCGCCATCAAATGTGAGTGCTATATTTATTCATTACTACCAAATAGCTTTTTCCAATACTTTACACTCAGATAGAGGCGCCCCCTGCTTTTTTCTGTTTTCACACACTAGGTTTACTCAGGACCTATATATGGGAGCTGCCTCTTTCCTCCAAATGTTGAACTTTTTGACAGCGCCCATAGAAAGCAGCTTGCTATGGGGGCACTCACTGGAGGGGAGGGGCCAGTAGCGCCAGCAGGGGACCTGAGAAGACAAGGATCAGGGCTGCTCTGTGCAAAACCATTGCTCAGAGCAGGTAAGTATGACTTTTGTTATTTTAATTTGAAAAATGTAAGCTTTAATACCACTTTAATGGGTTCCAATTTCCCTGATATTTTTCCATTGTGGCAATGTCCTAGTGAAACCTTTCACCATGTTCACCACTGACTGCATGTAGACTTTTGGGAAAGAAAAATAAGTGTAAATGCAGAGAATGAATCTTCAGTGACATGTTGCACTTCATGCACCGTATGCTGTAAGAGGTTTGCCAACCTGCTAAATGTAGTTTGGTGCTCTGTAGTTGCCAAAAAAAATTCTCAACAACCACCTTAAACAATTTTAAGATGATTTTCTCTGGCACCACTAACAGATCTTTAAAACGCTTATCATTAATGACGTATCTGATCTGTGGACTAACCAAAATGGCTTCCTTAATCTTGGCATCAATTATTCTTGGAAACAATTGAAACCTTTACCTTCCTTTTTATGTGAAGCAGAGACAAAAATATCAACATGTGCTACATTTTTCTGTCCTTTTCTGTCCTAGTACCAAATTCTTTTTAGAAAGTAATGCAACTCTTTTGCACAGCTGTCTGATTCACATATGTGAAAACAGTACTTGGTACATTCAAGCTACATTCCAAACTGCAGAGCCACTACTTTTTGATGTTCCATGTTTTCGTATGAAACATACGAAAACATGGGGCGGTTGTTGAAACACATCCAGTACACCAAGTATGACTGTAATCTATACAGATATTCTAGTCGTACTTGGTGTACTGGATGTGCTTCAACAACAGTTCCATGTTTTCATATGTTTCATTCATGTGTGCAGCATAGCCAACAGGTATTGCAAATTGCAAAATTAGAAGATTCCTTTAAAACGGTATGTGATAGGTTAACTACAGGTTATTTTTGGGAGAAGCAGCCAGAAAAAGACACACCAAAAAGTGTTTTCATGAAACAAAATCTTTGTTGTCCAGTGTATATAAACGTATATCTCATATAAATCATTATTTGTAATAAACATTTAAGACAAGGTACATCCATTATACTCTTATTGCAACTCATGCTGGATCTTCTGATAACAAAATATAGGAATGGTTTTGTTCTGTTTACTGCTTTGACACTCAAACAATGGGTACCGTCTATACTAGTAAAAAGGGAGGGGTTGTGTTCCACTTCCTACTAATTCCACTGTGTAAATGAGTAATCTGACCCTGCAGTTCAGGTCACCTTACAACACAGCTTTTCACAGCAAAGTATTAAATCAGTCTTATAGAACTTGGAATACTAGAATATACTAATTCCGGTGACCCCACCCCTTATGATGTCACATTCCCGGGCATGCTGGGACTGTGATGTCATAAGGCCCCCCTTCCACAAAGCACCCACCCCCCCGTGTTGAAGGCATGCGGCCTGGTACGGTTCAGGAGGGGGGGGCGCTCGCTCGGGTCTGGTATGGATTTTGGGGGGACCCCCATGCTGTTTTTTCGGCATAGGGGGTTCCCCTCTTGGAGGGGAAACCAATTTTTTATTTAAAATTTGGCGTGGAGTTCCCCCTCGAGAGCTGATTATTCTGTGATTGGCCACAGCCAAAGTCGCCTGGCCCAGGGGCGACTTGAAGTCGTGTTGTAAGTCGCCCCAAGTCGTGTTGAAGTCGCCCCAAGTCGCGCTGTGATTCATACTCAAGTCGTGTCCAAGTTGTCTCCCAAAGTCGCGCTGGAAGTCGTGTTGCCCCTGTGTGAATGGTCTCTTAGTTGCCTCGTTTAGCCTTTGATTTTTATTTCCTTGGCTCAAAATGATATTCCTTCATTTTTGATATCTTGCATTACAGATTTAATAGTGAAAGTAATCCTTGGCAAAGACTGAAATGGCTGCGTGGGAGAACATAATGATCTGATATACTGTAACTTGTTCCATCAACCAAATGGAAGGCAGGCTCAAAGGCCCCATTAATACCTGCCAAATACAAATTCATTGATTACTATGACTTGTGATTTTGCAAAAAAGGCAGTATACCTCTTGTATAGCAATTGACAAAAGCTGCATCAATAAATAAACTTGTCTAACATAACAAGAGAACCATTTTGTTGTTGTGACTTAAAAAAACTGCTTGGTATGAACTGAGATTAAGAAAATGTTATTTTTGCTGTGTCATTACCAGTATATATCTGGCAGACAATCAAATAGATTTTGAAAAGCAATAAAATGATACTTAGAATGTTGTTCAATGCATTCAGCAAAACAAGTCCTTCAGACCACAGTTCTCTTTCATCACAAGGGATTTATGAAAGCTATGATAAAAATTGGTTTTAGGTTCTTCAAAGAAAAATAAGCGTTATATATTTGACAAAATAATAAGATAGACAAAAACCTTTAGGCCCCTTTCACACCGGGGCGGGGAGCCGCGGTGCCGGTAAAGCAGCGCTATATTTAGCGCTGCTTTACCGTCGTTTTAACCGCGGTATTCGGCCGCTCGCGGTGCGGTTTTAACCCCCGCGAGCGGCCGAAAAGGGGTTAAACACCCCCCGCAGAGCGCCGCCGTAGCGGCTCTTTGCGGCGGTATTACCGCGGTTTCACCGTGGTGTCCCATTCTATTCAATGGGAAGGAGCGGTATAGGAGCGGTGAACACACCGCTCCTATCCCGCTCCAAAGATGCTGCTAGCAGGACTTTTTTTGTCATCCTGCTAGCGCACCGCTCCAGTGTGAAAGCCCGCCGGCTTTCACACTGGAGTTAAAGGGGCAGGATTTTTTCATGCGGTGAACAGGCGCTATTTTTAGCGCTGCACCGCATGAAAAACGCCCCGGTGTGAAAGGGGCCTTATTGATAGGGTCCGTGAAGGAAAGGAATGATGAGAAATGTAGTCCATTACCTCTCATAGTGATCACAGCACTGTCCCTGGCACTGCCTAGGCACACCTTTTCTCCAGAGGGATGGCACTATGTTTGTTCTGGCATCATATATGTTAGCACCTACTTCATAGACTAAGATGTTAGAATAACAATGTTTTTTTTTTGTTAGTTTTTTAAATAGCCAAGTCAAATAAGGCCTTTAACCTCTATTGACAATTATCCTATCCCCCCATGCCCATACTAATGCTAGTTACTGTACTGCCACTTACAAAAGTATTAAAGGATTGTTTGAAACAAATTATTTGTCAGCTGAAGAGTTACGGAGGTAACCATGTATATTTTAATCCTTATGCTGCTAACATTAGTAAATAGATAGGAAGGTATATTTACAAACTTATTTTTTTACATTTCTTCAATTAATTCCTGGTTTCTGGCCTAGAAAGTGCCAGTGTAAGCCAGCAACAGTGTTGCTGATCACCAGCCACGCCAGTGCCAGTGTAAGACAGCAACAGTGTTCCTGATTGCTCCTACACCAGTGCAATGTCATCTCTATCACCTGAACTGATCCTTTACCTGCATACTGATCATGTCCACTGCCTGCCTTCAGAACTGACCCTGACCTGTTTATCGACCCTTGGTCTGCCTGCTGCCTGGACTGATCCTTCGCCTGTTTGCTGATATGTCTCGGCCTGCCACCTGTACTGACCTTGGCCTGTTTAATGTCTTCATTTCTGCCTGTAACATGCACCAATCCTTCACCTGGTTGATGACATCTTTGGTTGCCTGTTCTGATTCATCTGCATGTCCCACTGAATAGGCTCCTGCGAGACACCAGTCCCAACCATCCTTTGCAAATAACTGCACCCCTAAAACCACAGGCACCCATTTGTTCACCCTTCAGCTACCTGTACTTCCTGGCCAGTGAACAAAGCATTGTAAATAATTCCTGGGGGCAGCCACATACCAGTAGGCTAGGTCTTCTTGGTTAACAGGAATGGGGACTACTATAGATGAAGCTACGTTAAGCTATATTCCCTGATCAATGAAAGGAGAGAGGGGATGAAAGCACAGGGAAGTGCCCATCAAGGGGCTCCAAAAAGGAACAAACTGCTGTATCTATTAGAAAAATTCAAGTTTATTAATCACAAAATATGAGAAAAGTCACCATAGCTTCACCACACTAAGATAAAAATACCAGTATGACAACATTGTCACATATTTAAAAACAAATAACCAGGGCTCACATGCATACTCCCAAGCACACACTAAAGGGGCAGCGGAAGGTAGGGGCTGTGGGGCTGATGGATGGTGAAACCCCTTAGTAACCGCTGATATTCCACAGAAAAGGACTAGTAGGAAGTACTGGGCTGGGGTCTTTGGTAAATCCCAATGCAGGTGTAACAAGGTTCTCCACTAGGGAGAAATAGTCTCATATGCAGTAATACAGGGACAGAGCCAGGTTGCAAGGCACAAATCTCATCTGTCAGCTCCACAGTCTCTGAGCCATAGGTAGCATTGATAGAGCTAGGCAAAAAAGCTTAAGTACAACCGTTCACTGAGTCAGTTATCTGATTAGATAAGTGCTTTTAAAAGAAAATCAGCAGGCAGCACGTTAGATAGGCTGGGATAGCAGAGGAAAGTGAAAGTAAACAGAGCATACACAGGCAGTCCTCACAGAGGTGTCCGTTTATGAAGCAGTAAGAAATATTCACTGCTCCATTCTCCGGTGTTTCCTCAGATTTGGCGACCCGTCAGAATTTGGAACGGAAGTGACGTTCCGTCTCTGCCATCTAGCTACACCCCGCATTCATCCACAGTAAGGGTACACCGAGAAGGGGACAAGTGGACATCTTGTTACACCCACCGGAATTTTGCATTTCACAGTCATTTTTAACATTAAACGGAGCATATATGGTGAAATACAGTATTTAGAAACCCATCAGACTGTTTACATGTTGAATTATAAAAGCAGCAGTGTTCTGTCAGATTCGCAAACCTGTGAGATTAGCAGGTTTGCCGCTGCTTTTAAAATTCAACATCGATACAGTCCATCGGATTTCTAAATACTGTATTTCACCTTATAAGCTCCTTATATGAAATGCAAAACACTGATGGGTATAACAAGATGTCCGCTTGTCCCCTTCTCAGTGTATCCTTACTGTGGTCGAGTGCGGGGTGTGGCAAGATCACAGTGACGGAATGTCATTTCCATTACATATTCTGACGGGTCGCCTAATCTGACAAAACACTGGTATTCACAGAAGAGATTGTTCTCCTCTGAGTGCCAGTTTATGAAGCTGTGTAGATCGCTTCTCCTTTGGAGGAGTGAAGCGATCTACAAATGCTCCAAACAGTGGAGAACGCCCCCTGATACTGGAATCTCGTGAGACATAACGAGATTACAGTACCAGAAATTCAATGAAACACTCGAGGTGTCCGTTTATTAAGCAGTGATAAATTATCACTGCTCAGTACACAGACATTCCCGGATGAGACTGCCCACCTAGTTAATAAAATATCTGTCCCCCTACACTATATACAGTAAAACCTTGGATTGCGAGCATAATTCGTTCCGGATGTTAGTTATGAGGAAAAGTTGCAAGCACTGAACTTATTCTCTCTGGAGAAGAGACTCTTGAGAGGGGATATGATTTAAATTTACAAATACCGTACTGGTGACCCCACAATAGGGATTTTTTTTATAAAAGGGAGTTTAACAAGACACGTGGCCACTCAGTAAAATTAGAAGAAAAGAGGTTTAACCTTAAACTATGTAGAGGGTTCTTTACTGTAAGAGCGGCAAGGATGTGGAATTCCCTTCCACAGGCAGTGGTATCAGCGGGGAGCATCAATAGTTTCAAAAAACTAATAGATAAGCACCTGAACGACTGCAACATACAGGGATATACAATGTAATACTGACATATAATCACACACATAGGTTGGACTTGATGGACTTTTTCAACCTCACCTACTATGTAACTATGTGACTATCTAAGGGGATTAGAAGCAAAATCCAGCAGGAGCTACAGAGTATAAAAGAGAACAGAGGCGCCTCTAAGTGTAGCAATATGGTTCCATTTAATGAAGGTACAACATTTAGCAACTCACATGGTTGATGATTAAAAGAGGCACATCTAGGTATACAGGCATCTGGGGTAAAGCTGTCCACATAGACTGTCCTCTGCACTGCTGGCTCTCACTGCTGTCAGTCTGCAATGGTGACCGGGAAGACCACCCTGCAGTAGAATGATCTAAAAGTGAGGTTTGAAGCTCTCGTGGAGTGCAGAAGGATGGTCTATGTGGACAGCTTTACCCCGGATGCCTGCATACTTAGATGTGCCTGTTTTAATCATCAACCTTGTGAGTTGCTAAATGTTGCACCTTCATTAATTGTAACCTCATTGCTACACTTAGAGACGCCTCTCTTCTCTTTTATACTCAGTTGTGACGTGAGGCTACTTGTATATCAAGACATCGCTTGTATCAGGTCAAAATGTATTTAAAAATGTTGCTTGTCTTGCAAAACACTCTCAAACCAAGTTACTCTCAAACTACAATATGTATATATATATATATATATATATATATATATATATATATATATATATATATATATATATATTTATGGTCGGAGCCCTCCGATCTTCAAGAGATATGAAAGAAACACATAAACACGTCACAAGACTAACAACATAAATAGACCTGAAGTGTGCCCTGGCCTGCTGTAAGGTGAGCCCTGGTGAGCTGGGCGATAAGCCCTGGTGAGCTGGGCTATATGCCAAGAGAAGGGCGCATACCTTGACAGTAAATGGATACTTCTGTAGAGAAGGATGTTTTAAGAGAAGTACTCTGAGAAGGGAAAAGGGTGGGTGGGTACCTTGCACTTGAACCGACACAGCCTGTTGTGGGTGGTCTGGTTAAATACCCTCCGGGCTCCTCCCATAATTACAGGCCACCATGCTGGCCTTCTAATTTATGGTCGGAGCCCTCCGATCTTCGAGAGATATGAAAGAAACACATAAACACGTAACAAGACTAACAACATAAATAGACCTGAAGTGTGCCCTGGCCTGCTGTAAGGTGAGCCCTGGTGAGCTGGGCGATAAGCCCTGGTGAGCTGGGCTATATGCCAAGAGAAGGGCGCAAAAGACTTGGTTAGGGAGGTAATTTGGTATTGTGAGAAAAGCCAACTGTGTGTGGCGGCATGACATGGAAGCCAGGATGTGATGGAGGTCTCCTGTTGTCGCCCTGGGGTTTGAGGCTAGTAACCCGTGAGACAAGTTCCAGGCTGTACAGTAGGCCTTTAGGGCGTTTTGAGATAATGATAGATTAATGAGGCAGGTAGTATCGCGAAGGTGTTGTTCGGATGCGAGGTTAACTACGACCAATGTGGGATAAGAGACATGGTCGGGTCGGTTCCAGGTTCCTGCGAAAAGGACGACGCAAGGTTAACAGGTAATGTGACGGCTAGAGTATTGTTTGTCTGGGATGTAGACGCAGAGGACCTTTGATTGGTGCTGTGGGGATAGTGGCACCGGCCTGTGCGGGAAGGCCATGATGGCCAGCGACTTGGACCTGTTTATAATACTGGCTGTGGCTTGGTTGTCTGTGGTAAACGACCCTGTTTGTCTTGCCCAGTTGCTGCACCAGACGTGGCCTGCTGCAACAATGGGGTAGAGTTCGAACAACGAGGAGGACTAAGTGATCCCGGGAATCAAGAGGATTCTGACAGCCATTGCCCTGTGAACCCAAGATGGCCAAAAATTGAGGCGAGGACCTGTGGGGGCTGTGGCGTCCATGACTACCTGAGGTGAAGAGGGAGACGCTGACGGAATGAACATTGGCATGCCATGCTGGTTCGTGGGAAATTGTCTCCCATGGGCAGATCCGTTGTTGCTGGCACGTCTGAATTAAGGATTTGGTGGGGGTCTTGTACCTGGAAGAAAAACACTAAGAGGCGGGAGGTAAAGGATCACCCCCGGGTCTGAAGAAAGAATGGTGATAGTCATGGAATGAGCACCCTGCGTGCTAATGACATAGATCCATGCTGTATGCAGATACGCGTCCACTTCTACCCTCCTGTTGGGGTTGCCCTGCATGCGCGTCTCCGACTGTCCCTAAGGCCAGCGCAAACTCTGAGACAGTGAGCTTGCGATTAAGTCAAGGGTCTCTGGCCTTCAGGATGATGGAGACGTTTCCCCTCTAATATGATTTGTTCTCGGCCAAGTTGTGTGCTGCTATGAGGAGGGATGCTAAGTTAACGTCATTATTGTCCAAGATGTGTGTGTTTTTTTTTGTTTTTTTTTTGCAAAGCTTGTAAAACAGGAGAGAAAAGGGGGGGGGGGGGGGAAATATGGGCGGTTTGTTTTGTTTTTTTGTTTTTTTTCTTTTCGGGAGGTGATGGGGCGGGGGTGAGATCGTCGCTGTCGGCCAGAGACATGGCGTCTGCTAGAATAAAAAGGAGGGGTGGGGAATGTATATATATTTTTTTTTTTTTTTGAGCTTTGTAAAACAGGAGAAAAATATATATGGGCGTTTTACATAGATTTGGGAGGAGGGGTGGGGATCAGAGCAGGATACCGTGTGACGGTATGGGGACAATCGGGGATTGCGCGTGAGCGCTGAGTGAGGTTGTTCCTCTGGCCTATTAGGAAACTCAGGGGATGCGTGACAACCGAGGTGAGCCAGGAGGTGACTGGCCAGGTAACCGATGCTCGGGTGCCCGTCTGTGCTCGGCACGGACTGGTTAACCAGAGCCCCCCAGGGCGGTACTGGGGAGAGTGGCTGCTGATTGGTTGCTAAGTAGGAATGTTTCGATCTGTAGTAGTTTGACGTAGGTTCGTCAGCTAATACTTGCACTGCCAGCAAGTCATGAGACTAGGTGACCTTGTCTGCGTAGTGAAGGCTTGTGCTTCGAAAACAGAGTGACATGCATAGAAGTATGTGACAGTTACTAACGCCTGGCTACTGAGCCAAATCTGCGTTTAATATATTAGGGGAGGGGGGGTGTGAGAACGGAGCAGCATACCGTACGCCGGTATGGGAAGATCGGGGATTGCGCGTGAGCGCTGAGTGAGATCGTTCCTCTGGCCTATTTGGAAACTCAAAGACTGCCTGACAACCGAGGTGAGCCAGGAGGTGACTGGCCAGGTAACCGATGCTCGGGTGTCCGTCTGTGCTCGGCACGGACTAGTTAACCAGAGCCCCCCAGGGAGGTACTGGGGAGAGTGGCTGCTGATTGGTTGCTAAGTAGGAATGTTTCGATCTGTAGTAGTTTGACGTAGGTTCGGTCAGCTAATACTTGCACTGCCAGCAAGTCATGAGACTAGGTGACCTTGTCTGCGTAGTGAAGGCTTGTGCTTCGAAAACAGAGTGACATGCATAGAAGTATGTGACAGTTACTAACGCCTGGATACTGAGCCAAATATGTGCGTGAAACGAGGATATGTAGTGAAAGGTGTGTAGAGAGAAAGGAAACTAAAAATAACAACAACCTATGCACCTGCTTGCTGCCCTAGTGCTAGAGTCTCTGTTGGGGTCGAACCTGGTAGACCTGGTACCTACGATAGGGTGACATGAAAATATTTTTTTTTTTTCTAAAAAAGATGGGTTGCAAGAGCTGATTCGGGGCCATAGCTGACCCCCTGTGAAGAGATGCAAGCCCTCGACATTTTTTTTTTTTTTTTACCTGGGAAAGAAAGAGATGGTCTGATCCTGTTCGTAGGAGAGACCAGGTGGCGACTTACTGATCTAAAAGGTGAAAAGGGATAGAGAAAGGCGTGAGTAGCTGTGTGGGCTACTGGAGAGGATTGGCCGCGGAGGCCGAAGTAGCAAGAGCTGCAGCGATTGCAGGGGTATGGGGGGGGGGGGAAGGGGGCCCATGACACAAACCTGCAGTGAAGCAGGATGTGTGGGGGATGGCAGTGACTTACGTTTAAATGGGTTGCCGCGGAGGCAAGGAGTGGGTCGACTTGCGGAGGTTGCAAGGTGTGGGGGCCCATGACACAAACCTGCGGTGCAGCAAGATGTGTGGGGGATGGCAGTGACTTACGTTTGAGATGGGTTTGCCGCGAAGGCAAGGAGTGGATCGACTTGCGGAGGTTGCAAGGTGTGGGGGCCCATGACACGAACTTGCGGTAACTGCAAGAAGTGCGGGGGATGGCAGTGACAGATGCTCTGATGGACTGGTGGGGGGTGAAAAAGGGGGTAAAGAAAACGTATGAGTGGCCGTGTTGCTACTGGAGATGATGGGCGTTATGCCAAACGCGGCAAGATGTACGAGTAGCCGTGTTGCTACTGGAGATGACAGGTGTTTAAGCAAAATGCAGAAAGACGTACGCGTAGCCGTGTTGCTACTGGAGATGACAGGTGTAATGCCGGATGCAGCAAGATGTATGAGTAGCCGTGTTGCTACTGGAGATGACGGGCGTTTCTGCCAAATGCAGAAAGACGTGCGAGTAGCCGTATAGCTAATGGAGATGACGGGCGTTATGCCAAATGCAGCAAGACGTATGAGTAGCCGTGTTGCTACTGGAGATGACGGGCGTTTATGCTAAATGCAGCAAGACGTATGAGTAGCCGTGTTGCTACTGGAGATGACGGGAGTTATGCCAAATGCGGCAAGATGTATGAGTAGCCGTGTTGCTACTGGAGATGACGGGCGTTATGCCAAATGCGGCAAGATGTATGAGTAGCCGTGTTGCTACTGGAGATGACGGGCGTTATGCCAAATGCAGCAAGATGTATGAGTAGCCGTGTTGCTACTGGAGATGACGGGCGTTTATGCTAAATGCAGCAAGACGTATGAGTAGCCGTGTTGCTACTGGAGATGACGGGCGTTATGCCAAATGCGGCAAGATGTATGAGTAGCCGTGTTGCTACCGGAGATGACGGGCGTTATGCCAAATGCAGCAAGACGTATGATGTGGTGGGTTTGCAGTGATTGCAAGGTGTAGGAAGACTTGCAGCGTATTGATATGTGTGTAGGATTTATCGTGCGCAACGTGATAGGCTTTAAGAAAGTGCAGCTAAAGTACTGCTGTATTCGTACTTTCTGATGTGACTTTAGTCTTATGAAGAACTCGACTTGTTTGAGTAGGTGATGGGACGGAATTTGGTGCGACTGCTTGTTGCGTGTTTCAGGGAAGACTCGAATCGTAGCGCCGATGCTGCGACTAGATTCAAATCGGCCGTAGATGCGAGATGACTGAGGGGCTTGTATGCCACATCTGAACCATATCGCTGATGACATGGCTGGTTCGGTTTTGACGGAAAGGTGATGGGGGGGGGGTTGGTTTAGCGACTAGGCTCGAATCGGCTGACGGTGAGTGTATGCTATCCGGTAAGAGGTGAAGGGGGGTCGGTTACGTCTGGCTCGAGTAAAACTTGCGTTGGGTAGAAAGTATGACAAAACATGAAAGATGACATAGAACGACTTGTGAAGCCGAAAGTGCGACTTTGCGACATGGACATGATAATGTAATGATTTGAGTTTAGTAGGAGTGGTAACGACAAAGTCCTACCTGCGACAGTGAGTGTGTAGCGATAATCGATGAAAATATATGACCGATCTCGTGAGCCCAACTGTATGGACATGTAGTGGGTAGGCAGAAACAGTCTCTGCGATGCATCTGATGTGGATCAGTTTGAAAAGGTATGAGATGAGTCCGATATAAATCGGTAGAATCTGACACAATTGGTTTGTAGGGTGTATGCCATCGCTTCCTGTGACCGAACACCTGACCACACCCATCCCCCAGGCTAGCCAAGTGCAGAGAAGGCACCAGGTGGTTTTAATTACACCTCAAATCAGCCACAGGAATCCATACAAACAAAATACATGATAATCTCAAAAATGAAAAAAAAAAGGCAATCCCATGGACAGTGAATTTGTAACAAGTGAATCCTATGAAAGTCATATCGGAGAACGACCGATAGCTGCTTGGAGGCTCGGGTCAATAACTCAGAGGTAGCTTTTGCGAAGGGGTGCCGGATAGTAAGCATGATAAGCCACAAGTTTGCACATGATATGAAGGTTTGGATACTACTTATCTGCGACCATGAGCGGGAACCGCAGACGAAGACCCCGAATGAAGATGCCGAAGTGGGCCTGTGATTGGACGCATAGATAGACGACCGGGGAGCTGAGAAGAGTCGGCCTCTTGATGTGCAGTACCTTGCACTGGAACCGACACAGCCTGTTGTGGGTGGTCTGGTTAAATACCCTCCGGGCTCCTCCCATAATTACAGGCCACCATGCTGGCCTTCTTATATATATATATATATCTATATCTATATCTATATATATATATATATATATATATATATGTATATATATATATACTGTGAGAGCGAGAGCCCCTGTCTCTGTGAAAAATGAGGGTAAAATGGACACAGGACTCTCAAAAAGGCAGTTTGAGACGTTCCAGCAGAACATTTGTGAGCAGAGAGAGCTATGCTTTAAGTCAGTGATGGTGAACCTTGGCACCCCAGATGTTTTAGAACTACATTTCCCATGATGCTCATGCACTCTGCAGTGTGGTTAGGCATCATGGGAAATGTAGTTCCAAAACATCTGGGGTGCCAAGGTTCACCATCACTGCTTTAAGTTTGGCACTGATGTGGCACTGATGACAGATGGCACTTATACGTGGCACTGATGACAGATACCACTTATACGTGGCACTGGGGACAGATGGCACTGGGGACAGATGGCACTGGCAGTGTGGACAGGTGGCAGTGGGAGACAGATGGCAGCGGGGACAGATGGCAGTGGGGACAGGTGGCAGTGGGGACAGATGGCACTGACAGGAACTATGGACACTTTATTTAACATTTTTAGATTTTTCACTCCCTGCTGCAGCCATTCATCTCTTCCACCTCACACGCTGTCTCTGTGTGAGGAGGAAGAGCCGGCAATGAGAGATGATCTCATATGTTTACATATGAGATCATCTCTCATTGGACACTCCGATCGTGCTGTAAACGGCCGCTGTGATTGGCCATTTACAGCGACCAGTGACTGGCTGTGTCCAAGGGACACGGCCAGCACAGAATTTCCCCGATGCATGCTCCGGGGAGCGCGCATTGCGGAAGTAAACAGAAGGACGTCCAGGGGCGCCCTCCCGGCAATTGGCATCCTCGCTGTAGCCGTCTTTCGGCTATAGCGCGGACACCTAGTGGTTAAAAGAACAAACATGTTTGTATTGCATAGAGTGGCCCCTAACCTCCTCTTCTCGAGTCCACTGCCCTCTTCAGTGTCTGCCCCCATAGCAAGAGCTTGCTATGGAGGCAGATGCTGTTGGCTCACTCCCAAGCTGGGCTATGTGTGTCTATAAACACATATAGCATGGCAATGCCCTACTCCCTCCTCACTGGATTTGATTGACAACAGCAGAAGCCAATGTCTTCCACTGCTGTGTCTATGTTCAGTGAGGAGAAAGAGAGAGTCGCTGCTCTCAGGCACAACACTCAATTGAGATCAGGCTCAGGTAAGAAAACATTGGAAAGGTTTTGTTTACCTCAATGTAGAGAATGCATTAATGTAAAAAGTAGGGGGGAATAGTACTTTACTTTGTTAGTGTGTGAATGAACATTTTGGTGATCCTACCATGAAGAACATTGAGAACATATTATACAAGACAAATAGCATGGTAATTGCTTAATACACAGTGCTTTACAAAGCTAAATGGTCCCTTTATCAATGTTTTAACCCAAGATTTACACAACTTTCACCTAAAATTCACACATTTCTCCAGCGGAAAGAAACCTTAATAAATAGAACCCTTATTTTTTTTGGTCTTCTTTAAAATAAAGCTCACATTTCTTTTGACATTTCAGACAGCTTGCGAAAATATTCTCACTATATGCTAATTTTCTTTGTTTGTCACCTTGTTTTCTAGGCCCTTAATGATATTTTTTAAAAAGGTGACTTGTTATGCCCCGTACACACGGTCGGAAATTCCGGCGGAAAATGTCCGATCGGACCATGTTGTCGGAAAATCCGCCCATGTGTGGGCTCCATCGGACTTTTTCCGTCGGAAATTCCGACAGAAAAAATTTGAGCTCCTGCTCTTAAATTTTCCGACAACAAAATCCGATCAGACTTTTTCCGATCGCGTGTAGCGAATTCCGACGGACAAAGTGCCACGCATGCTCAGATCACATTACAAGACCAAAGCTATTGGCTACTAGCCTCTACGTAGTTCCGTCGTACGCAACGAACGTCACCACGTTCAGAATGATCGGATTTTTGTCCGACCGTGTGTATGCAACACCAGTGTCGGACAAAATCCGTCTGAAAAAAATCTGACGGATTTTGTGGTCGGAATTTCCGACCGTGTGTACGGGGCATTACAGTGAGAGACTGTAGAGTGCGCGAAAAACTATTCTGTATTACCAATAGTTAAGTACAATACCGTTAGTGACTGTTACAAGATGTGTTGCCATAGGAGACAGCGGTCCTACTCATACAGAAGTGGTATCCGGTTGGAGGCTTTCCAATGTATAGCTGTCTACCTATAGAAGTCTCGGAGTCTGACAATTATCATTGCATCTACTTAAGGGTGTCCTGGCCCTAACCCGCTCTCCCACAGTTCTGTTAAGAGACAATAACTCTCTTTTGCAGTCAAAAAGTGTCTGGCGCCCATCACTTCATCTTGCATCACACACACCATGCCTTGTAACCCACTCTACAAAGACGGATGTAAGCTATCCAGACTCTGGAGGTCATCATTAGGTCTCTAGGGGTCGGGGGCCTTGCTACAAAAAATTGCCCTCAAAATTGGTAGTCTAATAGTATAGTTTTTGAGCTTCTTTTTTATAGTACCACACTGCATTGTCTTGGGGTGGTTGCCGTTTGTTTGTATAGAAGGCACATTGTATATTCAAATAAACATTAGAGTGTACTATTTGAGAGACAATAGCCACAAATATATTGTATAGTAGCTAGACAGTAAGTAAACAGCTTGGTAAGGCAGCAATGTAAGAGGGAGAGACACAGCACGTTTAATATTAAAATAAACATTAGAGCATATTATTTGAGAGCAAATAACCACAAATATTGTAAAATAGCTGGATAGTATGTAAGCAGTTTGGTTAAGTCTCAATGCAAGAGGGGGTGATGAGGCAGGTTTTCACCTTGCAATGATTTTTAATATAATACAATATTTGAGAGACAGTAGCCACAAATATATTACAGTGGCTGGACAGTATAGAAGCAGTTTGGTTAGGCCGCAATATAAAAATAGGAGACAAGGAAGGTTTACCTTTAAAAAATTAGAGGGCATTATCTAAGAAATAATACTCACAAATCATTTTAAATGCCAGAGCACTGAAATAGGCTGCAAAGGTGTAACACAAAGTTCTCCTGCAGCAAATTTTAGAACATAGGCAGCTGATGTCCTGCTGTGCGAACATTGTCTGGCACCTTTAAAATGCCAGGGCAAAGTTACAGGCTGCAAAGTTGGAGACACAAAGAAACATTTTCCCTATAACAAACATTAGAAATTTGGAAGCTAAGGTCCAGCTGTGGAAACATTTTGTGGCATATTTGCAGTGCCTAAGTACTGAAATTGCGCTGATATGGAATGCAGGATTTACCCTGTAGCAAACAATAGAAATTTGGAAACTGAGGTCCAGCTATGGAAACATTATGTGCAGCAACTTTACACTGCTGAAGCACTGGAATCGGCCAGGAGAGGTGGCAGGAGCTGGTAATGATGGTATGTATAAATTTTTGGGGAGGAAGGCCTGGAAGACAATTATACGTTTAGTCTGATAATACCCAATATCAGCAAATAAATGATCATGTAATGAAAGCATTCCACCAACTTACTGTCAGTTTGTGGGGCTATGGTGGGATTAGCAGAAGAGGAGGAGGAGTAAGAAAGGGGTGAAATAACAGCATTTGCAGAAACTGCTCAGGCTGTATAGCAGGTTCACTATCTGACAGAAAAGGCAGACTTGCCCTGTCTCTAAATGGTGTGTCCAGACTACCGCTTTGTTCCACAAAACCTACTTGCCCCCTGTCAGCTCTGAGTTCAGAACCCATGTTTTCCTCTTTAGTTCTGCCTGACAGGGGAATTGCTTGACTTTAAAGGCAGCTATGGCAATAGGGGAATAAATAGGCAATGCTTTGGTGAACAATACTTTACAGCACAAGTAAATGGTGATGTGTGGAAAACAGATCAGCTTTGCCCTGTGTCAGCAACAAGTGTATGCTCTGGACCTCAAAATATAAAAGCTAAAAAAATACTTTACCAAAAAATAAACCCTGAAAGATTTAAAACCCCAATAAAACAAACAAAAGGGTAACACGGTAAAGCATGGCCCAGCAGCTTCACTGCAACTACTGCTGTTTCTGACACACAGAAAAAGGTAGTCCTATAAAGGACTGTTGGGTCTATGTACTGTGAAGACAGAGGAGGGCTTCACAAGAATATGTAGCCCACCACACTGTAATCCACCTTAATTTAGCACAGAGTAGCATGGTAAAGCACTGTATAGGACTGTATGGTAGTGACTAAAGCTGGTCAAACACTAGTAGAATTTTAATCAAAAATTAAAATTTTCAGAACATTTGTCCACTTTTAGAATCATTAGAGGGGTCAAACTGATGATCGTTTTCCACCATAGTACCGATAAATTTCAAAGATGCAGGATGGAAAATTAGCAAGATGTGATTTTTATTTGGGAAATTCCATTCATACCAAATCTATGGTTTAACTAAAATAAAATGTTGAAATATTTTTGAATGACATTTGTTAAAGTAGAGACTAACTGTAAAGCCCCATACACACGCGCGGATTATCCGAGGACCAGGTCCGTCGGACCATGTCCGTCATACTTTGTCTGATGTTGGTTTTGCGTACACACGGTCGGACAAAGTTGTCGGAAAATCCGATCATTCTGAACGTGGTGACGTTTGTTGCCTACGACGGGACTACGTAGAGGCTAGTAGCCAATAGCTTTGGTCTTGTAATGTGATCTGAGCATGCGTAGCACTTTGTCCGGTCGGACAACCGTACACACGATCGGATTTGGTGTGATCGGACCGTGTTGTCGGCAAATCTATCCAGCAGGAGATAAAACTTTGTCCGTCGGACAATCCGACGTACACTGTCCGATGGTGCATACACACGGTCTGATTTTTCAACAACATTGTCCGATCGGACAGAATCCATGAAAAAATCCGACCGTGTGTATGGGGCTTCAGTGTTGTGGCCAACACCCTTATCCCACCTATGCTGCATAACCTTTAAAAAAGAGATCTGTAGAAATAACTTTATTTAATTCACTCCAGTGCAGTCACATGATACGGGAGCTCCGACCCCTGCCCCTGTCAGTGAGCAGCTACTGCAGGGGAGAGGAAGGCATGCCAACAATAGATGCACAATGAGATATAGTGGGTTATGTCATGGCTAGGAGGGGGGAGGAAACAACACCAATAGTTAGCCTTTACTTCCAATTTAAGTCTCTGTTGACATTATCAAATCTACTGAAGAGATTATTGACCCTGATGCAGTGCATTATTAAAATTCCACATTTGCCAGGACCCTAGTTGTTAAAGTGTATGTTAACCCAAGCAATGATTGATATTCTCTTAAAGTATGTGCTCCCCTTTGGTCTGCTAAACATTAAAAAGGTTTTATTATATACTTCTTGATACATGACCTGTTGTTTTTGCCAGAAATATTGTCAACTGATGACTTCCTGTACACAAGGAGGGGTTATGGAGATAAAGGGGGGGGGGGATTAGGAGAGGTCTGTGTTCATTATAATCTATCAGAAAGGAAACAGGCAGGGCCGACACCACATGTTTAGAAAATCAGAGCTGTGTTGTTATGCCACAAAGGAAGGTAGGAAGACTATATACTATATCTAGGAAGACATACACAATCATTTTTCTGTACTTGAAGCATGCTTAATGAGAGAAAGCATGACGAAATGTGCATGTATTCCAGAAATGTACTAAATATGTGGGGGTTTTTTTGCTACGACATGCTACGACATGCTCCTTAACCACTTCCTGCCTGCCCTATTGTGGATTGTGGCTCCATTATCCTGACTGGGCGTCATATGACATCCAGCAGGATAAGCCGCTCGTACGCACCCCTGGGGGCGTGCAGTTCGGTGGTGCTGTGTGTTGCTCTGACACACCGCAACCCCAATCGCGGTAGAGAGCCTATGACATGATCAGCTGTGACCAATAACAGCTGATCACAGCGGTAACAAGGATGTGCTAGTAAACGCCTTTCCTCGGTTTGCGCTGACAAGGAGAGCCGATCGTCAGCTCTCCTGACAGAGGGGGGGTCTGTGCTGATAATAAGCACATTGATTATCAGCACAGCCCCCATCAGATGTGCTCACCAAAATGCCAATCAGTGCCCATCAGTAACGCATATCAGTGCCCTTTACAGATGCCAATAAGTGCCTATCGGTAATGACTGTCAGTGCCTCCTCATCAGTGCTGCTTATAAGTGCCATCTTTTAGTGGTCATCAGTGCCACCCATCAGTGCCGTCTATCAGTGCCACCCATCAGTGCCGCCTATTAGTCCCCATCAGTGCTGCCTCATCAGTGCCCGTTAGTGTTGCCTCATCAGTGCCCGTTAGTGCAGCCTCATCAGTGCAGGAGAAAACAACATTTTGAAACAGAAACAAAGAAAAACTATTTTTTTCAAATATGTCAGTCTTTTTTAGTTTGTTTAGCAAAAAATAAAAAACCCAGAGGTGACCAAATACCACCAAAAGAAAGCTCAATTTGTAGGAAGAAAAATGATAAAAATATAGTTTTGGTACAGTGTTGCATGACCGCGCAATTGTCATTCAAACTGACAGTGCTGAAAGCTGAAAATTGGCCTGGGCAGGACGGGGGGAAAGTGCCCTGTATTGAAGTGGTAAATCAAGTATTCAATGACAGTTCAACACTTCCTCCTGCATGCACCTCTATGCACATGCTTGGGCTCCTGCAATGTACTTTAAACACTGTTAAAAATGGCCACAGTTTTGGTGCATCAAAATGAAGGTGACATTGCATGGTAATTAGTGGGTCAAGATCGACTCCAGTTTTGTTCCTCAGTATTGTTGAAGTGTATGTATACATGGATCTACTGTATAATCTAATTCAAATCTCAGATTCCATTTGGTTCAGATCAAAAAGTATGCAACTCTCCCCTGCCAATTTTTTCATTTTACATAAAAGCAAAACAAATTGTGGACTCCTTTAGTATGCAAGAAGATTTAAAATGCATGCATGCATGTATTTACAATTGAAAAAACTGTGCTTACCTTGTCTAAGTAGTATGCATAAGCTAATGTGGAAATTATAGAATCCAAATCACAGCATTTATTTCCAATGGCAATGTGAACTTTCTCCAAGTGTTTACTCTGGTCCTGAAAGCATATAAAATGACATTACTCATCATATACAAAATTAATGGAAAGTTAGTCATACTAAAAAGAGCTATAAACTGCACAGTGATCAGATACACATTCCAAGATAGCAATACAACCTCTGGAAAAAGAACAATACATTCAATTGTTATATGTTCTGTAATCTTTCAGCCATGTATGAAAAATACACATTAGGCATCTTAAAAAATACTCAAATATACTATTCAGACTTGTGGAAATAAATGTGTGTTTTTGTTGCATTATGTTTTTAGTTTAATTGGCTAACAGAAACATTTTTTTATTGTGGGAAATTTGAAGGCTAATTAAAACAGCATAAAGATATTTAAAGAGACTCTGCCATGTGCGAAACTGCTATAGGTATGAAGTGCAAGGTGCATAGAATTACTTTCCAAAAACAGCCCACCAAACCTATCAAAGGTAAATGCTGGGCTGTACTGACATGCTCCAACTCTCATGTAGTGTTGGAACATTATACTAAGCTCAGCTCATACGCGTTCTTATTGGCCTAACACTATGATGGGCATCATCACCAATAAGAATGTGCAGAATGTATGAAGGAGAGGGAAAGCTTTGATGCATCAGGAAGTTGGCCTGTCAGAACAGCTTGAGACAGAATAATTGTGGATGCTGCTATATCTCTTCAAATGTAAAGTATTTGATTTTTAGTATGTACTGTAGTCAGTCTGAGAAAAGTATAACCAGTGAAAAACCTTGTTGCGCCTGGCATATTTTTCATGGCTTTCTCCATGCCTGTCAACCACTTTGCCCACATGATATTTTGTCTACTGTGGGAATGATTCATTGTGACAGTAGAATGAGAAAGGGAAAGGGAATCCATGGGTACCTAAATTAAAATGTTGTGGGGCTTGTATTATGCCAGTACAACAGTGGTTGAGGCTGCTATTGACACAATAGTTCTCTGTCACTTTGCATGTCTTGCTTCTCTGGCCCGGCACTAAACAAACACACAAATGCGCATTTGCTGAGATTTTTGGGAAAAGACAGTTCTCAATTTTGCTCATCTCTTGCTCTGATTATCATTCAGATTCTGTCTAGAATGGCCTTGTCCTTAATTTAGATTTATTTTACTTGTATTTAACTGCCAGTTCATTTTAAAGCCATAGAAAAAATAATCATTAAAACACTTTCTTCTTTTAACAGGATAATTTCAAAAATTAAAGTATAAATAGACAACAACAAACAAAAGGCAATTATAATATGCATCAAAGGAACAAAAATCCATAACAAATAATTCACAGATTTCTCTTTAGAGTTTGGCAAGATGAATTGCATTGTTAAAATGTAGATTAGCTCTTATGCCTTATTTACCATCACCTTGATCTTAGTAAATGAACAGGTTTATGCTATCAGTACATTATGTGATGAAAGAAAAGAGCTACAAACCATCCATAGTAAAAGATAAAATGAAATCCTGTTACCAATAATAACTTCAAGAAGATCATTAGAATATCACAGTCTTATTGACTTATACAATAACAAAGAGTTATGCAAATACAATTTGTTTTTTAAATCAACATATTGGACAATTGAGTGCAGCTTGTGTTCATCATAGAAAAAAGAAAAACTAATATGATTTCACAGTTTTAGTAGTTTTCTGAATAGAAGTTTATACTAACTACATTACATAATTATTTGCATAACAGTCATATTTGTTTTTAGTGTGTTCGTGTGAGATTCCTTGAAGTCATTTGGGGCTAATTAAAACAGTAGATATGTATCGCTTTCAGCTGCTTTTCACAATTTTTTCAGGGACTTCAAACCTGCTGGTTACAGAACTCAATAGCTCAGGAGCAAATTGAACATAAAGTGAATGTGTCAGAGCAGTTACTTACCCTTCTTATCCAACCTACCATATCCAACTGCAAAGTTTAAATTATAGACAGCAAGGTAAGGGACTCTGTTGCTCTAGTTAGAAACCCCAGAATGCTCTTGGAATACTTTGTAAAGTTGCTGATTATATTAAATGTTAATAAGTAACTAAGCAAAGGTTATATAGTGAGGGGAAAAAAAGTATTTTATCCCCTGCTGAATTTGTACGTTTGCCCACTGACAAAGAAATGATCAGTCTATAATTTTAATGGTAGGTTTATTTTATCAGTGAGAGACAGAACAACACCAAAAATATCCAGAAAACCACATTTCAAAAAAGTTATAAATTGATTTGCATTTTAAAAGAAATAAGTATTTGATCCACGATCAATCAGCAATATTTCTGGCTCCCAGGTGTCTTCTATACAGGTAACAAGCTGAGATTAGGAGAACTTTCTTAAATGGAGTGCTCCTCATCTCAGCTTGTTACTTGTATAAAAGACACCTGTCCACAGGAGCAATCAGATTCCAATCTCTCCACCATGGCCAAAACCAAAGAGCTGTCCAATGATGTCAGGTACAAGATTGTAGACCTACACAAGGCTGGAATGGGCTACAAGACCATCGTCAAGCAGCTTGGTGAGAGGGTGACAACAATTGGTGCGATTATTCGCAAATGAAAGAAACACAAAATAACTGTCAATCTCCCTTGGTCTGGGGCTCCCTGTAAGATCTCACCTCATGGAGTTTCAATGATCATAAGAATGGTAAGGAATTATCCCAGAAATACACGGGGGAATTTTATCAATGATCTCAAGACAGCTGGGACCACAGTCACCAAGAAAACAATTGGTAACACACCACGCCGTGAAGGACTGAAATCCTGCAGCGCCCGCAAGGTCCCCCTGCTCAAAAAAGCACATGTACAGGCCCGTCTGAAGTTTGCTAATGAACATCTGATTGATTCAGAGGAGAACTGGGGGAATGTGTTGTGGTCAGATAAGACCAAAATTGAGCTCTTTGGCATCAACTCAACTCGCCGTGTTTGGAGGAGGAGGAATGCTGCCTATGACACCAAGAACACCATCCCCACCATCAAACATGGAGGTGGAAACATTATGCTTTGCGTTTTTTTTTTGCTGCTGAGGTGACAGGACAACTTAACAGCATCGAAGGGACGATGGACGGGGCCATGGACCGTCAAATCTTGGGTGAGAACCTCCTTCCCACAGCCAGGGCAAAGCAACTAAGGAGTGACTCAAGAAGATGCACATTAAGGTCCTGGAGTGGCCTAGCCAGTCTCCAGACATTAATCCCATAGAAAATATGTGGAGTGAGCTGAAGGTTTGAGTTACCAAATGTTAGCCTGGAAACCTTAATGACTTGAAGAGGATCTGCAAAGTGGAGTGGGACAAAATCCCTCCTGATATGTGTGCAAACCTGGTGGCCAACTACAACAAATATCTGACCTCTGTGATTGCCAACAATGTTTTTGCCACCAAGTACTAAGTCATGTTTTGCGAAGGGGTCAAATACTTATTTCACTCATTAAAATGCAAATCAATTTATAACTTTTTTGAATTTTTTTTGTGTTTTTCTGGATATTTTTGTTGTTTTTCTGTCTCTCACTGTTAAAATAAGCCTACCATTAAAATTATAGACTGGAGGGAATATTCATGGAGAGGACTGACGCCTGATAGCTCGGCTCCCACTCCCGTCCTACAAACGGCACACAGTACCGCAGACAGATCGCCCATCGGCTTCCCATATAAGCAGGAGAATCTGCAACAACACGCCCCGCACCTCGGGGACCCAGAAATCCAGGGAAATAGGCAGTTATTTTCCAACAAAGGGGCCCGGACAACAAAGCCACGCCGGCTTCCAAGATGGCGGCGACTCGCTCGGCGGCAGCACAGGCAGCACACACTGCCTCCAAGGTACAGGCCGCGCACTCCCCTCACTCACCCCGGGCCCTCAGAACCAGAAATCCATCACTCAAGGAATCCCCCTGACTCCAGAAGCCCCTCTCCTCCTCACCACAGCCAGGGGGAAAGCTGGGACATGGAGGCCTATATTAAGGCCCTCCCCACAAAGCAGGATTGAATCCTACATTAGCAGGCTGGAGAGATCATACAGGAGGGAGATCAGTGATCTTTGCAAAGACATAGGCCACCGCATAGAAGATATTGAGACCACTGTACAGGAATCAGCCTCCAGAATCTCAGAGCATGAACACATTTTGCAAGAGCACACTAACCAAATCCAACAACTGTTTTATGGTCTGGACGACCAAGAGAACAGAAGCCGTCGCAACAATATCTGCATCCGCGGATTGCCAGAATCAGTGGAAAATAAAGATTTAGCAATGGTGGCCACAACTATGTTTAACCAGTTGCTGAATAAAGCCCAAAGAGGCACCACTTGAAATAGACAGGATCCACAGATCCCTGGGACCCCGTAACCCCAATCCAGCTTACCCCAGAGATGTCATTTGCTGCATACATTTTTTCAATGTGAAATTTGACATTATGCAGGCAGCTCGTTCCCAGAAATCCATCAATTTAATGACACCCCTGTCATGCTCCTGACAGATCTATCGAGACAGACCCTGGTCATGCGGAAAGCCCTGAAACCAGTAACAGATTACAAGCTAAGCAGATCAAATACAGGTGGGGGTTTCCTTTCCAACTTTCTGCATCCCATAATGGCAAATCGGCTATCTTCCGTACACTAGGGGACCTGGCTAACTTCTTGGGTACTTTTGAACTTCCACAAATCCGGGTTCCAGAATGGCCCCTCAGATCAGCAACACCAGGCCTCCCTCTCTCCTCTGGATGGGAAAAGCAATCCAAAAAGAAATGCTCTCGATTCCGCACTTCCAAATGCCCTGCAGGATGAAACACCATCCTCCCCACTGGCCGGTGGGAATCTTATCCTCTCATTAACTTGTGACTTGATTTTTTCTCCTCTGTTTTTGTCTTTTTTTTCCCTCTCTGACCCAGGATCCCAGGAGAGGCGTGTGACCCTCACAGATGGTCATTCTCCCCAGAAGAGGGGCAGAGATGGACTTGTCAGCTTTTACAGCTGTCCTCCGTGTTAAATTTAAATGTTTTGCACATGTTATAAGTTACTTGTTTTATATATCTGCTATCATATGCACAGTTGTAACTTAGATATTTGATGACCCTGTGAATACCACCTTTAGCTCAATTAATAATAATTTAGTTAGATTAAGGTGCTGTGAGAAATGTTTTAACATACCGTATTTATCGGCGTATAACACGCACTTTTTCCCCCTTAAAATCGGGGGAAAGTCGTGGGTGCGTGTTATACGCCGATACCCAAAAAAAAGATGACAAAAATCGGTTGCGGCGCCGAAAAATGGCGACCGCGGCCGAAAAAGGCCGAACCGCGGCCGAAAAAGGCCGGAAAAGCCGAAGCGCGGCCGAAAAAGACCAAGCCGGCTGTTCAGCTCCACTCGTAGTCCCGCCTCCCTGCGCTCGCTCCCGAAACAGCAGGGAGGCGGGACTCCGAGCGGAGCTGAACAGTCGGCTGGGTCTTTTGCGGCCGCACTTCGGCCTTTTTCGGCCGCGGTTCGGTCTTTTTCGGCCGCGCATGCGCGGTTTGTCACGCGGCGGGAAATTTAAACGCTGCAAACTGCAAATGACACTAGCAAGCTGCAAATTACTCTGGGCAAGCTACAAATGACCTGGGCAAGCTACAAATGACTCTGGCAAGCTACAAATGACTCTGGGCAAGCTACAAATGACTCTGGGCAAGCTACAAATGACGCTGGGCAGGTTGCAAATGACGCTGGGAAAGGCTGCAAATGACGCTGGGAAAGGCTGCAAATGACGCTGGGAAAGGCTGCAAATGACGCTGGGAAAGGCTGCAAATGACGCTGGGCAAGCTGCAAATGACGCTGGGCAAGCTGCAAATGACGCTGGGCAAGCTGCAAACGCTTAAATGTAAGTTTTTTTTTTTTCCCTAAACTTCTCTCCTTAAAATTCCCTCCTAAACTTGGGGTGCGTGTTATACGCCGGTGCGTGTTATATGCCGATAAATACGGTAATTAGATACAAATACCACAGGGCGGAGTTCCCCTGGTCAGACCAAGCACGTTCCCCACATTAGGGTTAGCAGAGTTTTCACTTACTCTGTATTTGAAATGCATTTTAGTTTTACTCAGTAGTGCCCATTACCTTCACCCCAATATGGACACTAGAGGGAGCAGTCTCCCTATAGATAGCAACAACATGCTTAGTCATATGCAATACACCAAACTAATGTACTGCTCCCCAAAACACCTTTCCCAACTCTACTTTGCACTCAACCTGCACACAGTTATACCATACTTATTACTGTTTCAGTGCATAAATCCCTTCCCTTTCTTTCCTCATTTCTTTGCCTACCTCCCCTCTTCTCCCCTTCTCATCTCAGCTCAACAACTTAACATTAGGCCTTTTCACTTCAGGACTCACAGATATTCAATACATAACTCCACGATCCCCACATTATGGTGACCGCTTTAGAGTTTAAGATATCCTCGCTACATTGTCGAGGATTTATCACACCTGAAAAACGCAGACAGATATTACATCATTTACACAAAGCCAAAAAGCAGATACTATTATTACAGTGAACTCATTTTCGCTCGGACACAGTCCCATCACTTCCAGACAAACACTTTACAACATGGTTTCACAGCACTAATCCCATATCAAGAAGGAAAGGGGTTTCAGTGGCCTTTCACAGCTCCTTCACCCCAGAAGTGCTCAATACTGACATAGATCTGAAGGGCAGATTCTTGTTTTTGAAACTGCAATATTTACAGACTGTTTTTACAATTGCCAATGTTTATCTTCCGAATCAGGAACAGCTCCGCTTCCTTTCCTCTGTGACAGCCCGCCTGAAGGCCTTTGGGACTCTCAAATTAATCTTAGGGGGTGACTTCAATATCCCCCTCATCCCGAGACTGGACATGTCCACTGGTAAGTCACACATCACACCTTCCTCATTAGCTAAAATAAATACCATCCTAACGGAGCTATCCCTAGTTGACACATGGCGACTCCTACACCCTGCTGAGAGAGACTATGCATATTACTCCCCTGCACATAAATCCTACAGCAGGATAGATTACATTTTTCTTTCACAAACATTATTGGACATAGACCCTAATTGCGGGATCGGCCTAAAATTATGGTCAAACCACGCTCCGGTACACATAAACCCTTTGCAGATTACCACAACACTCCAAAGACATGCTGGTAGGTTAATTAGATCCTGTCGATAAAATTGGCCAAATATGTGTATGTTGTATGTGTATGTGTTTGTAAGCGTGTCGGGACCCCACAGGGCAAGGACCGCGCTATACCACAGATGGACACCAGTGGTAAAAGCGCCCTGAGGCGATTCAGTTCGCATAGGTAGCGCTATACAAGTCATTCATTCATTCATTCAATGCTTGGAGACTGAGCAATAACCTACTGAATGATATTGTGTGCACTGCTGCAGTGTCTAAAGCCATTACATACTTTGTCCAGACCCACATTCTAGACGAGACATCTGCCATGAATAAATGGGAAACTTTGAAATGCGTGTTACGAGGGATTTTCATTCAACATGGTTCCAGACTGAAAAAAGCTCGTACAGAGGACATAAATCGCCTCTTCTCCCTAAATGCCTCTCTCAAAACCACACGCAAACTCACTTTAGACCCCAAAATGTTAGTTGAACTCTCTAACGCAGGGCGGGACCTACTGCACCTCTTCGCAGAAAGATCTTTGACAGCCTGTAATAAAGGATGCCACATTCACTACTCCCAAGCTAATAAATGTGGGAAACATTTACCACGGGTTATTCACCCTAGACAACAGAGGCAAAATATCCCGCACATTGTTTCCCCATCCAAACAAAAGAAATACAAGAACTCCGAAATTGTTTCCGAAGTCAAGGATTTCTACTGCTCGCTTTACAACCTCCCCCCACCCGAGACAGACTTCATTACCCTCCTCGGACCTTCACCAATATATACAGGACAGAGCATTACCTAGAATATCTCCCCCAGAAGCGGACACTTTGGAACAACCCATAACCTCCTCTGACTTTTTGCTCACGATCAAAGGTCTTAAGAATGGCAAGAGTCCAGGCCCAGAGTCCACCCCCCAGTTTTATAAAACGTTTGCGCAACAACTAGCCCCATTCATGGAACGAGCATTCGAGGAAGTGGACGAGACACATCCTTTACCATCACTCCTCCAGGCCCAGATAGTAGTACTACCCAAACCCGGAAAAGACCATTCACAATGCAGCAATTATAGGTCCATATCTCTATTGAACATCGATCTCAAGCTCTTCTCCAAAACACACGTCTAGCCCCCCTACTTTCTTCCATAATCCATAGTGACCAAGTAGGATTTATTTTGGGCTGGGAAGCTAGGGATAACACCATAAAAACCCTACACCTCATATCATATGCCAAACACCACAACATCCCCACCTGCTTACTGGCGTGTGACACAGGGAAAACTTGCAATAGAGTGAGCTTGCCCTTCTTACAGGCATCCCTACATCAAATAGGCCTAGGCCCACGAATATTGACCAAAATAATGTCACTATACTCCAATCCCTCAGCAAAAGTACCAACCAGCCAACGGTGAGTCCTCAGAGGCCTTCGGGATAAGAAACGGTACAAGGCAGGGATGCTCGTTATCGCCATTATTGTTTGCGCTCATTGTTGAACATCTGGCCCAAGCCATTTGCAGTAATGACTCCATTCACGGGATCCCCACACCCTCAAAATGATCGCTTTATGCAGATGACTTGCTTCTCTATGTCACAAGTTAGCATTCCTGCCATTCTACTGGAGCTTGACCACTTCAGATCGCATAGCAACTTCAAATTAAACATTGCCAAAACAGAAGCCCTGAACATCTCTCTTGCACCGAAAGCTGTAGCCCTTATTCTGGGAAAATTTCCTTTCCACTGGCAATCACGCTTGGTTAGGTATTTAGGGACAGAGATCCCTAAAGACTTACAAGACATTTATGCCTTGAATTATAGTCCTCTGTTGACAAAAATCAGACGTTCTCTAGAATCCTGGCATTATCTTAAGCTTACGTGGTGGGGGCGAATGAATGTCCTTAAAATGGACATTCTACCTAAATTAGTCTATTTATTTCAAACATTACCCATACTCCTACCCAACGCATTCTTCCTCTTGCTTCGCTCCCTAGCAGTCAAGTTCATATGGCAACACCATCCTTCCAGACTTAAGCATAAAATCTTATGTACCCTAAATATTCGAGGATGCATCGGCCTTCCGGACTTTCAAATATACCATACCTCTGCCATATTCTCGAGACTCCTTGAATGGTTCCCGAGACCCTTAACCAAACCATCCACGATTATAGAGCAAGACATGGCACAGGTAGACCTTCGGGCCCTTCTTTGGGCATGTAACGTTAAATTTCACACAATAACCGGGGTTTCTCCTATGACAACCGCAGCGATCACCTTATGGTATAGCAAACATAACAAACTTGCCCTATCCACTGATCCTAGCTCTCTCACCTCTCTATTCGATAATCCATTACTCCCGACTTATACCTCCAGAGGACAATGTGGCTCATACACGCGGGAACAGTGGCCTACAGCCAGACAGTTTGTACACCCTTCCACAGGTCAATTCCAACCGCCACTAGATAGTCAGTCATTCATTCCAACCGACTGGCTCTCCACAATATCCCTGGCTCAACACAGCAGGACACTGCATTGTTTTAGGACAGGTCCACAGACCACTGACGACATTTGAGGATATGTGTAGTCTCTCTCAGACCCCCAGACACACCCTGTCTTTGATATATAGAGACTTACAGTCCCACATATGCGATTCTCTGCCTAATTTCACGCAAAAGTGGTCAAGGGACCAGGGCATAGAGATATCCCTGGAACAATGGTCCACATCATTCACACTTACACATAAATAGTCCAGATCAGGATTCACACAGGAGAAGAAATACAAATTATTATCAATCCATCACGTTGGTACAGAGATACAGTCACGGTACACAAGATGTATATGTTAGCGCTGTCACAGAGGAAAGGGTTCATATATTCATGTGTGGTGGGAGTGCGACAGGGTCTGCCCATTCTGGGACAAAGTTTTCAGTATTTACAATGATGTATATCATGCCTCTTTAACCCCATCCCCTTTAGTGGCTCTTCTATCCATCCTCCTGGGACCAGTCCAATCTCACCAGAAGAATCTTCTCAGATTCTTCCTATCCGCAGCTCGTCATGTCATCTCTCTGTACTAGAAAACGGACACCATTCCCTCTATTACCAGATGGATAGACATCCTCAATGACATAATGCTCATGGAGGAGTTACAGGCAAAGATAGATGGTACCTGTGAAAAATTCAAACTGCTGTGGTCCCTCTGGCTTCACCACTCCTCATCGGACCTCCTCCTCAACAGAATTTCTGTATGAGGACTAGACCCTATACTACACAATGTTGGAGGGAGTTGACGTCTTTATTGTTAAAAGTTATTGTTATTTTGGATTCAAATGTAAATGTCTTGGACAATTTCCTATAGCACAAAATATAGGTAACTTGGACACTACAAGTCCTATAATGCTGAGTCCCCCCCCCCCCTTTTTTTTCCCTTCCTGGTTCTCCCATCCCCTGCTATACCCCTCTTACAAAACCCTCCCCCATACGACAGTTTGATTGTATGTAGCAAGTTCTGGGCGGGGTGTTCTGAGAGAGAAGACACTGCACGGAGAGAGATTTTTCTATGAAAAACAGTTTTAAGCACTTATGTATATGCAAAGTTATACTATTTTGTACTACGGAGGAAGGTGTGGACCGCCTTCCCCATCCCAACCCCCTTTCCCTTTTCTTTATTCTGTCCCCTATCCCCCCTTAATACTGGTTTTCTTATATTGTTATTTTATTGAAAAAAACTCAATAAAAACGATAATCAACCTTAAAATTATAGACTGATTATTTTTTTGTCAGTGGGTATTAGGTACACCTTGCTAGAACCGGGTTTGACCCCTTTTGCCTTCAAAACTGCCTTAATTCTTGTGGCATAGATTCAACAAGGTGTTGGAAACATTTCTCAGATTTTGGTCCATATTAACATGATAGCATTATTAAGTTACTGCAGATTTGACGGCTGCACATCCATGATGCAAATCTCCCTTTCCACCACATCCCAAAGGTGCTCTATTGGATTGAGATCTGATAACTGTGGAGGCCATTGGAGTACAGTGAACTTAACTCATTGTCATGTTCAAAAAAACAGTTTGAGATAACTTGAGCTTTGTGACATGGAGCATTATCCTGCTGGAAATAGCCTTTATAAGATGGGTACACTGTAGTCATAAAGGGATGGACATGTCAGCAACAATACTCAGGTAGCCTGTGGCTCAATTGGTACTAAGGGGCCCAAAGTGTACCAAAAAAAAAAATATCCCCCACACCATTACACCACCAGCAGCCTGAACCATTGATACAGCGCAGGATGGATCCATGCTTTTGTGTTGTCTATGCCAAATTCTGACCCTACCATCTGAATGTTGCACCTGAAATTGACACTTATCAGACCAAGAAGAACTTTTCCAATTTTCTATTGTCCAATTTTGGTGAGCCTGTGCGAATTATAGTGTCAGTTTCCTGTTTTCTGACAGGAGTGGCACCTGGTGTGGTCTCCTGCTGCTGTAGCCCATCTGCTTTAAGGTTCGATGTTTTGTGCATTCAGAGAAGGTATTCTGTATACCTTGGTTGTAATGAGTGGTTATTTGAGTTACTATTGCCTTTCTTTCATCTTGAACCAGTCTGCCCATTCTCCTCTGACCTCTGACATCAACAAGGCATTTTCCTCCACACAACTGCTGCTCACTGGATATATATATATATTATTTTTTTTTTTTTTTTCGGGCCATTCTCTGTAAACCCTAGAGATGGTTGTGTGTGAAAATCCCAGTAGATCAGCAGTTTTTGAAATACTTAGACCAGCCCTTCTGGCACCAACAACAATGTCACGTTCAAAGTCACTTAAATTCCCTTTCTTCCTGATGCTCGGTTTGAACTTCAGAAAGTTGTCTTCACCAGATCTAGATGCCTAAATGCATTGAGTTGCTGCCACAGTGTGACTGTGACACCACAGTGGTGTTTAAAAGCTTCAGCAAAGCTTGCCAGAAGCTCTGCTTATGCTTTATAAAAGTTTGATGCACACAATACAACACTTACACAAGCTGAATTCTGTATGAACAAGGCCTAATGCCCCATAAACATGATCGGAAATTCCTCCAGCAAAAGTCCGATGTGAGCTTTTGGTCGTAAATTCCGACCGTGTGTATGCTCCATCGGACTTTTGCTGGCGGAATTTCCGCCAGCAAAAGATTGAGAGCAGGTTCTCTATTTTTCCGACGGAAAAACCACCCAAGATTTTTCCGACGGAAATTCCGCTCGTGTGTACGGGGCATTAGGATGATTTGATGTTGTGGAACATTAGTCAAACATTGGATGCTTGACCATATAAATCATTATAAAAGAAAACATGATTGGTCTCTAAAGGTTCCTAAACTCTACACATTCTACTTAACCATATTTAACAAAATCCCAGGGTGTATATTTTATTTGAAAACATGCCACATTTCAACAATACAAAAAATGATGCATAACATCTCCGAAAAAATCTTGCATTTTTAAAAGAAACATGGGACCTCCAGTATAGTGACAACATTTGTCAGTTCTCTACCAAACAACACAAGAGTGTTAATAAATTCTTCTCACTGATCCCCTCATAATTGTGAAGAAGCTAGTGCCACCTAAAGTACTGAGTAACAAAAGCATATTCAGCATTCTACAGACCATATGTTTGAAAGTGTTATTCTGCAGGGAACCAATTAAAATGTAGAAATCTTGGGACACCAACATATGGAAGACGACAGAACGACTTGTCTTGTAGTGCTATCGCAGTATATTGGTTAGGGAACCATTAGATTTGTCTACAAACAAACTTTATTTACAAGGTTCTATGAATTATTAAGAGGATAGTTCCCCCTTAATCTGTTATCACTAGGTTATTGTGTTTCCTCCCAAAGGAGATTCCATGTGTTTTCCTTTAAGATGAGCTTCATGCGGTATATTAGGATGATCAGTACAGTAGATCAGGGAGTATCTCTCAAGTTATACACAGAGCCTTGAAAAAGTATTCATACCCCTTGCAATTTTCCACATTTTGTCATGTTACAACCAAAAACATAAATGTATTTTATTGGGATTTTATGTGATAGACCAACACAAAGTGACACATAATTGTGAAGTGGAAGGAAAATAATTAATGGTTTTCAACATTTTTTACAAATAAATATCTGAAAGTGTGGCATGCATTTGTATTCAGCCCCCTTTATTCTGATACCCCTAACTAAAATCTAGTAGAACCAATTGCCTTCAGAAGTCACCTAATTAGTAAATAGAATCTACCCGTGTGTAATTTAATCTCAGTATAAATACAGCTGTTCTGTGAAACCCTCAAAGGTTTGTTAGAAAGCCTTAGTGAACAAACAGCATCACGAAGGCCAAGAACACATCAGACAGGTCAGAGATAAAGTTGTGGAGAAGTTTAAAGCAGGGTTAGGTTATAAAAAAAAATATTCCAAGCTTTGAACATCTCACGGAGCACTGTTCAATCCACTATCCGAAAATGGAAATGGAAAATGGAAATGGAAAATGGAAAGAGTATGGCACAACTGCAAACCTACCAAGACATGGCCGTCCACCTAAACTGACAGACCGGGCAAGGAGAGCATTAATCAGAGAAGCAGCCAAGAGGCCCATGGTAACTCTGGAGGAGTTGCAGAGATTCACAGCTCGTGGGATAATCTATCCACAGGACAACTATTAGTCCTACACTCGACAAATCTGGTCTTTATGGAAGATTGGCAAGAAGAAAGCCATTGTTTAACCACTACAATACTGTGCACTTTCGCCCCTTCCTTCCCAGACCAATTTTCAGCTTTCAGCGCTCTCACACTTTCAGTGACAATTGCGCGGTCATGCAATGCTGTAACCAAATAAATTTTTTATCATTTTGTTCGCACAAATAGAGCTTTAGTTTGGTGGTATTTATTTGCGACTCCGTTTTTTATTTTTTGCGATATAAGCGAAAACATAGCGGAAATTTTGAAAAAAAACAATATTTTCTCCTTTCTTTTTTAAAAGAAATCCAATAAAATCAAATTTTGTCATAAATTTAAGCCAAAATGTATTCTGCTACATGTTTTTTGTAAAAAAAAATTCCGTTAAGTGTATAATAATTGGTTCGCGTGATCACGGACATATGTACGCAAATGATCATGTACATATGTGTGCAGGTGATCACGGACATATGTGTGCAGATAATCATTGGCACATGTTATTTTTACTGGGACATATGTGAGGGATGTGTTTTTATTATTTGGGGACATGTGTTTTTATTTGGGGACATGTGTTTTTATTATTTGGGGACATGTGTGTTTTGGGGACATGTGTGTTTTGGGGATATGTGTGGGGACATGTGTGTTTTACTGTGGGGACACTACACTGGTGATCAGTGAGTAAAAAGCTGTAAAAAAAACAGCTAATACTCACTGATCACCAGCCGGCTGCAGCAATCCGCTCTCCTCTCCTCACCGACGACTTCCGTGTGAGGAGAGGAGAGCCGATTGCCTAGCAACCGGCTGTTTGCTTACATCACATGACGGCTGTGATTCGACACGGCCGTCATGTGATCAGGAGGGCCAATCACAGAGCCCTCCTGCCGATCCGAGATGCGCCGTGTCCGGGTGACACGAGCGCATCGGGATCGCACCGCTGCGCGGGCACGCAATCCCGCTACTTCTGAAGGACGTTCCGGAACGTCCTATCAGAAGTAGATGGCTCCCACCCCACCTCATATGTACAGTGGCCGGGTGGGAAGTAGTTAACCACTTCAGCCCCGGACCAATTGGCAGCCAAAGGACCAGGCCCCTTTTTGCGATTCGGCACTGCGTTGCTTTAACTGACAATTGCGCGGACGTGCGACGTGGCTCCAAAACAAAATTGGCGTCCTTTTTTTCCCACAAATAGAGCTTTCTTTTGGTGGTATTTGATCGCCCCTGCGGTTTTTATTTTTTGCGCTATAAAACAAAAATAGAGCGACAATTTTGAAAAAAATGCAATATTTTTTGCTTTTTGCTATAATAAATATCACTAAAAAATATATAAAAAAACATATTTTTTCCTCAGTTTTGGCCGATACGTATTCTTCTACATATTTTTGGTAAAAAAATCGCAATTAGCGATTATTGATTGGTTTGCGCAAAAGTTATAGCGTTTACAAAATAGGGGATAGTTTTATAGCATTTTTATTAATATTTTTTTTTTTACTAGTAATGGCGGCGATCAGCGATTTTTATTGTGACTGCGACATTATGGCGGACACATCGGACATTTTTGACACATTTTTGGGACCATTGTCATTTATACAGCAATCAATGCTATTTAAATGCATTGATTCCTGTATAAATTACAGTTGTAGTGAAGGGGTTAACCACTAGGGGGAGGGGAGGGGTTATGGGCTGTGACATGTGTGTGTTTTTTTACATTAGGGGGCGGGGCTGACGTCATTGCTCGGCTTTCCCGATGACTGGGAACAGCCAATCAATGAGGCAGAGTAGGAAGCGCGGGGAGAGGTTTGTTTACACATACCTCTCCCCGTTCTTCAGCTCCGTGACCCGATCGCGGGACACCAGCGGCGATCGGGTCCGCTGGTCCCGCGGCCGGGGTCACGGAGCTCCCGACCGGGTTGCGAGCGCGCCGCTGGTGCCATTCTGCACACGTATATGTGCATGAGGCGGTTGGGAAGCGGTTAAAGAAAGCCATAAGAAGTCCTGTTTGCAGTTTGCGAGAAGCCATGTGGGGGACACAGCAAACATATGGAAGAAGGTGCTCTGGTCAGATGAGATCAAAATTGAACATTTTGGCCTAGAAGCAAAATGCTATGTGTGGCAGAAAACTAACACTGAACATCACCCTGAACACACAATCCCCACCGTGAAGCATGGTGGTGGCAGCATCATGTTGTGGGGATGCTTTTCTTCAGCAGGGACAGGGAAGCTGGTCAGAGTTGATGGTAAGATGGATGGAGCCAAATACAGGGCAATCTTAGAAGAAAACATGTTATAGTCTGCAAAAGACTTGAGACTAGAGCAGAGGTTCACCTTCTAGCAGGACATACAGCCAGAGCTACAATGGAATGGTTTAGATCAAAGCATATTCATGTATTAGAATGGCCCAGTCAAAGTCCAAACCTAAATCCAATTGAAAATCTGTGGCGAGACTTGAAAACTGCTGTTCACAGACATTCTCCATCCAATCTGACAGACCTTGAGCTATTTTGCAAAGAAGAATGTGCAAAAATGTCACTCTCTAGATGTGCAAAGCTGGTAGAGACATACCCAAAAAGACTTGCAGCTGTAATTGCAGTGAAAGGTGGTTCTACAAAGTATTGACTCAGGGGGGGTTGAATACAAATGAACGCCACGCTTTTCACATATTTATTTGTAACAAATGTTGAAAACCATTTATTATTTTCCTTCCACTTCACAATTATGTGCCACTTTGTGTTGATCTATCACATAAAATCCCAATAAAATACATTTACGTTTTTGGTTGTAACATGACAAAATGTGGAAAATTTACTTTTATACTTTTTAAAAATACTTTTTCAAGGCACTGTATATCCAGGTATATCTAGTTATATAATAGGTGTAGCTTGAATATAACTGAGAGAGGAAAAGAAAGGAAACTATTTACATATTACCAATTGCTAAACATATTGGCCATATATAAATTCCCTGTCTGCTTCTAATAACAGATGATACCGTATCTAGCAGAACAATCTTTACTGAGTTCAGTCACAGATCAAGCAGTCTAAAATGTCTACACTTTGTACATATGTATTCCAATATATACCTAGGGCTTATACAGTGTATTGTTTACCCATAGTCCCTAGGCCAGATACCTTGTGCTTCTCTCCCCAGAAAGAGCATGCACAGAACACATGGTCTGTTTTATGGATTCCGGGTCAGTCTCAAACCACATCCATTCAGGTTAATCATCGGGTAAAAGTATGTGAGAATCTCAAAAAAGAAGAACATTCATAGTGCTCTCTGTGGCTATTTTTATTAAGAATAAAAGATCCACTTAACCTAAAAAGTGCATATATCCTGGTGCAATACAGCATAGGCACATGCATTGCCCCCTTAAAGAGGAATTGCAGCCTGCTCACATAATTTGTAATAAAAACAACTTTGCCATTCTGAAACTTCCCTCCAAGCACTAATATTTTATATATATTGTGATTCTGTACTTGCCAAATATACTGCAGAAATCTCCCTCCACTAAGTCTGGCTGTAGACATTTTAACCGTGGGCAGCTGATGCTGCTTCCTGTTCACTTCCTGGATTTACACAGACTCACAGAGGCACACCTCCAGCTCTGCAGCCCTGCAGCTCTCATTGGCCCTCTTATGACTCCCCCCTCCCTTCTTGGCAAACTATCACGAGAGTGAAAGAGAGAGAGCTGTGCATGATGTCATAAGCCTAGGCTTTTTACCAAACAAGACACAGGAAGTGGGCTGTATAAGGTATTTACTGGCAGAAAAAAAAGTTTTACTATCCAAAGTTAAAACAACACGGGCCGAAGAGTTAATAGATGGAAAGATGAAAAAATGACTGAAGTTCCACTTTAAGGTTCTCATAGGCTTTGGAAACTTTCAAAATGGCAGCCCACTCACTTCCAGTCTGTGAGGTGTGGTGTCATCGGCTCCTCCCTATGCATTACGTCACATAGTCACATGGCTTCGTCTGGGAATTTTAAGTCTATGCCACACCAACTATTTAAAACACTCCTTATACAGATATAGCAGGAAACACAATTTTAAGGTGACTTGTGATTGTGTTCTATGTGTTTGCAACTGGAGAAACCTTAAAAATACTTTCTCTTTTTTTTTTTTCAGTTACTTCCTTCCTCTCACCTCTCCGATCACCTCTGCCCAGGCAGTACACAGATGCTATAAGCAGCCTCCTCAGACAATCCACTCCCTTCTTACTCAAATCCATTGCATGCACACCCTGCCCTAAAACTCAGGGTGATGAGAGAAGCTGAAGGCAGATTGCAGTTCTGGCTAGGCTGGTGATGAGCAGCAAATTTACACAAAAGTTTGTAGACGAAAAGGGGTATGTGGTTTTGCTGACATAAGGATGTGTCAGGTTTTAAGTAGAGGGCTAATATAACTTATGTCAGGAGGCCTGGATGGCTAGGTGCCACCTCTGGCAGTCATGCCACCCTAGGCCATGACCTGTGTTACCTAGTGAGGAATCCAGCCCTGTATATACCCTTTTTTATGCCAGTAATACATCTACTTCAGGGGACTCCAGGAGTAAAGAAAGAGAGATTTCAATACCACCCCACCCTACCTCACGATATAGTAGCATTGCAAGCTCCTTTGGAGCAATTTTTTTACCACTGATGCCAGCACGTCCATTGTTAAAATTGGTGTTGTTCAAAAGGGAGTCATTCTGTATTGTACATATTCTCAATATAACAGACATGCAGCATTTTTCAATCACAGTCTTGACTTTATCTTTACAGTTGTGCTCCTAATTTATGATTTCTTGGCCATTTTTCAGAGAATATGAATGATAACACAAAAATTTTTCTTTCACTCATGGTTAGTGTTTGGCTGAAGCCATTTATTATCAATAAACTGTTTACTCTTTTTAAATCATAATGACAGCACATGCACACAAGTTGACACAAAGGGGTTTGAATGGCTATTAAAGGTAACCGCCCTCACCTGTGATCTGTTTGTTTGTAATTAGTGTGTGTGTATAAAAGGTCAATGAGTTTCTGGACTCCTGAAAGACCCTTGCATCTTTCATCCAGTGCTGCACTGATGTTTCTGGATTCTGAGTCATGGGGAAGGCAAAAGAATTGTCAAAGGATCTGCAGGAAAATGTTGTTGACATGTTTAAAACAGGAAAGGGATATAAAAAAATATACAAGGAATTGAAAATGTCAATCAGCAGTGTTCAAACTCTAATCAAGAAGTGGAAAATGAGGGGTTCTGTTGAAACCAAACCACGGTCAGGTAGACCAACTAAAATTTCAGCCACAACTGCCAGGAAAATAGTTTGGGATGCAAAGAAAAACCCACAAATAACTTCAGGTGAAATACAGGAATCTGTGAAAACATGTGGTGTGGTTGTTTCAAGATGCACAATAAGGAGGCACTTGAAGAAAGATGGGCTGCATGGTCGAGTCGCCAGAAGAAAGCCATTACTACGCAAATGCCACAAAATATCCCGCTTACAATATGCCAAACAGCACAGAGACAAGCCTCAAACCTTCTGGCACAAAGTCATTTGGAGTGATGAGACCAAAATCGAGCTTTTTGGCCACAACCATAAATGCTACATTTGGAGAGGAGTCAACAAGGCCTATGATGAAAGGTACACCATTGCTACTGTGAAACACGGAGGTGGATCGCTGATGTTTTGGGGATGTGTAAGCTACAAAGGCACAGGAAACTTGATCAAAACTGTTGGCAAGATGAATAACGTATGTTATCAAAAAGTACTGGAGGAACATTTGCATTTATCAGCCAGTAAGCTGCGCATGGGACGTACTTGGACATTCCAACATGACAATGATCCAAAACACAAGGCCAATTCAACCTGTCATTGGCTACAGCAGAATAAATTAAAGGTTCTGGAGTGGCCATCTCAGTCTCCTGACCTCAATATCATTGAGCCACTCTGGGGAGATCTCAAACATGCAGTTCATGCAAGACAGCCCAAGATATTACAGGAACTGGAGGCTTTTTGTCAAGAAGAATGGGCAGCGTTACCATCTGAGAAGATAAAGAGCCTCATCCACAAATACCACAAAAGACTTCAAGCTGTCATTGATGTTAAAGGGGGCAATACACGGTATTAAGGACTGGGGTATGTGAACTTTTGATCAGGGTCATTTGGGTAGTTTCTGCTGTCATTATGATTTAAAAAGAGTAAACAGTTGATTGATAATAAATGGCTTCAGCCAAACACTAACCATGGGTGAAAGAAAAGTTTTGAACAGCGAGAATACATAAATAATTGTGAAGGTGAGTAGAAAAATGTTAATGTGGGATGGTCCAGTCAATAAACTAGAGGGTTATTTTCAACAGTTTTTCACTATGCTCTATTCAACAGGACAATAATATTCTCTACATATAACCCCAGTTCCACAGAGCCTTTGCTCTTACCATAATCCCATAGTACAAGGAGGTGAAGGATGAAGGGGTAAAGGAGGAAGGGGAATAGCAGTAGAGGAAGAAGGAAGACTGGAGGAAGGGGTCTGTTTTTAACAGTTCTTCACCATATATGATTCATTATGACAATATTCTGAATCAACATTTGTCTCTCAGCAGCAACATCAAAGGTTACGATTCTGACCTTTCTATCTTGTTTCAGAGTCTGTTAACCTTCTGCTTCTTGATTTAGATATTGTACAGGGAGTCTACCATATAGCTTTCCCTTTGACTTTCTTGGATCTGCATCTAGTTTGTTTGTGCTCCAGAAACCACCTTTTGAACCCATTAGAGGCATTCCTCTCTCTACTCTGAGCTGGCGACCTTATCTTGCAGGGTACTCTTTCTTGTTTTGCATAGGGACAAGGTGGTGTTGAGGCCTAGGACTTCCCTTTTGTTTAAGGAACTTTCCACAGAGCTCTGTGGATCAGGGCTGTAATTTCGCCAACTCCTCATAGACGGTTCATGGGGCTGTGGCAATATTAACAGAAGAGCAATATGCCAGGGAAGTAAAATAAGAGAAAGGCTTCCAATGCAATTATCAATCTGAAAGAAGAAGAGGTAAAGGAGGAAGGGAAGGAAAAGGTAGAATAAGGAGAGGTAACAGAGAAAGGGGAGGAGAAGGGGAAGGGAGAGGAAAAAGTCGCATTAGGATAGCCACATGCTACCTCTCCTTTAAGGTTTGCCTGTAATTATTTTTTGGACAGTTCTTATTTGAAGAAGAGAAAGCAGCTTATGGCTGTAAGATACGTTGATACTTTAATTGTTGCTGCTGCCTAACCTACCCCCGGTTGTAAAATGAATCCTCTGTATTGGCTGCTGCCTGTCCTTCCCCTTACATTATGGAAAGACAGGCAGCCTATAGCTGTAGGTTTTCACCTGCAGCTATACCTTTAGTGTCCTTACTATATTGCAATAAATAAAAAAATATAAAAAATACAACTGGCTACTGAGTGTCTGGAGGTAAAAGATTGTGCTTGCAAAGCAGAGGAATTGCAGACATGCCTTGCCTCTGTTGTGTGCAGTCAAACAACTGCATTTATACAAAAAATATAGAAAATAAAAATACATTAGAACATAAATATTAAAAAGGAGATATGTAAAAACAAAAGAACTAGATTATAAAGGGGACTGATTCAGGGCCGATCCTAGGGTCACGACGCCTGGGTACAGAAATATTTCTGTCGCCCCCACATGGGTGTGTTCATCTTACTTCCCGTTACAAATGTCTCTATGTCAATGACTCAAACACAGAGATGCTCCCCTAAGGAGTCTTCGTTACCCTGGGATCCTCCCATGATCTCTTAACAATAAACAAATTACAGGAAGAGAGTACACTAATGGGACCTGGAGGAGGGTCTCTCTGATGGACACAGAGAGAGCTTCTGTTAGAGAGTCTGGTAGAAAGAGCCCCCAGACATACTACAGACATAGTACAGTAGACGGTCAGAGACTGCAGACATGATGATACAAGAGATGGTCAGAGACTGCAGACATGATACAAAAATGGCCAGAGACTGCAGACATAATACAAGAAATGGTCAGAGACTGCGGACATGATACAAGAGATGATCAGAGACTGCAGACATGATACAAGAGATAGTCAGAGACTGCAGACATGATACAAGAGATGATCAGAGAATGCAGACATACTAAAGGAGATGGGCAGAGACTGCGGACATGATACAAGAGATGATCAGAGACTGCAGACATGATACAAGAGATAGTCAGAGACTGCAGACATGATACAAGAGATGATCAGAGACTGCAGACATACTAAAGGAGATGGCCAGAGACTGCAGACATGGTACAAGAGATGATCAGAGACTGCAAACATACTAAAGGAGATGGCCAGAGACTGCAGACATGATACAAGAGATGATCAGAGACTGCAGATATAGTACAATAGACTCACAGATGGCACAGGAGTGTGATACCCACAGACATACCCACAGATGGCACAGGAGTGCGATACTCACAGACAGCAGAGGGTTCAGGAATGCATATTGTATTGTGTTTCAGACAGTGCTCAGGAGTGTGTCATGCACATAACACAGAGGTAACACACTGGCCAGTGTACAACAAATATTTCCCCCCTCCCCATTCCCAGTACAGACTATCCCCTTAAATTACCCCAATAGAGACTTTTATCTACTCCTGGCTCTCCCTCAAGTCTGCAGAGATGGTATAACATGCTGTGTGTGACTTACACCCCACTGTCTGTAAGGGGGGAGTGTTAGGTGGACAAGCTGAGTGACTTGCTTATGTGTAAGCCTACTGCTCACCCCTTACAGTCTTCTACATTAATGGTAAGGGTGACAAAGTCAGGGGGAAGTCACTGAGGAGCTCAGGCACGTTCACCCCCCCCCTTAATTTTCGGGCTGTTCTGAGCAGCCTTCAGTGTACACAGACATTCTGTCCTGAATCCTGCTGCTAACTGATAAACAGGCTCAGTCACCCGCCCCTCCCCCTGCACATACCTGCAATTGCTGGGCACAGCAGAGGAAGCCTTCCTTTACTCTTTACAGACTTCTTTGCAGATCTTCCAGGAATACATGTTCCATGATGCACTGCTAGCATCTTCTGATTGGCCCTCCACTGTGGCCAATGGGGACAAATCAGGCACCAAGCTGAGCAGCTAACAAGAGGAGAGCCGCGCTCACTGACAGGAGAAGGGGGGGCGAGCGGGGGAGATACGCTGACATCCCGCAGCTCGCCTCCCTTGTCACAGCACTGGCGCTTGTGTTCACTGGCTGACTGCATCGCGGCGCCTTCCCATAGTGACACTACTTCATAGAACAAGGAGAGGAGGAGGGAGGGGATCACTCTGACACTTAAGCGCCCCCCTTCTGCAGCGCCTGGTTGCAGCGCACCCCACGCACCCTGTCCAGGATCGGCCCTGGACTGTTTGCTGCATAAGGAGCTTGGGCAAAGTAGGGCTCCCACATAGGGGTGGTTATAGTGTAGTTTGTTTTTGCACTGTACAGACACTGTACAATATTTGTGGCTATTGTTTCTCAAAAAATACACTTTAACCACTTGCTGACTGCGTTATAGCCCAATGATGGCAACAGCGCAGACAGCTAGTTCTGGAAGGCTGTCAAATGACGGACTCCCGTGAACGAAGCTGGTGAACGGTACTCCTTTCATTCTGGTGACAGCATGAGGATCGGAGAAGGGAGCTGATCATTGGCTTCTCTAAAAGGAGCATGCACACTGATTATCAGTGTCCTGATTATCTGTGCAGTCCCAACAATGTGTGCCCATCAGTGCTGCCAATCAGTGCCCATCAGTGCTGCCAATCGGTGCCCATCAGTGCTGCCTCATATGTGCCCCCCAATCAGTGCCACCTACCAGTGTCCATCAGTGCCGCCTACCAGTGCTCATAAGTGCCATCTATCAGTTCTGCCTATCAGTGCTGCCCATCAGTGCCACCTATCAATGCACATCGGTGCCACCTATCAGTGCTGTGTATCAGTGCAGCCTCATCAGTGTCCACCAGGGCCTCCTCATCAGTGTCCACCAGTGCCGCCTCATCTGTGCCCATCAGTGCAGCCTATCCGTGTCCATCAATGCTTATCAGTGCCACCTCATCAATGCCCATCATTGCAGCCTATCAGTGCCCATAAGTGCAGCCTCATCAGTGCCCATGAGTTCAGCCTCATCAGTGCATATCAGTGAAGGAGAAAAATTACCTGTTTCCAAAATTTTATAATAAACTATTAAAAAGTTTTGCTTTTTTTTCAACATTTTCGGGATTTTAAAATGTATTTAGTAAAAAATAAAAAAAACTGTGTTGATTAAATACCACCAAAAGAAAGCTCTATTTGTGTGGAAAAAAAAATGATAAAACTTTAGTTTGGGTACAGTGTTGCATGACCGTGCAATTTTCACTCAAAGTGTGACAGCACTGTATACTAAAAATTGGCCTGGTTAGGAAGGGGGTAAAAGTGCCCAGTAGGCAAGGGGTTAATTTATATATCAAGATAGAACTTGTCTTGTCTCTCCCTCCTATATTGTGTCCTAACCAAGCTGCTTACATACTGCCCAACCACTGAACAATAGTTGTGGCTATTGTTTCTCAGATAATACACTCTACTTTTACTGCATGATTAAGCCTTTGCTGTTTCTTTTTAATTTTCTGCTTATTCATGTACTGTCGTGTACTGTCCTGACACTAGTCAATTTCTACCAAACACATACCTGAATTCTATGATTTGGATTTTTTGGGGATAATTGGGGATATAGGATGGGGAGGGGGTTCTGGGAATAAAGGGGGTTGTAGTTTTGAAGTGTTTTGTGCACTCTGCTTTGAGATTTTATTAAACATTTAAGACAATGTAGTGTAGTATTGCAAAATTCAGGCTTATTACTACTAGATAGATAGATCAGGTGCTGTTGCAAACACTACCAAAAAAGCTTTTTTTTTTCAAGCTAAAAATGAATCTGGCTGGGGTGCTGCAGTTGTATTTAAGCCAAGATAAATATAAAAATTAAAAATCAATTACACATCTAAATGATGTGATGGCAGAATACTGTGTTGTTGACTCATACTGTCCCACAATACCATATATAGCTTAAAAGCACCTTCCAGGTTTGTCATTTAAAGGACTGGTGTTTTCCCATGTCACCCTGAAAGCTGCCTTAAAATCCCTCTTGTCGCTGTTCAGTGTTTTTTTTTTTACCTTTTTGCTTTGTTAAATATCCCCAATGCCAGTGCTCGGTTTCCTGTGCCTTTTTGATGATAATTTGCTTATTAGCCTTGAAAATAGGCAAAATTTGCTCCCCCAAAGACTTCAATGTGATGCAGTGCTAAGTTAGTTTTTCAGGGACTTTAAGAATGATTCAACTGACTCCTTGCTAACTGAAGCAGGACAGAGTCACTCATTTTGATCCCCCACCCAACCCACGATGCTAAATGTATGGGCCGTCAGTGCACGTGAGGCCCGCTGACATTTGCTGTCCTCCCCTGCATTGGTGTGGTTTGCTATGTGTGTGTGGTTTTGCCATCAGTGCGGTTTGCTATGTGATCAGCAAGTCCATGAGACTCACTGATTACAGATCTGAGTAAGGGCCCGATCCCAGTCCCTTACCACGTGATCAGCAGCCTGCCAATGACAGCGGATCACGTGATGTAAACATAGCCAGCAATCAGCTTTATTTTCCCTGATGCTGGTAGCGTGAGGAAAAAAAAAAAAATCAGATTACCGTCTGGAGTAAATGGGACATCAGTCCTGCACACTCCAGACCCACTGCTGCTAAGCAGTGCCCACCCGTGCCACCTACCTGTGCCCACCAATGTCACCTATTAATGCCCACCAGTGCCGCATCATTAGTGCCACCTATCAGTGCTGCCTATGAGTGTCCCCTACCAGTGTCTATCAGTGCCGCTTATCAGTGCCACCTATCAGTGCAGCCTCATCAGTGCCCACCAGTGCCCATCAGTGCCACCTATCAGTGCCCATCAGTACCACTTCATCAGTGCCTATCAGTGCCGCCTATCAGTGCCGCCTCATCAGTGCCCATCAGTACAACCTATCAGTGCCCACCAGTGCCACCTAATCAGTGCCCACCAGTGCCACCTTATCAGTGCCTATCAGTGCCGCCTCATCAGTGTCCACCAGTGCCAACTTATCAGTGCCTATCAGTGCCGCCTCATCAGTGCCTACCAGTGCCGCCTCATCTGTGCCTATCAGCGCACATCAATGAAGGAGAAAAATGAGTGCCCATCAGTGCAGCCTATCAGTGCCCATCAGTGCAGAATATCAGTACTGCCTTATCAGTGCAGCCGCATCAGTGGCCATCAGTGCAGCCTCATCAGTGGCCATCAATGCAGCCTCATCAGTGGCCATCAGTGCAACCTATTAGTGCCCATCAGAGCATCATATTAGTGTCCATCAGTGTAGCATATCAGTGCTGCCTTATCAGTGCAGCTTATCAGTGCCCATCAGTGCAGCTTATCAGTGCCCATCAGTGCTGCCTCATCAGTGGCCATCAGTGCCACCTTATCAGAGCCCATCAATGCAGCCTATCCATGCCCATCAGTGCAGCCTTATCAGTGCCCATCAATGCAGCCTATCAGTGCCCATCAGTGCAGCCTCATCAGTGCCCATTAGTGCAGCCTCATCAGTGTTTATCAGTGCCCATGAATTCAGCCTCATCAGTGACCATCAATGCAACCTATCACTACCCATAAGTGCAGTCTCATCAGTGCCCATAAGTGCAGTCTTATCAGTGCCCATCAATGCAGCCTACCAATGCCCATCAATGCAGCCTATCAGTGCCCATCAATGCAGCCTATCAGAGCCCATAAGGGCAGCCTCATCAGTGCCAAAACAATGCAGCAGGGATCACAGGGGGGAATCAGGAGGATTGCATCAGATGCCCTGTAAAAAAGGCTGCACCGCCAGGAAACTGTCAGCCCGGGACGCTCCTGCTCCACACTCGCCCTCAACTAATGTCCACTTGCCAAATGCGAGCAGGCAAGTGGAAAATTTGAAGGCTGCCATAGACAGAGCAATTTTCTTTCCTGCAACGCTTGATTACCCCATCAACACAGACAGTGTTGATGGGGGAATCCCTCCCATGGAGCCATTGTGTTCTCTGCAGGGGGGCGGGAAACACAGTGATTATAATTGCATGTAAAATCTGACAGGCTGGTTGTACCCAAGTTGATCGACCAACTTGAGTCCATCAACATGGATACATTCACCCTGCCCACACAGGGTTTGAATCGTATTTAGTCCCTGCTGAACTGGCTGAGATTCGAACCGTCTATCGCCGGCTTTAGTAAAAAATGTTTCAATCATCTCATATTGTAATGACAAATATATAAAATTATGTTGTATCTCACACTGCATGAAAGAAAAAGAAAGGATTACATGTTAATTTGTGCAGCTTCGTTTCACAGGATGTCAAACATGATGCCTGAATATTTATATTTTTGATCAGAGTCAATAAGTCTCATAAAAAGAAAGAGATCGAAGTAGATGGAGAGAAGACTGCACTAATTGAATTATTTAACAACACTGTAAACTGCTGCCTCAGAACAAGAATATTGGCAATTATTTGGTGCCTGCAAAAGGGAAAGAACAATCCTGTGGTCTAGCAGGGCCACTGGAATCAATACAGGAGTGTTCTGTAAAATATAAAATCAATAGAGAGGAAGCTTACACCCATATTCTCCTTTGTATATCAAAAGCAAAACATATGCAGCAAAAAACATGACATTGCATTACAAAAAAAAAATAAAAGTAAATATACAAAGGCACTGCCTGTCTTTCTGTCTCTTCTCTCCCGCTCCCTCTAGTATTGCATGCCAATGTCTAAAATAAGAAACAACATTAGATGGCAGAATGTTCTGTTTTTTTTTAGAGGCCCGTAGATATCAAGGGTATAGTGCAGACAGCCACAGATCAAACAGCTGCTATAAGATCCAATAGCACAAGACACACATGATACTAACATTTATAGGCAATCTATTCTGAATATGTTTATGAAAGCAGTAATACTCTATGATGCCAATAACATTTTGTAACAGAAATAACTTAGTTACATATGTCTCTGTCCAAAATGCACACTTGCATGTTTACAGTATGTGCAGCATACACTAAAATCACTGCTCTTATCTGGGCATACCAAAGCAGCTATTAGATTTATTCTGTGAGAGCAGTTTATTGTTACTTAGGACTTTGGTAACCTACAAACATCTCACTGTTCATTACAATCTGTAGGATAATCTAACATATAGAGTATTGTGCTCTTTATGGGACAAACATCAGTTGTACAATGTACAACAGAATACATCACAAATACCGAATATACCTCTAGATTAATGATAATCATCTAAAAGTAAGGGGGCTTCACAGTAGACATGTGCAATTAGTTTTGGCCTAAATTCGGATACATTTTTGGTTATTCAGATATTCTAAATAGCAATAGTAACGAATTTCCTTAAAATTTGTTTCATTTTGTTTATTAATTTTCTAATGAATTCCACATTTCCAGGACGATTTGAATTTAAATCGGTCGAAAACATATTGACCGATCCGAATTCTTTGTGAAGAATAGCTGGTTATTATGGAGCAGGCCGGGAAGCTGGGCGCCGCGTCCTTAACAACCGATGACTCATTAGCTGTCAGTGCTGACAGTTGATGAGTCATTGGTTGTTAAGGACGTTGTTAGAATGTAAACAAAAGAACGGCAGCAATGAACAATAAAGGAAAAACAGCATGGGGTCCCTCTCCCCCCCCCCACTTTATCCATACCAGGCCCTTTGGGTCTGGTATGGATTTTAAGGGGAACCCCATGCCAAAATAAAAAAAAAACAGCCTGGGGTCCTCCCAAAATCATCGCCAGACCCTTATCTGAGCATGTAGCCCGTCAGGTCCGGAAAGGGGGGACCGAGCGAACGCCCCCCTCCTGAACCATACCAGGCCACATGCCCTCATCATGGGAGGGTGCTTTTGGGTTAGGGGGGCTCCCCCCAAAGCCTCTTCCCCTCAACACTGACCGGTGGTTGTGGGGGTCTGTGAGCAGACTGCTTATTGGAATCCGGAAGCCCCTTTAGCAAGGGGGCCCCCAGATCCTGCCCCTCTTTGTGAATGAGTACGGGGTACATTACACCCCTACTTATTCACCAAAAAAGGTGTAAATTTTTTTTTTAACTGTTTCTGATGATTCCTTTTGTTTTTTGCTGGAGGGGGTGGAGGGGCAGGGATATCTCCTAAGATTCTGTAGCATCAGGATAACCTGTCAGAAGTGACTATTGCAGAGAGTGGTGACAGAAATCACACTAGGTGCTTTGGATTGAGGCAAATACACAGTATACAGGGATATGCTTTGTTTATTTTTCATTTCAGAGGTTTACAACCACTTTAAAAGATGGTTTAACCCCTTACTATCAAAAACTAAAAAGAACATTTTGCCTTCAAACACACATTAAGATAAACTATTTGAATAAATATATATATTTAAAAGCCAGGTCGTTTTAACCACTTCCCGACCGCCCCATGTACATATACAGAATGGCACGTACAGGCAAAAGGACGTACCTGTACGTGCCATTCTTCAGGCGGTTGGGGGGTCCGATCGGACCCCCCTCCGCCGGCGGGGACGGTCGGGATCGTGTCAGGAGCGATCCGGGACGAGGGGGCGGCCAGTGGTTTCTGGCCACCCCCTCGCGATCGCTCCTGGCGAATGAAAAGCTTCCCCTTCCTGTCTATTGTATAGACAGGAAGGCGGAAGTGATGTCACGCTCGGTGCGCCGGTCTATGTGACCGGAACGCCGAGGAGTGAAGATGTACAGGTTAGTGCACAAACAGTACACTGACACCAGTACACATAGGCACACAATCCACCCCCCTGTCACCCCCTGATCACCCCCCAGATCACCCCCTGCCCCCCCAGTCACAGTGTCACTAATTGCAGTGATCATTTATTTACTGATCACTGCATTTAGTGTCAGTGTGACTGTAATAACTGTCAGGGCAGTTAGTTTTAGGTCCAAGGTAGCCCCCTACCCCCCCCCCTAATAAAGGTTTAACCCCCTGATTGCCCCTAGTTAACCCCTTCACCCCCTTTTGCCAGTGTCACTAAGCGATCGGTTTTCTGATCGCTGCATTAGTGTCGCTAGGTAACCATTTTTTTTTTTTTTTAACCGCCATGCTTATATAGGTTCATAAATAGGTTTATAGGTCAGGTACCCCCATATTACAACCTAAATAAAGGTTTTAACCCCCTGATTGCCCCTAGAGTTAACCCTTTCACCAGTGATCACTGTATAAATGTCACTGGTGACGCTGGTTAGCCAGTTAGTTATTTCGTTATTTAGGTTCCCCGTCAGGTTTTTATATAGCGTCAGGTACCCCCATATATTACCTAATAAAGGTTTTAACCCCCTGATTGCCCCTAGTTAACCCTTTCACCCCCTTTTGCCAGTGTCACTAAGCGATCGTTTTTCTGATCGCTGCATTAGTGTCGCTAGGTAACCAGTTTTTTTTTGTATTACTGTTACGGGTGACGCTGGTTAGTTAGCTTGTTTTTTATACTGTCAGGGCACCCGCCATTTATTACCCAATAACGGTTTAACCCCCTGATCGCCCGGCGGGTGATATCAATTAGGTTTTAGGGTCAAATAAGGTCTGCGTCGCCCCAGGTTAGTGCCAGTACCGCAAACACCCACGCGCAAAGCATACACCTCCCTTAGTGGCACAGTATCTGAACAGATCAATATCTGATCTGATCAGATCTATACTAGCGTCCCAGCAGTTTAGGGTTCCAAAAAAAACGCATTGTTAGCGGCATCAGCCCAGATACCTGCTAGCACCTGCGTTTTCCCCCTCCGCCCAGCCCAGCCCACCCAAGTGCAGTATCGATCGATCACTGTCACTTACAAAACACTAAGCACACATAACTGCAGCGTTCGCAGAGTCAGGCCTGATCCCTGCGATCGCTAACATTTTTTTTGTGGTAGCGTATTGATTCAGTCGCTTCAGTCAGGAGCTTTTTTACCTGTGAATCTCAAAAAAATAAAAAAAAAATAAAATAGTTGTCGTTTTATTGTTCTCTCTCTCTCTCTATTGTTGCTCTTTTTTTTACTCCATTCTATTCTGCAATGTTTTTTATTATGTTTTATCATGCTTGCTTTTCAGGTATGTAATTTTGTTTACTGTGTTTCAGTGTTAAGCATTTTTTTGTTTTCAGGTGTGCCATTCAGTTGCAACGCGGATTTATTTATCTTGACAGCAACAGCGTTTGCTCCCACGATACATAAAGCCGCGACTCCAACGCTGTAGGAGGTGATTTCACCACCACAGTTTAAAAAAAGAGCATATATGCCGAAGCATGGGGGCAGCAGGGGGGGGGAGGAGCGATTGGCTCCTAATGCCACGTACATACGGTCGAAATTCCGACCGTGTGTACACGGCATAACTTTTGCGGGAGGATGCCCCCATGCATCGGCATATATAAATGGTGCATGTATGCCCATCATTAGAAGTGGGTGGATGAAGGGAGGTATTCTAATGGTGGGCATACCCACCAACCAATCTCTTTTTTTCGTTCAGCCAAGAGGCTGCATGAAAAAAAAAAGATTACAATATATGTCCAGTATGTTGCTGGACTTTGAATGGTTATACCAGAATGATGCCTGCAGGTTTAGGTATCATCTTGGTATCATTCTTTTCAGCCAGTGATCGGCTTTCATGTAAAAGCAATTCTAGCGGGTAATTAGCCTCTAGACTGCTTTTACAAGCAGTGGGAGGGAATGTCCCCCCTCCCGGATATAAACCGCGCCATTGGGAAATTGGGAAAGCATTTTATCACACCAATCTTGGTGTGGTCAGATGCTTTGAGGGCAGAGGAAAGATCTAGGGTCTAATAGACCCCAATTTTTTCAAAAAAAGAGTACCTGTCACTGCCTATTGCTATCATAGGGGATATTTACATTCCCTGAGATAACAATAAAAATCATAACAAAGAAAAAAAATGGAAGGAACAGTTTAAAAATAAAATAAAAAAGCTAAATAAATAAAAAAAATAAAAAAAACAAAAAAAAAAAAAAAGCACCCCTGCCCCCCCTTCTCTTGCGTACACAAGCGTTGGTCTGGCGTCATATGTAAACAGCAATTGCACCATGCATGTGAGGTATCACCGCGAAGGTCAGATCGAGGGCAGTAATTTTAGCAGTAGACCTCCTCCGTGAATCTAATGTGGTATCATGTAAAGGCTTTTAAAGGCTTTTAAAAATGTATGTAGTTTGCCGCCACTGCGTGTTTGTGCGCAATTTTAAAGCATGTCGTGTTTGGTATCCATGTACTCGGCCTAAGATCATATTTTTTATTTCATCAAAAATTTGAGCAATATAGTGTGTTTTAGTGCATTAAAATAAAAAAAAGTGTATTTTTTTCCACAAAAAATGCGTTTGAAAAATCGCTGCGCAAATACTGTGTGGAAAAAAAAAAAATGCAACACCCACCATTTTAATCTGTAGGGCCTTTGCTTTAACAATATATATAGTGTTTGGGGGTTCAACGTAATTTTCTTGCAAAAAAAAAAATATGTTTTCATGTAAACAAAAAGTGTCAGAAAGGGCTTTGTCTTCAAGTGGTTAGAAGAGTGGGTGACGTGTGACATAGGCTTCTAAATGTTGTGCATAAAATGCCAGGACAGTTCAAACCCCCCCCAAATGACCCCATTTTGGAAAGTAGACACCCCAAGCTATTTGATGAGAGCAATGTTGAGCCCATTAAATATTTTTTTTTTTTGTCCCAAGAGATTGAATAATGAAAAAAAAATATATATATATATTTTTTTTACAAAAAGTTGTCACTAAATGATATATTGCTCAAACATGTCATGGGCATATGTGGAAATACACCCCAAAATACATTCTTTTGCTTCTCCTGAGTATGGGGATACCACATGTGTGGGACTTTTTGGGAGCCTAGCTGCGTAATGAACCCCAAAAACCAATCACCGCCTTCAGGCTTTCTAAGGGTGTAATTTTTTTATTTCACTTCTCACTGCCAATCACAGTTTCGGAGGCCATGGAATGCCCAGATGGCATAAAACCCCCCAAAATGACCCCATTTTGGAAAGTAGACACCCCAAGCTATTTGCTGAGAGGTATGGTGAGTATTTTGCAGATCTCGCTTTTTGTCACAAAGTTTTGAAAATTGAAAAAAAGAAAAAAAAACATTTTTTTTTCTTTACTTTCTTCATTTTCAAAAACAAATGAGAGCTGTAAAATACTCACCATGCCTCTCAACAAATAGCTTGGGGTGTCTACTTTCCAAAATGGGGTCATTTGGGGGGTTTTGTGCTATTTTGGCATTTTATGGCCTTCGAAACTGTGATAGGTAGTGAGGAGTGAAATCAAAAATTTGCACCCTTAGAAATCCTGAAGACGGTGCTTGGGTTTCGGGGCCCCGTACGCGGCTAGGCTCCCAAAAAGTCCCACATATGTGGTATCCCCATACTCAGGAGAAGCAGCAAAATGTATTTTGGGGTTCAATTCCACATATAACTATGGCATGTGTGAGCAATATATCATTTAGTGACAACTTTTTTTTATTTTTTTTTTATTTTTTTTTTTTTGTCTTTATTCAATCACTTGGGACTAAAAAAAAAAATATTCAATGGGCTCAACATGCCTCTCAGCAAATAGCTTGGGGTGTCTACTTTCCAAAATGGGGTCATTTGGGGGGTTTTGTGCTATTTTGGCATTTTATGGCCTTCGAAACGGTGATAGGTAGTGAGGAGTGAAATCAAAAATTTGCACCCTTAGAAATCCTGAAGGCGGTGCTTGGGTTTCGGGGCCCCGTACGCGGCTAGGCTCCCAAAAAGTCCCACACATGTGGTATCCCCATACTCAGGAGAAGCAGCAAAATGTATTTTGGGGTGCAATTCCACATATAACTATGGCATGTGTGAGCAATATATCATTTAGTGACAACTTTTTGAAAAAAAAAAAATCTTTTTTATTTTTGTCTTTATTCAATCACTTGGGACTAAAAAAAAAAATATTCAATGGGCTCAACATGCCTCTCAGCAAATAGCTTGGGGTGTCTACTTTCCAAAATGGGGTCATTTGGGGGGGTTTTGTACTTCTCTGCCATTTTAGCACCTCAAGAAATGAAATAGGCAGTCATAAATTAAAAGCGGTGTAAATTCCAGAAAATGTACTCTAGTTTGTAGACGCTATAACTTTTGCGCAAACCAATAAATATACGCTTATTGGCATTTTTTTTACTAAAGACATGTGGCTGAATACATTTTGGCCCAAATGTTTGACTAAAATTGAGTTTATTAGATTTTTTTTATAACAAAAAGTAGAAAATCTATTTTTTTTTCAAAATTTTCGCTCTTTTTCCGTTTATATCGCAAAAAATAAAAATCACAGAGGCAATCAAATACCATCAAAAGAAAGCTCTATTTGTGGGAAGAAAAGGACGCAAATTTCGTTTGGTTACAAAATTGCATGACCGCGCAATTACCAGTTAAAGTAGTGCAGTGCGAAATTGAAAAAAGACCTCTGGTCCTTTGGCTGCCAAATGGTCCGGGGCTGAAGTGGTTAACTAGCTCTTTCCCTCTGCGTTAGTAAAAGATATATTTTATATAATGAAATAGCTGCGGCTAATTTTATATAACTTATTATGCACGTTTATGTTATTAATAGTTGTTTACAACTTCGAAGAATATCAATTTAATTTCCTTTGGGAGCATTTCTTCCTGCACATGTTCACAATGATGTGATACAAGTCCCTTTTGGACAGAAGCCCTTTATCAGGAGAATAAACTAAATTAATTAATTATAAAGTGGTGCTGCTGCTTTATTTTGTGCCCAGACTGCTTTAGGCTAACAAAGAAGAAGGCACAAGCATATCTGAAGGCCAAATGTTTTTCTTTTAATTTGGATGGAATGTGGAAGTGAGAGTGAAAGGTTTTTATTGCTGTTTCCCCTCTATTTGGTCCAGTGGCTTTTGTAGTTGGAACAGACTGTGATGGGAAATTAAACATTTTACAGTTGTCACCAGTAAAGAAACAGAGAGGAAATCTTCCAATGGGGACATCTGCTTCTCTGACAACTATCCAAAAAGGTTTTTTACCACATTTCGGAGCGTTTTCATCCCTTTCCTGTCGTGTCTCCTGGGACAGGAAGTGATGGGAAATCTGACTGGAACACAGACAGCAAAACAACATCTGACAGGGATTTTAATTACTCTTTGCTCTACCTAACAAGAATGTTTTGGCTTTAGCTACGCTTCAAGTCAAGAAAACATTAAGTGTGTAAATTAACATACAATCCCATTATGTGCTTTTAGAATGTCTTAAAATGTGTGTTCCAAAAATACTCTAGTCGCTTAAAGTGATACTAAAGTCTTGTTTTTTTTTATTTACAAATAACAAACAATACTCTTTGCAGTGGTTTTGCACAGAGCAGCACCGGTCCTCCTCTTCTCAGGTCCCTCTACGGTGCTCCTGGCTCCACCCTCCTGCTGAGTGCCCCCACAGCAAGCAAATTGCTATGGGGGGAACCCAAGCCAATGCTCTGTGTGTCAATTTAGACATGGAACTGCAGTTTGGCACCGCCCCCCTCTCCTCATTGGCTCACTGACTTTGATTGACAGCAGCAGAACCCAATGGCACCTGCTGTGTGTCTCAGCCAATCAGGAGGGAGAGTACCGGACAGCCGAGTCTCTCATGCAACATAGCTGGATCAAGATGGGGCTCAGGTAAGTATTAGGGGGGCTGAAAGGGCTGCTGCATACAGAAGGTTTTTTTACCTTAATGATTAGAATGCATTAAGATAAAAAAAAAAAAACTTTACAACCACTTTACATCAATGTCCCAGCAAGTTTTCAGACAGCTGCTATTTCTTTGGGCCACATTTAAGAAAATCAAAGGTTTCCTCAAATGGATGTTGATCTCTGATGATACTGCAAAAAATGCTAAGCACCAAATTTCAAAGAAAATGTTTTTAATGCATATGCACATCCAAAAATGAGCTCTCAAACATTGGCCTCCTAGAAGCAAATAAAACGTTAAAAAAAAAAATATATATATATACAGTATATTTAAAGCTAAATTATAACATATGTGTTTTCTTTTGATATAAGCTGTAAGGTTTAGAGAAGTAGCTGTCAACTTATGAACTAAAGGGGGCCTCAAATGCAGCCTCTGACATCACCAAAGGGCCACACGTAATGTTCAATATATGTAATGCTTGAGAGGACTGCCAGAAACTACAACCCTAATAGAGGAATTGAGGATCAGAGAGTGTAGACATGCTAAATTTTTGGCTGGGGATATGCTGCAGAAGATAATATGAGATTGGGCAAACTGATCCGAGGGCCGCAGGTTGGGCAATAGGGGTTTAGAGCCTTTTTCTGTTTTTTTATATCATTGGCTTCCCTATTAGGGAGATTTCGCCACTTCTGGTCAAGGGTGAAGATAAACCACTCCAATGGGGCTGCAGACAAGAATAAAAAAAAATAAGAGCAGCATGGGAAAGGCCATTTCATACACTTCAAAATGTGTATGAAATTTTAGTGACTGGGTCTACATATAAGGGCAAGGTTAAGGTGAGTAATACAGTTAAAATGAATCTAAAGCCAAAGGTTTTTTTGTTGTTGTTGTTTAGGATAGAGATGGGAATAGTAAAGACTCTTGTCAGTTTTTTTGCTGCTTGTGTCCTATTAGGGACATTTTCCTTACTTCCTGTCTCAGGCAACAAGAGGAAATCCATCCAAGATTATGGAAATCCCAATTAGACATCTGTCACCACAACACATGTCCGTATCAGCAGTCTTTCCCTCTATTCCTATTTTGCTAACAATTTAACAATTTCAATTTTCTATTGTTTTTTTGTTTTACAATGGTCACCAGGACAAAATAGGAGGGCTATTCTCCCAAACAGGAACAAATACAGCAATAAAAACCTGACTGTTTTGGTGATCCTTTCCTACTCAATCCCAATGTTTAGACTTTAACTATTGGGATTAGGCTTTAGAAAAGACACATTTTCAGTTTTATATTAAAGGTTAATTTAAAGAGTTTGGTAAAGTGCACTTGTGGGCTAAGGGGGTAATTTTTGACTTAGATTAGCAGTTAAGTGTTAAATTGTAGGATAAGCATAAAAAGCAGGGGTAGTTGTGTGTTTTGCTGATAAGTGGTAGGAATTTGTGATACTTGCCAGGGAATAGATGTGTATATTTAAATTTATATGTGCTTCTGTCACTAAAATCCATGTATGTAAATGTCCTGCTCCCGGCTGCGGGTGTTGAAAAATAACATACTGCCTTTGGTGGCAATAGCTAGTTCTGTTTACTTTGTAAAGTGCTAAATAATATATTGGTTCTTCATAATTACAGAAAACAAATAATAATACCCCTGATGACTTTAGACGTAAGCTGACGAAACGGCATTAGGTGGTGTTCGAGATACGTCATTTTCAGTCAGCTGGAACGCAGGTGTAGAACAAACCGGTGTTCCTAATACTCATATGCTGATCCTTTATCTTCCCTGATGCATTACTATTATTCTTACATTAAATATTTTAAATACTACACCATAAGAGCCCTTTTTCTCTTTAACCACTTGCCGACCGGCGCACGTACAGGCAGGAGGGCGTATATATACGTCCCTCCTTTAGCCTGTCCGTGCCATCGGGAGCGCGCCGGGAGCGGCGCGCTCCCGCGCCGGTCGGGACCCCCGTGAGTCCGATCGCGGTCCCCGCGGACTCGATCGCCGCGGGGACCCCCGCGATCGTCTCACGGGGCGGCTGAACGGGGAGATGCTGAGATAAACATAACATCTCCCCGTTCTGCCTAGCAACTAGTGACGCCGATCTCTGCTCCCTGTGATTGGAGCAGAGATCAGCATTCACTAGCTGACAGCCACGCCCCCCCCCCACAGTAAAAAACACACCCCTAGGCATACTTAACCATTACACTGCCCTCTTGTGGTTAACCCCTTCACTGCCAGTGTCATTTATACAGAAATCAATGCATTTAAATGCATTAATTGCTGTAAAAATGACAATGGTCCCAAAAATGTGTCAAAAATGTCCGATGTGTCCGCCATAATGTCGCAGTCACAAAAAAAAAAATCGCAGATCTCCGCCATTAATAATAAAAAAAAATTATTAATAAAAATGCTATAAAACTATCCCCTATCTTGTAAACGCTATAACTTCTGCGCAAACTGATCAATAATCGCTTATTGCGATTTTTTTTACCAAAAATATGTAGAAGAATACGTATCGGCCTAAACTGAGGAAAAAAAATGTTTTTTTTATATATTTTTTGGGGATATTTATTATAGCAAAAAATAAAAAATAATGCATTTTTTTCAAAATTGTCGCTCTATTTTTGTTTATAGCGCAAAAAATAAAAACCGCAGGGGCGATCAAATACCACCAAAAGAAAGCTCTATTTGTGGGAAAAAAAGGACGTCAATTTTGTCTGGGAGCCACGTCGCACGACCGCGCAATTGTCAGTTAAAGCGACGCAGTGCCGAATCGCAAAAAGGGGCCTGGTCCTTTGGCTGCAAATTGGTCCGGTCTGAAAGTGGTTAAAGTACATTCTTTATCTACATTGAAAGGATGTCAGCAGTGACTTGGTTTCCACCTTTGACACCTAACATGGGAAATGTTTGAGATCCTTTCTCTCCTTATGCACATCTGACCCTCTATAATAAGGGGTCTACTGAATCTGGTGAGTGTCAATTGTGTCTCCATGCTGGTGGAGAGAAGCATTTCCTCACTGAGGATGCTATTGCACTTGGGGCTACAGGATTATATATGGACTTCACTATATATATTCACTTTTTCAAATTTTTGAGTTATTCTATGTACTTGTATTTGTCACAGTGGTGATATATGATGTATACACTTATAATCACAGGAGCTCGGTTATTTCGATTTTATTCATGACTAATAATACGTGCAGCCAATAGATAGCATATAATAAAGTAGTATTTACCCTTTCAACTCAACTAAATGCCACTTTTACACTGAATGTCAGAAACACCACAAACCCAACATGGATGAGGAGAGGGACTTGCAAACATGCAGAGTACCATCTGGCTTTAACTCATCGACCATGGCTTCAGAATTTCCACATTATCTTACTATCTTTTAAGAAACAATTAACCCCTCACTGCCAGATCCATGCAGAGTTACAGATGTCAGTATATCATATATACAATAGACCACTGATTAGAAAGATGTACTGCTTCTGTCCCAAGGCCTGCAATATGGTTTCCAGCAGGGTGTTCCTGTCACATGAAAGAAAAATTGAGCAGCGTATGATGTGTCTTGGCAGAAAAACAAAAAAAAAGCTGAGAGAGTGTTTTCAGTGCAAGTTAAACTTTTCTACAAGATGGACAAGAATCTCTTTTTTTTTTTTTTTTTTTACAAAGATGCTGAATAAAATATTTTTGCTTCAAATTATATCAGCTGAGAAAGAACAAAAACAAATTTTTCCATTTGATTTTGCTAAATGTTGGTGAAGTTGATTTACAGAAGGAGTATTCATTCGCCAAAGTGAATCCTGTCTTAGCTCAGTAAATAAGCTGAAGTTGTGTTCACTTTGAATACTTACCGTATTTGCCGGTGTATAAGGCGATGGGGCGTATAAGACAACCCCCTAAACTTACAGTTCTTTAAGCATTTTTTTCCTGTACTTACCATATAAGACAACCCCCCTTCCGAGGCTTCCGACGCTTCATTTTTCTTCCTTCTTGCTGGAGCTGGAGCTGGCGCCATATCCTTCTTCCTGCTTTTGCTGGAGCCAATCACGGCGAGCAATGTATTCTATTAATGAATACAAAGCCTGCTTGGATTGGCAGAGGCTGTGACATCATCAGCCCGCGTCTCTCCGAGCGGGCTCTGTATTCATTTGAATACATCGCTCGCCAGGATTGGCTTAGCGGTATATACTGTATGTAGCCGAAGCTACATACAGTATTACCGAACACCCAGCCGGCTTCCGAGGGGCTGACCCGGCGTATAAGACGACCCCTGCTTTTTGGCCAGTTTTTTTAAGTGTAAAAGGTCGTCTTATACGCCGGAAAATACGGTAGTCATGTTCATGGGAAATATAAAAGAACAAGGTTTCTGATTGGCTGGATGATTTGAATGAACACAGCCTCACTAAACTAAGTTCTTTGTGCTAAGTAGGTGGCATAGGCGTGTGCAGCCTATTTCATTAGGGTGTGCACCCCAAAGCTCAAATATATATACAAGTGCATCTCATAAAATTAGAATATCATCAAAAAGTTAATTTATTTCAGTAATTAAATTCAAACAGTGTCAGCCCGATACCTTTACTTTTGGGTATATGTGACTTTCTGGAGATTACTTGGGGGAAAAAACTGTTTGTATTCTATACTACCATGTATGCACGTAAGGCCATCCTACTCCAATGGAACCAAACCCTTCCGCCCACCAAACAACTGTGGCAATCATTGATAAACACGGCTCTGCCGCTCTACAAAATGACGTATCTTGGTAGGAATTGCCCTAAGAAGTTTGGGAAGATCTGGGGAGACTGGGTGGAGGCGAAACACTTGACCATTGATTGATCCCTGTAATATAAAGTGGCCCTATGCCCCACTGGAGTGGTGACTGTGGATCCCTCGCCTACCGCGTAAATGTTTGATATCATTCTTAACTGACTGTGCACTCGCTGTCGATTAATGTACCCTTACTGATTCTGTTCTGCCAAATTGGATGATTGTCTGTAAATCGTTTTTTATTCTCTTCTCTGACACCTGATAATGTTTGTTTGTCTTTGAAACATAAAATAAAAAGTTTTTGTTAAAAAAATTCAAACAGTGAAACTCATATATTTTGTATAGATGCGTTACACACACAGTGATATATTTCAAGCATTTATTTCGATTAATTTTGATAATTATGGCTTACAGCTAGTGAAAACCCAAAAATTCAGTATCATACATATCATACAGAAATGTTGGCTTACTGAAAAGTATGCCCATGTAAAGTATAGTATACACTCGATACTTGGTCAGGGCTCCTTTTGCATGAATTACTGCATCAATGCGGCGTGGCAGGGAGGCGATCGGCCTGTGGCACTGCTGAGGTGTTATGGAAGCCCAGGTTGCTTTGATAGAGGCCTTCAGCTTGTTTGAATTGTTGGGTCTGGTGTCTCATCTTCCTCTTGACAACCCCCCACATATTCTCTATGGGGTTTAGGTCGGGCAAGTTTTCTGGCCAATCAAGCACAGTTATACCATGATCATTAAACCAGGCATTGGTACTTTTGACAGTGTGGGGCAGGTGCCAAGTCCTGCTTGAAAATGAAATCAGCATCTCCATAAAGCTGGTCAGCAGAGGGAAGCATGAAGTGCTTTAGAATTTCCTTGTAGATATGGCTTCCCAAATCATCACTGACTGTGTAAAATTCACACTGGACCTTGTGCAACTTGTATTCTGTGCCTCTCTATTCTACCTCCAGACTCTGGGACCTTGGTTTCCAAATGAAATGCAAAATTTTCCACAGTCCCTGATGATTTGGGGATACAATGTCATCTGCTGGTCTTGGTCCACTGTGTTTTATCAAGTTTTTTTTGGGATATCTGTTTTTATTTTATTTTTTCAGGTCCTTTTTTGTTACCTGTTGCTGAAACTTTACATAGATTATCTGCATGGTTGTTATAATGCTACTACCTTTTTAAGTTTCCTTTTGTTGTACTACACCTCTTTTATGTTCTATACACCATGGAAATTCCTGCCCAATTTATTTTATGCCTTTTATCATTTGCCTCTTCAGTGGATTGAGCTACTATGGTGGTGAAATTTCTTACCTATAATGTTTAAGGCTTAAACTCTATTCAAAAACGGTGGTTAGCTCTAAAAGAGTTTAAATCTTCAAAGGCTGACATGGTAATGATCCAGGAAACAAATTTCTGCCCTGGGGGGTCTTTTAAATTTGCTAGAAAATGCTTCCCAACAGCCTTTATGGCATCAGACCCTTCAGGGAAAGCAGGAGTGGCGATTTTAATTAAGCGCACTTGCCCCCTGCAAGTCAAATCCTCATATTTTGATCCCCATGGCAGATATATCATCTTGGATTGTGCATACAACCATTCCCTCACATTAGTCAATGTCTATGCTCCTAACTCAGGCGAATACTCTTCCTCCCCACGACAGCCACTAAAGTAAACTGCCTCTTGACTTCCTTTCGTAAACTTATTAGAGCCCATAACCTCCTAGTCATTTGGAGAAATAAACATCCCACACATAAGCAATACACATTCTATTCCCCTCCCCATAAGCTTTACTCTAGACTATACCATTTCTTTGTGACCATTCCCCCCCCCGTTGACATCTGCGGTTTCTTCAGAAATCAACCCCATAACTTGGTCTGATCACTCCTCTGTCCACCTAGACATTGCCTTGTCTTCAGCCTCCCCCAGAACCTGCCATTGGCATCTTAACGAATCGCTACTTTATGTCCCAGAGAACGACTATCCGGGGATCTGACTGAATTTTTCAAATCAATGAGAATATGGTCTCGGAGGCCTCCACCCTGTGGGAGGCACATCAAGCCTTCTTCCAGGGTCAGTGTATTTCTGCTGACTCCCGCATGAAGAGAGACACGGCAATTCAACGCTCTTCAATTTTATCTAAACTACGTAAAGCTGAGAATCTATTGCTGTCTTCCCCCATGGTGGCTCGTCTCTGGACTATCACTTTTCTTCTGAACCAGCTCAGGTATCTGGATATGAAGAAAATTGCCAAATCTCTCCTTATGGTCTAAACAAAAATTCTATGAGTACTCTAATAAACCTCATACAATGCTCGTAAACAAATTGAAGCCTCGCCCTTTTCATTCATCCCCAGATTTTCTCCTGCAAACTAATGGGTCTCCCACTTACTGCCCTTATAGAATGTCCAAAGTTTTTGGGGAATTTTATCACAATTTTATCACAATCACAATTTTATTGTCTAAAAACCGACCCCAATTATCAATTCACACAGGCCAAATTTGACTCCTTTTTTGAATCTCTACACCTACCTACACTCTCCTCCACCCACCATTCATCCTTAAATGCTACAATTACTTCTGAAGAATTAGCTGAGGTCATCGAAAATCTCCCAACCCACAAATCCCCTGGCCCGGTTGGTCTGCCATATTCTTACTACAAAACTTTCCTCACAATTTTAAGCCCACATTTATTATCCTGATTCACCTCATTTTTAAAAGGGACCATTCCTCATCCCCAATTTCTTCATCTCCATATTACCATGATCCTGAAACCTGGAAAAGATCCCTCCCTTCCCAACAACTATCAACCCATAGCTTTACTTAATTCTGATTACAAGATCTTCACAAAAATTCTGGCTAATAGATTTTCCCACATACTCCTTAGACTCATACATAATGACCAAGTAGGCTTTGTAACAACCAGACATGCCGGGGGTAATACGAGACACCAAGCCCTTATTTTAAGCCTTGATGCACGAAAAGCCTTTGATCGGCTCAGCCGGACTTTTTTTTTTTTTAAATTCTTTATTTATTTCTGAGAATGGATAACAAATTAAAATATACATAATATACATTTCTTCAGACATTCTGCTTGACTGTTATTTAATTTCATTAAATCATATTTCTTTCCAATTTCCTTTATCCAGTTATTCTTATCCCTTTTCTTTTTCTTTATTTACATTCTCCCCTTAACCCGGTTCCCCTTTGCCTCTTGTAATTATATGGGCCTTGGTTCTTAAGGTTCCCTCGAGGCCTCCCTTGCCCCTGGACGACCCACAAAAAAAAAAAAAAAAAAAAAAGGGGTGAGGAAAAATGTTTCTTTCTTTCCCCTCCTCCTCCCCTCCTCCCCCTGTCCCCCCCCCTCGCTACCCCCTCCCTTTCTATTCATCTGCTTCCTCCCTTATCAAAAATTTGTCTCACTCTCCGGGTACAAGACCAATTCAAGCAAGACAGAAGCTCTCCCCCTTCACATCCCTTCCTCTGCCATTGCCACACTACAACAGAATTTCTCCTACCATTGGTGCCCTCATGCACTTAAATATCTGGGGATAAACCTAACCTTGTCATACTCCACCCTCTACCAGGCCAATTTCCCTCCACTCTTTCGAGACATTGACTGGCTTCTATGCCAATGGGACAACTACCCTCTCTCCCTCCTAGGTCGGATGTCCTTAAGATGTCTATCATACCGAGGCTCTTATATCTGTTTGAAACATTACCGATCCCCATTCCAATGTCACAGCTGAAAGCCACACAAAGACTATTTCTTAATTTTATATGGCATAATAAGGCTCACCACATAGCTAAATCGGTAGTTTTGGCTCCTCGCTCTTGAGGCAGTCTGGGAGCTCCGGATCTTATCAAATAAGGGCAGTTATTACATGGTCCTCCAGAATGGCATCTAGTAGGTGGTCGGAGATAGAAACGAGTATTACGTGCCAGTTCATCCCTGCTCTATGATCTGGTGAGCTCTATATACATCTATTGTCCAATGACGTGGCCTATGTTTGCATCCAATGCTATTTAAGCTCTCTATATGGAAAAAATGCTCCCAACAGTTCTCTCTCTATTCTCCATGCCCACCCCTATTAAACGTACTTTTCAACCCTGATATTCTTGATAGTTTATCATATACTCAAATGTACCCCTGGTCCCGGGCTGGAATTTTCCAGCTCCGAAACATTGTACAACCCCACACTCGCAAACTTATATCCTTTGCGGAAATGCAACATAAACACAAGATTCCAAAACAGCTTTTTTATTCCTACCTCCAGTTCAAACATTATTTTTATTCCAAATCACAAACTCTGACCTTAGACAAGCCCACCCCCTTTGAACTCCTATGTGCCCAGGGCCCATATCAGACCCACCTTATCTCAGATATTTGTAAATTTCTTCACAATGCCCTTCCACTAACTGACAGACACCATATTTACATGCAGAAATGGTCCCGGGTCATTCAACGACCTATCACTCTCCCACAATGGCAGAAAATCTGGGATTCCATATCCAAATCACCTAGATGCATGGAACAGAGAGAGAAGGCTTATAAGATTCTACTCTTCTGGTATAGAACCCCTGAGATTCTTCATAAATATGATTCTGGGGTTCCCCAGGTATGCTGGAGGTGCCATGGTGAAATTGGCTCATATTATCATATATTTTGGGAGTGTTCCAGTCTCCAACCGTTCTGGTCCTCCATTCAATCCCTGTTACAGGGACCTGGACCCAATTCATTACCTATAGGGCCTGTCTCTCCCTGGCATCTCCAAGCATGGCCAAAAATTTGCTGCTTTCATTCTCCTTGCAGCCAAGAGGGCTATTCCTTTATGAATGAATGAATGAATGATTTGTATAGCGCTGCAACTGCGAACTGAATCGCCTCGAGGCGCTTGACTGCTCATGTTGGGATGCCATGTATTAGAAGAGGTGGGTCTTGAGTTTTTTCCTGAAGGCCTGATGGTTTTCTTCCATGCGGATGTTGTTTGGTAGAGCATTCCATAGCCGGGGTCCCTGTACTGCGAATCTTCGTTCTCCCTTCGATTTGTAGCGGGCTTTAGGATGGTTATCTACCTCCCCACCCACACTGCCCCAGGTATTGCAGGTGTTGGCACGGATTAGTGGAATGGAACACCTTACGGTGATAGCACATGATTCACTGCCTCAGTTTTCCAAAATTTGGGACCTATGAGATCATTCTGAGCATAACCCCAATGCAATACCTTTAACCTCTATATGACCAACTTCTCCCCTTTTTATTTTATACTGTCATTTATTCCTTATTGATTTCTAAACTTATCCTATTTCCATGGTGTTATTCCCCCTCCTCAAGTTCTGCTTCCCTAGGATGCTTCAGTCAGTTTTAAGTACCCCTGGAATCTTATCGATAGTGGATCCAGAGAGCTATAATTCATGTTTTGTGATGTTTATCTACCTGTTTGTGATGCTTGCTCTCCTGCCCCCCCCCCCCCCCCATTTAAAGTCCTATGGTGCTTCTTCACATGTTCTATTATATGTCCAATTTCTTACACTGTATATGTGACTTATTTCAAATTTGTTGATTTCAAATCTGTTGATTATGGTTCTCAACATTTGCGCTTTATTTTTCCTTTCCTATAATTCTTTGAATAACTTCAATATACAATTAAAAAAAAAAAACAAGGATTTTGCATATTTCTTCCCACAGGAGTCAGAGGTGTTGACATACAACTACAGCCAGCAGCCTGTAACAATCAATGACAAGCTGTCAGACGCTGCGACTGTATGCCTGTAACTGCACATTCAGGTGGTTACATGCATACAAGGACAGATGAATGGCCCTTCTACGTGAACAGTTCATGTCTATGGCCAATCATCTGTTACAGTACATGTGTAACCAGTTGGATGTGCAGATACACGTATAAACGCACAGCATCTGTCAGCCTGTCATTCATTTGTAAAGGCTGCTGGCCTTCAAAATTCTTGCTTGTATCAAGAGTACCTCTATAGGGTTACAGTGGAAAGACACCCAACGACACCCAAAGACCAATTTTTACGCACACGTTACTTATATACAAAGGGCAAAATAAAGGCAGCTTGCAGGGAAAATTTAGATTTTTTTTTTTTGGGGCTTTATGAATGCAATTATTCCTGCAGCAGATTCTAGACATGGTACAGATCTGCAACTTTACAGGTAGACTAAGGGGACCCCCCAGGCACTATATTGGAAGGAATTTTTCATTTTTAGGCTTTCACTTTTAAAATCAAAAAATCACTGCTCATTTAAAAATTACGTTTTTCACAAACTTTTTTTTTTTTTTATTGATACATGTCAGGGCAGGACCCTGACCCCTATAACCATTGTATGCCCAATTACTTGCATATAAGCCTTCAAAATGGGCACTTTTGCTTTTTGACGTTCGGGTCCCATTGACTTTAATGGGGTTCGTTATTCAGGTCCAATCTCTCACGGTGTTTGGAAGTTCTGGTGCTAACCAAACAGGGGTCTGTTCAGCCCATCCCCACCTAGCAGCAGCAGCAGGTAATTGCCATGGGAGGAGAACAATGGTGTCATCAGATTTGTATAAGCTCTGACACCAATAAACAAGGAGATTTCAGGGTGTTGACTCAAAAAATATTTTTTGTGGGTTGGGGGCTCTCTTTAAATGCCCCCATAGACATTAGAGGGTGGTCAAGATCCAACCTCTTTCAAGCATTTAGTTCAGCTGTCAGGTCCCTTCACAAGTATGGCTGCATCTCTTTGTAGTTGCACTACAGACACCACCACTGTTGATGTTTTAGGGGAAACTAAGTTGACTGGACAAGATTATCTATTGTAAATATGTGTTTCCCTAAAAGCTTCAGACAGTGATGTTTGTTGGTGCTCACTGAGATTTTGGCCACCTCCTAATCCAGCCAAAAACAGCTAGATTTAGAGCCCTATTAGTGAGTATGAGAAAGACTACATATAGATAATAGCACAAGGGACAGTACTTTTATTTAATGAGAAGTGTCCCTGGTGCTGGTGCTGGTGTTGGCTGTCCTAGTTGAAATTCAAAGCCCTTTGTCCCCCCTAACACCCCCGTAGCCCCCCGTAGCTGTAATTTTCCGGTGCTCCAGGGGTTAATATGAGTACTGGAACTGTAATCCATCATCAAGAGTATACACACCCTTTTCCCCCTTCCTCCATTCATAGAAGCAGTACTATTGCTTCAATTGTTGAAAAATGCTCTATGAATGGAGGAGGTGGACCTTTTATTTATCTGTCCTCCATTCATAGATCACTTTTCATTCAGGGAAGCTATAGTACAGCTTCTATGAATGGAGGAGGGGGTTGGAAAGGATGGACATAGCCAACATTCTTGGTGACTGTACCCGAAGCACAAAAAGATTATGGCTGTGGGGGTATGTGGAGGGCAGAAGGCAGAGGAATTCAACTGCCGCCCGGCAGCAGCATAAGGGCAGGGCCCGATTAACATAGAGGTTATTGGAGCTGCAGCTCCAGGCCTCTTACCTTAAAGAGTTTGTTACCTCAACACTTCATATTCCTGATATGTGCCTGGTGTAACATGTACTTGTATGAGAAAGTATCCTGTTCTTTTTGTATTGCTTCCTTTATGTGAAACCCCTGGTGTTCCTGCCAGTCCCTCTGCTTTCCTATAAAAAAAAACTGACCACACTAAGCAGGAGAACACACCTCTCTAGCTTTGCTGGGAACTTAGCCTGCTCTCCTCCAATGATCAGACTTGTCCTGACATGCCCCTACTACACAGCTATTCACTGGGAAGCTCAGTGTCCTGCTACTCCCCCCCCCCCCCCCCCCCCCCCCCAGCTCTTATGCAGCTAAGAAGAGAGAGAATGTAAACACTTAAGAAAAGGGATTTATAATGGATTTCTATATCTATACAAAAATGTGTTACCTTTCCTTTATATTTTAAACTGAATGGGTTGTTTTACAAGGTGATCATTTACAATCACTTTAAGATTGCCAAAAAAAAATAAAAAAATCGATTGAGTTTCCAGGGTTGTAGAGACCCCAAATTTGTGTTATAGGTAGCCGAAAAGATCTACCCCACCACTGGTCAAAATGGGGCTCCTACGACCTACGGTCCCGGAGATACGGGGCACTTTGTTCAGCCTGTCAGAAGCTACATACAGAGCGGCCAGTTTAAATACAAGCTGGCACACTCTGTGCAGCAGACTGAGGTTGAGCTCACAGTGCCTCTCCTCACTTCTTGTCAGAGACACTGAGCTCAATGGGACAGCTTGGAGTCTTGGACCAATGGTAAAGTACCATTGGCCTCAGCTGTCCAATAAAAGACACATGCTCCCTACCCACAATCCCATGTTTTTCTCACACAGTTAAGAGGGAGAATGAGAATCTGCTGCTGCTGAAAATGTACTGTTATAATCAAGCTAAATCATATTATTATGCTATATGTTATAATATAAAAATGTATTATTTATCGATTTTCTGTTAAATTACTGGTTGGAAGTTATAACTTCAAACTTCAGTAATTTGTTAAGCCACCTGCTTGAGTACAGTTTTTGAAAATATAGTAAATTGTCTTAAAAACAATATATAATAATTATTTGTATATTACTTATGGTAATTAACCCCTTGCCACCCAGGCAAATTATGACTCCTCTCCTACATGTAAAAATCATAATTTTTTTGCTAGAAAATTACTCAGAACCCCCAAACATTTTTAGCAGACAGCCTTGGGAATAAAATGGTGGTTGTTGCAACTTTTTATGTTATCTTATTTCTATGGCAATTCTTCTTAGGTTTTTTTTGGAAATGAATGAACAAAAAAAAAAAAACACTAAAGTTGTCCCAATTTTTTTGTATAATATAAAAGATGATGTTATGCCGAGTAAATAGATACCTAACATGTCACACTTTACAATTGCGCACGGTTTTGGAATGGCGCCAAACTTCAGTACTTAAAAATTAGGCGACATTTTAATTTTTTTTACAGGTTATATGTTTAGAGTTACAGAGAAGGTCTAGTGCTAGAATTATTGCTCTCGCTCTAATGATCGCTGCGTATGTTACCTGTGTGTATCTGGCTCTGATACTAGCCAGTGCCTCCCCAGCCACTGACCTCACCGCAGGTTCCTGGCCCAAATCTTAAAAATACATTCAGACAGGACTGTACGAATGCCGTAGCTGTGATGCTTTACTTCACAGCTGCAACTTTTTTTTGTAATTTCTTTAGCTGCAGCATCTTTAACTCAGCCTGCAGAATTTGACAAGCAGCACCGCCTGACAAACTCACCTATTGATTTCAATGGGGCCACTCTGCAACTGCAAGCCAAACTGGCTCGCAGTAGCAGCATAGTCCAACAATGTAAAAATACCATTCAGCAATGCAGAAAAAAAAAGGAGGTGGCAGTAGCACCTCATGAATGCCTGTAAGCTGCTGCTATACCACTCGTTGAAAAGCAATCAACCACAGATTACTTTTCAGAGGGCAGTAAGCTTTACCACAAATGTGAAAGAAACTTGAAACACATCATCCATTTTACACTCACCACCAACCAGGTCACTCCCCAGCCACTTCCCATGTTAGTCACCTCCCTTCAACTTATATCACAGGTAACCATTTCCCAACCTGCAGATGACAGACCCTGTTTCAAAAGATATCACTCCCAGTTACTCCCCCCACCCACTGAATGATATCCCTCCATGACCACCTCACACCCCCCTGCTGAAAGACCTCTCTCCCCAGCCTGTCCCCAAACACCCTCTCACCTGCTGACCTGTGGAAGGGGGAATCACTCCCGCAGTGTTATTGTGTTCTGCCAGTGTGGAGCCTTCCCAACCCACAGAATGCAATGATTAGTGTTGCTAACTATAGCTGGCAGCACTGATTGTTCTGGGAAAAACCTGTACACCTGTGCCCACTGTCATACCCTCCACATTCCTCTCCTGTGCATACTACCCACTGCAATACACTTCTCTCCTGTACATTGTGCCCACTGTCATACCCTCCACAATCCTCTCCTGTGCATACTACCCACTGCAATACACTTCTCTCCTGTACATTGTGCCCACTGTCATACCCTCCACAATCCTCTCCTGTACATACTAAAATTAGAAGTTGGGAAAAATTGCGCTGAGTATGAGTGATGTTATGTAGATGCTGCAAACATTGCCGATAGACTAACAGAAAAATAGTTTGGAAAAGATGTGTATGTTGCGCTAAGATGATGCTATACGTATAAAGTCACCCCTATATATTATTTACGTACATTTAGGTTGTGATAAAAACATAGATGTGTAAATTATATCAAAATTTACAATTGTATGTATATAAAAAAGGCAGTTAAAACTGAATAAAACACCTCTAATCATTCGTGAATAAGTAACTGTGAAAAGTGATCTTGTGACAGATAAAATTCAATAAAAAATGGTGAACAGTAAAAACTGTTGATATTGTGAATATATACACATAAAATCATTCAAAGAATACATAAAAAATATATAAATAAATGACAAGTGGATATTCGGTGAAAAAAGGAGGGCGCCAAACTGTATGTGTAGATTATACAGTGGTATAGTCCATGTGGGTGACACAATATATGTGAGTAGCCGTAGACAATAATGGTGATTCTAAGTGGGGTGATGGTGATCCTGTCCTGTCGGCGTCAGCGCTTATTGAAAAGAGGCTTACCGGAGGTCACAGACTAAATGAGACGTACGCCTCATAAGTCGTGACAAGCTTTGTAGTGGAAGGTTACCAGGTCCCTATTCCACAGATGTATTCCAAGGTAGGTATATACGTGTTAAAGGGCAGGAGGGATGCGGTCATCAAAAACTCCAGTAATTCTCCCGTGTTTATAAATATTGGGTCATATTTGAGAGAAGAAACTCACATAGTGTGATACCGTAATAAATACTTTTAATGTGGTAAAAAACAGATTAAAAACACTCACATTTCAGTAGTAGTATTCAGGCTCATAGAGATAATAGTGGATATCGAAAGTGCTGCTGCTGTAGTCCACCCAACGCGTTTCGTCCTCTGGGACTTCGTCTGGAGTGTGGACTACAAGCCTCAGCAGTGCAATTTATAGGGAGAGTGACCCCAATCTGATTTAGAAGTTTGTGGGACCGGAAGTTGACCTCTCTTCCGGTCTGGCGGTGTTGCAATGTTGATTTTGCATTAAAGTGCTTGTTGTATGTGGAGACAATATAGGTATATTGTTGGGGATTAACTTTATGCGAAAGTAATGGTTAAAATATTTAAAATCGAGGAGAGACATAGTAAAGTGTCCTCTCCTCGATGTATAGTGGTGGTTCCGGGCGGTGGAACACACGACGTGCGTGACGTCGTGACGTCGTGACGTCACATCCGCCCGCTTCTGGCTAAGCCTGTAATAACCAAGCCTCTATGTGGCTTAGAGGGTACCAATTCCAAATACACGCACCCCACAAAGAGGTAGGGGTAATGGCAATAACTCAAATAGAAGGGGCCAAAGGGGACGCAGAGGCAACCAGTCTAACCCTGGGAACCGCCATTATGAATATGATGATTACCAATATAGAGGTTCACCTGCCAGGTATTATGACCCCCAAAAAAATTACCCCAACCCTCCATATATGAATCATCCACCTATTCAAACAACACATTATCCATCCATACCTACCCAAAATCGATATCAACCCCTACGAGAACCCTATGAGGATATTGTGTATCCATATCCGGATGCTGAGTATGACCAACCAACATACAGATATAATCAGATTAACCACTATCCGAATCAGGATTTTCACAGGGACCCCCAAGGCAGAAAAAGGGGCACAGACCTAAGAGAGGCTGCAGAGGAGGGAGGAGGATACAGTGAAGGAAAAAGAAAGCGCACATAAAGTGCCAAGGGGTTCTCAACTTGAGTAACACTGAATTGACAGAGGAGGAAAAAAACGTCCTTGACAAAGGCCTCAAGTTCGCACCCCTACACAAACTAAACAAATTCGAAACTTTTATAGATGTTCATAACTATATCCGGAAAGTAAATATTCAGAGATATATAATTTCAAATCCGATTAACAGTCATACCAGGGCAGCCATGTCTGGCACTGTCCACTCGGATCTTTCTAACCCTTCACTTTTTAACCCACCCACCCAATTTGCACCAGCTTTGAACATCTTCAGAGATTTAGTGCTAAAGGATCTTGCCCAATTGCCACCAAAACGTATCCATAACAACTCTTTGCCCAGTAAAGGAGTAAAATCCCTCTGTGACAACAAAGATCTGGTAATTCGCCCCGCCGACAAAGGCGGAGGCATAGTTTTATTGGACAAATCTGCATATATGAGCGAGATGTACAAAATCCTTAACGATCAGGCTACATATAAAGAATTACCAGTCAACCCAACAAACCAATATAAAAAATCACTCGCCACCATTATATCTAAGGGCTTTTATTCCTCTATTTTAAACCGTAAAGAAAGAGATTTTTTAATCCCCCTAGCTCCCCGTATTCCCATTATTTATTATTTACCGAAAATTCACAAAGATGCAACAAACCCTCCTGGACGACCTATCATTAGTGGCATAGACTCTGTCACGTCTAGGATCGGTAAATATGTGTACCACTTTTTACAGCCTATAGTCAAAAAAATCCCTTCTTATCTTAAAGATACAAAGCATGTTATTAACAAACTTGCCTCACTGAATATTGATGATGATTACATCATGGCTACTGCCGATGTGGCATCACTCTATACCTGTATAGCACATTCTAAAGGCTTAGCAGCAGTTAAAATCTTTCTAGAAAGGGAAGATACTCTAATACAAACCCAAACCAATTTTATCATGGAACTACTAAACTTTGCTACTCATCACAACTATTTCTGGTTCGATGGACGCTTTTATTTACAAGAGAAAGGGGTAGCCATGGGTGCCAAGTTTGCCCCAAGCTTGGCAAATATATTTATGGCCAAATGGGAGGAGGATGTCGTCTATGCCATGGAAAGGCCTCAATTGAAACTCTGGGCACGATATATTGACGACATCCTCCTCCTATGGAACGGGACATCAGAATCCTTAAGCCCCATACACACGGTCGGACAATCCGCGGACCGGGTCGGTCGGATCCTGTCCGTCATACTTTGTCTGATGTTGGTTTTGCGTACACACGGTCGGACAAAGTTGTCGGAAAATCCGATCATTCTGAACGTGGTGACGTTTGTTGCCTACGACGGGACTACGTAGAGGCTAGTAGCCAATAGCTTTGGTCTTGTAATGTGATCTGAGCATGCGTAGCACTTTGTCCGGTCGGACAACCGTACACACGATCGGATTTGGTGTGATCGGACCGTGTTGTCGGCAAATCTTTCCAGCAGGAGATAAGACTTTGTCCGTCGGACAATCCGACGTACACTGTCCGATGGTGCATACACACGGTCTGATTTTTCAACAACATTGTCCGATCGGACAGAATCCATGAAAAAGTCTGACCGTGTGTATGGGGCTTTAGAAGCCTTCTTTATGTCTCTCAACAACAATGATAGAGGTATAGTCCTCTCATACGAATCAAGCAAGAGTAAGATACATTTTCTAGACTTGGAGATTACAATAAGAGAACGCCAGTTCGAATTCAGTACATACTTTAAATCCACAGATCGCAATGGCTACATACCGATTGACAGCTGTCATCATAAAGCATGTTTGCGATCTGTCCCCAAGAGTCAGTTCCTGCGATTACGCAGAAATTGTACAGACATTACTAGATTCAAAGAACAGGCCAACACATTGAGAGACCGATTTGAGGAAAAAGGTTATAATATGGATGAAGTCGATCATGACCTACAAAAAGCTTTAGAAGTCGAGCGAGCAACGCTACTGACAGATAAACCGAGCCAACCTCGTAAAGATGATAATTTTAGATGGTCTTCCCTCGTATTCAATACAGCATAGGCAAATCAAATCTATCTTTGAACGACATTGGAGTATCCTTAGGAACGATAAAGTCTTGGGTAACTTCATACCCGATAGAGCGAAAGTCATCTACAAGGGAGCTCCATCTCTCAATAGTCAGATCGCACCTACCATTATTAACCCACCCGTGAAGCCCTCTTTCTTTCATAATCTTACGGGTTATTACCCCTGCAAAAAATGCACAGTGTGTCATTTCAATATAAGTGGTAGACGAAATACTAAGGAATTTGTATCTACAGTCACTAAGCAAAAGTTCCCAATTAAGAACTTTTGCACTTGCTCCACAACCCATGTCGTATATTTTATCACATGTCCGTGTTCAAAACAGTACGTAGGGCGCACTATACGTTCTTTTACGACACGAGTCACGGAACACATTACTAAGATTAAAAGTGGCAGCATAAAACATACAGTTCCAAGGCACTACCGACAGTACCATAATCGAGATCCCCGCGGCACTCAGTTTTTAATCATTGACAAATTTATTGCGCCATGGAGGGGTGGTGCCAGAACTAGAGGGGTATCAAAATTGGAAACATACTGGATATATCAGTTGCAATCCCACTCCCCGTTGGGTATGAATGTGGAGTGGGACATTAACGCTTTTATAAATAAGGCCTGATTTTTCCCTCCCAGTATCATTATATGCCATAACAGCCACTTTTTAATTTTAATTTACAAAATAAAAATATTTTTTTATTCCTAATATTTCTATGTTAATTTTAACATTTCATCGTCCATTTAGAATCATCCCATTCCTTTATTTAAAATTGCTGTTGCTTTTACATAAAACATTTTTACATATAATTTATAAGATTAGCTTGCTTTTACTTGTATTTGTTTTATCCACACGTTTCTATAAAAAACAAGCTCGCTTTTATATGTATTTGTTTTATTCTATTTAATATTTTACTTATTTTATATATATATTGGTGTTTTCAAGGAAATTTTATATGTGTATTTTTATATTTTTTTATATATTTTGTAGACTTATGTTTCCACATGTCTATATATATATGTTTCCATGTGTTTTTATACACTCTAAATACACATAGTTTTAATCAGTATGGTTGACGTACATTCAACCGTTTTATGGTTTTACATATGAATTTCCTTTATATATTTTTTTTTTTTTTCATTTGATGTACATGTATTTACTTAAATCATTACAATATATATATGTGTTTACATGGGTTAATAGGGTGAGGAGTGACCCTTCTCCGTTTTTTTCCCCCCCCTATTTATATCTCAGCATATCATAATATTACTCCCCCTATTTTCCTCTTTATTACAAGATCGGGCCATGTCCCCATCCAATTTCTGACTCCCGGGATCACCGCTGAGCAGTGTCAGCAATGTATGTTTATCTACACCCGGCCGCGAGTGGCGCATACGCACTTACGCGTGCATACCTGAAATGATGCTTGGCTTCACACCAATACACAGTATGTGTAGCGGCCGCGACGTGCTGTCGTCACGCGCGGCCGCCCGGCCCCTTTTTTCCACATAGAGGCTTGGTTATTACAGGCTTAGCCAGAAGCGGGCGGATGTGACGTCATGACGTCACGCACGTCGTGCGCTCTACCGCCCGGAACCACCACTATACATCGAGGAGAGGACACTTTACTATGTCTCTCCTCGATTTTAAATATTTTAACCATTACTTTCACATAAAGTTAATCCCCAACAATATACCTATATTGTCTCCACATACAACAAGCACTTTAATGCAAAATCAACATTGCAACACCGCCAGACCGGAAGTGAGGTCAACTTCCGGTCCCACGAACTTCTAAATCAGATTGGGGTCACTCTCCCTATAAATTGCACTGCTGAGGCTTGTAGTCCACACTCCAGACGAAGTCCCAGAGGACGAAACGCGTTGGGTGGACTACAGCAGCAGCACTTTCGATATCCACTATTATCTCTATGAGCCTGAATACTACTACTGAAATGTGAGTGTTTTTAATCTGTTTTTTACCACATTAAAAGTATTTATTACGGTATCACACTATGTGAGTTTCTTCTCTCAAATATGACCCAATATTTATAAACACGGGAGAATTACTGGAGTTTTTGATGACCGCATCCCTCCTGCCCTTTAACACGTATATACCTACCTTGGAATACATCTGTGGAATAGGGACCTGGTAACCTTCCACTAAAAAGCTTGTCACGACTTATGAGGCGTACGTCTCATTTAGTCTGTGACCTCCGGTAAGCCTCTTTTCAATAAGCGCTGACGCCGACAGGACAGGATCACCATCACCCCACTTAGAATCACCATTATTGTCTATGGCTACTCACATATATTGTGTCACCCACATGGACTATACCACTGTATAATCTACACATACAGTTTGGCGCCCTCCTTTTTTCACCGAATATCCACTTGTCATTTATTTATATATTTTTTATGTATTCTTTGAATGATTTTATGTGTATATATTCACAATATCAACAGTTTTTACTGTTCACCATTTTTTATTGAATTTTATCTGTCACAAGATCACTTTTCACAGTTACTTATTCACGAATGATTAGAGGTGTTTTATTCAGTTTTAACTGCCTTTTTTATATACATACAATTGTAAATTTTGATATAATTTACACATCTACGTTTTTATCACAACCTATATGTACGTAAATAATATATAGGGGTGACTTTATACGTATAGAATCATCTTAGCGCAACATACACATCTTTTCTCCTGTACATACTGCCCGCTGTCATACACTTTCCTCCTGTCCATAGTGCCCACTGCCATACCCTCCACACTCCTCTCCTGTACATAGTGCCCACTGTTATACCCTCCACATTCCTCTCCCTCACCTGCACATACTTTCCACTTTTATACCATCCATACTCCACTCCTCCCCTATGCCTCTTACCCACAAAAACTGTTATTTAAAATTATATTGAATATCCTCAATGTTACCAGCTCTAGAATGGGCACACTTAGTACTCATTTATTTTTGTGATTACTATTGTGATGTATAGAGGAACATAGGGGATGTCAGCTACTCTAAATTAAATTAAAGGCCCCATGAGAGGCTTCTCATGGGGCCCCATAGGAGGCCCCATGAGAGGCTCCATGGATCCTGTGATATTAAAGCGGTAGTAAACTTTGTAAAACATTACTACTTTTTAGAGGCCCTGAGGTAGTTTATGCCATAATGCACTAGTATGCACAGCATATTAGCACATTAGGGTACACTTACCTCTTATGCCGCGTACACTTGACCAGACTTTCCGGCAGACTAGGTCCGAGGGAATTAATCTGTCGGACAATCCGATCGTGTGTGGGCTAATCCGATAGTTTTTCGGTTAAAAAATCAGACGGACCTAGAAATAGAACATGTTTCAAATCTAAACGATGGACTCAATTCCTATCGGGAAAACCGTTCGTCTGTATGCTGGTCCGACAGACCAAATACGACGCAAGGGAAGCTATTGGCTACTGGCTATTGAACTTCCTTTTTTAGTCCCGTTTACGCCATCACATTCAAAACGAACGGACTTTCGAACGGACTTAGTCTGTTCGTGTGTGGCCAAGTCCGTTCGTTCGGAAAATCCGTCGGAACTCTGCCGAAAGTCCTTTGGGAAGACCGTCGGACCTAGTACGCGGCATTAGACTGAGCCCTCCAGCGATGCACTGTGATCAATCTGATGGGTCCTGGGCGCTTCCAGGGGTTCTATGCCGTCGTTCACTTGCCTTGGCAGGGCTGCATTGCTGTCACGCCCACGCATGTTCATGGGCATTCTCTCTCTCTCTCATCCTCCCCCTCTCTATTTAATTTAATTTGATATAACAAAAAGTTTTCCTCTTTTTTATTTTTTTTTATAAAAAGCCCCACCTAAATCCTCAGCACCAGCCCCACAATGTTCCTAATCCGGCCCTGCATAAGGGATACTTTTCATTAAATGTAAGTACCGTTCCTTGTGTTGATTTTAAAAGAAAGTACCTATACTTAGGCTTCCTCTGAAGGAAGCAGCCATTCTCTGATTTGCATACTTGCTTTGCAACAGTCAAAGTTAACCTGCAATGGTATTCACTGCCAGATATTTGTTGAAAAAAGCCATTCAAAACTCTCTTTCTAGTGCAGCATAAGAGAATCAGATTTTTGAGGATGACTGAAAATCTGAGCAGGGAACCCCAGCTGTCAGTTGGGTAATCCCCAACTGTCTGCTGGGTAATTGGGTGGAAAGAGATAATGATAGTGAGATAATGACTTCTCCATACATGTGACATGAATACACAAAGGAGAGCTCCTTAAAACAGTATTAAACCCAAAAGCAAACATTTGTTATATTACAGATTACCAAATTAGTTTCCTTTTTTAGCCTTTCTTTCTTCTATTTTCATCTGGCAATCCAGCCAGCAAGTCTGTTGTTTTTCACAGCACAAACTCTCCAGCAGAAAGTATCAGTTTACATGGTTAAGACAAGCCACTTAACACTCGCAGGGGTGATTAAAATGATCAGCTTTTATTTATTCATGCAAAACCTTTATCCTAAAGTGAAAAGCTACAACTGCTTATAAAGTGTGAGCTGGAGTTTGGCTTCAATTTATGTGTATCTAAATCTGCTAATACATTTAAAGTGAATGTAAAGTCTTGTTTTTTTTCAATAAAAAAAAGGAAACAGCTTGCTATGGGGGCACTCGAGCCGAGTCTCAGCTCCCTGTGTCCATTCAGACACTGAGCTGCGGCCTGGCCCCACCCCCTCTCTCCTGACTGGCTGACTGACTTTGACTGACAGCAGCGGGAGCAAATCAGGAGGAAGAATCTCGGACGGCCGAGACACTCATGGACATTGCTGGACAGAGATGGGGCTCAGGTAAGTATTAGGGGGTGCTGGGGCAGCTGCTGCACACAGTCTTCTGTCTTCAGTCTTTACATCTTCTTTAACACCCCCTCCCCCAGACTGAAATATTAAAACATGTTTTTTATGTTCTATGTTAGTGGTTGAACTGGGGCGGCTAAGCTCCATGTGCAGCCCCTACCTCCACATATCCCGCCCAACTTTTTGACATACAGTTAGGTCCATAAATATTTGGACACAGGCACGGTTTTCATACTTTTGGCTGTGTATGTCACCAGAATAAAATTAAAACAAAACCAAATGAATTTGAAGTGCAGACTTTCAGCTAGGGGTTGAACATAAATATCAAGTACAAATTTTAGAAACTTCAACAATTTTTTAAAAAGTCTCCTCATTTTCATAGGCTCAAATGTAATTGGACAAATGAATATAATCATAAATAAAATGTTAATTTTTAATATTTTGTTGAGAATCCTTTACTGGCAATGACTGACTGAAGTCTGGAACCCATGACTGGGTTTCCTCCTTTCTGAAGTGTTGCCAGGCTCTAACTGTAGCTGTCTTCAGTTGTTCTTTGTTTGTGGGTCTTTCTGACTTTAGTTTTCTCTTTAGCAGGTGAAATGCATGCTCAATTGGGTTGGGATGAGGTGATTGACTTGGTCATTGCAGAATACTCCACGTCTTTTCCTTCAAAAGCTCCTGGATTGCTTTTGCAGTGTGTTATGGATCATTGTCCATCTATATTGTGAAGCGCCATCCAATCAACTTTGCTACATTTGGCTGAATCTGGGCTGACAGTATATCTCTAAACACTGTAGAATTAATCCGGCTGCTTCTGTCTTCTGTCACATCATCAATAAACACCAATGACCCAGTGCTACTGAAAGCCATGTATGCCCATGCAATCACACTGCCTCCACCATGTTTTACAGATGACGTTGTGTGCTTTAGATCATTAGCTGTTCCAAGCCTTCTCCACATGTTTTTCTTCCCGTCATTCTGGTACAGATTAATCTTAGTTTCATCCATCCAAAGAATGCTTTTTCAGAACCGGTCTGGATTTTTTTGATGTTTTTTGGCAAAGTCTAATCTGGCTTTTCTATTCTTCAGGCTTATGAATGGTTTGCACCTTGTGGTGAACCCTCTGTATTTGCACTCTTGAAGTCTTCTCTTGATTGTAGACTTTGACAATGATACGCCCACCTTCTGGAGAGTGTCCTTCACTTGTCTGGATGTTGTGAATGGGTTTTTCTTTACCATAGAGAGAATCCTGCGATCCCACTGTTGTCTTCCATGGACGTCCAGGCATTTTTATGTTGCTGCGCTCACCAGTGCGTTCTTTTCTCAGAATGTACCAAACTGTTGATTTGGTCACTCCTAATGTTGCTGCTATCTCTCCGATGGATTTGTTTTGTTTTTGAAGCCTTACAACGGCCTGTTTCACTTGCATGGACAACTCCTTTGAACGCATGATGTAGGTTCACAGCAATAGAAAGATTCCCAAATGCAAATACCACACTTATAATCAACGTACCTGCTTAATTCATGATGAAATAACTAACAAGTAGCCCACACCTGGCCATGAAACCTCTTTTGATTCAATTGTCCAATTACTTTTGGCCCCTTAAAAAGGGGGATGGCTATTCTTAAGACCTGTAATTCCTAAACCTTTCCTCTGATTTGGATGAACATACCCTCAAATTAAACCTGAGAGTGTGCACTTTCAGCCCATATCCATGATATAACTATAGCTTTAATATGTTTTGAAAAATACCTGAAAAAACCTGTGTCCAAATGTACAGTAGTACACCCCTCACATTTTTGTAAATATTTTATTATATCTTTTCATGTGACAACACTGAAGAAATGACACTTTGCTACAATGTAAAGTAGTGAGTGTACAGTTTGTATAACAGTGTAAATTTGCTGACCCCTCAAAATAACTTAACACTTAGCCATTAACGTCTAAATCCCTGGCAACAAAAGTACACCCCTAAAGTAAAATATCCAAATTGGGTCAAAAGTGTCAATATTTTGTGTGGCCACCATTATTTTTTCAGTACTGCCTTAACCCTCTTGGGCATGGAGTTCACCAGAGCTTCATAAGTTGCCACTGGAGTCCTCTTCCACTCCTCCATGACATCACGGAGCTGGTGGATGTTAGAGACCTTGCGTTCCTCCACCTCCCATTTGAGGATGCCCTACAGATGCTCAATAGGGCTTAGGTCTGGAGACATGCTTGGTCAGTCCACCACCTTTACCCTCAGCTTCTTTAGCAAGGCAGTGATTGTCTTGGAGGAGTGTTTGGGGTCGTTATCATGTTGGAATACTGCCCTGCAGCCCGGTCTCGGAAGGGAGGGGATCATGCTGTGCTTCAGCATCTCAAAGTACATGTTAGTTCCCTCAATGAACTGTAGCTCCCCAGTGCCAGCAGCACTCATGCAGCCCCAGACCATGACACTTCCACCACCATGCTTGACTGTAGGCAGGACACACTTGTCTTTGTCCTGCTCACCTGGTTTCCACCACACGCTTGAAACCATCTGAACCAAATAAGTTTATGTTGGTCTCACTAGACCACCACAGGACATGGTTCCAGTAATCCATGTACTTAGTCTGCTTGTCTTCAGCAAACTGTAGGCTTTCTTGTGCATCATCTTTAGAAGAGGCTTCCTTCTGGAATGGTAGCCATGTAGACTAATTTGATGCAGTGTGTGGCGTATGGTGTGAGCACTGACAGTCTGACCCCCCACCCCTTCAACCTCTGCAGCAATGCTGGCAGCACTTATATGTCTATTTCCCAAAGACAACCTCTGGATATGACACTGAGCATGTGCGCTCAACTTCTTTAGTTGACCATGGATAGGCCTGTTCTGAGTGGAACCTGTTCTGTTAAACCGCTGTATGGTCTTGGCCCCCATGCTTCAGCTCAGTTTCAGGGTCTTGGCAATCTTCTTATAGCCTAGGCCATCTTTATATAGAGCAACAATTCTTTTTTTCAGATACTCAGAGAGTTCTTTACCATGATGTGCTATGTTGAACTTCCAGTGACCAGTATGAGAGAGTGAGAGCGATAACACAAAATTTAACACACATCTGCTCCCCATTCACACCTGAGACCTTGTAACACTAACGAGTCACATGACTCTGGAGAGGGAAAATGGCTAATTGGGCCCAATTTGGACATTTTCACTTAGGGGTGTACTTACTCCTGTTGCCAGCGGTTTAGACATTAATGGCTGTGTGTTGAGTTATTTTGAGGGGACAGCAAATTTATACAAGCTGTGCACTCACTACTTTACATTGTAGCAAAGTGTCAAATTTTCAGTGTTGTCACATGAAAAGATATAATAAAGTTTTTACAAAAATGTGAGGGGTGTACTCACTTTTGAGAGATACTGTATATGGACCTAACTGTATGAGCATGATATTGTTGCTGGAGAATCTCATCACGCTGATCAGGTGATTTCATTTGTCACCTAGTTTAAAAAATCTGCACTCCCATAGTCTCAGCTGCCAAAATTTAGAAAAATACATGGGTACTCTTGGAGTACTAGTCAAATAAAAGAATAAAAAAAGTAATTTTTTTTAAGTTTATTTTTTTATGGAAACGTTTCCTCTTTCAGTGGACTTTGCATTGTATGAGAAATATTCTCATATATATATATTTTACCTAAAGTTCCCCTATAATAAATGAATTCAGTATGTTGCAGGATATAAATATATTGTCAAATATGTAAAATTACTTTTTTAATATGATAGCTGGAAAAGGAAACTTTGAATATGATAGTTTGTTACGTTGTAGTAAAGCCAGGTTTTAAGTTTACATGGTGAACTGTATGTTATACAGTGTGATAAATAAGACCCATTTTGCTATTTGTCACTAGAAATGAGTGAACTGTTTGGGCCAAGCACCCGAATTTGCAGGACACTCAGTGGGATGTTTGCCCGCCGAGTGCCTCACAATGCACTGTGCGCTGCACAGTGCATTCTAGAGCCCTGATTGGTTGAAGCAATACAATGCAAGGCTTTGTCCAATCAGATCACAGAGCACAATGAATAGCTGGTTGTTAGGCCGCCATGTCCTTAACAACGAAAGAGTCATCAGCTGTCAGCAGGCTTACCCACTGTCAGCTGAATTAAAATAAAAAATAAAAACGCTGCTGACAATACAAAATACGCCGTAAACTCCAAATTTTTTAAATAAACGGCATGGGGTCCCCCCCCAAAATTCATACCAGACCTTAAGGTCTGGTATGAATTTTGAGGGAAACCTCCTGCCCATAATTTAAAAAAAATGGTGTGGGGTCCACCCCAAATCTATACCAGACCCTTATCTGAGCATGCAGCCTGGAACCACTGCCCAGGGGTGTGAGGAAGAGGCCTTTGTCCCCAACAAAAACATGGGGCAAGGTGCTATGGGGTGGAGCAGGGCAAAACCCCTCTACCCCAAAGCACCCCCCCCCCCATATTGAGTGCACAAGGCCATCTACCCCCCCCCCCCTTTCCTGGACTGCCAAGCAGCTTGCTGTGGGGGCACCCGAGCTGAGCTTCAGCTCCTTGTGTCCATTCAGACTCAGAGTTGTCGTTCGGGCCCGCCCCTCTCTTTCCTGATTGGCTAACTGACTTTGATTGACATCAGCGGGAGCCAATGGCGCCGCTGATGTGTCTCAGTCAACCAGGAGGGAGAGTCCCGGACGGCCAAGGCACTCGTGTACATTGCTGGATAGAGAAGGGACTCAGGTATTGGGGGGCTGAGGGGGGCTGCTACACAGAGAAGGTTTTTTATCTTAATGCATAGAATGTATTAAGATAAAAAAAAAAATTCTGCCTTTACAACTCTTTTAATACATAGAATGCATTTAGATAAAAAACTGTCTGCCTTTACAACCCATTTAAAGCTGATTGGTTGTTATGCATGGCTGCTCCAGATTCAGTCTTCTCCAGTCTTAGTAAATTTGCCTGTTTGTGTGCTGTTCACTAACCTATTACTGTAAGCCCCCGTACACACAGTCGGAAATTTCGACCACAAAATTTTGTCCAACAGTGGTGTTGCATACACACGGTCGGACAAAGTTGTCGGAAAATACGATCATTCTGAACGTGGTGACGTTCGTTGCGTACGACGGAACTACGTAGAGGCTAGTAGCCAATAGCTTTGGTCTCGTAATTTGATCTGAGCATGCGTGGCACTTTGTCCGTCAGAATTCTCTACACACGATCTGAAAAAGTCCGATCGGATTTTGTTGTCAGAAAATTTGAGAACAGGATCTCAAATTTTTTCTGTCGGAAATTCCCACGGAAAAAGTCCGATGGAGCCCACACACGGCCGGATTTTCCGACAACATGGTCCGATCGGACATTTTCCGTCGGAATTTCCGACAGTGTGTACGGGGCATAAGAATAAACAATTACGTAGAGCAAGCAATTAACAAGGCCATTCAGAAGATAAAGCAACATTTCATAAGTATATTGGTGGACCTACTAACTATATTTATACAGTATATATTGATTGTCAGATTGTTAGATGCTGTGGGGTGCAGACATTTGATCTAGATCAGTAAAAAAAAAGCTGCAGCACAGTTGGAATATAAGTGCATTAGCACTGTCCCTGATCTATATATATAAATGATGCTCTGCAGAATGCATTAGACATTTCCTCCAAAGGCTTACTGGATGGATCAATGTTCTTTATCCCCCCTAGAGACTTTAGCAAACTAAAAATCTGGTAATTACTTGTACAGCATATGCAAAAAAACAAATAGATCATGATGTCACTGTCACTAGATCATGATGTCACTGTCACTAGATCATGATGTCACTGTCACTAGATCATACACCATGATGACACTGTCATTAGATCATAGATCATGATGTCACTAGATCATACATCATGATGTCACTGTCACTAGATCATACATCATGATGTCACTAGATCATGAGGTCACTGTCACTAGATCATAGATCATGATGTCACTGTCACTAGATCATGTATCATGTCACTGTCACCAGATCATACATCATGATGTCACTAGATCATGATGTCACTGTCATTAGATCATAGATCATGATGTCACTGTCACTAGATCATGATGTCACTGTCATAAGATCATAGATCATGATGTCACTGTCACTAGATCATACATCATGATGTCACTAGATCATGATGTCACTGTCATTAGATCATAGATCATGATGTCACTGTCACTAAATCATACATCATGATGTCACTGTCATTAGCTCATACATCATGATGTCACTGTCACTAGATCATACATAATGATGTCACTGTCATTAGATCATACATCATGATGTCACTGTCACTAGATCATACATAATGATGTCACTGTCACTAGATTATACATAATGATGTCACTGTCATTAGATCATACATCATGATGTCACTGTCACTAGGTCATACATCATGATGTCACTAGATCATGATGTCACTGTCATTAGATCATAGATCATGATGTCACTGTCACTAGATCATACATCATGATGTCACTGTCACTAGATCATAACAGTAAAGAAGTGAGAAAAAACTCCATTGTTTAATATACCAATGCTCAAAATAAATGCGCACATGTTTTACAAGTTACATCATATTTGAGTTACTTCCCTTATGCTGTATAATGATCCCAAGGCCATCATGATAAAGTGAGTATCGCTGAGATCACAAGTATAGTCATTTACAACTCCTACTCCAGCAAAGATAATGAGCCATGCACAGTGCTCTGGGTGGGGCTGTCCACAATACAGGGAATTCTTCACCAGAGCAGTGTGTAGTAGTAGATCTGATTGAACTATCTTAGCCCCTATGAAGCCCCGCTCCCAGCAGTGAAAGGAACTCACCAGTGTGGATTTGGTGCGTTGCAGAAATTCCTCCATATTAAAGAGTTGAGGAGCCCTCCCTAGGCTGCTGCTGCTGCTGCTTGGAGGTGCGTGCACCTGCTGCTGCTGCCTGTACGGTTCCCCGCAGAGCGCCCTAATGACGACTCGCAGTCACAGCACAACATCAGCAGCAGCAACTTCCCGGCCGCTCTCCCACAGAGGATGCTGGGCCGCGGGCACGCGCATGGAGCCTCTCCAAGGTGCTGAAATGTGATACCGCGCAGTGCAGTCATACACCACTAACCCCTTCACTGCTGCTACTACCGACTACACCAAAACACTGGGAGCATCTGTCTCAGATCACTTACTATATACATGGTGCAGATAGTGGGCTTTCTTCTTCTACATAACAGGCTTATTAACCATGTCCCTGCATCATCACAATCACCTGCTAGGTAATCTGACATACTCATACCTCCCAACTGTCCCTGATTTCGAGGGACTGTCTCTGATTTGGAGCCATGTCCCTCTGTCCCTCATTCCTCCTCATTTGTCCCTTATTTTGGTCTGATCTATATAATTGTATATAATATGGGCTTTTTATCTTTCAAAAAGAGTTTCCCAGTGCTAAACCTTTCATCCAATTTCTAAATTGCTGCATTTGTACATTTTAAAAGCCAATAAAGGAATAGTAGTGGTAAAAAAAAAGCACTTGTGGATTTAATTAACCTTTTTTTGGGGGGTTAATTCTCCTTTAAGGGGGTGTGACAGGGGGTGTGTCCTATGCCTACATACGTTTGCTAGTCGGTGTCCCTCATTCCCATCTGAAAATGTTGGGAGGTATGCATACTTCCTATATGTATGAGGATAAAGTAAGGGTCATTTCACACCATAATGTCGCCCAAAAAAATCAGCACAACGCATCTGAAATGCATGTGCGTTCATGTCCGTTTAACATGCATGTTCAGGCGCATTGGGGTGTTTTACGTTTGCATGTTTATCTATGCTGTCATCAGTTTTATTTGGAAATATAGGGAAATAGGGATCTTTACAGGCACACCTGGTTATAGTAACAATCTTGTCCTTTATTCCTATTTAGGCCCCTTTCACACTTGTGCAACCTAAAAGTTGAGCAACTTTGCGGCAAACTTTGACGCAACTTTGATGTCACTTGAAGCACTGCCTGGGTAATCTTGAGGTCTACGGACCTCAAGTCGCGTCAAAGTCCGACCAAAGTAGTGCAGGGACTACTGTGAAGTTGCAGCAACTTGAAGTCACAGCGACTTGAAGTCACGCAGATATGAATGGTACTCATTGGAAATCATGGGGGTACGACTTGTCATGCGACTTGCCCTTGCGAATGGGACTGCAAAGTCGCATGGGCAAGTCGCACAAGTGTGAAAGGGGCCTAAAACTGAACTTAAAGCAGAACTTTACCCATAACAATTTGCTAAAAAATAATGTTCTTTAGCAAGGAACATACAGTCTTCATTAACAAATATTCTAGCAAAATGAGTGTGTGCTGTAAATTGCCTCCTGCACTACTTCTGTTTATTCTTGCTGGAGGCTGCCATTTTGCTGAAGCCCAAAGCCCTTGAACAGCGCTAAGTGCCTGTTCACACCAGTGCGATGCGGGAACCAGCGCGATTCTAGTGCTGGTCCCTGCATCACATTGCCCTATGGAAACCGCTGCAGGTGTCAATAGAAAGTTAATGACACCTCCATATCGGTTTGCATAATGCAGTGCGAACTGTAAATTAAGACAGGAATGGGATTGCATAGGTGTGAACACCCATGCAATCCGATTCTGGTGCAGAAAAAAAAAAAGGGTCTTGCATGATTTTGGTCCGATGCGATGCAAATTCAGCCATACAATTTGTATGTATGTATTTGTACAGCAGTATGGTGCGAATCACATGCAATGTCTGTCTGACATTGCTACAGTGTAAACCGGTGTTCTGTCACGAACAGTCCGGCTGTCACCAAGTGTCCGAAGTGTACTGCGCATGCGCAGTACGGAGCATAAAGATTTTCGGAAATTGTCGGAAGATGAACGGCGCCTGCGCCGCGAGTCGAGGTGAAGCCCCGACCGTCCAAGCGGAAATAGGGTTAGACAAACTTAGAGGGCCCCTCGCGGGCTCGCTTCGCTCACCAAGCTTCGGGCACAGCCTCGCTGCGCTCGGCTCTTTTATATTCTAACTCTATGTCCACTTGGATGGTGGGGCTTCAAAGTGGACTCACGGCGCAGGCGCCGTTCATCTTCGGGAATTTTCGGAATCTGGGTGTCCTGTGTACTGCACATGCGCAGTACACAGCGGACACTTTGTGATGGGGGACGGCAAATGATAGTACACCGGCACTAAATCATAAAGGAAAACTAAACCCATTGATTTAACGGTTTCAGAGAACAGTTACATTCCTGGAGTGCCGAGATTAATAACTGTCACATTTGCTTGTGTCCTCAATCAAACTGTCGAACCATCAAATGGATGGTGTCATAACTGATCACATGTGCAGCACCATGGCAGTTGCAGATCAAACAGAAGAAGTTTTCTTGGCTGTAAAGGATAGGAGGGATCATTTCACTTTAACCACTTAAGGACCGAGCCTCTTTCTGAGATTTGTTGTTTACAAGTTATAAACATTTTTTTTTGGCTAGAAAATTACTTAGAACCCCCAAACATTATGTATTTTTTTCCTAACACCCCAGAGAATAAAATGGAGGTTGTTGCAATACTTTCTGTCACACCGTATTTGCGCAGCGGTCTTACAAGCGCACTTTTTTTGGAAAAATATGCTTCAAAATTGTGGAATGACAACAAACTTTTACCCTTAAAAATCTCCATAGGCAACGTTTAAAAAATAGGCAGATCCCCGTTCTGCCTCTCTGTACTGTGATCACAGGTGGCTTGCGGACATCGAGTCTGCCGTCCCGTGGGAGCACTCCCGCAGCGCCCGTGGGTGCTGCCGGCGGCGCGCACGCGCCCAAAATACCACGTGCACGGATCGACGTACAGGTACATCGGTTTGCGCAGCCGAGCCGCCTTGCCGCAGTATATATGCGGAAGGTGGTTGGCAAGCGGTTAAAATCCAGTAATACACTATCTCACTCTGCTCTGCACATGCTCAGTTGCTCTCTATGTTTAGGCATTTTTAGGCACTGCTGAGATTGTAGAGGCCGATCTGTTGACAGCCTTAAAGCAGAATTAAACCCTCTTATTCTTTACAACCAAGTAAGCTGCTTCTGTTTGAACTGCAACTGCCATGGTGCTGAACATGTGATCAGTTAGGACACCAACCATTTGATGAAAAGAAGAAACCGCTCCAGGTGTCCACCTCTCAATGATCTCTCCCTTCTCCAGGTGTTAGTGCGGTCCAATATGCAAAAATTGACCAAAAAGGTTCGGATGACCGCACTCCAATATAACGGTGTGAAACACGTTAGCGTTTTTATCCTTGCTGCATGGATTTATTATAACAATAAATAAATCGTTTTCATTGGAGTGCGGCCATCCGGACCTTTTTGTTCACTTTTTACCAGCCATTTGATGGTTTGACAGTTTGGTTGAGTACACAAACAGTTAAAACCGGTAAATTAATAGGTTTAGTTCCGCTTTATGGTTTTGGGCTTCAGCAAAATGGCAGCCTCCAGCAAGAAGAAACAGGAGCAATGCTGGAGGCAATTAACAGCGCACACTAATTTTTGTAGCATAATTATTAATGTAGACCAGGGGTCTTCAAACTATGGCCCTCCAGTTGTTCAGGAACTACAATTCCCATCATGCCTAGTCATGTCTGGGAATGTCAGAGTTTTGCAATGCCTCATGGGATGTGTAGTCCTGAAACAGCTGGAGGGCCATAGTTTGAGGATCCCTGATGTAGACTGTATGTTCCTAGCTAAAGAACATTATTTTTAACCAGGTTGTTCTAGTTAAAGTTCCGCTCTAATTCAGAGAATGCATTACGGTAAAAAAAAAAAAAAAAAAAAAAAACAATGTTGTCTTTAGGACCACTTTAATTGGCTGAGTTTGACAGGTAGTGTTAAATTTGGAGCAGCTACAACTATTGCATATGATTAGTCCCCTTCTGGCTGTCATTTAGCCCTTAGGTAGGTGGTCAGGGGGGGCAATGGGTAGTAAAAACCTGTTTTCACCATTCCCTAACCATCCCTGTGAAAGAAGCCATGGAATTCTTCTCTTGCATGTATGGACCAGTCACTTCTTTCATAGAAGAAATAGTTGAAAGTAAATAAATAGCTGTAACTGAGATAGGGTGTAAACGCATAGCTAGGGAAGTCAAGCATGCACAAACCTAATGTCATGTGATGTTCATAAATCTTTTCCAGAAGTCAATATGCAAATAAAAATAAAATAAAAAGCTCTGACTACAAAACAAAGCAGTTTGCGATGTATTTTTTGTAAATAAATCCTCAGTCACGTGTGCTGTGTCCAGCATGGTGATGTCATTGTATAGAGAGCTGGTGACGTAATGGCACTGCGTGCTGTTAGCTGTCCAGTTCAATATTTAGGACTTTGGGAAGATGCCAGGCGCGTCCTCGGCAGAGCACAAAGCCCCGGAGCCGTACAGCCAATCAGAGGACGAGCAGACGTCACACCCGCTTCAGCACTGCACTAGTGGACAGCGCCCAAGGAGGTGACGGCGGGGTGGATGGAGGAGGAGGGGATGATTGTGCACTCCGCTCTGCTGTACAGATGTGTTCTGCTGACACTTGTTCCCTTCATAGGATTCAGCAGCATATACAGTGATTGTACTGGAAGTGTTTCTATCCTCATTGCTTTCATACAATGTTTTCCCATTTATATGGACATATTAAGAGATCCCAAGGTAATATTTAATTAACATTAAATATTTAATATAGTAATATTTAATTAATAATTCATTAATTAATTAATTAATTTAATTAACCTGTATATTTAATGACAGCTGTGTGTGACACTTGTGACAGTTCACTGAAGTTAAAAAAAAAAAAAAACACATTGCATACCAGCGGGCATGCGTTTTAGCGTGCAGGCTGCTCTTAATTAGCTGCAGGGGGCAGTAAAAACAGGCTTTAAAGTTTAGTGGAAAACTTTTTTTTGTTTTAAAAAAACAGCATCAGGGCTACTGTTAGAAATCACAGGGCCCCATACAGCCTAGCTGACAGGGACCCCCCCAACTGAAAGTGACTGATGACATCATATTTATCAGTCCCTTTCTCTGCAGCCTCAGCTTCACAGATGAGGGGGAAAGTGTTGGCTATCGGCGCCAAAATAAAAATCAAAAGGACAAATTATTAATAGACTTCCAATTCTGCACCTAAAATTAGTGGAAAACGAATACACAATGCAAAATGTACATAAAGGGCGCAAAGGAAACCATACAGGAATCGAATAAAAATAATTTACAATGTGTAGCTGATTAGTAAAGTGCACAGTAAAATAAACCATCAGAAATGTCCAGAATATACATATGTGAACAAATCTACTCCAACACCGTGAAAAATAAAGTGCAAATGTGCTTTAGTAGGCTTGCTTAAAGTGCTTCACCCGAAGTGATAACAAAGTGCGCTCACCAGATCGCCTCGGCCACAAAGTGACCTCAAAGCATGACTAATGGGAAGGACTTCTTAGTTCAATGCTGTCTCTCCTTTATGTATCCCATTCCAATCAGGCAATCATATATGGAGGAAGCTGGATCCCAATCCACTTAGCAGGTTTATGAAGGTAGGTATCTTCACCTTATAACATCTCTCCACTGCATATACCAACTTGCATCAAGTAGGTCTGTGAAATAGTTCCCCACCAAAGAGCCACAGAAGGCAGGATATAGTGTACCGCTTTATGTTTTATTGCTTAAAAAGAGCACTTACATAGTCCAGCATGAAATCACAAACAATCCGCTCAGGGGGATGCTGAAGCCGGTCCGACGCCGGTATAAAACTTGCAATGTGCGTGGTGCATCTCAGCTGTGCAAACAAAAGTATAGGGCTCCTATGGTTGTAAGTAGGGTAGCACCGATACTAGTATTTGCACAAGTATCGGTACTCGTGCAAATGCACCAATACCTGAAACCGATACTTTCAGGCTCGGTTCTTTGAGCTGTCAGTGGGTCTCCCCAGTGTTAAAGAAGTCTGGTAATTGGAGCTGTCAAAAAAAAAAAAAAAAACAGCCGGCAATGTTTATTACCAACATTGCTCAGCCCTCAAACACTAAAATAAAATGAAACATTGTTTCTTTTTGTATATTTCTGTTTCTTCATCTGCACATAAAAGGGATGAACAAATGTTCCTCTGTTTAACCCCTTAATTTACTCTAATCAGCCTTAATTAACTCCCTATTCTCCTCCATTTAATTATTTTTATTATTTTCCTGCTTTTTTTTTCTTTTGTTCACGTCTATTTTATAAACGATAAACAATTAAAACCTTTTTTTTTTTGTTTGCTTTGTTAGTGAATATTTTTACACAAATATATTAACGTATATTTACACATTTCACATTGAAAAAAGTGCTAAATTAAAAAAAAAAAAATGTAAATAACTTTTCAATGCTTTGTACCATTGCTGACAGCTGAAGTTAAAACAAAACAGTTGCAGTTGGTATCGGTAATTGGTATCGGCGAAAACAAAAAAAAAGTACCGTACTCATTGTAAAAAAAATGGTATCGGTGCATCCCTAGTTGTAAGCGTCAGGCCTCAACTCTATGCATTTCGCGCTAGAGCGCACGTCATCAGGTTTTGCAGGTCACAGAGTACTCACAGGAAACGCTGTTGATCGGGCAGCAAGGCAGCAAGGTCTGGGTCAAGTTTAAATAGCGCTAGAGCGCTGGGGATGTTGAGACGCCCGCTGGAGGGGCTTTCCTGACATTGCCCCCCTCCAATGGGCAGCCTCCGGATGCCCAACTGGGCCCACTTACTTGGGTTGGCTCTCCTAAAGGCCGAGATCAACATGGATGTTGGCCTCATCAGTCCACGGAAGTGGGGATGGTTTATCCTGGAGCAACTTGTTATTAGTGCTGAAAAAAATTTTGAGCTGCTGGTACAGAGCATTCTGGAATGTGACTGGTTGGTTGCCGAATGAACAGAATTATTGTAGGCGAATTCGGCAAGAGGTAGGAGAGGGACCCAGTTGTCTTGAGAAAAACATGAGTAGCATCGCAGGTATTGTTGGGGAACGAAGATCTTCTCCTCATGCCACAGCAGACCATACCTGGACTGTAAGGCACCGCCCAGCCGGTGAGGAGACAATGAAGAGGCTTGTTTGATCTGGGATAGAAGATCCTCATGCAGCAGAAGGAAATTACCTGGGGTAAGTATGGTGTCTGGAGGTGGCGGAACTGCGGACTCACTGAACATTCGTGATAGTGCATCGGGTTTGGTATTCTTGGAACCCGGCCTGTAGGTAATGTGAAATGAGAATCTTGTGAAGAAGAGCGCCCATCTAGCCTGGCGCGGTCTCAATCTCTTGGCTACTTTTAAATATTCAAAATTCTTGTGGTCCGTGTAGACCAGGATAGGATGGGCAGCTCCTTCCAGGAGGTAACGCCACTCCTCGAGTGCGGCTTTAATGGCCAATAGCTCTCTATCCCCGACTTCATAGTTCCTCTCCGCTTCGGACAGTTTGCAGGAAAAGAAAGCCACCGGGTGGAGGAGCGCCTTGGGGCCTTGTCGTTGGGAGAGGACTGCCCCTATCGCCACTTCAGAGGCGTCAACCTCCAGGATGTAAGGAAGCGCAGGGTCTGGGTGTTTCAGAACAGAGGCCGACACAAACTGGTTCTTCAATGCTGAGAAGGCAGACTGAGCCTCCGGAGACCACTGAAACTTGGTACCTTGCTTGGTCAATCTCGTGATGGGGGCGATGATGTTAGAAAACCCCTTGATAAACTTGCGATAGAGATTTGCGAATCCTACTAACCGCTGAATTCCCTTCTTATCCGTAGGGGCAGGCCAATCCAATATGGCAGACACCTTTTGTGGATCCATCTTAATCTCGTCTACTGAGATGACCAAGCCTAGGAACTGGATACTTTGGCGTTCGAACTCGCACTTTTCAGGCTTCGCATACAGGCCATGCTGGCGGAGACGGGTTAGGACCTTCCTGACGTGTTCCCTATGAGTAGGCAAAGAGGGGGAGAAAATCAAGATGTCATTCAGGTAGACAATAACAAACAGGTCAAGGTAATCTCTAAAAATGTAATTTACAAAGTGCTGAAACGTAGCAGGGGCATTGCAGAGCCCAAACGGCATCACAAGGTATTCGAAACGGGTGCGAAAGGCAGTCTTCCATTTGTCCCCGCTTCCATTTGCCCCATGAAGGTCCAGTTTGGTAAACACCACAGCTGTTCCAAGTCTCTGGAACAGTTCCAGTACCAGGGGCAAAGGGTACCGGTTCTTAATTGTAAATTTTTTCAAGCAGTGCTGACTGCAGTAGGGTGAGAGGAAGCAGATGTTCCCTGTGGGCCAGTCAATTTGAGGATTGTGGGCCTTGAGCCAGGGTATGCCCAGGATAACAGGGAAGAGAGGGGACTCAATGATATCCAGGCAGAGTAGTTCACTGTGGTTGCCTGCAATGGTGGCATGTAAGGGAACCGTCTCCTGGGTCACAGGCCCAGATTTGATGGCAGACCCATCGGCTAGATGTACTGACAGTCCCCTGGCTCTGGGACGTAGAGGAACCTGGAACTTGCGGGCAAATGTCTGGTCCATGAATCCGCTACAGGCTCCAGAGTCAATTATGGCGGGGACCAGAGTATTCCCTCCTGGGAGCTGTAGGGAAAGGGAGACAGTCAGGTGAGAGGCATTGTTAAGTACTGCAGGCAGAACAGTGGAAGGCAGGGAGGAGTGCTTACAGAACTTTGCGGGACAGCTCCTCACATAGTGTCCAGGTTCCCCGCAGTAGAGGCAAAGGTTCTGGGTCCGCCTGCGTAGTCGCTCCTCTGTAGTAAGTGAAGGGCGGAGGACGCCTAGTTGCATAGGCTCCGAAGGTGCAGTCATGGAGCGGGCAGACGGGTTGGGTACCCGGGGTAGCATCCACACAGGACGGGAAGGACCTGCCGTGCCTTCAGTCCTGCGCTCCCTCAGACGCCTGTCTATCTGGGTGGACAGGTTGATCAAGTCTTCAAGAGTCTCTGGAATGCCCACTCTGGCCAGCTCGTCCTTCAAAGATTCGGAGAGGCCCATGCGGAACTATTGACGCAGGGCTGCTTCGTTCCAATTCGTGTCAGCGCTCCAACGCCTGAATTCGGAGGCGTAGTCCTCTGCCGCCCTACGGCCTTGTTGCAGAGAGAATAGTGCTGCTTCTGCGGTTGCTGCCTGTTGTGGGTCTTCATAGAGGATGCCCATGACCTGGAAGAAGGTGCTTAGGTTGCTAAGGCACTCATGCTTCTGTTCCACCAGGCGATGGGCCCAGGCCTGAGGCTCGCCTTGTAGCAGGGAGACCACAAACCCCACTTTAGTGGACTTAAGAGAAAAAGTTCTGGGTTGAAGTGCAAAAAAGAGTTCACATGCGTTGCGGAATGCCCTATATTTACTCCGGTCCCCGGAGAACCTTTCTGGAGTGGGAACCTTGGGCTCAGGAGGCAACATGACCACTGATGGTGTAGAAGACGCGCCAGTCGCTGTGGGATTTGAGGTGGCTAGGACCTGCACGCGTTCTTCTAGACGGGAGTACCCTTCCTGTAGGGCCTTGACGGCCTGTGTCAGTCCGGCCAGGTGACGGCATAAGTCCTCCATAGCCGTGGATCCCTGCGTGGGCTCAGTCATGGCTGCCCGATACTGTCACGTACCTTAAGGCAGAGCCCTCTGGTTCGGGAACCCCTGGTAGGGAGGACAGGGGCTCGGGAGCACAGAGGAGCACAAGTGCCTGGCTGGTAAGCTGGGTAGAGGGCTGAAGGTCTGTGTGGAGCAGGAACCAGGAGATGCTCTGTAGTCCAGCAGTAACAAGCAGGCAAGTGATGTGCAGCAGACACAAGGAGGTGTCCTGTAGTCCAGCAGCAGGAAGCAAGCAGGTAATGTGCAGCAGACACAAGGAGGTGTCCTGTAGTCCAGCAGCAGGAAGCAAACAGGTAATGTGCAGCAGACACAAGGAGGTGTCCTGTAGTCCAGCAGCAGGAAGCAAACAGGTAATGTGCAGCTGACACAAGGAGGTGTCCTGTAGTCCAGCAGCAGGAAGCAAACAGGTAATGTGCAGCAGACACAAGGAGGTGTCCTGTAGTCCAGCAGCAGGAAGCAAACAGGTAACAGGCGGGTCTCAGGCAAGCAGGGTCAAACACAGACGGGCAGATCAGGCACAGAAGGGGCATCCAAAGAATAATCAAAAGTCCAGAACCAGGATCAGGGCGGGTAGAGGTCAGAAGAGTCAGAGGCAAGCCAAGTTTCAGCACGGATCAGATAAATCAGGTTTTGCAGGTCACAGAGTACTCACAGGAAACGCTGTTGATCGGGCAGCAAGGCAGCAAGGTCTGGGTCAAGTTTAAATAGCGCTCTTGGCGCCAAACAGCGTCAGGGCGGCCGCGCGTGCACGTGCGTGTTCCCGTGCGCGCTCCCGCGCGTCCGTGCGCGCTGTCAGCCGCGCTATTGTGCATGTGTGGGCGCAGAGGCCCCATTCTGAGCCGGGGGGCTCTTCTGTTCCTGGGGATGTTGAGACGCCCGCTGGAGGGGCTTTCCTGACAGCGCGTCATCAGGAAGTGGGGATGGTTTATTTTATTGTGCACTTTACTAATCAGATACACATTGTAAATGATTTTTATTTGATTCATGTATGGTTTCCTTTGCGCCCTTTATATATATTTAGCTTCACAGATGAATGAATAGGAGGTGCTCAGATGGGTTCCTGCTCATTCACAAACTGAAGAAGCATTTACTATACTTCAGTGATGAATAGACACAGTAGTGATTAGTACCGATTGCTCACTGTGTTTATTCAGAAAAGGAAGGGGCCAGTAAATTACATATTTACCGGTCCCCTTCCCTCGCTCTCCATTCTGAAACATCCCCCTGTGTGCCTGCAGGAGAGGAGAGGATAGGAAGTAAGCCATACACTCTGTGGGGGAAAAGGGCACACAGGGGGGCCCAAAAAGCAGATTGCAGGGGAAGTGCTGCCAGAGGGATAAAAAGGAGAAGAAACTGGGAGCGTTCCAGGGGAGGCCTAAAAAATAAAGCATTGAAATCTTGCCATCTGCATTAGGACCGCTGATAAGACAGTATGGCCATCCCTCCTGCTCAGCAGGTACCAGCCCCCCCCCCCCCCCCTTTGAACTGATGGGGCCTAGACCCAGTACAGGAGGGCTGGCTGTACTGCCTTATCAGTGGCCTTGGCAGTACTTACCGTGAATGAAGTGTCCTGTGTGCTGGTGGTTGTTGTGTTAGATTGGAAGTCCCCTGCCCCCAGATACCCCCACAGCTGTGATCTTCCAGGGCTGCAGGGGATAATATGAGCGACTGCACCTGTGACAGGCACTCAACGAGTGCAAACTATTTTCGCCCTTTCGGCCCCCATGTTCCATTCATAGAAGCTGTACTATCAGTTACAGCAATGAAAGCTGCTCTATGAATGAAGGCAGCAGACCTTTAATTTATCCAGCCAGCCTCCATTCATAGAGTGGTTTTCAATTCATTGTGGGGACCGAAAAATGGATAAAGGGGACGGAAAAGATGAGCATAGTCGGCACTTGATAAGTGCCTGCCACAGATGCAGCTGCTCATACTATCCCTGCAGCACTAGAGGATGTGCTTCAAGCAGGGCTGGGATAACATCATCCAGTGCCCTGGGCAAAGATTCCAAAGGGAAAAAATGCTCCTGCATCAGTGGTGTCACTAAAAGGAAAACAAATTTCCATGCATCAGTCGTGTCACTGGAAGGAAAAAATGCCCCTGCATCGGTGGAGTCACTTGAAGTAAAAATATCCCTGCATCAGTGGTGTCACTGAATGGAAAAAAGTGTTGCTGTTATTGGAAGGAAAAAATGTCCCTGCATCAGTTGTGTCACCTTAAGAAAAAATGTCTCTGTGCCAGTGGTGTTGCTGGAAAAAAAATACCCCATGTTGGTGGTGTCAGTGAAAGGAAAAAATGCCCCTGTATGAGTGCTGATGCTGAGAGGAAAAATGGTGCTGTATTATTGTCAGTGGGGAAAAAAATGCCCCTGCATTGTTAGCTTCACTTGAGTGGGTGGCATTTATGGGTGGTACCACCCGCTGAAAGTGACATGCTGTTTGATTTTTGGCACAACTGTGAAGCAAAGCATTGCAGTCGTGGCATGTGTACAGTCCACAGCAGCTGCATTTCCATGTTTAGGTGGGCAATCAGGGATTGATAAAAATGTGGTTTAACCTCCTGCTTTTACCATCCCTGTCCATGGGAATGAGCCATAAGGCCTTGTTTATGCTTGCAGTTGGGTGGCAATGAAAACTTGTGGTTGAGATGCATTTTTACTGCCCCCCTAAACTGCAAAGACAGCTGTAAAAAGGAATGCACATGCAAGGCAAAAATTAACCCCCCCCCCCCCCCCATGGCCAATACTGCCCGCTAATCATGACCCATTTACGTGAATGAGGCTGCACTGCAACCCTGTGCAATGCACACAGCTGTGGTGCTGTAGTGATTAAAAACAGTGCTGAGGGGGGGCAACATAATCAACTTAGACTAAGGAATGTTCTGAGCAGGCGCTCGCTCTCTTCCACCCACAACAGGCTGCTATTGTAGAGAAGAAAGAAAATAATCCTCACTCCTGCAACCACTCCTATCAGTGAGGTGCATAAGAGGCTGAATCTCCCAGCAAACACCCCCCTCCAACACTGTGCATGGGGCATGTGCCCCTACTGCCTCCCCCCACCCACGTAGAACACACTTCATTCATAGTAAGTACTATCCCTGGTGCGTTTTTTTTTTTTTTTAAGTTTTTCACTTAACTTTAAAGCTTTAAAAACAGGGGGCGGTAGAAACAAGGATGAACAGTTTTATGGCCCCCAACCAACCACCTAAAACATAACACAGTGACCAGAGTGGGTCTTGCATATGCTTCATGGCCATAGCAAATTTAACTCAACACTGCCTGTCAAACTCTCTTATTGAAGTCAGTGGGACTGTGTCACAATAGCAAGCCAAATATATGGCTCCTGGCTGTGGCACAGTAACCACTAGTGTTGGGCCAGAGTTCCGGACAGAGCATAAGTGCGGGCCGAACATTGCCCATTTGCCTGTTCAGCAAACAACTGAATTTTCAGGGCGCTCGGCAGGATGCTCTGCACCTTACCTATTTAGGAACTGTCATTGCAGGTAATTGCTGCCTATGCAGAGAGCCACAAACGACACCTAGTCACTGAGAGCTGCAGCAGGGTTCTCTGATTCTTGCCTACATTTCTTACCGACTCTAATCGCTGGTGTGAATGTAGCCTTAAATGAGCCTCATTTGTTTTAGTGTGATCTAAATTGCTCTAACACAGAGAAAAAAAAATCCTCTTCCAAAAGCAATTTAATAGCCCCTCAATTAACTTTTTACAAGCAATATAGTGATGAGTGAACCTATCAAAATTTGGTGAATGTCTAAAAATGTTTTCTGCAGAACTTGAATTTAAGGTCAGTGGGGGAAAAATTTTGACAATCACTTTTGGCCCTTTGGATGGCTTCTAGGTAATTATAACATAGAATGTCTTGGGAAGCCCATTACTGGGTGTTTTTTTTTTTTTTTTTGTGTATTCCATTGTTAATTAAGGTGTTTTAGACAACAATAAAAAAAAAAAGTCAGAAAGAATCCAAAATAAAACTACAATATAAAGTTGGTTTTGCGCTTTTTAAGACTAACTCCAGGTTTCATTTCAAGGACCGAGCCTATTTTTGACACTTGCTGTTTACAAGTTAGCAATTTTTTTTGCTAGAAATTTACTTAGACCCACTTAGATTTACTTAACCCCCAAACATATATATATTTTTTGTTTAGCAGACACCCTAGAGAATAAAATGGAGATTGTTGCAATACTTTATGTCACACTGTATTTGTGCAGCAGTCTTATAAACGCAATTTTTTGGGAAAAAATGCACTTTTTTGAATAAAAAAACATTAACTTTAGCCCAATTTTTTTCTATGATGTGAAAGATAATGTTATGCTGAGTAAATTGATAGCTAACATGTCATGCTTCAAAATTGCGCCACTCATAGAATGGCAACAAACTTTGGCACTTAAAAATTTCTATAGGCGACGTTTATAATTTTCTGCAGGTTACCAGTTTTGAGTTACAGAGGAGATCTTGGGCTAGAATTATTGCTCTTGCTCTAATGATCGCGGCAATACCTCACAGGTGTGGTTTGAACACCATTTACATATGTGGGCTTGACTTACGTATGCATTTTTTTTTTTCTTATATATTTTACTTTTCTTTTTTTTTTACACTGTCCCTTTAAAAAAAAAAAAATTGGATCACTTTTATTCCTTTTACAAGGAATGTAAACATCCCCTGTAATAGAAAATAATCATGATAGGGCCTCTTTAATGTGAGATCTGGGGTCAAAAAGACCTCAGATCTTACATTTACACTTAAAAGCAAAAAAAAAAAATTTTTTTTTTAATAATAAAAAAATCGTCCCTCTGGTCATTGCTTTGGTCCTCCAAGTGCATAGAGTCAAGTGGGGCCATCATGCCCTCACTTGACTTCCTGCCCATCCATCCTGGGGATCGGATCATATCTGTCGCTTCCAACGGCTCCGGTAAGCGGCGGAGACACCTGTGGGGGGGCACCTCTCCTGCCACCCATAAAAGTTATCTCATGGTGAAGCCGCCACTGAGACCACTTTTATCCGAAAGAGGATTTCTAGCCGTGGATAAAAGTACCGGGGTTATGGCAGCTATCTGCTGCCATAACAATGGTATTTAATGTCAAAGTAGTATCATATATCCACGGACGGCGGTCCACAAGTGGTTTGCATCAGGGCTGCAAAGTTGCTTTGCTCGAGGAGAGCCGGCTCCGATGTGTCCGTCTGAGACGCCATGCTGTGAGTGGCTAACACGTGCTGCGACGTACCCCCGGGAGAGCTGGCAGGTTCTTTGCAGGTCCCAGGGTGTTGAAAACAGGATTAATCGCCCCGTTAGCAGCAGAGCTCCTCAACCAAGCGTCCTACACCATCGCCATCTTGGACACGCCCCCGTCCACAAGTGGTTAAATTGAATGCTTGGGCCAAGCTGACCCAAACAAACTATTTCAGTTGCTAAGAAATGTGCTCAGTTTACTGCTGCCAACGGGTCTTGGCAACCTTAGCCACCCTCAGGCAGAATGTTATGACCTTATTCGCTTGTGTTGTTAAGACTGTACCTGTTTTCTATGTCTTTTAAAGAAACGTATGCTTATTTGGTTGGCTGTTTTGTTAACTGGAGAGCAAACTGATTGCTGATTGTCTTTTTATTGCCATCCTTTGTGTATCCTTAACCACTTCAATACCTTAGGGCGTCATATGACGTCCTTGAATTTGTGAGGGGATATCTGAATGATGCCTACAGGCATCAGGCATCATTCAGATATCATTCTTTCCAGCTGGCAATTCTGTGCACGATAAGAATGATTATAGCGGCAGTTCCACCGCTTGATCGTTGTTATAGGCGATGGGAGGGGACACCCCCCCTCCCGCCGCCATCCGGTGCTTCTCCGGGCTCTCCAGTGCCATCGGGGGCCCGGAGAAAGAATCGGCTGGCGCTGGATGACGACGATAGAGATTTCCGTCATCTCTATGACTGTCGAGGGCCCAGGCGTGACGTTATGATGTCATGCCCGGGTTCCTGGAAGTAAACAAAGCCGCAATCGCAGTTGTCAGCATGAGATCAGTGAATTTTTTTTCACGATCTCATGCTTTCCAGCCTGGAGGAGAGATGCGGGGTCTTATTGACCCCACATCTCTCCACAAAACGGACCTGTCACAATAGATTCCTATTACAAGGGATGTTTACATTTAACAGGGGCATGTAAATACAATTTTTGATCTAATATTTCATAGCAGGGCCCGTTCCTGTGCCCAACAAGAGTATCTGTGAGGGGTTACAGTGTTATGGCACCACCACCTAAGGCCCAATTTGTCTGGCCCTATTTAACAGGGGCATATAACTACAATTTTTGACATAATATTTAAACGCAGGGCCCGTTCCTGCCCCCAACAAGAGTAACCGTGAGGGCTTACAGTGATCTGGCGCCACCACCACCCAAGGTCCAATTTTTCTACCCCTGTTTAACAGGGCCATGTAATTAATATTTTTGACATAATATTTCACAGCAACAAGAGTAACTGTGAGGGCTTACAATGTTCTGGTACCACCAACACCTTAGGTTTTTCTGCAGAGTATTGTGTGGGGTTCCCCTTAATATCTATACCAGATCTTTAGGGGGATATCAACACCATATTTTTTTTGCTATTTTTTGTATTTTTATCTATATTGCTGGGATCCGACCATACATTACACCGGCAAGCAGTTTTAAATGAAATTATTTCCTTTAGAAATTTAATTTTGCTGTGGCACTATTATAAACATGGGAAAGATGTTCTACTTTACAGGCATACTAAGGACACCCCCAGGCATGATATTTAAAGGAATATTTGATTTTTATTGTTTCACCTTAAGTATTATTAAAATCACGGCTACTGAAAAAACTTCTGTTTTTAAAACTTTTTTTTGCATTGATACGTGTCCCCTGGGGCAGGACCCGGGTCCCCAAACACGTTTTATGTCAATAACTTGTATATAAGCCTTTAAAATTAGCACTTTTTTCACGTTCGCGTCCCAAAGACTTTAATGGTGTTCACACAAATTTTTTGCCTGTATGCAAGTTCTGCTGCGAACAGAACCGGAGGATGTTCGGCTCATTCCTACTCATAATTAAGATCCTATAGTCCCTTTATTAGCTTTGTTGCCCTTCTCTGTACTCTCTCCATTTCCAGCACATCCTTCCTGAGGACTGGAGCCCAGAACTAGACGGCATACTCCAGGTGCGGCCGGACCAGAGTCTTGTAGAGTGGGAGAATTATCATTTTATCTCTGGAGTTAATTACCTTTTGAACGCATGCCAATATTCTATTGGCTTTGCTTGCAGCAGCTTGGCATTGCATGCCATTGCTGAGCCTGTCATCTACTCGGACCCCCAGGTCCTTTTCCATCCTAGTTTCCCCCATAGGTTTTCCCCCCAGTGAGTAGATTGCATTCATGTTTTTGCCACCCAAATGCATTATTTAAAATTTTTCTGAATTAAACCTAATTTTCCATGTAGTTGCCCACCCGATTAATTTGTTTAGATCTTCTCCAGCGGAGAAGCTATTGCCCTGCTTAGCTTAGTATCGTCTGCAAATACTGAGATTGAGCTGTTTATCCCATCCTCCAGATCATTTATGAATAAATGAAATAGGATTGGTCCCAGGACAGAACCCCGAAGGACCCCACTTTCCACATTAGACCATTCCGAGTACTCCCCATTTATCACTACCCTGTGAACTCGCCCTTGTAGCCAGCTTTCAATCCAGGTACTCACCCTTTGGACCATGCTGACTGACCTTAGCTTGTATAGTAAATGTTTGTGGGGAACTGTATCAAATGCTTTTGCAAAATCCAGATACACTACGCCTTCGGGTCTTCCTTCATCTAGATGGCAGCTCACCTCCTCATAGAAGGTTAATAGATTTGTTTGGCAAGAATGATTTTGCATGAATCCATGCTGATTACTGCTAATAGTTTTCATTACTAAAATTTTGTCTATAGTCCCTTATCATCCCTTCCAAGAGCTTGCATACTATTGATGTTAGGCTAACTGGTCTGTAGTTCCCAGGGATATATCTTGGTCATTTTTTAAAGATTGGTGCTACATTGGCTTTTCTACAATCAGCTTGTACCATACCAGTCAGTAGACTTTTCGTAAAAATTAGGAACAACGGTCTGGCAATTACTTGACCGAGTTCCTTAAGGACCCTTTGGTGCAAGCCATTTGGTCCCTATGACTTATTTATGTTATGTTTTTCAAGTCTGTTTCTAAATGTTATCCTCTGTTAACCATGGGGGTGCTTTTTATTTGTGAAACAAATCACACAAATGTGGGTCACAGCAAAGCAAAAATCGCTAACGCGTTTCACACTACCAGGAGTGCTTACTCATTTCACAAATAAAAGGCATTGGAATTTATTTTGGAGTGCGGCCATCCAGAGTCTTTCAATCTATCGTCATTAGTATGTGCCGTGCCCGCACCTGGGTCTCTCTATCTTAGGAGAAGCTGCAAACCTCAGTTGTGTGGATTATCCTGGAGCGGTGGTTCTCCTACCAAGGGGGTGCTTCCTGTGACGTGTCATGAGGATAAACATTGCAGTTTTAGTTACTGAAGCCCCCCATTTCCCTCGTGAAGACAGAGGAGAAGAATACATTAAAACCCTTCGCCATCTCACCATCCTTTGTAACCAAAATCCCTTCATCATTCTTTATGGGGCTAATATGATCTGTTTTCCCTCTTTTACTATTTATGTACTTAAAGAATTTCTTGGGATTTTTCTTACTCTCCTCCGCTATGTGCCTTTCATGTTCTATCTTAGCCACCCTGATTACACCCTTAGATTTTTTATTGCATTCTTTGTACAGTTGGATTGCTGATGATGATCCCTCAGCCTTGTTTTTTTTTGAATATTTAGTGTGAAGTCTCTGAAAGAGAAAACACCAGTACCCTCCGGTACAGACAGGATTTTTCAGGCGAACAAGAAAGATATATATGTATTTTGTTTTATTTTAAATCATTTATTTGAAAAAAGGGGGGGAGGAAAAACAAAAAAAAGGGGAGATTGATACAAACAAAATTGTTTAAAAACAATAGTGATACAGTTTTTTACACAACATGACAAAGCACATATACAATATGTCCTAAATGTTACATATGGATATGAGTACAAAGTCCTTCGATTGCCTGACATGTTTCGGGATTAGATTCCTTCTTCAAAGACGCTGGTCAAAGGTAAGTGTAAAAAATTCTGAGAAGACAAAAAACAAAAACAAACATAAACTTTTAGGAAAAAATCTGAAAATGAGAAAACTACCAACTGCAGTACCCGGCAAAGAAACCCGACATACATACCAATATCCAATTATTCGAAGTGTATACGAAAGCATTGATTGGTTTCCACAGAGACAGTATTTCAAGGGAGAGAGACAAAAGATAGTGAATCTGACCCAAATAAAAATAGCTTTTTTGTTTTTCACTGCATGTTCAAATCAGAACAAAAGAATGCCCAAAACGGTTTCCGGAAAGAGCCTACACGGGGATCATCTCATTCCCAATGGAAAAGTGCATCCCGGTCTCCATAGAGCCTGGAGAAAAAGCATGAGGAAAAATGGTAAATTTATGGGGAATGTCTGTATATATGAAAAAGCATGCACTGAAGAAAGACGTGCATGCATACACACATACAATTTCCACCCCTTGAATGGAATTAGCCTGGAGCCTCTCCATGTGTGTGAATATATATATTTTGGACCTCAAAATATATATATTCACACACATGGGGAGGCTCCAGGCTAATTCCATCCAAGGGGTGGAAATTTTATGTGTGTATGCATGCACGTCTTTCTTGAGTGCATGCTTTTTCATATATACAGACATTCCCCATAAATTTACAATTTTTCCTCATGCTTTTTCTCCAGGCTCTATGGAGACCGGGATGCACTTTTCCATTGGGAATGAGATGATCCCCGTGTAGACTCTTTCCGGAAACCGTTTTGGGCATTCTTTTGTTCTGATTTGAACATGCAGTGAAAAACAAAAAAGCTATTTTTATTTGGGTCAGATTCACTATCTTTTGTCTCTCTCCCTTGAAATACTGTCTCTGTGGAAACCAATTAATGCTTTCGTATACACTTCGAATAATTGGATATTGGTATGTATGTCGGGTTTCTTTGCCGGGTACTGCAGTTGGTAGTTTTCCCATTTTCCGATTTTTTCCTAAAAGTTTATGTTTGTTTTTGTTTTTTGTCTTCTCAGAATTTTTTACACTTACCTTTGACCAGCGCCTTTGAAGAAGGGATCTAATCCCGAAACATGTCAGGCAATCGAAGGACTTTGTACACTCATATCCATATGTAACATTTAGGACATATTGTATATGTGCTTTGTCATGTTGTGTAAAAAACTGTATCACTATTGTTTTTAAACAATTTTGTTTGTGTCAATCTCCCCTTTTTTTGTTTTTCCTCCCTCCCTTTTTTCAAATAAATGATTTAAAATAAAACAAAATACATATATATCTTTCTTGTTCGCCTGAAAAATCCCGTCTGTACCGGAGGGTACTGGTGTTTTCTCTTTCAGAGACTTCACACTAAATATCTATCCTGGGATGTTGGCAACACCTTTTTTTTTGGGGAACTATGTGTTCCCCAAAATGGTTCAGCAATTTTTTGTACTTGTTTTTTTTTGAAGGCCTTCTCCTTTGCTTTTATATGAATTTTTACGTTGGTGTTAAGCCACCCAGGATTTGAAGTTTCACATTTTTTTCCAGTGTTAAAATAACATTTACAAAATAACTAAGTATGCTGAAAAAACTTTCCACTGATTTTGGGCTCATGCATATTTGGTGTACGGCCTTATAGAGTAAAAATTCTTGTTGTGGTGCAAAACACATGACAGGCATAGTCCTCTTTTGGGGGGCTATGACAAATGGCCCTTCTCAAACAGGATATTGTGCTAAACCTGTGAGTAAATAAGAGAACCAAAACCTTTGCTAAGTGGAAGAGTGGGTTTGATAAAGGTTGGTAGTCCCTGCACAGAGGACAGGGTGTAAAAATTAATCAGTAAACTAATCAAAGTAATAGGGAGCAGAGGAACTACTGCAACCAGCATATAACATTAACCATAACATGACAAAACATGACAAGATCAGGGGTCACAGGGGTATCCTCCAACTGTTGTCCGACCAGCCTGAAATGAAACTTCTCACTGGCAGGAACTGTGATGTGTCACTGGAACTCAGAGTCAGCCTATATACTCTACTCTATTAGTCCCTCCCTAGGTCCTCCACTTGGGGTTTCAAAGCCAACAACCAGGGACAGGAAGTGCATACATAATATATTTAAAGGTATTTACAAATGCCGACAGTAAAGGGCAGAAGATGCCTACACAGGGTATTTTCAACATTCTAAAAAAGAAAAATGTTTTGGATTTACTTTAAGGTGGAACTTCACTCTCTCAGTCAACATTGACTATTGTTAATCCCTAGGCTACCGATATTGGTAAGCATTAGTAGGAAAGTATATCATATTTTCTTGTTTAAAACTTTTTTATATATTTTTTCAGTTACTTCCAGGCCTAGGCAAATTATATCATACATCCCAGGAGTCATCAGGAGGGGAGGATGGGTTTTCTCAGCTAAGCACATCCTCCTACCTGCATGCCTGAGCTAAGGGTTGACGGATTCCAGGAAGTAAATTCTACATGAATCATCTGCCCTTACTCAAGCTGGCCCAGCCAAAAATGTTAGAGGGTTGTTTTTCCAAGTGGTTTCTCTGCAAAATAAAGCATGGGGACATGGATGGAAGGATGGATGAGTTTACTTTAAGCATTTAAAATTAATTAAATAGCATTTTTGTTTTTGGTGCTCTGATGCAGCACAGATCTGCTTGAAGGTAGCAGGGCTGGATCTAACCTGTCTGATGTGGGGGTGCAGTAGAAAATATCAGGAGTGCAGAGGATGGGAGCACAGCAGGTCAATGTATGGGGGTCAACAGGGCAGTGTACAGGGGGTCAGCAGAGCCAACGTCAGGGTCAGTAGGGTAAAGGACTTAACCAGTGCATATGGTAAAAGGAAAGGCTTAGGTTAGGCCCTTAGAGATTATGTTGCTTCTCTCTACACATGGAAGTAAAGCACAGAGCTCCTTCTCTTAGTGTAGTCCGGCACTAACCCCTTAAAGGAGAAGTCCAGCCTGAGCTCGTTTGGCTGGGCTTCTCCTATGGGTCACAGGAGTGCAATTCGTTTTGCACTCCTGTGACCCATTTTAAGAAGAGAGCGGGATGAAGTCCACTCTCTGCTGACGTCATAGGAATCAGTCAAGGCACGCGTCATCACTACAATAATGTCTGGATTGGCCAGGTGCCTGGACTGACACTTGTCTCAGCCTCTCAGTAAGCCGCTGAGAGCCTGAGATGGCCGCTTCCCGCCCCTCCACAGCTCAGCGCTCCAGTGAGCACTGGGGAGGGCAGAGAGGAGAGCTGCCGACTGACAGTCGGCAGCTCTCCGCTCGGGGAGCTGAGAGAACCGAGCCATCAGTGATGTTCGATAGCTCGCTTCTCAGTGCAGAGGCGCCGGGAAACAGATGCAGCATCCACCTAGGTAAGTATGAAACTGGAAAAAAAAAAACATACTTCTCTTTTAACCTGTGAAGTTAAAACAAAGAGCTATCCTTCCATTCCCAGTGCTGTCTTTCTTGACTAGAGAAAATCTCAACAATCATAAGAGCCAAAAAGCCAATCTCACCAATTGTAAGAGCCAAAAAGACTTCAAAACACCATCATATATTTAACTTAAAGGAATGACTAACAAGGCAATATAGGAATTAATTTGCATGGTTCCACAACTTTCCCTAAATGAGGAGATATCTGTATACCTTCTTTTCTAAGTAGGTTCTACTGTGCTATGTACTTTATGTGTAAATGCAGCTATCCATGAAACCTTATAATAGACCACGGTGACAATTTTTACAATTCAGAGTGGAAGAAAATGGATCATGGAATCAAATCAAGTAAACTGAAGGTGAAGAAATCTCAAAAAGTTTGCTCATCTCTAATTGTCACATACATGAGGAAAGGTAGGACCATCCTTGCAAATGTCAAAAATCTATTAGTAGTTGATTGTGCAGAAAGGATTACTACAAAAACTGGAGTAAAGTTAGATACAGAGTTTTCCTTTTTTTCGCATACACATCGGGACTCTGGAGGATGAATGTTTCTACTGCTCGCAGAACAAAACACAGCAAAACTGCAGTAAGTTGTGTTTGCCATGCAGTTAAATAGAATAAAAAACATCTAAAACCACATTAGTGTGAACGCAGCCTTAGGGAATCAGCCACCTTATTAAAGAATGTTCATTTATTTATCCTTCAAAGTTATTTTTTTAATCCATGATGCTGTATCATTAAGGTACATAGTATAAGTAGCAATACCATAAATTCCTCTTTTTTTTTTTTTACTATCTTGCCAGTATGGTAAAGTACAGAAAGCTCAATGTTCCTTAATGGATTAATGGATTATATTCTATTTCTGCAACAACATGGCTGTGATCAATTAACATATAATACAAATGGGGCATAGTGGATATTGTAATATCACTACTGTGTTTCATGAGCAAAAAGGATTCACATATAAAGACATTTGTGCTTTAGAAAGATATTTTCATTGATCAGGGGTAAAGAGCAAATCTTACATTATTGTTAGTAAGCATAAATAAATGTGCAGTACATACAATGTGTAACAGAATTAATTAAACACATTGCTTATCTTGAGGAAAATCTAATCAAAGGAAAATAGGATCATTATGAAGGTAATATATTTCATTACATGGTAATAGTCAGTTGGGATAGATTTCTTTGCCAAAACATTAGATTGAGAACTTTAGGGAAAAATAGCACCCCAGAGACACTAGGAAAACAAAAAGACACTCGATACATAAATATATTCAAATAGAAATTTATGTCAGTTTATTAATGGCATCACTTAAAAAGATAACGCTTAATTAAGTAATTAACAACATAATTAACTCAGCACTTAATTTGCTTACTTGAGTTCACTTGAATTCCCCAGATCAGATTTAATGAACTTTTACTGTAATTCCTGATTAGCTATGTAAATTCTACAGTATTGGTGTTAGATAGTCATCTTTCAAAAAATAAGTAAAAACAATAATATATTAGAGAACATGAAAGTTTTTTTTAGATTTCATTTTATTTAAACCAGCAGCTAATGTCCTTCGTTATTAAGAGGCAAAAAATGCAGTCAATGTTTGTTGCAAGTGTTAGAGGTATGTGAATGTAAAAACCCCATGCCATTCATGGCTGCAAGCTGAAGATTTGTCTCCCAGGACCTTCTGCTTTTTGCATCATATTCCCAGCAGGGGCCCTAAAGCCTCTGAAGGAAAGGAGGCAAGGAAACACAGTACAATATGACAAGTCTATAGTATGAACATTGTTTTCTGCAATAAGTATAAAAAAGCAGTATGAAGGATTTAAGAAATCGGAGATCTAGGTTACATGTATTATTTATTAAATATTTTGCCTTTTTATTTGACAGATTTATATTGTTTCAATATATCCTGCAGTGCTTTACAAATTACATAGTGGTTGATTTACTAAAGGCAAATAGGCTGTTCACTTTGCAAGGGAAGTAAGGTAATTTTCCCCAGAGTTTAGTAACTGTGGTTAAATTCCACTTCGCAAACAATGCCTAATCATATGCAAGGAAAAAAAAATAGCTTGCACATATTTGGATGATGGAAGTCCGCAGATCCTCATGTCATCCACTTAGCTCTGGGAATAATTCTCATGCAAAGTGGAACTTCCCTTTCAAAGTGAACAGTCTCTTTGCCTTTAGTAAATCAACAGCATATAATTGTGCAAATCATTCTCTGCCATTGAGGATCTTAAGTCTATAGTCCCTTCCACAGTTTCACAAACATTCACACACATTCCTGGACTAGTTTGTTTAGAAGACAGTTTAAAGTGTTTGTTAACCCAGCATTTCATATTCCTGATATGTAAAAACAAAGATAGAAGCACCGCTGAAGTAAACTACATGACATTTATTAAACAAGGCATAAAAGCACTTACCGTATATACTCGAGTATAAGCTGAGTTTTTCAGCACATTTTTTTTGTGCTGAAAGTGCCCCCCTCGGCTTATACTTGAGTCAAGCACTTTTCTGCAGCAAAAAAAAAAATTTCCGACCCGACTTTGGGGTCCTAGCACTAAGTGGCCCCGAGATACGGGCCCCAAAGTTGGTTCGGAAAATGTCATTCTCTGCTGCAGAAAAGTGCTTGACATTTTCTGACCCGAATTTGGGGCCCCATATCTCGGGTACACTTGGTGCTAGGAACCCCAAATATTGTATTCCAACCCAGTGGAATTAGCACTACAACATATCCAAAGATGGGGTTCCTAGCACTAAGTGACCCCGAGATACAGGGCCCCAAATTGGTCAACTGTGTCCATCTGCATGGGCACAGTGAGGCTGCAAATGGGCATCGTTGACCCTCTTTTCCACTTACAGTAGCTGTGCATTTCTCACCCTAGGCTTATACTCGAGTCAATAAGTTTTTCCAGTTGTTTGTGGTAAACTTAGGTGCCTCGGCTTATATTCGGGTCGGCCTATACTCGAGTATATACGGTACATCTCCATGACACGCACTGACCTACCAGACATACATACACTGACCTACCTGACACGTATACACTGACCTACCTGACACGCACTGACCTACCTGACATACATACCCTGACCTACCTGACACGCACTGACCTACCTGACACGCACTGACCTACCTGACCTACATACACTGACATACACTGACCTACCTGACACACACTGACCTACCTGACAGAGATACATGGACCTACCTGACATACACTGATCTACCTGACATACACTGACCTACCTGACATACATACACTGACATACACTGACCTACCTGACACACACTGACCTACCTGACACACATACACTGACCTACCTGACCTACACTGACCTATCTGACATACATACACTGACGTAGTGACACACACTGACCTACCTGACCAGGAGACTTCATGTGTCCTGCAGCAGCAGCTCAGCCATGGTGTGCGGTGCGCGCCCATCATCACAGCAGGCAGGGAGAGGAGGGAGCCGAGCGGGGATCTCACAGTGGCGTGGCGGCCGTGTTGTAATTCCCGTCTTCTGGAGCCTGCAGCGTCTATGATGGACGTCACATTTCCCGCGTTCCCACCATTGGACAAGTGGGACGTCCATCATAGGAGCTGCAGGCTCCAGAAGGCAGGACCTGCTATGTCACTCGGCCGCACTCGGCGGCGCTCGGCATCAGATCAGTCCCTGCTTGGGGCTATTAATAGAACATTGCCCACTTGAGACCCGGGGGGCTTTGTGGGGACCCACTGGGGGCTTCAGCCATGGTCAGCCTCCCCCTGCCGACGCCACTGCGCCACTGGATCAGACTTGTCCTGGTACACCCCTCCCTGCACAGCCATTCACTGGGAAGCTCAGTGTGCTGCTGACCCCCCCCCCCCCCCCCCCCAACTCTTATAATTTATAAAAAGGGGAAAAAAACACATTTATAGTTTTTTTTATATCTATATACAAATATTTTGCCTTTCATTTTCTGTGTTAAACTGAATGGGTTGTTCTACAAGGTGATCATTTACAATCACTTTAACTAACAATATTTATTTAGATTGCGATTGGAAACAAAAGCATCTAGGGCAGTGATGGCGAACCTTGGCACTCCAGATGTTTTAGAACTACATTTCCCATTAAGCTCAACTACACTACAGAGTGCATGAGCATCATGGGAAATGTAGTTCCAAAACATCTGGGGTGCCAAGGTTCGCCATCACTGATCTAGGGGAACCACACCGAAACAAAAAGCAGAAATCCATTTTCCATGTAAAACTGCGGGAATTACTGGTATGAGAGCATGTGACCTACTAAAATTATTTTAGAAGGACTGCAACAGTGGTGAAGTTTCTGCATATGCTTAATAGTGTTTCTTTATCGTACATCACGGGACACAGATCACCATAGTAATAGCTATGTGGGCTATACTCCACCTATAGGTGAATGAACACTGGTACACCCAAAAAAATAGAAGTCCCCCTCCCTATATAACCCCTCCCATACCGGGAGTACCTCAGTTTTTTCGCCACTGTCTAAGGTGTTGGTCACGGTTGATGAAGTGCTAAGAGAGCTCTGCTAAGAAATCCCTTACGGGATCAAGGGGCTGTGCAATCGGATCCATCCAAAGTGCCTGAAAGTCAAAATGTATGGTACCCGGGCCTCGTGGAAGAAGAAACAAGGTTTCTGCCTGTAATGCATTCTCTTTTGAGAGCTGGACCCTGGGATCCGGCACCTTGGTCATGTTTATACAACCAAAGAGTTCTCCAGCAGGGTGCTGTACAGGTCCAAGGGGGTGGACCCCGTAAAGGGGGACCCGGTCCTTAATGGTCTATTATGACACGGCCAGCCGTTAGACATGTGCATTTCGTTATGTTCCGAATCTAAATTCGGACGAATTTTTCATTATTCGGACATTCGGATGCATCCGAATTACCGAATTACAATACTAACGAATTTAACCGAATCCGAATTTTTTCGAATCGAAAAATCGCGGACGAAATTCGAAATATCTCAGGGGCACTTAGTGATAGAAACCCCAAATTTGGATATGTTGTAGTGCTAGTTCTACTGTGTTTGCATACCATACCAATTTGGGGTTTCTAGCTACAAGTGGCCCCGAGATATGTGGCCCCAAAGTCGGGTCAAAAAATGTCATTCTCTGCTGCAGAAAAGTGCTTGACATTTTGAGACCCGACTTTGGGGCCACGTATCTCGGGATCACTTAGTGATAGAAACCCCATGTATGCAAACACAGTAGAACTAGAACTACAACTAATCCAAATTTGGGGTTTCTATCACCAAGTAACCCCGAGATACGTGGACCCAAAGTCGGGTCGCAAAATATTTTCGAATCCGGTTGAAATAGTATCAAGATGATTCGAAATTATTTCAACTGCATTTGAAACTATTTCAACTGCATTTGAAACGATTTCAACTGAATTCGAAAATATTTAGCGACCCGAAATTTGGGTCCACGTATCTCGGGGTTACTTGGTGATAGAAACCCCAAATTTGGGGTTATTGTTTTTCTAGTCTATTTTCTATTTTATTATAATCTTTTCTATCCAAAGTTAAAATTAATTAATTAAAAAATTTGAATTCATACTATTCGAAATTCGAATTTATTCTATTCGAAATTCAAATTTCAGAAGATGGTTGTATATTCTTTCTATTTTATTCTATTAAATTATATTTTTTTTCTATTCTGTTCTAATCTTTTATATTTGAATTATAAATTTTGGAAGATGGTTAGTTACTTATATACATCTGTCACATAAAAAAAAAAGATGTGAAATGGCTGTCACGGATGTCGATCACAAGGCAAGTACATATGCTGTATGTCATTGTCCGAGTGCCACGTGACCTGCCACGAGTGCCACGTGACCTGCCACGTGACCAGGTTGTGGATTGTCCACTTGCCACATCACCTGCCACAAGTTATGGTGATCCTAGCACCAAGTGACCCCCAGATATGGGCGATATGTCAAGTAAATTTCAAAATGCGGGACGGGTAAGTCAGAAAGATCCTAAGGAATGTATATCTATATGATTCACTTTTGAACTTTTTTGTGTGAGTATGCGATGCCTTGCCTTTGTTTTGCCACTAGAGGGTGTAAAAGCAACATACCTGGCATCCAACATTCCATGCTTCCCCTGTGTTTATGCTCAGTGTCAGAAAACACTTCTGCGGACAGCATTTCTCCCTCTCCGCTCTATCAGCCATCAGTAGGGGTTTTGGGGGGACCATCCGACTTCAGCAAGCGGTCAGGTTCCCCCCTGCTGAGACCCCTCGCCCTCCCTCGATCCGTCCCCACCATGGGACCGGCCTACTCGCGCACATGCAAAGTTATGTTTGGGGGGGCAGAGCCTGGAACGTGGGGGCGTGACTTAGACGATTTGGGGTTTCTATCTCCAAGTAACCCCGAGATACGTGGACCCAAATTTCGGGTCGCAAAATATTTTCTAATCCAGTTGAAATAGTTTCAAATGCACTTGAAATAATTTCGAATCATGTTGATACTAATTCAACCGGATTCGAAAATATTTTGCGACCCGACTTTGGGTCCACGTATCTCGGGATTACTTGGTGATAGAAACACCAAAAGAAGATGTTGTAGTGCTAGTTCTACTGTGTTTGCATACCAAATTTGGGGTTTCTAGTTATAAGTGGCCCCGAGATACGTGCCCCAAAGTCGGGTCACAAAATGTCATTCTCTGCTGCAGACTATTAGCATCTATTTCATTTTTTTGCAGATCTCCTGCAGACTATTAGTATCTATTTTGTTTTCTCACCAGATCTCCTGCAGACTATTAGCATCTATTTCTTTTTTTTTAGCAGATCTTTTAGCCGAGATATGTGGCCCCAAAGTCGGGTCAAAAAATGTCATTCTCTGCTGCAGAAAAGTGCTTGACATTTTGAGACCCGACTTTGGGGCCACGTATCTCGGGATCACTTAGTGATAGAAACCCCATGTATGCAAACACAGTAGAACTAGAACTACAACTAATCCAAATTTGGGGTTTCTATCACCAAGTAACCCCGAGATACGTGGACCCAAAGTCGGGTCGCAAAATATTTTCGAATCCGGTTGAAATAGTATCAAGATGATTCGAAATTATTTCAACTGCATTTGAAACTATTTCAACTGCATTTGAAACTATTTCAACTGCATTTGAAACTATTTCAACTGCATTTGAAACTATTTCAACTGAATTCGAAAATATTTTGCGACCCGAAATTTGGGTCCACGTATCTCGGGGTTACTTGGTGATAGAAACCCCAAATTTGGGGTTATTGTTTTTCTAGTCTATTTTCTATTTTATTATAATCTTTTCTATCCAAAGTTAAAATTAATTAATTAAAAAATTTGAATTCATACTATTCGAAATTCGAATTTATTCTATTCGAAATTCAAATTTCAGAAGATGGTTGTATATTCTTTCTATTTTATTCTATTAAATTATATTTTTTTTCTATTCTGTTCTAATCTTTTATATTTGAATTATAAATTTTGGAAGATGGTTAGTTACTTATATACATCTGTCACATAAAAAAAAAAGATGTGAAATGGCTGTCACGGATGTCGATCACAAGGCAAGTACATATGCTGTATGTCATTGTCCGAGTGCCACGTGACCTGCCACGAGTGCCACGTGACCTGCCACGTGACCAGGTTGTGGATTGTCCACTTGCCACATCACCTGCCACAAGTTATGGTGATCCTAGCACCAAGTGACCCCCAGATATGGGCGATATGTCAAGTAAATTTCAAAATGCGGGACGGGTAAGTCAGAAAGATCCTAAGGAATGTATATCTATATGATTCACTTTTGAACTTTTTTGTGTGAGTATGCGATGCCTTGCCTTTGTTTTGCCACTAGAGGGTGTAAAAGCAACATACCTGGCATCCAACATTCCATGCTTCCCCTGTGTTTATGCTCAGTGTCAGAAAACACTTCTGCGGACAGCATTTCTCCCTCTCCGCTCTATCAGCCATCAGTAGGGGTTTTGGGGGGACCATCCGACTTCAGCAAGCGGTCAGGTTCCCCCCTGCTGAGACCCCTCGCCCTCCCTCGATCCGTCCCCACCATGGGACCGGCCTACTCGCGCACATGCAAAGTTATGTTTGGGGGGGCAGAGCCTGGAACGTGGGGGCGTGGCTTAGACGATTTGGGGTTTCTATCTCCAAGTAACCCCGAGATACGTGGACCCAAATTTCGGGTCGCAAAATATTTTCTAATCCAGTTGAAATAGTTTCAAATGCACTTGAAATAATTTCGAATCATGTTGATACTAATTCAACCGGATTCGAAAATATTTTGCGACCCGACTTTGGGTCCACGTATCTCGGGATTACTTGGTGATAGAAACCCCAAAAGAAGATGTTGTAGTGCTAGTTCTACTGTGTTTGCATACCAAATTTGGGGTTTCTAGTTATAAGTGGCCCCGAGATACGTGGCCCCAAAGTCGGGTCACAAAATGTCATTCTCTGCTGCAGACTATTAGCATCTATTTCATTTTTTTGCAGATCTCCTGCAGACTATTAGTATCTATTTTGTTTTCTCACCAGATCTCCTGCAGACTATTAGCATCTATTTCTTTTTTTTTAGCAGATCTCCTGTAGACTATTAACAGCCATTTTGCTTCTTTTTTTTTTTTGCAGATCTCCTGCAGACTGTTAGAATCAATTTCATTTTTTTTTTCAAAGTCCGGTTGCAAAATATTTTTGAATCCACTTGAAATAGTATCAACATGATTCTAAATTATTTCAACCGCATTTGAAACTATTTCAACCGCATTTGAAACTATCTTTCTATCACCAAGTAATCCCGAGATACGTGGACCCAAAGTCGGGTCGCAAAATATTTTCGAATCTGGTTGAAATAGTTTCAAATGCGGTTGAAATAATTTAGAATCATGTTGAAATAATTTCGAATCCGGTAGAAATGTTTTCGAATCCAGTTGAAATAGTTTCAAATTCAGTTGAAATAATTTAGAATCATCTTGATACTATTTTCAACCGGATTCGAAAATATTTTGCGACCCGACTTTGGGTCCACGTATCTAGGGATTACTTGGTGATAGAAACACCAATTTGGAGATGTTGTAGTGCTAGTTCTTCTGTGTTTGCATACCTAATTTGGGGTTTTTATCACTAAGTGACCCCGAGATACGTGGCCCCAAAGTCGGGTCGCAAAATGTCAAGCACTTTTCTGCAGCAGAGAATGACATTTTTTGACCCGACTTTGGGGCCACATATCTCGGGGCCACTTGTAGCTAGAAACCCCAAATTTGGTATGCAAACACAGTAGAACTAGCACTACAACATCTCCAAATTTTGGGTCCACGTATCTCAGGGTTACTTAGTAAAAGAAACCCCAAATTTGGAGATGTTGTAGTGCTAGTTCTTCTGTGTTTGCATACCTAATTTGGGGTTTCTATCACTAAGTGACCCTGAGATACGTGGACCCAAAGTTGGGTCGCAAAATATTTTCGAATCCAGTTGAAATAGTTTCAAATGCGGTTGAAATAATTTCGAATCATGTTGAAATAATTTTGAATCCGGTAGAAATATTTTGGAATTCGAAAATCGGTCGAAAACGAAACGAAATCCGAAAACGAATTTAAGGAATTTAACGAATCTAACTAAACGAAATGAATTAATTAACGAATTAAAACGAAACGAAACAAAACAAATTTTTTCCTTTTGCACATGTCTACCCGCCGTGATGGTTGAAGGCTGGATCTGTCTGTGATAATCTCCAGCAGTCCTGCGGCGGGACGGGTAAGTCAGAAAGATCCTAAGGAATGTATATCTATATGATTCACTTTTGAACTTTTTTGTGTGAGTATGCGATGCCTTGCCTTTGTTTTGCCACTAGAGGGTGTAAAAGCAACATACCTGGCATCCAACATTCCATGCTTCCCCTGTGTTTATGCTCAGTGTCAGAAAACACTTCTGCGGACAGCATTTCTCCCTCTCCACTCTATCAGCCATCAGTAGGGGTTTTGGGGGGACCATCCGACTTCAGCAAGCGGTCAGGTTCCCCCCTGCTGAGACCCCTCGCCCTCCCTCGATCCGTCCCCACCATGGGACCGGCCTACTCGCGCACATGCAAAGTTATGTTTGGGGGGGCAGAGCCTGGAACGTGGGGGCGTGGCTTAGACGAAAGAAAGCGTTTAGTTGGCTGACAGAGGGACACAGAGCATACAAGGGCATGTAAGCTGTATGGCTGTTTGGATACAGGCATTTTTAAGGGGCAGTTTTTACTCAGCATTTAGACTGGGCATTTATAGCGGCATATATTCATTTGCTGGACTAAAGCTCGGCAGTATATGCACTGTGTTAGTACCTCTGCTTTTTGTGCTTAGGACTATGTCTTCCCGTAAAAAGGGGAATACAAAGGGGAACGCTAGGTCACTGTGGTCAGAGTCTGAGGCTCCTAGTCACACGTCTGCAGTTCAATCCTCCCCTGAAAGACCTGGAGCATCTGGCCAGTCTGAGCCACCTTGTCTCTCAGGCATTGTAGCTACCTCCAACATTTCAGCCTCTGCATACGTCACTAAGGACGATTTGGCTTTGGCTCTGGCTGGTTTAGAAGGGAAAATAGCTGATATGCCCGCATGTTCCTCCCAGGAGGGGAGAAAACATGGCAGATCCCCTTCTCCTGCCCTTGACCTTCCAGTATTGGAACCAGAATGTGCAGGAGATATTGGGGTACCTTCGGGGGATCAGGCAGAAAGAGGTTCAGATGACTCCTCTTCTGAGGGTGTAGCATCTGAAGAAGCTTTCTCAACTTCACAATCTCAGAAATTGCTAATCCAATCCCTTACGAAGTTGGTCCGTTCTGGATATAAGTTTCCCCCTGCAGAAGTGGATGATGTTTCCTTCTCCTCCTCTGGTTCGCTAAAACCCCCACAGGGTTCACATGCTTTCCCTATGCAACTGTTACTGGAGCAACTGATTTATGCTGATTGGGATCACCCAGATTAGCAGTTTTCTCCTCCTAAGAAGTTCTCTCTTCTCTATCCTGTGGAGAAGAAGTTTAACAGGAGTTTAACTTGTCCAGTGGACAACGTACAGGTATTTGGAGATCCAGCTGATAAGAAATTGGAATCTCTACTTAAAGCCTCATTTGCTGTAGCTAGTGCGGCAGCACAACCTGCAGTAGCAGCAATAGGCATTTGTCAATCCCTTAGGGACAAATTCAAGCAGGTTATTAAAAGACTCCCTGCTCAAACTGAAGAGGCCCAAATTTAGCTGAGCTACCTAGGGCCTTATGCTTTGCAGTGGACGCTATCAAGGATTCTATCCATCAGGCGTCTCGCCTTGCACTCATGTTGATACATATGCGTAGGATTCTGTGGCTAAAGAACTGGTCAGCAGAGTTACCATGCAAAAAGCTCTTGGCTGGGTTTCCCTTTCATGGAGAAAGGTTGTTTGGGGAAGATTTGGGTAAAAACATCCAAAGGATTTCTGGGGGTAAGAGTGCCCTTCTGCCGGTTAAGGAAAGGAATAGACGTCCTTCTTTCAAACATGCTTCTCCTCCGATTCCTGTGGCAACAGCCTCCAGGCAGTCTTGACGGCAACCAAGCACAGGGCCAGAAAAAGCCCTGGGGTCAGAAGTCCATTAAACAGAGTCCCAAGGCTTCCTTGTGAAGGAGCGCCCCTGCTCAATTGAGTAGGGGGAAGACTTTGGTGGTTTTTAGAAACTTGGCAAGAGGAAATCCAAGAAAAATGGGTCCTCTCTGTAGTAGCCCTAGGCTACAAACTAGAATTACAAGAGTTTCCACCATCTCGTTTTCTAAGATCAAATGTTCCCAAGGACCCAGTACAGAAAAAGTCTTATTTCTGGCACTGGACCGATTAATGTCTCAGGGAGTAATAATAGAGGTCCCCTCAGAAGAGAGGGACATGGTGTTTTATTCAAATCTCTTTACGGTACCAAAACCAAATGGAGGTGTCAGACCCATTCTAGATCTCAAGGATCTGAATCACTTCCTAAATATCGGCTCCTTTCGAATGGAGTCGCTCCGGTCAGTTGTATCCACCCTACGGGGAGGAGAAGTTCTAGCATCCATAGATATCAAAGATGCGTATCTACATGTGCCAATATTTCCTGCTCACCAGAAGTTTCTGCGGTTTGCGGTAGAGCAGCGCCACTTTAAGTTTGTGGCCTTGCCCTTCGGGTAGGGCACCACTCCCCGAGTATTTACAAAAGTTCTAGCCCCAGTACTAGCAAGACTAAGGGGCCAAGGCATAGCATACCTAGACGACCTGCTACTGGTAGATAGTCAATAGCACGGTTAAACCATGGGGTGTCCAAAAGGGTCAGTTATCTGGGACACCTGGGTTGGATTCTCAATCTAGAGAAATCATCCTTATGGCCAGTAAGAAGGCTGGAGTATTTGGGCCTGGTCATAGACACAACCCAGGAAAGGGTGTTTTTGCCTCAGGCAAAAGTCAACGCTCTAAGAGAGCTGGTCCAGGCAGTCAAGACTAGGGAAGATGGTAGCCTCTTTCGAAGTAGTTCCCTATGCCCAGTTTCATTCAAGAATGTTGCAACACAGTATTCTGTCTGCTTGGAACAAACAGATCCAAGCCTTGGATTATCCAATGAATCTGGCCCCAAAAGTACGCCAGAGTCTCAATTGGTGGTTGTTAACCAGGAATTTACAGAAAGCAAAATCCTTCATTACAGTTTCCTGGAGAGTAGTAACAACGGATGGGGCTGGGGAGCAGTTCTGGAAGAAACCACTGTTCAAGGGAAGTGGTCAGAGTCCGAGAAGACCTTGCCCATCAATATCCTAGAGATTCGGGCAGTACGTCTGGCTCTAATAGCCTGGACGTGAGGGTTGCAGAAATTCTCCTGTCAGGATGTTGTGAACAAGCAAGCTACCGCTTGTGAAACATGTCAACTGCTTGCCCTGTGTTTGTCTGATACACCGGTGACAATAAAGGCACATCAAGCAAGTTTTTGGAGTGCGTCCATTTCTTCATTTTATTCGTATTGGACGGTGGTGAGCCGGGGTCTGCACCTGTCATCCATTTGCACCTAAAGATTTGCCTGGATCGGTGTGTGCTCTTCTTTTGGTTCCAGCCTAGGGGGCTGGGGAGCAGCTCTGGAAGAGACCACTGTTTAAGGGAAGTGGTCAGAGTCCTAGAAGACCTTGCCCATCAATATCCTAGAGATTCGGGCAGTACGTCTGGCTCTAATAGCCTGGACGTCCAGGTTGTGGAATTCTCCTTTCAGGATTTAATCCAACAATGCCACAGCAGTGGCCTGTATCAATCACCAAGTGTGCACCAGAAGCCATGCAGCCCAAAGGGAGGTGGACCATATTCTGTCTTTGGCAGAGAAACATGTTCCTTGCCTATCTGCAGTCTACATTCCAGGAGTGAAAAATTGGCAGGCAGATTTCTTGAGCCATCAACAGTTGTTGCCGGGAGAATGGTCTCTGCATCCCAATTTCTTTTTTGGCCATATGCCAAAGATGGGGTACACCAGACGTAGATCTATTGGCGTCCAGGTTCAACAAGAAGTCTGACAACTTTGTGGCGAGAACAAGGGATCCACCTGCACTCAGAATAGATGCGTTAGTGACCCCATGGGATCAGTTTTCACTGATTTATGCATATCCTCCAGTTCAGCTACTACCATGGCTGCTCCACAGGATCAGGGAAGAAGGGAAGCCAGTAATCTTAGTAGCTCTGGCATGGCTCAGAAGACCCTGGTATGCAGGGATCGTCAGAATGACAGTAGGGGAGTCATGGACTCTCTTCTTGTCCGTACCTGCTGCTGCAGGGACCAGTATTGCATCCTGCCTTACAATCGCAAAATTTAACAGTGTGGCTACTGAAGCCCACATTCTGAAAAATCGGGGGGCTTTCAGGTTCAGTAGTAACCACCCTGATTAATGCCAGAAAGCCGGCCTCCAGGACCATTTATTACAGGGTCTGGAAGGCCTATGTCGCTTGGTGTAAAACCAAGGGTTGGCATCCTCGAAAGTATGTCATAGGAATAATTCTGGCCTTTCTACAGTTACATCAAGGGTCAGATTTTGGCCTTGGCAGTGTTTTTCTATAGGTCGCTTGCTTCAAATTCTTTAGTCTGGGCATTCATACAAGGGGTAACTCGGATAACTCCGCCAGTTAGAGCACCCTTGTGCCCATGTCAGTGTTGCAAAGACAACCCTTTGATCCTATTTGTAATATTCCTTTGCTTCTTTTTGACAAGGAAATTGGTATTCCTAGTTGCGGTACCCTCCGCAAGAAGAGTTTCAGAGTTGGCTGCTTTCTTCTGTAAAGAGCCATACTTAATCATTCATAAGGATAAGGTGGTGCTGCGTCCTCACCCAACCTTTTTACCAAAGGTAGTGTCTGGTTTTCATCTGAATCAAGCTGTCTCCCTACCTTCCTTTTTTCCAGAACCTCCTTCTGCAGAAGAAAAATTATTGCATTCTCTCGATGTAGTCAGTGCAGTTAAGGCCTATCTTAAAGTGACAGCTCAGATACAGAAAACTGATGTTTTGTTTGTGTTGCCAGAAGGCCCTAGAAAGGGCCAGTCAGCATCGAAATCTAGTATTGCTAAGTGGATTTGTCTGGTGATTAGTCAGGCATATGGTCTAAAGAGAAAGGTTCCTCCCTTTCAGATTAAAGCGCACTCTACCCTGGCAGGCAGTGCTTCATGGGCAGTGCATTACCAAGCCTCTGGCACCAAGCCTCTTTAAAGCCCCAAATTTTCCCTCTCTTTTACTTCTAAAAATAATAATAATAATAAACATGATATACTTACCAGCTCTGTGCAATGGTTTTGCACAGAGCAGTCCTAATCCTCCTCTTTTAGGGTCCCTCGACAGTGCTCTTGGCTCCTCCTCTTCTCAGTGTGTAGCCTAGGAATCTGCCTTTAGAACAACTTTAAGTTAAGAGTTTGGGATTCTCTGTTTTCAATATCTAATGTCATATTCCCAGTGAGAAGCCATTTACTCTTTAAAACCAACTTAATTTTGCCTTCCTCATTTCAGCTACACTTCTCAAGATTTTTTGCTAAAATGTCCCTGATGTTAAAACTCTCCATTTAATTAATCACCAGTGGTGGTCTTTTAATTCTGTGCAAGTCTCCCAACTTCATGTCTTAAAGTGGACAGCCTGTTTGCTTTTTGGCAACCAGGGCCTGGACATGCAAAGGATCTTTCATTGTGTGGCTAGCCTACTATAATTATAATAAACAACAAAACTAGGTATGAGTTACGAGTTTAAGTCAGCCATGGATTCAGATGGAAAGCTGCATGTTCCTGGTTTGTCGACCCACTGAACTAATGCAGGCATTCACCATAGTAACCATAGCATATAGCATACACCCTGGCCTTTAAACTTAGAAAAGCTAATAAGTAGATTTGGATAAACCAGCTCCCTCACTATAAAAGGGTATAAATCATTATGACAATGTGCTTTAGGTAAAACATAGGAAGTGTTGCTGATAATGATAAAGTGCAAAGGAAGAGATAAGTGTAGGGCTTGTAGGCACTGGCTGATCTCTTAAAGTAGATGTAAAGCCCTACTGATTGTCCTGTAAGCTGCAAAATGCTGTGTACCTTGGTGAATTTGGGGGTGGGGGATGGAATAGTTTTTGTCTTTTTCCATCCTATTTTCCATCTTAATGCAGGAGAAGTTCTGCAGCCTCTTTGCCTGTCCACATGCATCTGGATACCTGCAACTGTGGTGTAGCACATTACCTCATGTGAAGAGGTGATTCCATGAGCTGGAATGGAAACAGCTGCAAAACCACCAGATTTGCCATGCTGGCAATAAGATAATGGGTGGAGGTTTGTGGGCATTATTTTCTTTCATTCCAGCAGAACAGACATTAAAATAGGCAAACACACTGCAAAGCTCTGTGGACTGGCACTGGAGATAGCAGTGGCCTCTAATTCTGCTGGCTAGTTTTTGGGGCTTTAACAGAAAAAGAGGAGCAGGAGGAATCACGTGGCTGCTTTGCACCCAGGAGGAGTAGAACAGGAGCAAAAGGGTGCATTTGCAGAACTTGCAGACAAATGGCTGCTACTGCAACATTGGTGAGGGAATGGCACATTAGCAGCCACCATTGCATCGACTGTTCTGCTCCTGTGAGGAATACAGGAGAAGGGTTTACTAGCAATACTTGTAGGCAATTGGCTGCTAATGTGCCCTTGAGAAGTATAGGAGGAGAAAAAATATACATTAGCAGCACTTGTAGGCAAAAGCTTCTACTGCACCCTTGGGGTGTAGGGGGGTGCATTAGCAGAACTTGCAGGCTTTGAGCATGGGAGGAGTAATGCCGCGTACACACGACCAGACTTTCCGGCAAACTAGGTCCGACTGTCTTCCTGACGGACTTTCGGAGGAGTTCCGACGGACTTTCCGAACGAACGGACTTGCCCACATACGAACGGACTATGTCTAGTCGAAAGTCCGTTCGTTCAAACGTGGTGAAGTCATATTTGGTCCGTCGGACCAGCACACGATTTCCCGATTTTCCCGATTTTAGTCCGTCGGAATTGAGTCCGTCAGATAGATTTGAAACGTTCTATTTCTAGGTCCCCCGGAAATTTTTCCCGAAAAACAAACGGATTAGCCCACACACGATCGGATTGTCTGATGGACTAATCCTGGACCTAGTTTGCCGGAAAGTCCGGTCGTGTGTATGCGGCATAAGAAGAAAAAGACTTTCTCGGCCACTTCACTACAACCTGCATTTGCTGTGGATGTATAGCATGGACAGATGAGACAGACATGCATTGACTCTGGATGAGGATTGCCAAAAGTTAAAAGCAGCTATGGCAAAAGGGGGGAAAAGATGTTGCACGTTGGTGCCCACTACTTTACCACACAAGTATATGGTGACAAACAGCAAAGAGCAATATCAGCAAAAAGTTTTGGTGCAGACCCAAAATAAAGAAAAGGTCTTCTGAAAATAAAATATACCTCCCCAAAAAAAGGGAAGAACATGAAGGCAATAATGGGATGGATTGCAAAAGGATTAGGGGAGCATGGGGTTTTTATCCACTGGGCTGAGGGGTTGTGATGAGGTTCTCAAAAGTGCTTCACTAAGTTTAGTGTACTCTTTTCATAGGGACCAAATAATAGGGACAATTAAAGTCAGCAGCTACAAATACTGCAGCTGCTGACTTTTAATAATCGGACACTTACCTGTCCCAGGGTCCAGCGATGTGGGGGAACTGAAGCCCCGCTCATTCCCCTCTCCGCTCGGCGGCGCCAGCATTCTTAGTGTGGGCACCTGGCTGTGGCTTCACAGCCCGGCACCCACTGCGCATGCGCGAGCGGCGCAGCGCGCCATGATTGGTCACGCAGTTATCTGGGACCTGTCATGTGTCCCAGATGACTGACAGGAGGAAGGAAGCCCTTCCTGCACCGAGGGGAAGTGATGTCACTTACCCCGGGCACTGAAGGAGGCAGACTATAAGGGACCACCTAGCAACAGGCATTTAGAAGTGAGTTAAAAAAAAAATAAATCCAAATGTTTAAGTCATTTTTTCATATGTCATGATGCCAGTTAATATATTTATGATTTCTGAGAAGTTTAATGTCGGGAACTTACATTGCATTTTCATTTGTTTGGTTGTGCTAAATATAAAAATTACAAGATTATTCATTGCTTTAGGAGTGTCAGGCATAGCCATGTTTAGCATTGCTTCAACAGGGTTCTTTCTTATATTATTGTTAAGTACTGAATTCATTAGATTATAGACTCTTATCCATTATTTCTTTGCGCTTTGGCAGGACCACCAGATATGTAGCATTGTACCTTCTTGCTATATGAGATGGATTAGGATATCATCCGAAGAAAACTTTATATGAGTTTTCTAAAGGTAATATATTAGTGGACCTTTTGGACCTTTTGGCATTGGAGTTCCAGATCCTATTCCAATATGGGGGGCCATTGCTTTCCCCAACTCTTCTTCCCATCTTTTTATGTAGTTAGTTTAGGTAAGAGTTTTGGAAGAACAGGGGAGTGATTTTACGGAAGAATTTGTGTGGTATGTATTTTCAAAATTTGTGAGAACGAGTGGTTTGTCATGTTTTTTAGGTACTGTAAAGAAGATATGAAGTGGTAAAGTTGTCTGTATTAAAAAGTAATTGTTTTGGGCACGTCATGATTTGGAAGGTCTTTGGACAGTAGAAAAGAATAAACATGCAAGAAGCCTTTACGTATCCACCATCTGAAATGTGCAGGAGAATGAGATATGGGGTGAATGCATGAATGCATAAAGAAAATGTCATCAGTGATTTTGATGTCTAGGCCTACTAATAGGCTCTTAATATCTTTGTGCTTTTTTCATATTGATTAAGCCAAAGGCTCAGGTGTTAGGATGAAAACAAGTGGGGATAATGGCCATCCCTAATTTGTGTCCCTGTTGATTTGAAATTGGGTAAATTAGGTTGCATAGATACCGGATAACCAGCTAAAGACATTTTTATTGAACCCCCCATTCTCAGTGTGTAAAACATACGAGGTTACAAGATAGTGTCAAAGGCTTTTTCCATATAAATGGATAGCAGAATAATTTCTTGTGAGTGTTTCTGGGCAAGGTGGGTGAGATAAAGTATTTTATGAATAATATATATTTATGAATAATATTCCTTTGCTTAGGAGGGACAAATCAATTTTAATCCTAATAGATGCCATAGTTTTTTTTTTGTAAATATTTAATCTATATTTAGGAGATTCGTGGGACTGTAACTAGACTGTGAGGATCTTTTTTTTTGCACCATCATGATATGAGGTTTCTTCTCATTCTTTTTTTCCTCCTCAAGAAAACTTGTACAAAGTGGCTTTATATTACACCTTTATATGATATCCACCAGTTAGTGCTGCACCGAAATGATCAAACAATGGATAGTTAAAATAAATAAAACTAAATTAAAAAATTATGTAAAATACATTACCAGCTTCCATTTTAAATTAAATTAACACATCAAATTCCTACACATAAAAGAGCACCCATATAAACAGTGCAAATCAATAAATAAGTGTCCAAACAATAGCCCATAGAAACATCCAGAGTCAGTAGATCCATCCTATACATACAAGTTTTATCAGAGTTTTGTTGGAGTGACTTTCTCAGGGGCTTAAGCCCCTGAGAAAGTCACTTTATCTAAATTTGTATGTGTAGGGCAGGTCTCCTGACATCATCATGCTAAGAGACAGAATTATGTAAGTGCTGTGATATCAGAGTGTACACTTGCAGCCTGATGGATTTCATGCACTTATGATATACTGGTGTGATCTTCACATATACAGTATGAGTTTAACTTTTTATTATTTATTAAAGCTGTTTTAGGGCACTTCTCTATTGCAATTCCTTTATATGCTTGGGGACTCTATCCTGAGAGGATCATTGGGGGTTGGATGGAGTAACCGTTTTCTAACCGTATACTGTACATATACAGTGGCAAAGCGGCTCCCCTGTGCAGAATCACGTACCTGTACATGATTCTGCACTTCTGGATCTGGGCTGACCTGTGTGTCCAATCACAGCGGGAGCCAATCAGACGATCCAGCGATGTGCACTCCCTAGGAACACATTTAACCCTTTGATCGCCCCTGATGTCAATCCCTTCCCTGCCAGTGTCATTAGTACAGTGAAAGTGGATATTTTTAGCACTGATCACTGCATTTTTTTCCCATTTTTTTATTAGATGTGTTTTTTAGCAGAAAGTAAGAAATATTGTTTTTAAATTTTTTTCTAAATCGTCGGTCTTTTTTTGTATATAGTGCAAAAAATAAAAACCACAGAGATGATCAAATACCACCAAAGGAAAGCTCTATTTGTGGGGAAAAAAAATACATTTTATTTGGGTACAGTGTCGCATGACCGCCCAATTGCCATTTATAATAACACGGTTTTGCGGTTTTGCAAAAAATGGCCTGGTCGTGAAGGGGGATAAACCTTCTGGAAGGCAAGTGGTTATGATTGGTGCTGTGCAGCGGGGTATAAAGCAATATCAGACCTTTAATGCATAGGGGATCACTTTTAACGGTGAGCTGTTTTTTTGGGGAATTGGCAATGCGTGTTTTTTTCATTATCTGAGTAGTGACACAGTGATGTACAGAAGACTTCTTCATCTTTGGACATTTTTTATATACTTTTTAAAACACTTTACAACCCACCAACAATTACAGTTACAGTTTTGATTGTCTCCAGCTATCGTAATATTTATAATATTTACCATACACCCTAGTGCACTATAAAATATATATATACTCAAAACAAAATCATATCACTATTTATAAACATTCTCTCAATCTTCTAATTATACTATTGATATCTCTATATGTGGCCCATACCATTTCCCCTGTGACCATATTAACAGTTTTGACCTAAATTAAATTTTGCACTTTATCAGATATTACTAACCACTTCCAGACCAGCCTCGTTTTGGATTTTAGGTGTTTACATGTTTAAAACTGTTTTTTTTGCTAGAAAATGACTTAGAACCCCCAAACATTATATATTGTTTTTTTTCTAACATCCTAGAGAATAAAATGGCGGTCGTTGCAATACTTTTTTTCACACCGTATTTGCGCAGCGGTCTTACAAGCGCACTTTTTTTGGAAAAAAGTCACTTTTTTGAATAAAAAAATAAGACAACCGTAAAATTAGCCCAATTTTTTTTTGGATTGTGAAAGATAATGTTACGCCGAGTAAATTGATACCCAACATGTCACGCTTCAAAATTGCGGCCGCTCGTGGAATGGCGTCAAACTTTTACCCTCAAAAATCTCCATAAGCGACATTTAAAAAATTCTACAGGTTGCATTTTTTGAGTTACAGAGGAGGTCTATGGCTAGAATTATTGCTCTCGCTCTACCGATCGCGGCGATACATCACATGTGTGGTTTGACTACCGTTTTCATATGCGGGCGCTGCTCACGTATGCGTTCGCTTCTGCGCGCGAGCTCGTCGGGACGGGGTGTTTTAAAAACTTTTTTTTTGTTTTTTATTATTTATTTTACTTAATTGTATTATTTTTTACACAGTTTTAAAAAAAAAAAAAAAAATTGATCACTTTTATTCCTATTACAAGGAATGTAAACATCCCTTGTAATAGAAAAAAGCATGACAGGTCCTCTTAAATATGAGATCTGGGGTCAAAAAGTCCTCAGATCTCATATTTGGACTTCAATGGGAAAAAAAAAAAAAATTTAAAAAATGTCATTTAAAAAAATGACATTTGTAAATTTCTCTTTAAGACGTATGGGCGGAAGTGACGTTTTTGACGTCGCTTCCGCCCTCCTATGGTATAGAGATGAGTGGCGGCCATCTTAGCCTCACTCATCTCTATACACAGGCAGGGAACGGACCCGATCGCCTCCGCCGCTGCCGACGGTTCCGGTAAGCGGCGGAAGGCACGGGAGAGCGGCGGGAGGGGGGGGCACCACTCCCGCCGCAGATAACGGTGATCTCGCGGCGAATCCGCCGCGATGACCACCATTATCGGAAAGGGGACCGCTCACTGTAAAGAGGGATACCTCGGTTGTGGCAGCAGCTGCTGCCGTTACCGAGATATCCCTCTTCAAAAAAATGACGTATATATACAGTGTGCGGTCGTGAAGTGGCTAATATACCGTGTTTTATTATCCCATACCTAAAGTAGTCACCTCTCCCTATCGGTTGTAGAGGAACCCCCTCCATAGTATTCAACTATTTGTCCCATATTTTTATAAATTTGCCTGGGTTGCCTCTATGTTGGGATACCATATATTCTTTTTGTATGACATTTATTGCGTTAACCCAGAGGGAGTAAGTTGGGGGGTCTTGAATATCCATCTCTGCGCAATAAGTTTTCATGCTATGAACAACAAGCGAATATTTGCAAACCTGCAATGGAAAAAACTCTCTATTCAGCCACCCTAAAACACATACCTTGGGATCCCTCGGGATACTAATCCTAAATACCTTATTAATCATATCCAAAACCAGGGTCCAATACCTGACCAATTTAGGGCACCTCCATATCATACTGTATGTATTACTGTACCCTCTTCATGTTCACATCATGGACATAGAGGATTATCTTATCTATGACTACAAAAACGTTTTTACGTTTTTTTTTTTGAGTTCAATATGACCGATGTATAACAAACAATTGGGTATGTTTCTATGACTCAGACAGGGACACTTGTCCTACATTATCAAGAACATCAGTCCATTCCTCATCATTTATGTTGTTTTCTAATGTTTTTCTAACCTTATGTGACCAATATCCATTTGCCTCTCAACGACATTGCTTTTGAGGTTTTCTTTAACAATACCCTATAAACCACTGAAATTTGACCTCTCTTAGAAGTTGCAGTTATAATCTGAATAAGAATTAAAGGTATGGTAGAGACTCATTGAGAGCTGTCTCTATGCAAAGTAATCCCTAAATGTACAAATTATTCAACCACCTTTATTTGGGAGGTGACCGGTGGCAAGGGACCCATAGAGGGTCTAGCGGTAGAAGGGTAGACTTACTCCAATTTACAGTAAAGTCTGAATATGATCCAAAGATGTTAATAAGGAAAGTCATGCATTCTATAGATGTAGTTATGTCACCCAAGAATAACAAAGCATCATCTGCCTCTGTCTCACCTCTCCTGTATCCCACTATTTGACCATCACCATGTAAAGCTGCAGCTAATGGTTTTAAAGCCAAGGCAAATAAATGGGGGGGGGGGGTAGTGGGCATCCCTGTCTAGTGCCTCTATTTAATGTAATCTGTGTTTATTTAACTTACTGTATTTTCTGGCGTATAAGACTACCTTTTACACCGAAATTACACAGCCAAAAAGCGGGGGTCGTCTTATACGCCGGGTGAAGAAGCTGCCAGATGGATATTAGTCCGCCGGGCGCTCTGTAAAATTGTAATATGTATACAGTATGTGCCGCTCAGCCAATCCCGGCGGGCGATGCCCTCTGATGAATACAGAGCCTGCTAAGCCTGCTTGGATTGGGTAACAACCTCTGCCAATCCGAGCAGGCTACATGAGTCAGAGCGGCGCGGGCTGATGTCAGAGCCTCTGCCAATCCGAGCAGGCTTTGTATCCATCAACAGATTAGTAAAATACAATGCCTGCCGCGATTGGCTCAGCAGTGCACACTGTCTGCACACTGTATTGTGAAGTGTACCTGGTGCTTCTGTACTAACACAGCATCATATACTGTGTGTACTTGGTGCTCTACATATTAACAAAGAATCCTGTACTGCACATCCAGCTCCAGATCTCCCCTAAAATACAGGTATGATTTATGGTGCTTTGGAGGAGAGGATTTATTGTTGCTGCCTACCAATTGTGGGATCTCTAGGACTAGTAGTCCACCAGTTTCCTTTTTCTGATGTTAAGTCTGATGTTTTTTTTTTGTTTCTGATGGTTTTTTGTAAATAGTGTTGCCTCGGAAGGGGGTAGTCTTATATGGCGAGTATAGCCCCAAACCTAAGTTTTCACTGGAAAAATAGGGGGTCGTCTTATACACCCAGTCGTCTTATATGCCGGCAAATACGGTAATCTGTGTTGATAAGTTATTATTCATTCTAAGGCGAGCTGTAGAGAATTAATATAGCAATTTGACCCATGTTATAAATTCATCCATTAAGTTAAATTTCTTTAAAACACACCTTAAATAGGGCTCCTCCACACTATCAAATGCCTAAGTGGCATCTAAGGATGATATAGCTCTATTACCAGTATTATGAGGTGGAATCTGAATATTTATATGTGCCTTACAGATGTACATATCGAGAATAAATCACAATTGGTCTGGATGCACTAATTAGGCTACAACTAGACAGATATATAGCCAATGCTTTAGCCAAGATTTTAAAGTTAGTCGTCAATAATGATATTGGTCTATAAGAGCCTGCTACATTCAGGTTTTTCCCTAGTTTCCCTAACATCACAATTATCACTTTATACATAGATTGAGAAAGTCTACCTAATTCCTTAGCCTCCCTTATTGTAGAAAGTAACTCTAGAAGGAGTATATCTTCAAAAGCTTTATATACCTCTATGTAACCTGTCACTTCCAGGGGCCTTTGCATTGGGAAATGTTAAGACCACTATCTGTAGTTCTTCCAAAGTTATGGGCACAGACAACAACTTCCTATGTACTTTTCCTAAACATGCAAGGTTACCTTATTCAGCTATCCATGGAGATCTCGATTGTCATATGCAACTTTAGAATCATAAAGATCTTCTAAGAATAGGCTAAAACCCTGCACAATTGAAGGTGTCTCTGTAACAATATTATTTAGAGTTAATGACAAAGCCACTATATAAGCAGGGGGCGTCTGGTAATTGGCGATAGTGATTAACAAATGCCCATTTATTTCCCCTTCCTCAAAAAAAGTTTGAGCTGAAATAAATCTCTTTCTTTCTGCATATCTTACAGCCTCTATTCGATAGGATTGCTGGCCCTCCAACCATACCTGTTCTGTTTCTTTGTTGGGGTTAAACAGATACTCCGGTTCTATCTCATCCCACCAACTGCCTAGCTGTTGTTCCCCATGCCCTAGTATTATTTTTTATGGCTAATACCTCTTTTGAACACTTTCCTCTAAGATAGGCCTTCAATGTATCCCATACAATCAATATGGTGGCTGAGTGTCTGTTCTCAATTTAAAAAAAATGCAATTGCAATGAAATATTTCTCTTTGTGTTTAAAAAGGGATATTCAAAATGGATTTAATTTCCAGAATCCCTGACATCTTAGTGAATCCAAATTAATTGACAATAAAACTGGTGAGTGATCTAATAACCCCCTTAGATAGATATTTAACCTGAGGTGAAAAAGAAAATACTAACTTATTTCCAAATACAAAATAAATCCGTGCTGAAGATAATTGTGTACATGAAAAACAAGAATATTGCGTTTTTAAGGGGTTACAACACCTCCAAAGATCTATAAGCCCTGCCTCAAGAATATGACGGGAAAATGGGTTTTTCTCCCCTGGGCTCATGGGTTGAAAGAGCTTAAATAAATCTATTGTGGGATCCAAAATATTATTGAAATTTCCAACTATAATAAGTGGAACTAACTGGTGACTTGTGATAAAGTGAAACAGACACTTCAGCACTTCCACATTAAAGGGGGGGGTTATGTAAACATTTGCCAGTATGCATACTGTATATGCAAATCCAAATTACATAATAAGAAAAAATATCTCCCCATTTTATCACTCAACACCTACAAAACAGTAAGGTCAGTCCCTGCTGAAATTAGGATACTCAATCCCCTAGAAAAATTAGTGTACACTGAGTGATAATGCATAGGGTACTTAGCCCTCTTCAAAAGATGTAATGATGCAGTTGTTAAATGGGTTTCTTGCAAACAAATAACAGAAGGCTAATAATAGCTAAGCGTATTAAACATAGCTATACATTTGCTGGCATCATATAGGTCTCTATATATAGGTCCATTGCTGCATCTGTCCCCTGCCGGCTCTAAGACTGAGAACAGAGCGATCAAACACCACTGATCGCTCAGATCTCAGTGCTCCCTGAGCAGAGAGCTGGTGACTGTCAGTCACTGTTCTCTGCTCAACCCCCCGCGCTCACTGGAGCACTGTGCTGTGGAGAGGGCGGGAGCTCAGGCTCTCAGGGGCTCACTAAGAGGCTGAGCCAGGTGCCAGGCCAGGCCTGGACTATCTCTGTGAAGTCAGCCGACAGCCAGGACAAGACGACGTCATTGTACGTCGGGAGGTTGGGCGCACTGACGCCATTGCGCTGCTCTCGTTTGTGGACGGGTGTTCGTTTGTTTGCCAGCTGGCTTTCTCTTATATCTTATGATGTTGTATACCATGTAAGTGCAATATTTGTTTTAATAAACTGGAATGTGTTATGGTTTTACATCCTTTGTGTTATGGTTTTACATCCTTTTTACATCCTTTTCTCACTTTTTGTTAAATTCACTGACCAATCCGGACTTTGAGTATCCGTGAGCATCCACCTGTCGACCTGTTGTGGCTTACCCTCCTGTACCATTTGATGTGTTGTTGCCACTTCCGTGGACCAAGGACCCTGGCTGGGTTATAGCTGCAGGCCTGCTATAGCTTGCCTCTGATAAGCCTTTAATTCATATGGTGGAGGTGCACTATTCCACTTGGTGTGTCATAGGATTGTTTTTGAAATTCCTTGGGGACTTGTGGATTGACATCGTTCAAACTTATTTCTTCACTTGTGGACTTTTCCCTTATGTATTTTTTTTTTTACACTTATATGTTACTCAGCTAATCAGTTGTGGAGCGACAATTATTGGATTATTTACCTATCACATAATTAGGTCTCACTATTACACGTGTGTCACTATTTATACGTAATATTTTTTAGGTTTTCACAGCGCAGCTTTATTTTTGAATGATTCTATTTAGTGTATATCTCACTTTCTAGTTGCAGCTTTTTTAGGGGTTGATTTATTAGCGCAGTATCTTTTTTTGTTTATATACTAATAATCAGTGCCCTTACACAAGATGGTTATCGGCAATCTTCTTTATGAGAAGATGTCATAAGACGCCCTCCCAGAACCCAGAAAGTTGTACTGTAGCCATCATTCAGCTATAGCGCGGCAAGTGGTTAAAGAATTTGCAACTAATAATATGGAGTACTTGCGTGGATTGCCAGGTTGACCCAAACATCAGGCCAGATAAATAGTAGGGCGTATTTATAATCCCTATACCTCTACAATAGCGATGAATTATTAACATAAAACAAATACCTGTGAAAGAAACTCAAAGACAATCACTACACTCTGGATGTTTGCACAGACTATTGTTGGGACAATTATTGATTGATTTGCACTTCTTTGTGTGAAGGGACTTGACATATTACAGCTTTGTATGCTTACCACATTGTTGCAGCTGAGCTAACTGTACCAGCATTAAGATGAATGTATTCATCTGATTTAATTTTGAAAAAGTTTTTAATTGGTTACATTATATACAGTAAATAGTCATTTAGCACCATTGTGGATGATTTGGTCTTCACAATTAAAGTATAACTAAAGGCAAAACTTTTTTTTAGTTTTAGATAGTGGTGAGGAATACAAACCCTTGTCAGGTTTATTGCTGTCTGTTTTACTAGTTAGGATGTTTCACCCTCTCTATTTGTCCTATTTACTGTTATAACCGAAAGTGAAAATAAAAGAAAATCACAAATTTTGGGTGTCACCAGAATGGGAATAACCATCTCTTTCTCTGCAAAATGAATAACTAGTAAGAAAGGCGCATAGTCACAGGACCTCGTTATTATGCAGAGGTTCCCAATAGTCCAGGTAAAAAAAGGGGGAGGGGGGGGGAAAAAAAAAAGGGGGTAGAGTGTAGCGGCTGGATGTGTATGTATGGTATACACAGCAGGGCATATGGAGTTGTCAGGGCTGCCACCGAAGAGGCCTGAAGCCAGGTCCAATAAAAGCTGGAGGAAAAAGACAAGGAGAGGGGCGCCTCTGAGTATGTATCATATAAACATTTATTAATAAAAACAATATCCACTCACATCTAGGCAAGGAGTGTTGCATTCAGGTAGATCTCAGCAGATGGAGGGCCGGTGGGACTACAAGTCGCAGGAGTTTCACCCAGGGGCTGTCGTCAGATGGATGCAGCAGGTGGGGTTTGTATCCTTGCGGTGGTCCTCCAGTGGGGTGGTAGCATCAATCCAGAGGGGAGAGTCAGATGGATATCACTCCTCTCAGTGTTCAACAAGTGGGTTCCAGGTGGTACAGGGGGGGTGTTGAAAAAAATTCATTCAAAGTCTCTATGGCAATTAAAGTAATGGAGAAGGGAGAGGGGAGAAGGGATGGTTGGTGTGGAGACGTTTGTGCCCTGTAGCCTGCTGTATGGTTTGTGCAGCCCAGTTCTTAGACAGAATGGTGTTTCAGGCACGGCCGTGTCTCTGATGTGGGAACGAGGCTTGCACCGCAAACAGTGCTAGGCGCCGGGGCGTGACGTCATATCTCTGCGACGCGTTTCCGAGCTTACAGCGCTATAGATGGTCTGTATAGCGGCGCTCCTTTCTCAAGCAAGGGGAATGATTCCCCTTGCTTGAGAAAGGAGCGCCGCTATACAGACCATCTATATCGCTGTAAGCTCGGAAACGCGTCGCAGAGATATGACGTCACGCCCCGGCGCCTAGCACTGTTTGCGGTGCAAGCCTCGTTCCCACATCAGAGACACGGCCGTGCCTGAAACACCATTCTGTCTAAGAACTGGGCTGCACAAACCATACAGCAGGCTACAGGGCACAAACGTCTCCACACCAACCATCCCTTCTCCCCTCTCCCTTCTCCATTACTTTAATTGCCATAGAGACTTTGAATGAATTTTTTTCAACACCCCCCCTGTACCACCTGGAACCCACTTGTTGAACACTGAGAGGAGTGATATCCATCTGACTCTCCCCTCTGGATTGATGCTACCACCCCACTGGAGGACCACCGCAAGGATACAAACCCCACCTGCTGCATCCATCTGACGACAGCCCCTGGGTGAAACTCCTGCGACTTGTAGTCCCACCGGCCCTCCATCTGCTGAGATCTACCTGAATGCAACACTCCTTGCCTAGATGTGAGTGGATATTGTTTTTATTAATAAATGTTTATATGATACATACTCAGAGGCGCCCCTCTCCTTGTCTTTTTTCTGCAAAATGAATGCCTTTAGTTATATTTTAAGTATATTACTCTGGGATCATGGTCTGACCATGGCACTGTAAGAAGAAAGTGGGCCATAGGAATATTTAGAAAGAATCATTGGTGTACAAAAAAATGGTACATTTTGGACTGAAGTTTCTGTGGGTTGGAATAATAGATATAATCTCTGAAAATCGGATGTCAATTTTTCCATGGATCTATAAGATTATGTTGAGAAAGTAGCTATTTTAATGCTTTTGACCTTGGGTGAGGCAGACATGGTTTCTGACGGTGACTTACCGTATCTATTTTGAAATTTAAAGGATAAGTTCACCTTTTTATTTTTCCTAAATTCCACCTTCCCTATGTACCAATATAGCATTCATGTACTTTTTTGCAAAAATAATTAAAGCTTTCCATAAAATCTACAGACACTTACCTTACTGTCCTCCATCCAGGATTCCAAACGTATCTATTGCTTCTGTCTTACTTCCTGATCAGACTATAGGTCATGACACAGGAAGGAGTTGACTAGCTGACCTCATTAGCACACCCTGCATCATCCACCCACCCATTCCCAGCTGCACGTTTTTTAAATGAGATGCAATCAATCACCTTCTCACTAAATACACAATATACAATCAGATGGCATAGTGTATGGCCATTTTTATACAAGTGCATAGGAGGAAGTGGACAAAAATATTCAGCTGTCAAGCCCCGTTCACAACTCGCATTCCCACATGTGTTTTTTTTTGTTTTTGATTTTTTTTTAGCGAGGGGGGGGTGTTTTGGAGCATTTTCACTCAACTACACACAGCAATCACCCCAAAGAAGCTTTTTTTTAGAGCGGAGTTGGTGCGTTTTTGGTGCTGCGCATTTCTGGAATGCAAGGAAACGGATGAAACAGATGTGAATGGAGACTCATTGTTCTTGTGTTATCGCACAAATTTCACTTTCAGGCCCCATTCACATCTAGCATAGTGGGAGCGCACATTTTGTGATTATTTTCTTCTTTGACACACATAGGGCAGCCTGTTGATTTTAATTGTGTAATCATGTGGCTTATGGGACATTTTGGCGTTTTGAGGGTTGCGTGTTTTTTACTGTGTGTTTTGCAACATTTGCCACTCGTTTTTTCAAATGGCAAAATGTGTGTTTGCAAAATGTCCCATAAGCCACATATAGCACAGCCCATTGAAATCAACAGGCTGCCCTATGTGTGTCACAGGAAAAACAAGCTACAAAACATTTGCTCCCACTATGCTAGATGTGAATGGGGCCTGAAAGTGAAATTGGTGCGATAACACAAGAACAATGAGGCTCCATTCATATCTGTGTGTTTCCTTGCATTTCAGAAATGCGCTGACCAAAAATCGCAGTAAAAAAGGCACCAAGCTCTGCTCTAAAAAAAGTTCTGGAGCTTCTTTGGGGCGATTGTTGCGTTCGGGTGGATGGGCTGCCCTATGTGTGATGAGTAAAAATTCTCCAAAACACCCCCCCTCGCTAAACAAAGCAAAAAACACATGTGGGAATTTGAGTTCCCGCTATGCAGAGATGTGAACAAGGCTTGACAGCTGAGTGTTTCTGTCCACTCCCTCCTATGTACTTGTATAAAGATGGCCATACACTATGCAATCTGATTGTATATTGTGTATTTAGTGAGAAGGGTGATCACTGATTGATTGCATTTCATTTAAAAACGTGCACCTGGAAATGGGAGGGTGGATGATGCAGGGTGAGGTCAGCTGGTCAACTCCTTCCTGTGTCATGACCTACAGCCTCTAAGGACGTAAGACAGAAGCAATAGATATGTTTGGAATCATGGATGGAGGACAGTAAGGTATGTGTCTGTAGAATTTATGGAAAGCTTTGATATTTTTGCCAAAAAGTACATGAATGCTATATTGGTGCACAGGGGAGCTGGAATTTAGGAGAAAAAAAAGGTGAATAAAGGGGAACTTAGCCTTTAAAATCAAGTTAGAATCCTCACAGGAAAAGGTTGTACCTTGATGGTCTAAGAGAGAGAGAATGTGGTAGAAATAGAAAAACTGTATGTTTTTTGTCGGGAGCATAGTAAGTAAGGTAATTTTAAAGTCATGTAATTGGCCTTATAGGAGTGATACTGGCTGTTAGGATCTAATTTGTGTTTGGTACATATAAAGTGTAAGTTTTTTTTAACCACTTTAAGACCGGGCCTCTTTTTTAGATGTGGTGTTTACAAGTAAAAAAAATTATTTTTTTGCTAGAAAATTACTTAGAACCCCCAACCATTATAATTTTTTTTCTAACACCCTAGAGAATAACATGACGGTCATTGCAATACTTTCTGTCACACCGTATTTGCGCAGTGGTCTTACAAGCACACTTTTTTTTAAAAGAAATACATTTTTTTAATTAAAAAAATAAGACAACAGTAAAGTTAGCCACGATAAAAGTGATCTTGCAGCGATTCCCCGCAGAGACCACTTTTATCTTGTAGCCGACCGCCGGCCGAACACAGGGATACCGGGGTTATGGCAGCTAGCTGCTGCCATAATAACGATATCCATCCCCAAAGTAGGGACGTACATCGGCGTGCGGCGGTCGGCAAGTGGTTAATGCAATTAGCAAACCTCTCTGTTTAGTGGAAGCAATGGCTAGATAGACCTGAGAATATTGAAAGATGCATTTTTGGATGATGGACTTTGTAGGCATAACACACAAAAAGGTATTTTTTACAAAAAAAGAACTAAAAAACAAATACATAAAATTTCATATATTCACAGATTCTGCCTAGGAGCTTATTTAACACACCATCTACATGATCAAAATTATTATTAAAAAATTCGGAAAACCAAGCAATTCACTTTAACAATAATATGGAATTTTTGAAGAGGCAGTGTGTCATATTAAAACTCAGCTTGCTCTACATGTTCCGCGCTCAATAACGCTTCTTCAGGAGCTTTGGCGTATTCTATGAACGAAAAGATCAGCATAAGTTCATCACATTCTACATGTATATCAAACATTAATGTATAATTCTATTGCCCCAGTGACCTTGGCAATTCAGGCCGTCGCCCAGAGCTAGAAACCTCCCACAACACCATTACCACAAGAAAACACATGAAAAAAGAGAAAAAGGACAGAAAAACCTTGGCATGGGATATGGGAATTATGGGAATGGATGTAACATTTAGATTGTTAGATGAATGGGCAGAAAATAGAGAACTTGTCAGCATAAAGATATAGTTGTAACCAGGTTACATTTTTCAAAAAAGAGAAGAAATAAGATAAACTGAGTGGAGAATAATGTCCTCGACCCTGATAGACATTCAGAGAGACAAATCTTCAAGTCACTTCTTGAAGTAGTCTGTGTGTGTACATGGATGTTATAAATTCAATATTATATAATTAATTAAAATTAATTTTAATTAAAGCGGTTATTTTGGAAGAGAGATAGAGAAGGAATAACATTATAAATATTCATTGTCTCACCTAATAGAACCACCTTGTACCAGATACCCTAGGGTAATTAGTGATAACTGATACAGATGATAGCATCCATGACAAACAACCAGGCTAGATCAATTTGGGGAAGCCTCCCACTACATGAAAGCAGTAGTCCAAAAGTGAATGGTCCCTGGTGGGTATCTGTTTAAGGGAATATAACAAAAAAAGGAAAGACCTCTGTCAGTGTATATAGTCAGAGAGGTATCTCTGACTATTGGGCTTAGGACAATTCAAGAATAGCATCTTCAGCATAGAGCAATTACCTTAAACATTGATGTTTCCTGGAGCTCACTGCTCAGATGACAGCGCCACACAGGGTAGGAGCAGCTGTGAGAGACGCCAGCCCAGAGCGTCTCTTTGTACGACCGTCCCGGCAGCGATGTTAGTCCGTTCGGCCGGATATGACGTTCACACACCCAGCGCAGTTCTACTGCGCATGCGCTCGACCTCCAAGCCCTCACACCGCATCCAATAGGAGCAGGGGGCGGTCCCGAGTGTCCAGCGCAGCCACAGAGCAAAGCACCAGGAAGAGACAGAATCATCTCCCTCCTGGAGCTAAAAGAGCTGCTGACAGCCAAGTGGCTGAAAACAGATGGCGCTTTGCGGCTGCATAATACACTGCATCACCACGCCAATTCAGATGGGGGGAAAAATATTACAAAGAATTGAGGAAAATTAGTAACAGAAAAAGAAAGGAATAACAACAAAGGGGAGGACAGTGAGACAAAAAAGAAAAAAGGGAAGAAAACAAAAAAGGAAAAGGGAAAACAGAAGAACACTGGAGGGGGCGGTACAACAACCAGGTTGCAAAAGGCAACATCATAAGAACATGCATAGAAAAAACATTCCTGGGAACACATTTATATCAAAATGAACAACTAAAATGGGTAAATACATAGGTGTCCAATTATATCAGACATGCATTGATCTGTAATTCTAGAGAACTAATTATTAAAAAGAGGGGGATTAAAAAAGTCAAAAAAGAAGGGGGGGGGGGGAGGGGGGATAGAAAAGGGACATTAGGTTATCAAACAAGATGGCAATAAAATAAGACCTAATACTCTTTGCTTCAATCATATTTAAAGAAATGTAATAAAAAATAATGTAATGTGTAAAGAAAAAAAATTATTACTATTAAGTTATATTAGGGTTTTTCTTTTCAGTATTTGCTGACCAAGGAGTTAATAAGGCTGATTAGAGTAAGTTAAGGGTTAATAAGGGGTTAAACAGAGGGACAGGTTAAAAAAAAAATTTTTTGCTAGAAAATTACTTAGAACCCCCAAACACTATATACATTTTTTTCTAACACCCTAGAGAATAAAATGGTGGTCGTTGCAATACTTTCTGTCACACCGTATTTGCGCATACACTTTTTTGAATTAAAAAATAAGACATCAATAAAGTTAGCCCATTTTTTTTTACATTGTGAAAGATAATTTTACACCGGGTAAATTAATACCCAACATGTCACGCTTCAAAATTGTGCCAATGGTGACAAACTTTTACCCTTAAAAATCTCCATAGGCGGTGTTTAAAAATTTCTACAGGTTACCAGTTTTGAGAGAGGTCTAGGGCTAGAATTATTGCTTTCGCTCTAACAATCGTGGTGATACCTCACATATATGGGTTGAACACCGTTTTCATATGCAGGACTGTAAACATCCCTTCTAATGCAAAAAAAGCATGACAGGACCTCTTAAATAGGAGATCTGGGGTCAAAAAAGACTTAAGATCTCATATTTACACTAAAATGCAATTAAAAAATGCTATGCCATGCCATGCTATGGACCTGAGCGGGGGCCAGCTTCCCCTCAGTCGGCAACCAGGTATCTACGGGAGAAGACGCGGTCGTCTCCAGGGCAACCATTTTACAAAAAAAGTGTCATCCCGCGGGGTCACCCGTTTATGTAAACGGGTAACCCCGCCCCCCTCTGACAACACAGAGAAAGCCATAGGGAAGTCCCCATGCGTCAGAGGGTGGCCCCGCCCTCCGTTATTTAAGAAGTGTCAGAATAATCGAAGTGTCACGCGGCCGAAGACTCCCACTGAGGCGGATCGTGTGGACGGAGCGGAGAAGAAGCTGGAGCAAGAAGAGTGGAGGAAGAAGAAGATGAAGAAGAAGAAGTTGGAGGAACAAGAAGAACACCGAAGGAAGACCAGAAGAAAGAAGATGAAAGAAGAAGCGGAAAGAAGAAGAAATTAATAAAGGACTTGTCAAAAACCGTCTCTTTTTTAACCTTTTTGTCACTTTGTTTTGTGAAATGGTAGGGGTACATTTGTACCCCATTACCAATTAACACAGGGGGGGGCGGGATCTGGGGGTCCCCTTGTTAAAGGGGGCTTCCAGATTCCGATAAGCCCCCCGCCTGCAGACCCCCACAACCACCAGGCAAGGGTTGTGGGGATGAGGCCCTTCTCCCCATCAACATGGGACAAGGTGCTTTGGGGCTACCCCAAAGCACCCTCCCAATGTTGAGGGCATGTGGCCTGGTATGGTTCGGGGGGTGGGTGCTCTCTCGTCCCCCCTCTTTTCCTGTGGCCTGCCAGATTGCGTGCTCGGATAAGGGTCTGGTATGGATTTTGAGGGGAACCCCCATGCCATTTTTTTTTATTTTGGTGCGGGGTTCCCCTTAATTCCCATACCAGACCTGAAGGGCCTAGTATGGAATTTAGGGGGACCCACGCATTTTATTTTAAATTTTGGTTCGGGGTTCCCCTGTGGGGAAATCCCCATGCCGTTTTTATCAATGAACTTTTATGTGTATTGGGGACCGACATTGTAGCCGCGAGTAGTTTTAAATTACTTTTTTTCCTTTAGAAATGTAATTTTGCTGTCAGACTGTTCTAAACACGGAAAACATGCGCCCCTTTACAGGCATACTATAGACACCCCCCCCCCCCCCCCAGTACGAAATTTAAAGGAATATTACACTTTTATTGTTTCACTTTAAGCATTATTAAAATCACTGCTCCCGAAAAAACTGCATTTTTTAAAACTTTTTTTTTCATTGTTACATGTCCCCTGGGGCAGGACCCAGGTCCCCAAACACTTTTTTTATGAAAATACCATGCATATAAGCCTTTAAAATGAGCACTTTTGATTATTCATGTTCGTGTCCCATAGACTTTAATGGTGTTCACATGTTCGAACAAATCTTTTGCCTGTTCGTATGTTCTGGTGCGAACCGAACGGGGGGTGTTCGGCTCATCACTACTGATGGTAGACAATTTCTACTAAAACACATACCTGAAGTCTATATTTTGAATATTTTGGTAAATATTCGGGTACAGGGATGGGAGGGGGTTTGGGCAATGTGGGGTTGTGGTTTTAAAGTTTTTTTTGTACTGTTTTACCATTGTATTAAGCTATAATATACTATGCCTCTTTGTACCCTGAAAATACTATATTATTAGTATTAGGGATGAGCTCGGTGTTCGATTCGAACCCATGTTCGAATCGAACATCGGCCGTTCGTCCGTTCGTAGAAACCAGAACTTTGTGGGCCATTCGCATCAAATTCGTGTGATACGAACGGCCCACGATGCACTGCGCCAGTCGCAGTGCATTGCTGGCTGATGATTGGCCAAGCATGCACTGTGACCCCAGATGCTTGGCCAATCACAGCGCCGGCAGCGAGGAGAGGCATAATTGGCATCCTGCCTGTGGGCAATTATAGCTCAGGGGGGTTTAGTACACGCCCCACACTATATAAGGCCGCCAGTGCGACGGCCTTGTGTAGTGTTGTGCGGCGTTCATAGAGAGCAGGATAGGCAGGGACAGTGTCAGCTGTGCTTTATACTTCTTTAGATAGCGCTGTTACAGTGAGTGTAGTGTTCAGGGAGAGAGAAGGATAGGCAAGGACAGTGTCAGCTTTGCTTTGCTTCCTAACCTAGCACTGTTACAGTGGGTGTAGTGTGCCTCCTGCACACTGCACAGCATACACCTGAATCTACCCCCTCATTGCTGGTGTGGTGTAGTTTATTTTGTGCAACACAGGCATCTGCCTAATATTCAGTCATGTAATTTACACAGGAATCAGTGCATTTAAATAGCACTGATTGCTATATAAATGACAATGGTCCCAAAAATGGGTCAAAAATGTCCAATGTGTCCGCCATAATGTCGCAGTCATAATAAAAATCGCTGATCGCCGCCATTACTAGTAAAAAAAAATATTAATAAAAATGCTATAAAACTATCCCCTATTTTGTAAACGCTATAACTTTTGCGCAAACCAATCAATATTTACCAAAAATATGTAGAAGAATACGTATCGGCCTAAACTGAGGAAAAAAAAAATGTTATATATATTTTTGGGGGATATTTATTATAGCAAAAAGTAAAAAATATTGGATTTTTTTCAAAATTGTCGCTCTATTTTTGTTTAATGCGCAAACCATAAAAACCGCAGAGGTGATCAAATACCACCAAAAGAAAGCTCTATTTGTGGGGAAAAAAGGACGCCAATTTTGTTTGGGAGCCACGTTGCACGACCGTGCAATTGTCAGTTAAAGCAACGCAGTGCTGAATCGCAAAAAGGATCCTGGTCCTTTGGCT